>CM029927.1:32389559-33612997 GCA_017639245.1 Myiopsitta monachus
TCTGCTACTTTTCCATCCAAAGAAACAAAAGCAAGTTCATATCCCACAAACCAAAGACTGGACTCCAGGGGAGAGAAGTGGGGGGAAGACTCATATTTCTATGATTGTAAAAGAATTATAATTCTATGATTATATGAAAATAAGGATTAGAATGTTTATGTCCCTGAAGACGTAAAAATTTATCTATAAAATAAAATAAATCTAATCTTTATGGTGATGATTTTATATTCTGATGTTTAATAGAATAGAATCATAGAATAGTTACCATTAGAAAGGACCTTAAGATCATCGAGTTCCAACCCCCCTGCCATGGGCAGGGACACCTCACACTGAACCGTGCCACCCAAGGCTCTGTCCAACCTGGCCTTGAACACTGCCAGCGATGGAGCATTCACAACTTCCCTGGGCAACCACTTCCAGTGCCTCACCACCCTTACAGTAAAAAATTCCTTCCTCATAGCCAATCTAAACTTCCTCTGTTTAAGTTTTAGCCCATTACCCTTTGTCCTATCACTACTTACACGTAGCAGTAAAGCTTCGTGATCACTACTGTGCGAAGGAAGATGTAGGAAAAGGTACCTCCATACTCAGAAAGCTTGTTACTAAATAGGACCCATCTGGATGAGGGTCCCTCACAAATCCAGCCCCACAGGCACCAACTGCTGAACAACTTCAGCTTGCCTGCCGAAATGACTGGAATTCAGGTCCATGGCTTTACTGAAGAAACTGTTCTACCTCAGACAGAAGTGGGAAAAGAAAATTAAGCTATCAACTGAAAACAAAAAGTACTTATTTAAAAGGGGTCTGAGTCCTTCTTTAAAGCACTTGGGCACTCCAGCAGGAATATGGAGAGTTTGAATGGAAGTGGCACTGGGGATTGGTGGGACCTTCTGTCCAGCTAAGTGTGAATCTTCCTTAGACAAATGCTACCCGGGAAATTCTCTCTTCTCCTTTTCACATCAGAAGTGTCAACGTGATTTGTGTCACCCCTATGAAAGTGAAGATAAACGTTCATTACTGCCACAGGCTGAATTGTGTCAAACACATTCTGAAGTGATTCTGACTCATCTGTATTCATCCTCATTCTTGAAGCTGAAAGAAAAAACAAAGTGCATTCATTAGCAACTTTGCTTCATTAGCAACACTTGGCGAAATTTAAACTGACCTCTTAGATAAACAATACTTTTCTTAAAGGACAGCAAGATGCCTTCTTTTTAAAGCTTGGTCAGGGTTTGAACTGGTTTTGGATGACTCTGACATTCTATGTATTTAAAAAAAAAAAAAGAAAGTAGTCTGATAGCTGTTTTCTTTGAGGAGTGACATTTTCTCTGAAAATCATACTTTGGGAAAAAAAACATATTTTGCAAGCAGCAATGCAGTTGATTTAATTAAGCTAAATCCACCCAGCTGTCTTTTGGGAAAAAAAAATAAATTATCAAGTGCTGGTTTTTCTAACATTTTTCAAGTAGATAGTTTCCTAAAATGGAATGGAATATTATCAAAGAACCAAGACATTGCAAAATGGATCCTAATACAGATTATTTAAAAATAATCATGTGTAGGATTTGCGAGTTTTCATAGCACTTGGATAAAAATACCTGCTATATATGAACAGTCTATCATTTCAGGTAAAACATTAGACACTCAACGCTCACAGAGGAAAAATTTAAAGTTTGTTATTTAAAGAGGTAAGTGTGGAAACACATGCAACTTCCCCTGCCAAAACCAATGCAGCAGTTTGCTTCTTCCCAATCCCGTCATCAATCTCTGCTTTTTACTTACTGAAATTATTGTTTTGTAGAATTTATTATTTAGTAAGTTAGCTGTAAAGTCAATATTGTGTTCTGCCTTTGCAGGACTGTTGCTATGTCTGTACAAGTAAATAAACTACGGCAAGAGCTCAGATTTGAGTCCTGACTTGACGATCTATTGACAGAAGAGTCTGGGTAGGCTCTCAGATGAAACAAATATTACTTTCTCAGATGACTTCTGTGTAAGGTTCAGGAATGAACACATGCAAGGAGACATAATTATTTTACCTGCCAGCACTTTCTTTTGGAGGCTAACAGAGTTTAATTGTATAGATACAGACCATTTCACACCAGCTGGACTTCCTGTCAGAGACTACCTTTCAGCCTGTTTAGTTTATTGGTTAGACTAGCAAACATGTTAGACTATATCAGTGAAAAGATTAATACTGCCATGTGAGTTAAAACGTTCCTGGCTGAAGATAATAAAGGACACATAAGAATGCCTTTTTCAAAACCCACTTTCTTTTCAGCATTTTGGTGATAGACTGAATCTTGTTAGAACCCTACAAAAAATCTTGCTGAAATAAAGATGTCTGTTGTTTACCTTAAGAAGAGAAAGTCTTTTTAGAAAGCAAGGTAATCTGAAAAGCCATTAAAAAAAGATGTCTCTGTGGTTCAAAAAAGAAACATTTCAACAAACTGTGATTTTTAAATCCAGCAGGTGTATTAACTAAAGTCTTCCAAAAGTAGAAGTGTTCCCTTGACATCTGTTGTTTACAGGGATGTATCCTAACCTACATCTGCAAGAAGCTCAAGAGAAAATCCACAGTACATGCAGGGCTGGATGCCTTGAAGGTATGTTAATCCTTACCCCAGTATCCC
Source organism: Myiopsitta monachus (assembly GCA_017639245.1). Taxonomy (NCBI): domain Eukaryota; kingdom Metazoa; phylum Chordata; class Aves; order Psittaciformes; family Psittacidae; genus Myiopsitta; species Myiopsitta monachus. The sequence goes on from CM029927.1 coordinate 32,392,193, forward strand.
ATCAAAAGTGCCCCACAGTTCCACCAGGATGAGGGCAACCTGTGCAGCTCTCTGCAGAAACTCACAAGCCCCACACCTTCAGCTGTGTTCCATGCAGTGGTCCAGATGGATGTGCAACTCTAAATCATAAAATCATAGAATAGTTTGGCTTGGAATAGACCTTAAATATCATCAACTACCCCCGCAATGAGCAGGGACATCTTCAGCTAGTCAATTTGCTAAGAGACCTATCCAGCCTGACCCTGATTTTTTCCAGGGATGGGGCATCTTAATTTCCTGTTTTAGAGGATAGATTGAAGATAGCAGTATAGGCATGCAAATTTCTTCCTCTTATTCATAGATAAGGACCTTCTATGACTGGATAAAAACCCAGTTTATGCTGCTCAGCACTTTCCCTTTCTTTCAATAGAAATAACGAGTAAGTGACAAAGCAGAAAAGTCCTGCCCGATTCCATAACCACTAAGCATCAACAACATCAGCTTCCATCTTCTCACTTGTGACTTCTGATACTTACCCTTGTATATCTGTACCAAGTAAACAACTAATTTTCAGACAGAATCACGTGAAGATTAACAAAATGGTTGGGTTTTGAATGAGACTGGTTTCCATTGATAAAATTTTGCAGTCTAAAAGTCTCATACACTGTTTTCTGCAATTAATTATAAGGGCAGTTAAGCACTCAGCTATGTATTTTTCTACATGTTTATATATTTATACATAAACACACACACATCTAAACAGCTTCTCATGCATGTACTTTCTACAAACCACATATGCACACGTAAAGATACACATACCATATACATATACCATGGATATATATAAAATACATATATAATGCACAATTACTGCATATATATGCATACATAATGCACAATTATAGCATTATATCAGTACACAATTATATATGCACTAATTGTCATGGAATTAAATGTCTAAGTGATACTGGTGCTCTCATGTTCAAGACTATTCAGGAAGTACTTCTAAAAGGATGTTTTCCACTGAAAAGATCAAAAATGCAGCTGCTATAATTTTAAAATTATAAGCCAATTAATTAAAAGTAGGAACTATATATTACTTGTCCACAGAATTTATCAGCATCTTCATATCTTACATGGCATAGTCTAGCTACACACTTTTAAGCTTATTTACATATTCATAATTGTATAAATATTGGAGAGAAAAAATGAAAATAAAAATATACTGACATTTATTAAATATATGTATGTTAATTTTATGAAGCTTACAAGTTGTGTGGATGACTCCAAAATTTAGCTTTTGAGGATAAAATAATTTATTTTAAAAGCAAAAGTTACATGAAAAAAGTATGGGTTTCAGTATGTATTAAGGTTGTAACTGCAGGTAATAATTTGGAGGGTTTTTTTACACTTGATTTTTTTTTTTAATTTGAATTTCACAGAATCTTAAACAGGTAATGTAGAGAGACAGAAGTGAAATTTGTTAACTCTAGGAACAAACTAAATAAGCTACAAGTAGGCTTAAATTCCTCTTGCACCCAAGAGATTATTAAATAACACATGGGTGACCTAAAGTAAATAAGTGAAAATAAATAACCTAATAATGTCTTGGTTAAATTGCTAACAATATTTGCCATTCAAAAGAATAATGTGCCATGCTTAAACTGGTTGATTAATGATTGACATGTAAGATTTTAAACCTGACTGATTGGTCTACTGGTGTTTTACAGCTTTTGTTCTGCTTCACTCCTCCGTTGAGGTGAGGAGAAAGGTAATTAAGCAAGTTTCTTAAGAGAGCCAGAACACAGCTCAGAATAGTTTATTAAGGCTGGATTAAATCTTTTCCTTTATATATACATATATGTGTGTGTGCATCTACGAAAGGAACATCATATTAATGAAAACTAATCTGTAAGTGAAAGAAAAATGTTTAGCTCTGCTAACAAACTGCATGTTTGATACATTTTTGTTTGGATCCCTTGCAAAATACTATGTTAGTTCAGTGAGCTAAAGCAAAACTCAAGTGAGAAATATTTTAACCAGTATCAATATGATCTGGATTCATTCCTTATGGAAAGAAAACCAGTTGTGATTATTAAAAATTTTTGTTGTTAACTAGAACTAAAAAATAACTTTTATTTCATTCTTTTCAACAGCAGTTGACTGCAGAAGAAATTCACAGTTCCTGAATCCTCTGTAGTCTACTTTCTTTCAGAGAGATTCACTCCTGAACTTTCAAATCTTCACTGTGAGTTGTTATTTTAGCTTAAATTCTAAGCTATCTGTTTAATATTTGAGGCTTTTTATATATTTTAAAATTCAGCTTTCACTCTTGCATTTAGAAATCTTGTTTAGTGAAAGTTTGAAATGTGATAGTTTTCCTAAGGTAGCATCCACACTTTAATACTGGAAATTGAGATTAAAATTGGGAGTTTAAACTTTGCAGACTTTGAACTATTTTATTCGAAAATTCTAGAAAAAAATACTTAAGTTCTGGAAATAATTTTGCAAAATGAATATGACATGACAGACAGTGATACGATTGTGCTTCATCTGTAATCATCCTAGAATGAACAAAGAACTTTTATTAGAAAGTCAAATTCAAATGTACAAAAGACATCATAAAAGCATGTATTTTAATAATGTTTTCCCAATTTTTATTTATACTTCATTTTGACTTTTAATATTTTTAGCATTATTGAGATTGTCATTGAATTACATAGTTGTACATGCATGTAAAAAAAGTGTATCATAACATATATATATAACATAGCACATTATATTGAATGAGTTCATGTTAACTATATTCTATACTCTGCCTGTAGGCAGTTATAAATATGCATGTGTGTTAATTATATACATCAGAAACTGAAATCAGATCACTGGATTTTGTATTATTTTTTATCATTATCGGATGTATTTTAGGTATTTGTGTATTGTAAGAATACTATTTTTCATATTCCCGAGAGCTTTCATAGCAGTTCAGAAGAACTACCAATGTAAAAATATATTTTTCTCCAGGAAATATGCACAAAAGTACAGACTTGAGGAAGAAAGAACAAAAATCAGCAAAGAAACAACCACCTGAGAAATCCTGAGCAATGAGCTTTAGAAAGTGCATGAAAATAACCAGAGCAACAACTTCACATCGCTTTTTCTGAGATGCTGAAAAAAACTATCAGCTTTCTGATAGTCTGGAATCTGAGTGTTCAGACCTTGAAAATATCCTTCCACCCTCCCATCAGTGGGCTGATACTACTGTATTTGCATCTCAGAGAAGGGTAATAAAGTACTTAGTGCAGAATTGGGGAAAGGTGTTCGGGGTGTGGACAGCCACAACCAAGAATTTTCATAAAAATTCCAATCAAGAAACCAGAGAAGTACAATAAAAAATCCTTCTACAACATAGAATCATAGAATAGTTAGGATTGGAAAGGACCTTAAGATCATCTAGTTCCAACCCCCCTGCAATGGGCAGGGACACCTCACACTAAACCATGTCACCCAAGGCTCTGTTCAACCCGGCCTTGAGCACCGCCAGTGATGGAGCATTCACAACTTCCCTGGGCAACCCATTCAGTGCCTCACCACCCTTACAGTAAAGAATTCCTTCCTCATAGCCAATCTAAATTTCCCCTGTTTAAGTTTGAACCCATTACCCCTTGTCCTCTCACTACAGTCCCTCATGAAGAGTCCCTCCCTAGCATCCCTATAGGCCCCCTTCAGATACTGGAAGGCTGCTATGAGGTCTCCAAACAGCCTTCTCTCCTCCAGGCTCAACAGCCCCAACTCTCTCAGCCTGTCTTCATACAGGAGGTGCTCCAGCCTCCTGATCATTCTCATGGCCCTCCTCTGCACTTGTTCCAACACTTCCATGTCCTTTTGATGTTGAGGACACCAGAACTGCACACAATACTCCAAGTAAGGCCTCATGAGAGCAGAGTAGACGGGCAGGATCACCCCCTTTGACCTGCTGGCCACTCTCCTTTTGATGCAGCCCAGGATACGCTTGGCTTTCTGTGCTGCGAGCGTACACTGCCAGCTCATGTTCATTTTCTCCTCAACCAACACCCCCAGGTCCTTCTCCACAGGACTGCTCTGAATCTCTTCTCTGACCAACCTGTAGCTGTGCCTTGGATTGTTCTTACCCAGGTGTAGGACCTTGCACTTGTCATGGTTAAACTTCATCAGGTTGGCATCAGCACACTCACAAGCATGTCAGCGTCCCTCTGGATGGCATTCCTTCCCTCCAACGTATCAACCGAACCACACAGCTTGGTGTCATTGGCAAACTTGCTGAGAGCCCACTCAATCCCACTGTCCATGTCACCGACAAAGATGTTGAACAAGACCGGTCCCAACAGGGATCCCTGAGGGACACCACTCGTTACTGGTCTCCAGCTGGACATTGAGCCACTGAGGAGAACTCTTTGCGTGCAGCCATCCAGCCACTTCTTTATCCACCGAGTGGTCCACCTATCAAATTGATGTCTCTCCAACTTAGAGACAGCGGTGTCATGTGGGACAGTGTCAAACACTTTTCACAAATCCAGGTAGATGACATCAGCTGCTCTACCCCTGTCCATCAGTTCTGTAGCTCCATCACAGAAGGCCACCAAATTGGTCAGGCAGGATTTCCCCTTAGTGATGCCATACTGGCTGTCACCAAGCACCTTGTTGTTTTTCATGTGCTTGTTGATATGTTATGTCTTATTCATCTCAAGCTTTATTTATAGTAAGTGTTTGAAGGTCAGTGGGAACTATAAGTTACAGAGTTAAGTATATCAAGCTCTTAGTTGCACAGTAGAATTTTTTTGAAATCTTTAAGGTTCCTGGCTCCACTATAATTCTATCACCATTTTTGGACCGTGTTTCTTATCAAGAACATCCAGTTCAATATCCACAGTAATAAGGCCACAGTTACCCTTTGTACAATTTAGGAGTTGCCTTAGATCTTGAACCTGACCTGAATAAAAAGGAGGGAAAATGAATGAAGTGACAAAGCAGTGGTTGAAATAGACTGCTCACAGCTCTTGATCTTTATTTTATTGTATATACATTAACACCTTATTCTTGAGTGTGCATATATTCCTGTTTTCAGATTAGTCAACAAATGTGTGTGGTTAAGCTGTGAAGTAAATAGTATAAGAAATAATAATAAAAAAGGACTGAAATGGAGGCAATGGTTAAATGTTACAATAAATCCAGATTTACTGGATCACATCAAAATAGCTGAAGCTACATGGGAAAAGTAGCCAACTGGGTTAAATTTGTTAAAAAAAAATGTGCAATAGTATCTTTGAGTAGACAGATTTTCTTGCATTAGCATGCCTAGCCTGATAGCACATTCTATAGCCAGTATGTACCTTTTTCCTCTGCCTTGCTTGTTCCTCTTCAAAGTCCAGAACCTGCAAGCAGATGCTGGCCCACACCATGTCCTTCTTTGCCAGAACCACTTCTGAGGGTTAGGTCTTCCTTCACCCACAGCCACATTCTCTAAGCCAAAACCACTACTCGGAACGATTTTTTCATTCTGGTATTCAATCAAACTAATCATATGACTTTAAAAAGACACTTAAGAAATTATGGTTTTTATTTTTGCTCCAGACTCTCTGTCTCTAGGCCATCCTGACACCAAAGATCTTCATTCACTCCCACCAAATGGCAATCAGAATTACACCTCAGATGTGAGCCAGTCCTGACAGAGAGTTAGGATGCTAAGTGCTTTGAGACTGATTGCAGTGTGCAATTTGTTTGCCATGCTCCCCGCTGGACCCCTACAGAAGCAATGAATCTGTTAGAAAGAGAAGGAAGCAGTCCAGTAATAAACTGAAGAGAACAATAGTCTCTTCCACTTTCTTGCTGAAGTCTCTGCCACTATTCATGAGGTCAGGCTGCTCTGTGTACTGTATACAATAGCTAAGACAGAGATAGCAAACTAAAGTATGCTTGTGATAGAATGGAAGACTGCAAAGCAGTCTAAAAGGACAGTCTTGTTAGTGAAAATATGAACAAATGTCAATTTAATGAGGTGCAATTTGTCGTCATATAGGAAGTGGTCTGCAAACACAGTCCTCACTACAGGAGGAGCAGGAGCTATTATAAGCAATTATGATGCAAAGCTGAGCTGTGCTAAAAGCTTTGTTTTGCATTTTATATGCAAAGAGTTCTGCTCTTCTCTTTCTGTCTGACATCTTTACCTCAATATTTCTAGAGGAACCGATCTGTTAGCAGGGCTGTGAAAATGAAAGACTGTCAGGAAAGGAGTCTGGAAAGTCAGGGAAGAATGGAGACAGACAGAAAAAAGCTAAAATATGAACAGAAGATAGAGGTGATATGAGAGGTTATTTCAGATTTAAAAGGACACACATTTACAAAGGGCACCCAGGAATTTTGCACAAAGATATTTACAGAAGCATCAAATATGAGTTTCCTTCCCTGGGTGACATGGGAGGAAAAAAAAAAAAAAGAAAGAAAAATACAGTAGACACTTGTCAGGTTCCAACTTAGTTTTTGCTACCACAAGGCTTCAACACTCGCCTAACCCCTGGCCCTTGACAGCAATCCACAGTTAACGCAATGCAGTCAGCCACAAGTGGAGCCCACCTAAAAAAAGAAATAGATTCGAGATCCCTGAGTTAGGACAAAGCACAGTTGAGGCATGGTAACGGTAACCTAAACCTGTATCATTTTATTAGTTGCAATCCTGAGGGTAATTATCTAACATGAGAAGAGAGAGAAGAGAGAGACGGGTAGGGAAAAAGAGGTTAAAAGCAGAAATAGTCACCACCCTGGATCTTGTGGTGTCCTGTGGATCTGTTGATGGTCCTCAGCTGTCAGTGGTGGGTGCACACACAGGTTCTTCAGTGACGCTCTTTTATAGTTGCAATTTCACTGAGTCACTCTGCATAAGCCATTTCATGACAATCACCTTTGCTAAGAGTGATTTCGAGGGGCATTTGTGGCTGGCAGGTGTGGTTGATTGTTCTTGATGAATCTCCAAATAAGGCATTGTCCCAGCAGGATTCCTTAGCCCCATAATACACAGTCTCTGTGGCCACACCAGTTCCTGTCTGGTTGGCCATTTTGAGCAGAAGGTAAAACTTGAAATGGTGGCAGGTTTTCTGAGGCATCACAAAACCTGGCAGAGCTGAGTCCCACAACATTGTTATTTGCATTTATCTTTTTCTCGCTCTCAAAATTCAGCTACATGTTCTCCCATGGTCTAGCAAATGCTGTAGATGTCAACATAGAAATTATGGCCTTTACAGACTTGGCTGGGATCCAGCCTTGGCTCCAGATCCAGCCTTGGCTCTATCAGCACCTCTTTCACTTCAGAAACTGGCAATGGAGTAATATGCAGACTTTCTTTTACTTTCATATATACGGAAGATGCTGGACAGTAAGAGAGAGAGAGACAAATGCCATAAGCTAAGCAGGACTAACATTATTACCATAGCAACACCTCAGTGATATCTGATGGAAGGTGAAGGTATTTTTATTTTATAACAACACTGAACCAAAATTGATTTAATGCACTCAGTTGCACTGTCATATTCATATTCTCACAAGCACCAAGAAGACACCTGCCCATGTTGCATACACCAAGACCTTTGACGCCCAGGAAGTCTGCCCAGGTTTCCTTGTGACTGATGTTTTCTGGGTCTTGCTAAGGTATGCAACCCCATGCAGGTCTTAGGTCTGCATTTTGTATCCTTGTATGGGCTGACCATGAATGTGTTGTTCGTATTCACAACTGTCCCTGTCAAGAAGTCATTAGATTTACTCACTGTCATTTGTCTACTTACCAAAGTGAATTTTGGCTTTTACCTGTTGTCTGTCTTCCTTCCATCACCTTTCAATGGTTCAAATCTCTAATATTGGCCTATGCTATTCCTTGTTTTAGGTTTTCCCTCTTCTTAGGCTTGTATTTTCAGAGCTGTGTGTCAAGAGAAGCAGCACATACATGTGCCAGAGTCTTGTTGACCTCCTATTCAAAATACCAGTGCGACCTGTCTTGCTCACAGCCTTCTTCCTGCCCTCCCTTCCTTCTGGTGCTTCCCTAGCCAGACATTTCTCTTCTTTCTTCATTCAGACTGGTCTTAATGTTTCTATGAAAACTTTATACATTAAGTTGTATTGTTTCAAGAACCCTTTCGTACTTTCAGGGCAAATCCCCGGACATAGAAGTAGCTTAGAAAATAGATACTGGCTCAAGCTATAGAAGTTTTTTTGGGTACTAGGAGAAGTCTTGCTGCAGTTACTTGCAGACCAGTACTGACTATTTTACTCTGGTTTTTCAGCAGTTAAAGTGGTTGAAACACTGAGTGAAGATTAATTAAATCCGATGAGCTTTTTTAGTGTGCCCAGAGTTATTTGCTTCTTTTGTTATAATTAAGAATAAAGGAGCAACAGTCTAAAATTATGCTGGGTATTTGTTCTCCACCCTTTTGGCACAGTAATGATTAGTTGGTGAATTTCTTTTAAACCCAACTATGCATGGAATGACATGGACAATAATAGAGAAAAAAATTGAAAACTGGAAACATCATATTTATGAATTGTCTTAACTTAGGAGCAGCCTTCAGGTTTATTTCAAATCCCTTTGAAGTTTCCCTTCATACAAAATCTTCCACGAGAAGTAATTAAACAACTATGACATGGAACAAACATTTAGTGCAATTTCATAATTTGCCAAATTGGCAGTGAAAAAAAACCTACCAACGTAGCAAGCAGTTGTTATAGAGTCGTACAGTTTCTGTTTCACTGACAGAGTTGTACACGCAGTACAAATTACACGTTACTCAAAAATCTATTCGAAGAGCTAGAGGTTATCTGCCAAAGCTTCTGATAAGCTTGTTTTATGTTACAAGCTGCCAGAGTAGCAACCATTAAATGCATTAATTGATATGCTACATCTTAGGACTTAGAAAACAATGCTTTATTTGCAAATGTTCCTATAATCTTACTTTTTTTGGTATTGATCATCAATCTCCATACTTCATATAAAAATAACTCTGTAGTACATATACTTCTGATGAAACCACTTATATTTTGATCTCTTCCTTATGTCTCTTATACCCACCTTTTTTTTATACATAGCTTTAGACATAGCTTCCTCACAGTCCTTTTTTACAGAAAGCTCCATTAAAAATATAATACAGAGATTGACAAGTGAAGGCTGTGAATGACCTCTAAAGCCTGAACACCTCAACACTTAAACAATGTGGTCAGCCTTTGAAGCTTTATTAGGCCTGAGACACAAAGTCTGATCCTTTTCAGTTTTCCCACTTGGCAGTCATTAACTGTTAGCACATCATTGAAACAGTTACTTAAGAAACTTGTGTTGAACTTGTGTTCTATTGGTTTAACACTTTTCAACATACTAGAAGTGAGAGCATGATTATAGATTAAAGGAGCACAACTATTTTTATACTGAACATTTTTGTCTCCATTTGGTGAGTTCTTCCCATAATAACAACCTGGACCAATGTCATCTGATTTTTTTTTTTTTTTTAAGTATTTAAATGACAGGCCAGAAGAAGTATTTGAATAAAAAAAGGTTGCTTTGTGCTCTATTAGAAAGTAACAAACAGGTATTTAAAATTTAATATCTCAGGCATGTAATGGACACCTGTTAACCATATATTAGGATGGTTGACACAGATATATTTGTGAAAACGATATCTTAAAGCTTCTTGGACAACTCCTCAGCATTGAAAGAACCGTGATTTAAATGAGGAAAATAAGTTTAATAATAAAGATAATTTAAGAAAAAAAGGAAATTAAATGATAACTACAAAAATATGCAATAGCTGGAATTTTTCGAGCATTTTGAGTTTCATTATTACTGCCTAAGAAATCAAAGCAGAAAATCTCCATTGGTGTCAGTATTCAAAATTGCACTGGATCTGGCAGATTTATGCCAAATGGCTTTAGGCTTTGGATCCCTACACTATAGGTCTCCTTACTCTCTTTGTCTCCATCCTCACACCCCACTCCTCACAGCAATTCCTCTTATACATTTGTGCTCACAATGAAAAGTAATGGGAAACTTCCACTGTACATGGTGGACCAAATTCCTCAGGCATCAGCATGTAAATATTTTTGGTTCTCAAAGGAACTGAAGACAGGATCAGGACAATGAGGATATATCCCTTTCATACTTCTGGGAAAACTCTTTCAAGCATCTGTGTTCTCCACCCTCTTCATTTTCCTGAAACCTCATTTTTCTCTGAACGCTGACAACCTTATAGGGTATCTATTCCCTATCATTAACACAATGAACATTCAAGATCAGAAACTAGATGACGCTGTATGAAAAACTACAGTTTTGGAAGGCAAGCAAATTATTTTCTTCTTCAATGCTTTACTCATGGCAGTATGCTGCTGAGTCTTACTTCTTCCAAATGGCAAGATAATTTCCTTCCTTTCTTTGGAGGTAAGCAAGGGTGCTCAGTGTTGCTTAAGAAAACGCAAAACTTTTAGAATATAGGTAGCCTGAAGTTCATCTTATATAATCAACATGTTAAATATGATTAAATTAATCCTATCATTGTTATATAATTTCTGTTTTGAAAGGTAAATCAATATTTGGTACTGAGCACATTGTACTGCTCAACAGTACTTAGAAATCTAGGCCAAACGCTGTGTAAGGGTAACAGCCTATCAAGTTCCCATGGATACTCATAATGTATGAAGGTCCGAAGGTCAATGAGTCATGAGAAAAAAGTTACCAACCTGAAGAGTATGTATGCTGCTTCTGTGAGCAAGTTCCCAAGAACAGCCGTGGTGCATGAGTGGCTGGAGGTCATGAGGGCATGAGAATTTGGAAGGTTCTGAACATAGAAGTCCACGCTTAGAGTTTACCAACTCCACTCTAACTAGGGCTCACATAACCACATATTACAACTAGATTAGCTCTTCAGAAACTTTAGGATGCCAGCAAAGACTCAACATATCACTGTTGTCTAGAAATAACACCTCTTAAAAAATAAGATATCTAACATAATATATAGCTACCATGTTAACAGACTTCTCTAAAACAGACAACATAATTTTCACAATGTATGTAAAATATTTATCAGAACAAACACATGCAATATAAATTTCAGGATGCAAGCCCTGAAGGCATCACAGAATTGCCCAAGCATTGCTCATCTTCGCAAGAAAAAGTAAACACCTAACAACAAAACTCTCATGTAAAGCTGACACCTTTTTTGCACCATAATAATTTGCCTCATCATTTGCTCATATAGCAAGTAGTATATTTGAAATACTTGAAAATATTACTAAGAGTTAAAGACAAATCTGAAAAATTCAGAGAACTCAGGTCAAAGAGTTGAAGTTGCCACTATATTTATATATATGTATATGTATAGATAGATTCATACATTTATTCTTAGTTTCTAGATGAAGAGATATTACATAGTGTTTCTCAGAAACCTCTAACTAAAATGTAGACAATATAGACATATGAGTAAATAAGCAAGCAAAAATTATTTCTGAGAATGTGTCAGAGTGAATGCGCTGTGAAACGTACAACTAACTTGGATGCCATATAAAATGGAAGAATTAGAAATATGAGAACTTAATTTGAAGACAAAAGCTTTTGAGGGATCATAAAAATGGTGTCAAGGAATAATGTATTCTTTTTACAACAACAGAGGCCATTTGTATATTTAAATAGAGGCCATATGGATGGGGCCTGTTTACCCATTAAGAAAACCTAGCATCACAGCATTACTTAAATCTTGTATTTGGCTTTAGTTTGGTGAGGTGTGGTGGTCAGAAAACAAGCAAGGAACATAACCTTTTGCTCAGTAGGATATTTTTTTAAAAAACACAAACTTTTTTGCTTACTTTCCTTCAAGACATTTTGTAAAACGGAGAAACAGAGAAGATATATTTATTCTAAATTTCTTTGGAATGAAATTGAGTTGCATGGTTATTCCAAGAGTTTTTTTCACTATTATATTTTGAAACGGGAACTGACATTTTCTCATGCTTTTCAAAGACACAAAAAGCTGTGAGCATTTAAAAGGATGAAAATTAAAAACAGCACAGAGGAAATACATAACAGTGCAAAAGATCCATTATTTAACTTTGGATCTGATTTTTTTTTAAATCACTAAGAATACACATTTACTTTTCTTGTCTCACAGTTTTTTGGATGCCTGAATTTTTGTATTTTTTTATGTCATTCAACATAAAAATATAATGTGGACTTCTGGTTTCAGGACTGTAGTCCAATAAAGTTTACAAATTAGAAGCAAACTGTTCCTGCTATAGCTATTGAGCACCAGGAATAAACATCTTGTAGGGATACTCCCTCCGAAGTAGGGAGGCAGAAGACTGCAGGACTGAACTAGGCTCAAAAGAAGAAAAGCTGATTTTTCATTAACTAAAATCTAAACTACTTTATCTCCACTCCTCTTTAAGAAATCCATCAAAGTCATTGTCTTTGCAAGAGTCAGATGCAGAAGACTGGCTTCTCTGCAACAACGCTTATGTGCCAGGCATGCCACAAAATTTCCTGGAGCACAAGACCTGGTTCTCAGATCATATGTATGTCACAGCATGTGGTGTGGATATCTTTTTTTCTTTTCTAAGAAAACAAGAGCATGTGGTAATAAGAGTCCATTGCTTATGAAGGTTTTATTCAGTAAGAACATAGCTGGACTGCATTTAGGGATGGAGACAATTGGAGATGGGAAACTGGCAATGCTCCTGAATCCTGCAATACATAATTAGCTTCTCATAATGTCAGTACAGTTACAGTTAATAAATTTGGATTTGCTGATTTTTGGCTGGAAGGCTGGATTACGGCCAAACACCATGCTGAAGCTAACCAATAAATGATGCACAGTAAGTTTCTACCACTTAGACTGCTGTTTGCTTTGGTTCTTTACAGAGGATCCTCAGTCTCTCTGTTGAGCTTCCATGCTCTTGACAATTGCATTTTTGGGTTTGGTGATAATTTCCTCAACAATTAAATTTATCATAATCAGCGGTAATTTCGTCAAAGACTCCCACTCTTGGCTTTTTGGGCACATTATCCAGTTATAATTATATCATGGTTTAAGCCAAGCCGGTAACCCAGAACCACTCAGCCCTCGCTCACTCCCTCCCCTTCCTCCTCCTCCACTCCCAGAGGGATGGGGAGGAGAATTGAAAGAATGTTAACTCCCACAGGTTGAGATAAGAACAGTCCAGTAACTAAGATATAGCACAAAACCACTACTGCTACCACCAATAATAATGATAAGGGAAATAACAAGGGAAGAGAATAAAACCACTCACCACCTGCTGACCGATACCCAGCCTGACCCGAGCAGCGATCTAGCCCTTCTGGGTAACTGCCCCCAGTTTATATGCTAGGCATGATGTGCTGTGGTATGGAATACCTCTTTGGCTAGGTTGGGTCATGTGTCCTGTATCTGCTTCCTCCCGGCCTCCCCTTCTCCCCAGCAGAGCATGAGACTCAGAAAGTCCTTGGTCAGAGTAAACATTACTGAGCAACAACTAAAAACATCGGTGTTATCAGCACTGTTCCCAGGCTGAAAGTCAAAACCACAGCACTGCACCAGCTACTAAGAAGGAGAAAAATGACTGCTACTGCTGAACGCAGGACAAAAAGAATTCACTTCCCATTGAGTAACAAATCCCCCTATTCTTTGTTGTCAGAAACTGCAGCAGAAAATGCACCTTACAGAATTAAAAATTTAAAGTAAAGCACAACTGCAACTACATTTAAAATGTTTACCAGCTTTTGCTTCCAGGGCTGAAAATCTTAATGTCCCCACTAATTCATAGTAAGTAAATATATTAAACATTCAAATTATGTATTTTTTTCTTACCTGTTCTCGGGTATCAAAGCTCTATGGCTAGCAAAACAATCTGGGCTAAGGTCGTTCATAATTAACCAGGATGAATTACTGTAGAAGGTCTTGACAGCAACAGATGTTCTCAAAGTCTGTTTCAAAATTTCCCCATCAAAATTGCATAATTTTAATAACAGCACAAGCAGATTCCCTATGAATAAGGTTCAGATCTTTGAGCATATACCTTTGATGTTTCCAAGCTTCGTGAAGAAGTAGCAGTCTGGTTCTCTTTCCTGCTCCAACTCTTGGTGACTTAATTTTTCATGAAGAAGTCTGACAACATCAGACTGAAACTACATGTGGGGAAAGAGAGAACATGCTTGTGATGGAGGAGCTCAAATATGCATGGATGTTTGTGAAAGGGAAAATAGCAGAGATAGTTTTCAAGATCTAGAGTGCTGTCCTCCACTGTAGGAGTTTTTCTCTCATTGCTCAAGGCCACTTCTCTTAGAAGAGATGTTCAAGATGCTCCTGCCAGCTGGGAAGCTCTTAAAGAGAAGCTGGAAGAAACCTCAGTTTCTAAGATTTTCCAGGTCTGAATCACCTTGCAGCTGCATTGCAACCATTCCCATTCCTGGCAATGCACCAGATTGATCTCCACCCCATGCCACAGATTTGACTGCCTGGCTTGGCCCTTCAACCTCAGCATCTTGGGATCACTCTGTTTCCTGTCTCCAGACATGATCCTGACGCTGACCTGCTGGCTGACTCCCTGGCTAGACCTCAGCCCTACCTGTCACCATGACCTTGCTGGGCACACACAGAGCTCTGGACTGGTCTTACCACCATACTTCTCCCAGCTCTGCCCTTTCAGTGGGTGCTGTGGGATGGGCCTGTCATTATGGAGGGCCCAGACCTGCTGGCTCTGTGGCCATCTTAGCTCTGGTTCTCTTCCTTGGCTTCACCCTAACTGTAAAACCTATTAGGAAAAGAAACTGGGGGAGTATGTCTTTTGACAGTAAGAATTAACTATTTGGGGTATTTCAGGTAACCTAAATAGTGGATAAAACCTAAAAGTGGATGAGAAAAAACAGTCAGCCAAACCTGAGTGAGGTTCCTCTAATGACTGCCAGATGACTTCCTCACTTCTCAAGGACCAAAGCTATTGCACACAATATCGTCTTGAGAACCTAAGGCAATACTTTGGAAAAAGATTTCACGTTCTTAACATGGGTCATGTAAAACCACAGATGATCTCCTGGCCAGATGCAGCCTTTACTTACCAACATTGCTTACTGTATATTGAGCAGAAATTATGATTAAGGATATGTCTGCTTGAGTTTAAGATGGCAAAAATCTTGCCATTTCTCAGCCAATTCAAGAGTCAGGGTCACTTGAATGCAAAAATTTTAAGGCCCCTAACATATTTCAGATCCTGTACAGTTTCATTTGGTTCAATACAAAGTCTGTAAAGGCCTAAATATCAATAGAACCTAAGATCTGTGGAATTTCAAGGAATATTTGATTTTGTGAAACTAAGCTCAGAAAATAAATACTCCTACAGATTTACATATCTTCTTAAGTTAATCAGCCATATCCTAATTAGAAGTTTCTTTCTCAGCTGTCATGTATGTATGATACGTTCAACATTAATGAACAGTACAGATTAGATCATTAGGCAGAGAAGTCTGTTAGAAAGTTGGATAATGTATATTAAATAACACTTCCCTAAACCAATTTCTGTACCAGAAAGATTTCTATAACATGAATTGTTATAAGTTTCAAAAATTAGGATTCTTTTTTCTTCATTTTAAGTTCAAGCAATACAGGTAAATGTTATTTTCATAATTTTATGCTCAAGAAATTTCATTTATGAGTTGGGACTGCCAAATGTCTGCCTATAGTCATCAGCAAGTTCTATCTCCCTTCTCAAAAGAAAGACTTCCTGAAAATTAGATTTGAAAGCTGACACAGTCCATGAAAATTTGTGACTGTTGATCATCCTGTTTTTCTGAATATCTTATTCCTAATCCACTGCCACAAACTGACTGTGTTATTCTGTGGCTGTCTCTCACCATCTGAAGAAATAGCTGCAGTTTTAATATATGTCATCAATCCACAGACAGGAAAAACTATGCATAACATGCCTGCCATATGCCAGTTCCTACCATATAAAAATTGTCACCAGTTGATAGTACAGAAAATCTTTGCAAACAATAAAAATACTACAAATATATTACAGTTAAGTAGGTTTTAAGAATGTGTTTTGGAACTATGATCATAATTTAGTTCTGCTTCTGGAAAAGGCTCCTAAGGCCAATAAGGGACCATATATTCCAGGAAAGAGAGAAACCTCATTTTTATCCTATGAGGTAGCTAGTAATATTTTTAAGAGGGAGGACTACGTGTCACATTTTAAAGCATGAAATCTCCTTGCAATATACACTTTCTCATCACAAGTTATTTTTTCTTTTGCTGTGCATGAGATGGAATGGAGGAATCACTACAACCCTGGAAAGTAATTCGCCAAACAACCTTTTAAGTTTCCTGGAAGTATTTTGTAGATGCTTGGACCTGCAGCTGACCAGTACTCTTCTGAAGTATTGCTATACAATGGTAGCAGGCTCTTTCAGCAGGGAATACTGCATCTAGGAAGAAAGATTGTGCTTTATGTACACCAAGGAATAAGTTAAATGAAAACTGATCAGAGAAATTAATAAAGAGGCCTTTTTTTAATAAAAATAAAAAAAGGAATAATCTATTTATTCTCCCCTTGAAAGAGAGAGAATTCGATGAAGGGCAGGGCTTCTTTGCTTAAAGACGAGTAATTAAAGTTGTACAATCTAGAGTTACCTTCTGCTTGTGGTCTTAAGATACCAATCCAACAGGGTTGGCTTGTCAAGAATGTCTATACTTCCCTCTCTCATCAGTACCCAACTACAAAAAAGTGCTTTTTCTCCAAGAGATTTGTAACAGCTATGTACCAGAAAGCCTCTGCATGATTCACTTCCTTGATTCCACCCCTGGCTTATAGACTCGGGTGAAGAATGAATTTCTCTATTTCTCATGAGCTGACATGTCCTACCCCTGTCAGGCCTTTGGTAATTCTAACCTTTCCTCATGCCAGATACTCTGCCTTTATCACTTCCTGAAGACCTATGAGACCTATTGTCAGCATACAAAAGCATAATGAAATCTTTCAGCTGAAAGTCTGTGGGTGTCTTAAGTGCTGTCTTTTTTTTTATTTTTTTCTAAATGTTCTTTACTCAGATAAGTTATTAGACTCTTTCATAATATAAAAAGGAAATAGAGCATATTCTTTCAGCTTCCACCACCACCTATTGCAATCCAGTACAACAATGAAGCAAAAGAATCAGTGTCCTTGACTGGCTGAAGGCAAACAAGTTCCTTTTGACAGCATCAAGCCTGTCCTGAATTCTCAGAAAAGATGAAAAAATGAAACAGGAGCTGCTAATTCCCTACATCAGGAAGGAAATCTACCTTCTATAGCAACCTTCCAATATCTGAAGGGGGCCGTACAGGGATGGTGGGGAGGGACTCTTCATGAGGGGCTGTAGTGAGAGGACAAGGGGTAACGGGTTCAAACTTAAACAGGGGAAGTTTAGATTGGCTATGAGGAAGAAATTCTTTACTGTAAGGGTGGTGAGGTACTGGAATGGGTTGCACAGGGAAGCTTGTGAATGCTCCATCACTGTCGTTGGTGGTGCTCAAGGCCAGGTTGGACAAGAGCCTTGGGTGACATGGTTTAGTGTGAGGTGTCCCTGCCCATTGCAGGGGGGTTGGAACTAGACTGATCTTAAGGTCCTTTCCAACCCTAACTATTCTAGGATTCTATGCAGAAGACTGGTAGTTCTAAGAATCTGACCAGATTGTGGGATTACCACCAAGGCAGTGTAGTTAATTCAAAGTGCTGCCAGTAACAAATGCTACAAAAAATCAATTTTCTCTGCTGTGGCCAATTCTTGGTACTTGGCAACAGCAATACTCTAGACATTATGAAATTAAGTGTTTGAAACTATGATAGTGAGATTCATACCTCAACCTTACCCAAGACAAAACAGAAGTCAACTTTTGAATGTATGAGACCTTCCTGTGCGCTGGTTCTAAAGAATCCTGTCCCAAAGCACTAGTATTATTGAGGCTTTTTTAAAAAAAATTATTATTGTTGATTGGTTAACACTAGATTTAAAAATTTAACCCATTTTTCCAGAGTTGCCATCTGACATTGCTACTCTATATATAGATTAAACTAGAGTAATGAACTGCTTCTCACCAGAAAATTAAATCCACAGCTGTCCTTGTGTGTTCACAAGCCAAGATTAGGGTGAGGGAACACGTTTATTTGGCTGTGCATCGAGTGATCAAATATTTTACAGCTAAGAAAGGAAATTATGATTTTATAGCAT
Organism: Myiopsitta monachus; assembly: GCA_017639245.1. NCBI lineage: Eukaryota > Metazoa > Chordata > Aves > Psittaciformes > Psittacidae > Myiopsitta > Myiopsitta monachus. Next base: position 32,410,422 of record CM029927.1, read on the forward strand.
AAGCTTTCAGATTCCTTGTGCGTTCAGCAATAAAGGAATTACTTTGAAACTGTCCTGAGCCAGTTGTCTTTCCTGTTCTGTGTATCTTTGAAATAGATATCATTCTAGCTAAAGGAATGAATATTGAGGGCTATTATGTAACTTACAAATATAGGTAAACACTGTTGATAACAAGATGAATATTTTCTATGTTCAGTTTACTGTACTTTTTTTGATACACATTTGTCAGCTTTCTGTTACAGAAAGAGAAAAGATGAGCTGAAAACTTTCAAAATGAAACAAAATGGAAATAAACAGCTGTATACTTGTAGTCTACTATTCCATCACAGTTGTCCATAAAATTCTATGGTTTGGATCTTCTAAAATCCCCATGAACAAAGAAATATTTACCTTATTCACATTACACTTGTAAAGGGCTTCGAATTGCAGTAAATGTGGAAAATGTGGAAAAGCTGAAACTTCAAACATGAATTCTTGGGATTCAATCTGAATGCCAGAGATCTGACCTTTAACACTTCCTAGACCAAAAGGGAAACTATAACAAATATGTGTCAAGAGGTGATGGCTCTTCTCTCTGTCATCATAAGAAACTTAGAAGTATCTGTGCCTTTTCAAGCATAAGCATTATTGCATCAATAACAAGTGATGTTCTGACGAGGCAAGCAAATCTTGAATTCATTAAGAAATAAACTCTTTCATACTGTTGACTATTTGATTAGCTTTTGTTTGGTGAATGTTATCAAGACCTTTCTCCTTCCTCTATTTTCTAAGTTTTGAAATGGTACCTCAAAAATAACCATAGAAACCTACTTTTGATAATAATTGCATTTACAACTGTGAGACTTAACAGTTGCTCTATTAAGAATAAAATGCATCTGCTTTCAGCCTAGACAACTATTAATGGAGTATAGATGACTAAGTACAGAGGCACTTACACATAGAATACAGCCTTGCCTGAACAAACTGGTGAGGACATCTGTAAGAGAACTCCACAACAGCTTTAAAAAATGTGGAAGTCAGTTAAGAAATTTGCATAAATTAAATACACATCTCAAATAGATAATGTCACTATATTAGTGTGTATAATATATTTTCTTTTTTGTGGGGGTTATATGAAGATATAGCTGGTTTTCATGCCTAACAGTAATGCAATTCCAAAGCTGCTTTTTCTCTTTCCTACAACAATGTCACAGAGAGAAGAAAATGGTAAAAATAAACCAATGTTTTATTCTTTAAAATGTCAGCAAAAGTGCTACCAGAAGTACTGAAATCCTAATGCAGAATAAAATATAGTAAATGATTCTAGTGGCCTTTCATTTAGTTTTGACAAACCTAGAGATGGGGATCTGCTGCAAGAACACAATGGTTATTGCAGTGTAGAGAATTTATCAGGAAATGCAGAATATCAGGAAATTGGTGTCAAATCTTTCCTTTAAGTCTACAAAGAAGGACCCAACAAATCAAAGCTTTTTTAAACAGTTTACTGACAAATCCTGAAAATGAAATTATTTTCCCTCAGCTAAGCCTCTAATCTATGATTACTCTACCATCAAAATAGGTCTTCCATTTTTCCTCGGTATAACTGGATACATATTTGAAAAGATGAGTGATTCCATTTTGAAAGAAAAACAGTGGGCTCCCACAAATCACGGTGTAACTAAAACTTGTAAGTAATTATAATTTGACTGCTACTGGGAGAAGAGAACAGATACAAAAAATGGCATTTCAGGACTGAAAGGGAATAAAATAAGCTGAAATTGCAGAGAAATACTACCAATCATGCAGCTACCACTACAGCCATTGTACTGTCTTTGCAGAGGTTGGATAGTCTTCTCCTTTTGAGTGATTAGCAAAACCATCTAATCATCTTTTTCTGCCTAGTGACAGCTCTCAACTCTGGTCAACTTCCATTTTTGCTAATAGTTAATAACTTCTTTTTTTTTTTGTCTACTAAGGAAAAAGATTTTCCATAACTGAGAAGCAGAGAATGGTTGATGGAGAGCTGAAAAACAATAGAATCATATAGAATCATAGAATAGTTAGGGTTTGAAAGGACCTTAAGATCATCTAGTTCCAACCCTCCTGCCATAGGCAGGGACATCTCACACTCAATCATGTCACCCAAGGCTCTGTCCAACCCGGCCTTGAGCACCAGCCAGTGATGGAGCATTCACAACTTCCTTGGGCAACCCATTCCAGTGCCTCACCACCCTTACAGTAAAGAACTTCTTCCTCATAGCCCATCTAAACTTCCCCTCTTTAAGTTTGAACCCATTACCCCTTGTCCTCTCACTACAGTCCCTAATGAAGAGTCCCTCTCTGGCATCCCTATAGGACCCCTTCAGATATTGGAAGGCTGCTATGAGGTCTCCAAACAGCCTTCTCTTCTCCAGGCTCAACAGCCCCAATTCTCTCAGCCTGTCTTCACATGGAATGTGCTACATTCCCCTGATCATCCTCATGGCCCTCCTCTGCACTTGTTCCAACACTTCCATGTCCTTTTGATGTTGAGGACACCAGAACTGCATGCAATACTCCAAGTGAGGTCTCAGGAGAGCAGAGCAGAGGGGCAGGATCACCTCCTTCGACCTGCTGGTGACGCTCCTTTTGATGCAGCCCAGGATACGCTTGGCTTTCTGGGCTGCAAGCACACGATGCTGGCTCATGTTCATTTTCTCATCAACCAACACCCCCAGGTCCTTCTCCGCAGGGCTGCTCTGAATCTCTTCTCTGACCAACCTGTAGCTGTGCCTGGCATTGCTCCAACCCAGGTGTAGAACCTTGCACTTCTCGTGGTTAAACTTCGAACAGTTGACATCATCCCACCTCACAAGCATGTCAAGGTCCCTCTGGATGGCATTCCTTCCCTCCAGCATATCAACCGAACCACACAGCTTGGTGTCATTGGCAAACTTGCTGAGGGCACACTCAATCCCAATGTCCATGTCACTGACAAAGATGTTGAACAAGACCGGTCCCAACAGGGATCCCTGAGGGACACCACTTGTTACTGGTCTCCAGCTGGACATTGAGCCATTGAGCACAACTCTTTGCGTGCAGCCATCTAGCCAGTTCTTTATCCACCAAGTGGTCCACCTATCAAATTGATGTCTCTCCAATTGAGAGACAAGGATGTCATGTGGGACAGTGTCAAATGCTTTGCAAAAGTCCAGGTAGATGACATCAGCTGCTCTACCCCTGTCCATCAGTTCTGTAGCCCAGTCATAGAAGGCCACAAAATTGGTCAGGCAGGATTTCCCCTTAGTGAAGCCATGCTGGCTTTAAATCAATCAAGATGTGGTTCAAATAAACCACATCTGTATCAGGGTATTTGACCATCATATTCAGCTTCTGTACAGATTCATATGTACATATTTTGGCTATTTTAGCTGTGTAATTCCATAATTCCCAATGTTTATGTTTATAAAAGTCCATCTATTATCTGTGAATTAGAAGTTATATATCAGCTGGTTTGCACTCATAACTTTGTAAGTTATAAATCTGTAAAATTCTACTACAGCCAATACTTAATTAATTCTATGAAAAGTGACAAGTTATCCACCAGCACCCTCACATATGTGTGTAACACATTAGGTAGCATTTTATGTTAGAACTGCTTGCTAGCTGAGATGTCATGTCTTGTTTCTTCTATATAAATATGATAATATTTCTAAAAAATTATAGCAAGATATTCATAATGTGTACAGGCTAAGTAGAATCACCAAGTTAGTGAAGATGTTTGAAATGCTATTAATAGATCATTTGAAAACTCTTTTTCTATACTACATAGGTGTATGTAGGATAGTAAGAGCAAATATAATTGCATTTTATGTCCCACTTTAAAATCATCATTCTAATGCTCCTCATCAATATTAATATGTACAAGAATATAGAAAGGCATCCTTCAGAATGCAATTTAAATCTTCTTCTTAATGTGACTTCAAAAACACAAGAAACAGTTAATTCATATCTTCAAAACAACTTGTATCCTTTGGAAAAAAAAAAACCAAAACAAAACAAAACAAAAAAAACCCACAAAAGACTCCAAACCTGACAGTCAAATCTCATATAAAATGTTATCGGGCAAACGGGTTCGAAAAAAGTCTTAATAGCTTCCATTGCTACTTTTCTTTGTATTGCAATGCCCCCTGCAGGTATAAAAGATCTTCTGCTTCTCTATAGCATTTTCTTTAGCACCTTTGAGTGGAGCATCTCATCTAAGAAACACATGACTTCCAAAAGTATTAATTGACAAGCATTGATTGAATCACACAACAAACTTATAAAGTAGAAAATGGAAGTTAGAGGATAAAGGACTTGATATATACTTTAGCTTAGATGGAGAAGACTATAGCAATAAAATAGAGACAAAAACACCTTGCAGTAACTACTGAAAGCTTATGTCCTGACTTGTACTCTGTAGGTTTAAACGGATGAGGAATATGATGATCCTCTACTGCAATTTGAATCCAAGACTGTGGCCTCTGTCTTAAAAGAACTGCATGTTCTCATGTTTCTTAAATGAACACAAGAGAAAAGTAAATGAAATCTCTCAAAATGACAGATTTTGTGAAATAGCCTTCCCTACCAATACATGCTAAGCATGAATGCAGGCCACTGTTTTTATATGATTACCATTATATTGCAGAACATACTTTGGTAGAAAATGGATGCTCATATCTCTTTGACAGGTTTCCGATAGGGAGCCTATGGAGCAGGCAGACAGAGAAAATGTGAACCTCTGAAACCCTGATGGGGGCCTGATGACACTCAACAGCAGTTACCCTGCTATGATTAGAGATTACTGGTCTATCCCAACTGTGTTAAAACTAGGTAATGTGAGGAATTTGTGGAAATCATTCAGACTCATAACTTGATTAAGGAAGCGTATAAAAAAAAGAGAGCAAGGAGCTTTCATTGTTGATGGCAGGTAACGTCTGATAGTATCAATTGTCACATTTCCTACTGTGTTAAACTGTGGAAGGATATTAAGGAGAAGCTCCATGATGTAATTACAACATACACCAGATAGCTCAGGCAAGGAATGGATACAAGTGGGTGCAGTGGTTTCTCCAGTTTTGCAGAACATAGTCTCAATGTAGGGACACATGAAGCTTCAACACCACCTGCAGTGCATAAGCCTAACACAGAGGAGCCTATAGGCACGGTCCCTTGCCTGTCTTCAGCTCAACAATTTCAAATTTTGTGACTATAAATTAATAAATTAATGCCTTTAACCTGTAAAATACTTCCCCAAAGAAGATACTTCTGGGTGAATCCAGCGTGGTCTCCTGTCTCCATGGGCCACAGGTCCTGTCAGGAGTCTGCTCCACAGCAAGCTTCCCATGGGGTCACAGCCTGCTTTGGGCATCCTCCTGCTCCAGCCTGGGATCCTCCCTGGGCTGCAGGTGGAGATCTGCTCCAATGCGGACCTTCATGGGCTACAGGGACACAGCCTGATGGTCTTCATCATGGGCTGCAGAGGAACTTCTGCTCTGGTGCTTGCAGCACCTCCTCCCTCCTTCTTCCCTGACCTTGATGTCTGCAGGGCTATTTCTGTCACGTGCTCTCATTGTCTATCTAGCAGCAGTTTTTCCCCTTCTTAAATACATTATCCCAGAGGTGCTTCCACCATCTTTGAACGGCTCAGCCTTGGCCTGTGGTGGGTCCATCTTGGAGCCAGCTGGTGTTGGTTCTATTGGACACGGAGGAAGTTTCTGGCAGTTTCTCACAGAAGCCATCCCAGTAGCTCCCTGGCTACCAAAACCTTGATATGCAAACATAAAACAGTAGTTCAGTTCTATCTGAAGCTATGTAAAATATATTATATGTAATAAATATAAATAAATAATTTTGGAAGAGTATAATTAACGTTATAATTTTGGAAGAGTAGAACTCCTCATTCTAGCTCTAAGGCTTTGACTGTAAACTTTTTCCTTCAATTATACAAATAGTTGTCACAGCTGCTTAATTACTAGTGACTGATCAAGTTGGTCAAATGCTATATTTTACACATTAGATATATTCCAGACTTTGGAATTGGAAATACAGGGCATTTGTAATATCAGACGACAGAAATCTCGTTCAGGAAATGTCAGTAAACAGATCTAGCTCAACCTCCAATTTAGTGATCTCAGCTTATGAACTGATGGGTTCCAGAGCAGCAGCAGTGGTAATATATATATACACACACACACACATATATACATAAAAGAGATACAGATGCACATAAATGCACATGCATACATATATATGGGCATGTCCTTCAGTCCAGAAATATTTAATACCTGCAGTAGGCTGTATCTGTACCTTGAAAATCCGAACCCAAATACTCATCTGGAATTTTATTCTCCTTAACACTTCTGACAGTGACAGGATGTGTCCTGGCATTCAGGATGTATATTTCAGAAAAGTATAAGACTTAGGAAAGGGAGGAGGTGTGCAGTTGTCACAGATAGGTACTTTTCATTACTTCTGGCTTCTTCTAGAACCGCCTGTTTTATCTGATTTCCTACTCGCTATTCTTTTATTTCTATATTTCATCCTTTCTTTTCAGATGCCTTGTTGATCACTATTTCAGACACTTTTTCTTCTTGCTATCAATGGAGAACTGTTTATTAAAACTCAAAGACAGTAGATCTTAAGATGGTAGAACATCTTACACGAGAATATAAAACCACATTTAAAAAAAGCCCTATGAGAACAGAAATTTCAGAATGAAACATAAAGGCTGCCCAACTATCTTTTCTATTAATTGCTGAAGATACACAGATTAGCAAACAAAGATTATTTCTATGGGGTTTGTGCTTCATATCACTGAATTTGATTCTTGTTATTGAACTTCAGATACTTACTCAGACAAACACAATGCTAAGTATCTGAAAAGAATGTATTTAGTCAAAGCCTTTATCAAGGCTTTCTCTGCAGTATGCAGGATTAGACAACCTGTCCTGCAGCACTTGTCTAAAGAGCAACGGCATTGTCACCTGGAGATGTCTATCCCCTTCTCCCTGCAGAGGCAATCCAAGAGAGAATACAGCTAAATAACAAGGAAAAAGTGCTGATATTTCAGTGAAAATTTTCAGAAATAAAAGTGGATAACTGGTACCTTCTTAGAGAGAGAAGAATTTAGGAATACAATTAGATATAGAGATTTAAGTGCCAAAGAAAATCACTAAATAATCAGAATTAAATAAACTACATTCATCTAAATATTGTAAAATTGTTCATATAAAATAACTATACATGATCAGGAATAAGCAGTCATTTTAAACTATAACTCTGGAATAGGAAAACTGTTTTTTCTGAAAAAAAAAATATTTTTTTTTAGACATGACAGGGTCATTAGTGATGGAGGAGTTAGGAAGAAGAGAATGAGGGACTCCATTTTCAACAGCAGCACAGATCTATGCAACCCTTGCAGAAACATCAAACTATAGGTTCCAGCTTGCAGGGAACTAGAGTGATCAAGAAATCTCTCCCAGTTCTGTATATCATTGAAAGGACACAGAAATTAAGGACAAATAACTAACAACTGGGGGGAGGGGGTGTTAAAGGAAAAGCATGAAGAATCCAACCAAGATTAATATCCTTCTATAATAGTGACCCACATCTGGGGGGAGGCAGCCTTCTGGACTCCCAGGGTGGCCCCAGCATGGCCCCAGGACTTGCTGCTGTCCTCTGTAGCACTGAGCACCATCCCTTGTCAAGTCTTCCCTGGCCATTTCTGCCTGGGTTCTTCTTGCACTGCTCTTGCACCACCATGGCACTTCTCCCGCCCTGGCTTTCCTTCGTCAGGCTGCAAGGGAGGTTCTTTCCAGCTAAACTGAAGAGACTCCACAAAAACAGGCTAAAATTGGCTAAGCTAAACTAAATCAAATAACTTTATTTGGAAATCAATGAAATACTCTGTCCACCTGTAACCGGCCTGATTTGTGTCTTTGAAAGTGCTTTTGGTGCTGAAATTCCCTTGGCACTCCAGGTAAATAAGGATCTCCTCATTGTACAACTCATTGTGAGTGCAGGGAATGGAACAGAATAAAATGGAATGGAATATAACAGAATGCAAAAGAAAGCTATGCTATGTTATGCATAAGGAATCCTAGAATACATAGGGTTGGAAAGGACCTTAAGATCATCTAGTTCCAACCACCCTGCCATGGGCAGGGACACCTGCTGTGGTTTAAGCCCCCCCCCCCGGCAGTTTTCTCACTCACTCACTCACTCACTCACTCCCCTCTTTCTTCCCCCAGTCCTGGGGGAATGGGGAGGAGAATCAAAAGAATGCAACTCGCACAGGTTGAGATAAGAACAGTTTAGTAAATAAGGCATAACACAAATCACTACTGCTACCATCAATAATAATAATGACAGGACAAGTACAAAGAAAAAGAATACAACTGCTCACCAAGTCTGACCCAGCCAGTGCACCCCCCAGGAGCGAACCCCCCAGTACCAAAAAACCTGACCATGCCTTGCACCCCCAGTCCACCACTCCAAACTTCCGGGTCTCTGCTCTCCGTCCTTACATCCTGGACATGATGTGCTGTGGTATGGAATAACCTCTTTGGTCAGTTTGGGTCAGGCACCCTGTCTCTGCTTTCTCCCGGCTCCCCCTCCTCCCTGGCACAGCATGAGACTCAAAGTCCTTGGCCAGACCAAAACATTGTCAAGCAGTAACTGAAAACACTGGTGTTATCAGCGCTGTTCCTGGGCACGAAATTAGAAATGCAGTGCTGCACCAGCTACCAAGAAGGAGAAAAATGACTGCTGCTGCTGAACCCATGACAACACCTCACACAAAACCATGTCACCCAAGGCTATGTCCAACCCGGCCTTGAACACCAGCCAGTGATGGAGCATTCACAACATCCTTGGGCAACCCATTCCAGTGCTTCACCACCCTTACAGTAAAGAATTTCTTCCTCATAGCCCATCTAAACTTCCCCTCTTTAAGTTTGAACCCATTACCCCTTGTCCTCTCACTACAGTCCCTAATAAAGAGTCCCTTTCCAGCATCCCTATAGCCCCCTTCAGATACTGGAAGGCTGCTAGGAGGTCTCCAAACAGCCTTCTCTCCTCCAGGCTCAACAGCCCCAACTCTCTCAGCCTGTCTTCATACAGGAGGTGCTCCAGCCTCCTGATCATTCTCATGGCCCTCCTCTGCACTTGTTCCAACACTTCCATGTCCTTTTGATGTTGAGGACACCAGAACTGCACACAATACTCCAAGTGAGGTCTCATGAGAGCAGAGGAGAAGGGCAGGATCACCTCCTTCGACCTGCTGGTCACACTCCTCTTAACACAGCCCAGGATACGGTTGGCTTTCTGGGCTGCAAGCGCACACTGCCAGCTCATGTTCATTTTCTCCTCAACCAACACCCCCAGGTCCTTCTCCGCAGGGCTGCTCTGAATCTCTTCTCTGCCCAACCTGTAGCTGTGCCTGGCATTGCTCCAGCCCAGGTGTAGGACCTTGCACTTCTCATGGTTAAACTTCATCAGGTTGGCATCATCCCACCTCACAAGTGTGTCAAGGTCCCTCTGGATGCCATTCCTTCCCTTCAACGTATCAACTGAACCACGCAGCTTGGTGTCATTGGCAAACTTGCTGAGGGTACACTCAATCCCAATGTCCATGTCACCAACAAAGATGTTTAACAAGACCGGTCCCAACAGGGATCCCTGAGGGACACACACTGGTCTCCAGCTGGACATTGAGCCATTTACAACAACTCTTTGCGTGCAGCAATAATATCCTTCCTTTGGTTGAATTTAAAGTTATATCATTTTTTTTAATTCAAAATATGAAAGAAGAGAAAAAGTGGATCTTCAATAAAAGTTATTCATTGTTATACCCTTCCTTATCATTCAGTGATGCAGCCATAAGGTCAGCTTCCTGAAATAAAATAGCTTTTCTTCTTAGTGCAGCATAAGGTCCAAGCTACTACATTCTTGCAAGTGTATCACACCAGCATCAATTTCTGACATCAAAAATATTAAATGCCTACTGTTTTTTCTGCTGTTAGTTGGCCTTCTTATTAAGGGGATATTTTTATATATATATAGGTACATATTGAATGTTAAAACTGAACCCTGGTTCTGTTGTCCTTTGAAGTCTGGCTTTATTTTGTCTTAGAAATCCATAGTATCATGAAAGTTCTTAAATTTTAAACCATAGAAATTAGGCAGAGATCAATTGTATAGAAAGGGAAATAGAAGTGGAGATATGCCAGCCTGCAATCAAATTTACTTTAAGAACACTGCCGCGCAAATTGAACTATTCCAGGAACAGGCTAAAGTGATAGAGGTGTTTCCCATTTGAGGATATTTGCAGACTGAGCCAAGCATATGCAAATTTCTTCATCTTGTACAACTCATGATTACAAGATAAGAATGATTTCCTCCCGGATTCACCTGTTTTGAAAGCATAAATATCCAGAAACTGACAAAATATAATCTGTCAATCTGAATTTGAAATTTAATATATCAGACTCTAAAAGATGATAAGCAAAATCCTTCTGTAGCAAAAAAAAAAAACCAAACAAAAAAGCCTGAAGCAAAAAGTACTGAAATTACTTTTAGTAAAAAAAAAAGAATATACAAGAAGAGAATTTTTGCCCAGGTAGTTGCAGGAATTTAATAGATCTTTGCTGACTAAACCTTTTCTAGCACAAAATCTTTATGGGAATACTGTGGATTTACAGCATTTCACTACCTGACAGCTTGCACTTCAAAAACTTCCAGTTGCATGCATTTTATTTGAATACGGGCTGTCATAATTTAAATTAATCAAACCAGCAAATGGGTCAGATATGCAGATCAGGTCAATTATCAAAATGTAAACAAACAGCAACTCAAAAATTTTCTTTCTTTTAAAGGTTTATCTAACTCCTATCAAAACATGAGTCAGTGTATATGCTGATTTAAACAGGGAGGCAATCACCTTCTCTGTCCATGAAAGTCTCATCCAGGTTACAGCAATATAGATGTTGCCTTCATTTCTCCATTGGCAATGGGTTTATATTCTGGATTAGTTTGGCTGCAAGTGCAAAGAATTATTTTTGCCCTCAGAATCTCTAACGTTAGTTATCGCTTCTGAAAACACTAAGGCCAATTAAATGTAACTGAGGGTTTTCTTGAAGTTTGCGCATTCATGCAAAAGTGCAAAGAAAGATCACTGTACACAGTATAACTTTAAAGTTACAGTTTTATTATCAAATAAACTGAATTGTAGATTGCTTACAGAAACAAAATGCTTCAATGAGCCTTCAATATCCATTTGAAAGCTGTGTCCCGATTAAAACATCTTAATATGTACTTTTCCCTGCCAGTTGCCAGGACTGATCTGGACTGAGGCATGTAAACCAAAGCTGCTTTTACGTCTCTTTTTAAAAAATGTAAAAATTATAATGTTATGTTATGTTATGTTATGTTATGTTATGTTATGTTATGTTATGTTATGTTATATTTTATATATATATTATATGCCACCTGCTGCAGGAGGACCTCCACCAGGGAGCAGCCCTGTCCATTGTGCACCCTCCCCTCAGGAGACCAGTGCAGGCGCTCTCTACACCCTGAGCTCTGAGATGCATCCTCCCCTCCCATCAGCTGTGTCTGGGTGCCTACGCTGGCCACCGCCGGGGCAGCCAGAGCAGAGCTCTCAGACCGGACCCTGGATTTGGAAAAGGCTGAGGTTCTTAATGACTTCTTTGCCTCAATCTTCACCAGCAAATGCTCTGACTCCACCACCCAAGTCTTGGAAGGCAGATGCAGGGACTGTGAGAATGAAGACCCTGGGCCCAGTGTAGGAGAGGATCTGGTTCAAGACCATCTTAGGAACCTGAATGTGCACAAGTCCATGGGACCTGATGAAATTCATCCACGGGTCCTGAAGGTGCTGGCAAATGAAGCTGCTAAGCCACTCTCCATCATATTTGAAAAATCATGGCAGTCAGGTGAAATTCCCGATGACTGGAAAAAAGGAAATATAACCCCCCTTTTCAAGAAGGGGAAAATGGATGAGCCAGGGAACGACAGACCAGTCATTCTCACCTCTGTGCCTGGCAAAATCCTGGAACAAATTCTCCAGGAAGGCATGCTGAGGCACATGAAAAACAACAAGGTAGTTGGTGACAGACAGCATGGCTTCACTAAGGGGAAATCCTGCCTGATCAATTTGGTGCCCTTCTATGATGGGGCTACGGAACTGATGGACAGGGGTAGAGCAGTTGATGTCATCTACCTGGATTTGTGAAAAGTGTTTGACACTGTCCCACATGACACCGCTGTCTCTAAGTTGGAGAGACATCAATTTGATAGGTGGACCACTCGGTGGATAAAGAAGTGGCTGGATGGCTGCATGCAAAGAGTTCTCCTCAGTGGCTCAATGTCCAGCTGGAGACCAGTAACGAGTGGTGTCCCACAGGGATCGCTGTTGGGACCAGTCTTGTTAAACATCTTTGTTGGTGACATGGACATTGGGATTGAGTGCGCCCTCAGCAAGTTTGCCAATGACACCAAGCTGTGTGGTTCGGTTGATACGTTGAAGGGAAGGAATGGCATCCAGAGGGACCTTGACACACTTGTGAGGTGGGATGATGCCAACCTGATGAAGTTTAACCATGAGAAGTGCAAGGTTCTACACCTGGGTGAGAGCAATGCCAGGCACAGCTACAGGTTGGTCAGAGAAGAGATTCAGAGCAGCCCTGCGGAGAAGGACTTGGGGGTGTTGGTTGAGGAGAAAATGAACATGAGCCAGCATCGTGCGCTTGCAGCCCAGAAAGCCAACTGTATCCTGGGCTGCGTTAAGAGGAGTGTGACCAGCAGGTCGAAGGAGGTGATCCTGCCCTTCTCCTCTGCTCTCATGAGACCTCACTTGGAGTATTGTGTGCAGTTCTGGTGTCCTCAACATCAACAGGACATGGAAGTGTTGGAACAAGTGCAGAGGAGGGCCATGAGAATGATCAGGAGGCTGGAGCACCTCCTGTATGAAGACAGGCTGAGAGAGTTGGGGCTGTTGAGCCTGGAGGAGAGAAGGCTGCATGGAGACCTCATAGCAGCCATCCAGTATCTGAAGGGGGCTATAGGGATGCTGGGGAGGGACTCTTTATTAGGGACTGTAGTGAGAGGACAAGGGGTAACGGGTTCAAACTTAAACAAGGGGAAGTTTAGATTGGCTATGAGGAAGAAATTCTTTACTGTAAGGGTGGTGAGGCACTGGAATGGGTTGCCCAAGGAAGTTGTGAATGCTCCATCACTGGCGGTGCTCAAGGCCGGGTTGGACAGAGCCTTGGGTGGCATGGTTTTGTGTGAGGTGTCCCTGCCCATGGCAGGTGGGTTGGAGCTAGATGATCTTAAGGTCCTTTCCAACCCTAACTATTCTATGATTCTATATTGTATTGTATTGTATTTTATCTATATTTATAATATATATATTTATATATATTATTTATTAGTTTACTTCTGTTTATTCTGTAAGCATCTTTACCTGTAAATGGCATTTCTTATGAGGATTATGGTCATGAAGATTGTAATGCATTTTAAAACTAGCAGGAGTTATTTATTCACAATACAATGATGGCAGAACTGAATTTTTTGGGGGGCTTGTCACTAACACTCCCAGCAAGGAGAAATGTTTTGTCCAGCAGTAAGGACAAAGAAAAAGCTTGAAATTAAATATTTCTGCTTAAAAAGTTAGTTTTATGCTTATTCAGCTATCTCAATAGTTAAATCTGCTTCAATAGTTCACACTGAAATTATTTATATAGTCAAACATCTCTAATGATGATTGCAAAAATTATTTGCACATTCTATTTAGTATTTTTGCTCGAGTTCAAGCAAATTTTATTGGGAAAATCTGTTCATTGACGTTTATATTATGAAAGAATCCATTTAAAATGAAATTTTTATTAATTAATAAATTTACTGAATATTTAGGGAGATATTTTTTTCATGAACAAAACCAATAGAAAATACCCTAAAATACTGCTTCTGAAATTACATTTAGTTCTGGAAGGTTATTATTATAGAGTGGCTTCTGAAGTTAGACTTCTTTTTTTGCAACAAAAATGTAATAAATACAATTGCTTTGAAATTAGACTACTATCAAATATGAAAACACATTTAAAAGGGTGGCTGTCAGTAACCCAATTTTAAGCCATGTTCAGATAGCATGCCCTTAGAACACCTTGATGTCAGAAGCCACCACAGTCTATCTACAGCACTTAAAAGCTGTCATAAAATAGCAAATCACATGGAACTTACTGTGATATTTTAAGTGTGCTTATAAAGAAATAAATATTTTTAGTTTGAATTTCACCCGTAAGAGTTCCTGCACTCTGAAATTATTTTGTTGTTCCCAAAGTGCTCTGCTCTCCACGAGACTTCCCAGAGATGACAAGCTCTGCCCCAATATGAGAAGAGTGTGGGCTGAAACGTGAGAAATCCTTGCTCACAGGCAGACCTCTTTGCTCCTGCCTAGGACTCCCAAGAATTGGACTCAGAGCATCATCATTTGACAGCAGCTCCTGCTGCTTGCTGCCACACATCACCTGGATGCAGACAGACTTGACCTTTTCTCAGTTCTGAGGTGGGAAATATGATGAGATTGCTTACACAGTATCTACAAAGCTCAAGCAAAGGCTCATGAGGATACACAGACAGGATTGTCATGCAGGCACACTGGAATTTTTCAACCGTTTTTACCAATTACCATTCACCATTCAAATGAAGATTTACTTAGAAAAAATTCTCAGGATGGCATTTATGGTAGAAGAACACATCCTCCCCACAAGTAACTTGATGTTTAGATGATGGTCTTCATTCTGAACCTAGCTCTGCCCCATCTGGAACAGATTTCAACTCAGATGAGCTTTTCAATGCTTAGCTATTTCAGAAGAGGTATACTTCCACAGTTTCTGTTGGAGATAAGCTATTTAAATGCCTACTGAACTAAATTCACATATAAAGGAAAAAATGTAAGGGAGATGGAAAATAATATGACTTACCAGGAATTCTTCACATCTTAGAAATATTTCTAAAACACCAGCACTGACAACATAAGTTAATAGACAGAAGTAGAGAGTTCTTTTATTTTTTCATATACATCCTATTCAGATTGTTATAACTTCATCTTCCCTATATTCCCCAGCAGCAAGCTTTGCATTTCTTTCTTAAGTTAGGCAGAAAACAGTATTACTGGATAATATTTCATCAAAATCCCTGCTTCATGAGGTTAAAATATTGAGCTCCTGGTAGATAATGTTATCAAATTAATCATACTTTGTCCCCCTTTACCTCTCAAGAAGATTCAGCAAATCTGTCAGAAAATGTTACTACAGCAGTCATGATTAGTAAAGATATTGCAGAAAGTGGCAGATTCTAGTTTCCATCTTTTTGAGGCATCAGGTAGTTTTAAAATAAACATTACTAAACTGCAGATATTTTATTTTTTTTCTGTCTGGCTTCAGTTCTTTGCTAAATTCCTTTGAGTCTGGTAATGGCTTTTACTTTATAGTCACAGCTGGAAAAGTGGAGGACATGCACAAAACACTCAGCATATGAACTTCAGGCACATTCCTTTGAAGGACTGAAATGTTACATATACTTTTCCCTCCTTTTCAAACAGTTTATTGAATTAATATATTTTACTTCTGTACATGTGTCTATTGCAAGATCTCCAAGTCATTTAAGGAGATAATTACTACAAATTTATATCATCACTGGTAAAATTTATAAATTTAAAAAAGAAAGATCCTGCAAATGCATCACATGCATTGCTTCACTTGTTCTCTATTACAGAGTACAAGTTAAAGCTGACCTCTATGTATGACATCAATGTAGAAGGAGCTTCAGTTAGCAAGTGTTTATCTAATACAAATGCTGTTTAATGTTAGCTTTTAATGATCCCGCCAAATACCAATACAGTAACACATTTTGCTCATTTTACAGTGATGGAGATGATTTTAGCTAGTAAGGTTAACTGGCATAAAATATAAAGTGAAATTGTAGATCTGAAGGAGCTGTGGAGCTAAAGCAGTACTCAGAACAGACAGATCTGATGTTTTTTGAAGTCACTTAATACCGCATGTGCCATAATGGATCAAAATACAAATTAGAATTCAGGTAGTTTTGTCTTTCCTATTGCCATGCTCAGCAAATTTTCTATTGCTTTGCCTGAACTTTCCATAATTCTTTGTGAACAAGCTATTTTTAGAAAAAGAATGTCTTGTCATAGCAAATTAACAAAAAACTTTCTTCTCACAGTCTAATACTGTCTCAGTCAAAAAGGAGACATTTAAGTTAAATGTTAGTGATGATGCAGTTAACAGTATCTGTAGGTAGCACAAGAAATCATGTGCTCTTGAGGTGTGTTGCCTGATGAAAGAAAGGACAAGTAATTTTGGTCATAAATACCATTTGGAGCACTTTGAAGCTGTGTTGAATCATTACACACTCCCTGCATGGTAGGAGGAAGCTGTGTTTTCATATGGAGGGAGAACAATAGGCCACACAGAGACCAAAGGTGGCCCAAAGTAGCTGAAGTGATCATTCATGTCCTCAATCAAGGAGTCTGGCTTTTTTCTCAATTACTCTTTTGTATTTTTACAAAGATCAAATTCCCATCTAAGAACAGGAATCAAAGTTTTATCTATTCTTTTTGCCTTTCTATGCATAGAAAGAGAAAACAAAGATGGAAATGCTTTAGAATGTTTTTCTGTTTTAACATCCAAACATTTTTTATGCCTGCAAACTCAGTTATGACCTTTTTAATTCTGAAACAGTAGCTACAAAGAATTAATGGGGCCTAACTAATCCACTTCATATTCACACCATCAGTTTACTTAGATAAAATTACTGTACTGTTCCTAAGTGGTCAAAAGCTTAACAAAGACAAATAAATTGATAGAAAGTATATTACAAAAAATTAACTAAGTTCTAATATGCTGAATTACTGGGAGACAAGTATTGTTACAAGTTATAGCATTTTCAGAAATCATAGAGTCATAGAGTCATAGAATGGTAAGGTTTGGAAAGAACCTTTAAATATCATCCAGTCCAACCCCCTGTGTCGAATAGAGTGACACACTTCACTGGTAAGAGAGAATTAGCACTATATTTATTGATATAAACCAGTGATTTACCAAGATTCAATGGCAAGCTATTTACTGAATAGAAGCCAGGGTCAGACAAAACTGTGAAGGAGACCTTCCCATTGAGTCATGAGGTTCAGAAAGGACCTCACTGATTTCTAAACTCCTTCTCAGACAGGAGTCTAGGTACAGCTGGATCCAGACTTGGCCAACAGTTTATGTCTAAAGGGTTATGCCCACAATCAATCCTTTACATCACTTACCTAATATTTCCAAGTCTAGCATGATATTTATCACTTATTATGAATCTGTTGTGGCAAGGAATCTCTCGACCCTGAGGAATAACTTTGAGAGGTGTCCCTGCCCAAGGGGAGATCCTGGTGCACAGCTTGCTTCCATGCTTTCAATGGGCCCTGAACTGTCCACTATTTATGGACTGAGATAATTGACTCATGGTCACGTTTGCATACCAACTACAGAAGTTAGGGTTTTTTTAAACTTGGCTTGAGTTGAACCTTGACTGGCATTATAATTAGGGGTTGCACAATGCTCTTATTAGCCCTTGGCTATTGCACTGCTTTCTGTCTCCCCTGAATCCACTTTGAGTAAGCAACCATCATGACCAGACACATCCATTACTGCCACTGGGGGTTATCACTTGGATAGTTACAAGAGATAAAATTCAGGCTGGGTCTGGGAGGGAATCACACTGCCACACCCTGCCATGGGCAGGGACACCTCCCACTAGACCAGACTGCTTAAAGCCCCATCCACCCTCACCTTGAACACTGCCAGGGATGGGACATCCACAGCTTCTCTGGGCAGCTTTTTCATGGACATGGCAGCTGTGAACATGAACACAGTCATTCACACAGGCTATGACAAGAGGGAAAGATGGAGTGCAAAAGTAGACACTTTAAATGATGTGTTAGGAAATTATATGAGACAAATTATGAGCAGATGGAGTGATTTAAGGGCAATGTGCCATTCTCCTTCTATAGTGTCCTTTTTTCCTGACTGAATTTCCTGTTTAATGGATGACTTCAGGTTTTGCTCTCTGGCTTCCAGACAGTAATACATCTCACCTTGGAATTTCAAGTGATGGCACAGTCAGCATTTGGCAGCCAAGTGAGCCTACACCAGTGCCAGGACAGAGGTTCGTTCTGCCAAACTTCAATCATACCCCTCTGAGGCAGTTTTCTTAGACCTTCCTCAATGTCCATAAAGAAAAATAAGCAGTTTTAGAGAATGATTCATCTAACATATTTTAAAAGTCTACTCTGGGTTGAAATGAGTACTTTTCTAAAAATGTCTATTTCTCTTCACTGAAAAGTGAAGCAGTTTAGAATTACTAGCTCAAATATCCATGTCTAGACTGTAGCCCATGCTTGCATTCTTTTGATGAGT
Organism: Myiopsitta monachus; assembly: GCA_017639245.1. Classification (NCBI taxonomy): domain Eukaryota; kingdom Metazoa; phylum Chordata; class Aves; order Psittaciformes; family Psittacidae; genus Myiopsitta; species Myiopsitta monachus. Next base: position 32,428,922 of record CM029927.1, read on the forward strand.
CCCACCCAACATGTCAAAAACGGAGAAGGAAAACATAAAACTGTCGGCTATATGAAAACCTACAAGCAAATATCGCTGTGTCTTTTATGAACTATATATACATTTATGAAAGATAACTCTTAATATTAAACAACATGCATATATCTGTGATACAAACACCACTCCCATGCTTCCTTTACTTGGGGGAGATTAAAGTACCAAGAACCTTGAAAAATCTTCATTGTCACTTAGGCCTTTGGCACTGGCTATAATAAAATGAAGCAGAAACAGAATAGAAAAAGAACAAAAAAAGCAAAACTACTACCCTTGTTGTGACTGCTCCTAATTTCATTAAATATTCCTACGGTTTTTTTCAATAGGTCATAAGATTATGATGAAACTCCTAGAGACAATTGGCAACATATAACAAAGATCTGCTTTATATTTGCATATTTTAAATAATTTCTTGGGGGGGGAATTAATTAATTTTTTTTTCCACCAAATTAAACACTTGGCAATATTGAACTTATCCTTTTATTATTTTTATTTAGAGTAGATTTGCAAATCAGACTTCTGCTTGACTCCTGGCCAGATCAAGGGTACTATAGGAACGGGAACTGGAAAAGACAACTGCCACTCAATATTGTTGGCGATATTGATCGGTAAAGCCCAGACAAACAGCAGCGCCACCTACTGTTTAGACTTTACAGAAACTCCTAGAAGTCGGGTCCCGGCACGTTATGTACGGTTTGCAGTAGAAAGTTCACTTTGAGAAGGAATTACTTTCTGTAGCAAATACGGTGTAGCTGAAAAAATAAGTTTAAAAGCAAAATTGAAACTAAACATCTGTGCATGAGTGATATCACTGTCTTCTATTCTGTCATATTTTTTCAGGCAAATTATTCCAGTCAGGGAAATAAGAAATTTAAACATGTATTTAAATTAAGGGATAAAGTGGGAACTGATTTAATCTTTAATGCTTTACAGTATTTTGGAATGTATCAGTTGCATTTGAGCTTCCTACTCACTCACTGACTCACAACACGCACATACATGAAATAGACTTGCAGATTTGAGTTAATACATGATCTGATAATGTTATTTCCAGATTAATTTATAAAAGGTACATAAAATATTAGCAGATTTTATCTTTAGGAAATGTCTGTACTGAAACGTCTAACAAGGTATCAAGGAGCAGCTCTTACCATAGGTGTAGTGGGGTCCATTGCAATGAGGACTAAATAACCCTCAGCAAATCTCTTAGTCTGATTTCATTCCTGCATCAGGCTGAGGCATGGCACACAACATAACAGAGCCCAGCACCACAGATGCCAGGAAGTACCCTTAGGCCATACATCAGCCCCAGTGAGGATTTCCCTGCTATCCTCTGAAACCCCTTCCCCTGACAACAGGCATGGGGCAAGTGGGGCTAAGCATGGAAAGTAGCATGAAGGAAAAAGTTACTAAGTCATTTGGGAAGTAATGGCCACTTTTGGGGGTGGGGACGTTTTCCCAACTTGTAATAACTAACTATCCTTCTCTTTTATTACCCAGATAATTAATAACCTCTTGGTTCATGTGTTTATTCCCTTAAGTTGCATTACACATGGGTCGACACATACACACTGGCCTGTAACAAAATTTTCTGTTGGGATCATCACTAACCAGAAAAGCCTTAGAGGGGCTGCTGGAGATACCAGGCTAAAAGGCTGTGAGTTTTAGATTACTCATCCCCCTTGTACAATGACTACAATATTCTAGTAATATTAAGTCTCTAACTGTAGGATACATGACAGTTGTTGAAGCCAAGTGACAGTGAGGCTTCTGGTTCCAACCAGCTTTGGTACCTGAAAGATGAGAAGCCACTCATAGCATCATAGAATGATTCGGTTTGGAAGGGACCTTAAGGATCATCTAGTTCCAACCCCCTGCCATGGGCAGGGACATATTTAGAGGGTGAGTCACTTCATTTTAAGATACAGTAAGAGCTGATTTAGCTTACTGTAGAATGCCAACATTTACTTTACATTAAACTAAATGAATGAAAAATTTTGGCAAAAATTAATAGGGCAGGAAAATCTTTAACAAAGAATTCCAGTGAAGACTTTCAATTCTCATTTCAGAGCAATGCTTTTTCTAAAAAAAATACATTTGTTTTTAATAAAATATATCTTGACCTGAAATTTTTGGTTTTGGATAGAAAACAGTAACTGTAATACATAAAGGCAAGATCTAAACTCTCAGAGGCTGATGAGAGATGTAAAGGTGCTGAAAGGCTGACCTAGCAACATATCTATGTGGCAAAATAAGATCAAATGCATGATTTAAATAATGTTACTCTGTTCGATCTAAACAGATGAGGCCTTTGGAAACTGGGGAAGAACTATCTACTCTTTGATATTTAGAAGTAACTTGAACATGTCATCTTTGGGCTAGATAGCAGCTGCAAGTCAGCCCAGGGGAAATCTCACCTCAGTCTTTTTGCTAGCTGCTGTTACTCAGTTTTCATTAAAATAATGCTCCAGATAAAACACAGGCAGGTGCAAGGGAATAAAACTGAAGGGTGCCTTGCCTGCTCAGCTAAATCAAAGTAAACTTAAAGCAGCCCCAAGTGATAAAATAGGGGCAGAAAGAAACACAGAAATCAAGATAAAGACAAACTTAAAACACCATGAAAAATGTGTTATGTACTCCTCATAAACAGTACTACACTGTTTTATTAGAGGAGCCTTAAATTACACAATGTCAATAAGTCCTCACAATAATTATGTTTTGTTTAGTTAATTATGTCAATCATAGCCTCGCTTGCGCCTCAAATCAACTATAGGCTTGTCACCCTGCAAATTACATCATACTAAGCTAGCATGCACTGTTTGATATGACTAAACTCAAATTACTTCAGGCTTGGATTGAACCTCATGATAAGGTTCAGCAGATCTAATCAGCTACTAAGAACTCCTATATATACTATATGGTATAGTATCTTTTTGCTAAGAAAGTCTGAGACTCTTAGCCTTCTGCCTTGGACGACTTTCTTGGTTTAAATCAACTAAATAGGAGAAATGCCTCCTACTTTGTTGCTGTTCTGATACCTTCTCAGAGGCCATATTACAGGGCTGCATCTGGAAAGTCAATGGACTTCTGGGGCCCTATGTTCCAGCTTTCTAACTTACAGCTTAAGACAGGTTCTTATTTCATCTAATATGACAAATAAAAGACATGTCAAGCATTTCTAAGGACAATTTAAATTAGGCAGCTCAGAGGTTCCCCCTTTTAGCAGAATTCTATGATAAAGGCTTATTCACCAGTTGAAGTTTTCAGTTTGACAGATAACAGAGAGTTTAGTTTTCTAAAATTTATCAAACAAATGATTCAAAGTCTGTCCAGCTGATAACAATAGGTTTCTTCTGCTTACATACTGTTTAAAGACTCAGCTTCAAATCCTGGGGGACACTGCAATCATTAAGCTTATAATCAAAAGAATTGTCAGAAACTGGTAAGTAATAATTAATAATGCAATGCCATGAGAATTACTATTGTAACAGAAGTTACTTGTTTTCTTGAGCAGAAATTAAATCCACTTTCTTCTTGTTTTTCACTTTTGGGTGTTTTTCTGATATTGATAAATCATAAAATCATAGAATCATAGAATAGTTAGGGTTGGAAAGGACCTTAAGATCAGCTAGTTCCAACTGCCCTGCCATGGGCAGGGACACCTCACGCTATACCATGCCACTCAAGGCTCTGTCTAACCCAGCCTTGAACACCAGCCAGTGATGGAGCATTCACAACCTCCTTGGGCAACCCATTCCAGTGCCTCACCGCCCTCACAGTAAAGAATTTCTTCCTTAGATACAATCCAAACTACCCATTTAAGTTTTAACCTGTTACCCCTTGTCCTATTACTACAGTCCCTAATAAAGAGTCCCTCCCCAGCATCCTTATAGGTCCCCTTCAGATGCTGGAAGGCTGCTATGAGGTCTCCAAACAGCCTTCTCTTCTCTAGGCTCAACAGCCCCAACTTTCTCAGCCTGTTTTCATATGGAAGGTGTTTCAGCCCCCTGATCATTCTCGTGGCCCTCCTCTGCACTTGTTCCAACACTTCCATGTCCTTTTGATGTTGAGGACACAATACTCCAAGTGAGGTCTCACAAGAGCAGAGGAGAAGGGCAGGATCACCGCCTTCGACCTGCTGGTCACACTCCTCTTGATGCAGCCCAGGATACGCTTGGCTTTCTGGGCTGCAAGCGCACACTGCCGGCTCATGTTCATTTTCTCCTCAACCAACACCCACAAGTCCTTCTCCACAGGGCTGCTCTGAATCTCTTCTCTGGCCAACCTGTAGCTGTGCCTCGGATTGCTCTCACCCAGGTGTAGAACCTTGCACTTCTCATGGTTAAACTTCATCAGGTTGGCATCAGCCCACCTCACAAGCTTGCCAAGGTCCCTCTGGATGGCATTCGTTCCTTCCAACATATCAACCGAACCTCACAGTTTGGTGTCATTGTCAAACTTGCTGAGGGTGCACTCAATCTCACTGTCCATGTCACCGACAAAGATGTTGAACAAGACCAGACCCAACACCCATCCCTGAGGGACATCACTCATTACTGGTCTCCAGCAGGACATTGAGCCACTGAGGAGAACTCTTTGCGTGCAGCCATCCAGCCAGTTCTTTATCCACCAAGTGGTCTACCTACCAAATTGATGTCCCTCCAATGTAGCGACAACGGTGTCATGTGGGAGAGTGTCAAACGCTTTGCACAAGTCCAGGTAGATAACATCAACTGCTCTACCCCTCTCCATCAGTTCTGTAGCCCAATCATAGAAGGCCACAAAATTGGTCAGGCAGAATTTCCCCCTAGTGAAGCCGTGCTTGCTAAATCACAATTTTCCTTTCCTCTACTTTTGGATCAAATGTTCAGGCTTTCTGGAACTTTTGACTTCAAGTATATACATCTGCCTAGCTCTTCTTCCCAATAATCAAAAATCTTTTTCTTTTTCACTTTCTCTGGAACTCCTCTGGAAACTCTTTTTTTATTTATAATGACAAATAACTATTAATGCAAGCTCTACTCTTCTATGTAATTAAAGCCCACTCTTAACTGTGGACTGTTGCCTTGGCTTCAGTAATGTTACTGTTTACAAAGTTCAAAGATGTACTCCCAGTGGTTTTTTATGTGTTTCCCACAGACTTGAAAAGAGGCAAGACAAGAACTGGAAAAAGTAACTAATGAAAAAAAACCCTGCACTTCCTGCTCTGAGAAATTATCTTCCCATACAATGCCCCAAACTGCATTTCACCTTCACATTTGTTTGCAAACTAGTTTTTTTTTTTTTTTTTCTTTCTTGTAGGTATCATTCACAAAATATATAGCTTGAGAATGTACTTTTCCCTGAAAACTCCCTTTGGTAGTATACCTTAGAAAGATTCCAGTCATGACCCAATGATGCACTAGATCTGTTTTCACCTTGCCTTTCAACAAGGTGAACTTAGTTTTGGTTTTATTTATTTTTCCCTTTTTATTACAAATTTCATTATGTCTATATCATTTGGAGAACATCTTTGCTAGGAGTTGCTAATTCTGATTTTATAAAATTGGCCATTAGTATCACAGCTGTTTTCCAAGCCAGCCATTGAACTTTACCTTTTGAAAGACTTTCGTTACTGTTCTTCTCTCTTATGAGCCTCAACACATCTTCAGCTTTGTTAAGACCTCCTTTCTCCCACAGTTCCTTTGAAACTAGGCATTTCCATCCTAGTTACCCACCCCTTTCTACCCTATGAAGTCACTAGTCTCCTTCCAAAACCAGTGGTTTTTTATCTAGAAGCACTTCCGTTCATTTGAGCTCTTTTTGGGGGTATGGTTCCTATATTTGCTTTATCTGTGAACTTCTATCTCCTGTAAACATCACTCTTTGGGTCCCCGTTTGCATATGTTAGCCAAGCACAAAGTGATTCTGCTAGCAGGATATGCCCAGCTTAGAAGTATAAAAATTATTCATTGGTTATCATACAAAAATGATCACTACTAGATCAGGCATTAATATGCTCACCATGTTTTGCAAGACTATGCAGGGTCTTTACTAGCCAGGCAGACAAAAGTCAGGAGAAGGGGCAGTTCCTGCAGCTCCCTGGAGCACAGCCGCAGTTGTGCCGTTTCTGACACCCTGGTTTTACTGTGTGATTTTATACTTGCCCATGTTGATGCCTTTCTTTGTCCTACCATGTCTGCAGTTTTAGCTTTCTCATCTCACGTGAATCTTCTCTTCAGATTTCCTGACAGGGTTATTCTCTTCCCCCCCCCCCCCCCCCTTTTTTTTTTTCCTCACAACTCAGCAATTTCCTCAGACTTCTGAGCTATGGTTATGTAGCTGTGTAGTATCAGCAATGGGCCTGGTATCCTTAGAGCACAGATGCCCCAACAGACTTCAAGACAGAGGAAGTCACACTCCTCTTTTTTAGCACTGAGATGACTGTGAGACAGAGGCAAGGAAATGAATTAGTTCCAAGTGGCGAGAAGTCAGACCTGTAGGTGTGAGTATACATTGCTCAACAGTAACCCATATGCTTGCGCTTACTTCATAAGAAAAGCTTATCCTTTTCCTTGTGATACACCATCAGACATTTCTTCAGATCTTAATACACTGAATTAAGTCATTACATTTCTCAAACTTTTCAATCTATATATGAGTATTTGGATCTAGGCCAATAACTTGAATTAATGTTGCAAAAAATTGCATTAAATCCTTTAACGACACTTATCTACAAGAAGAATCATATATCATCCCCATGAAACTTTATTATGCCGTGCTCATAGAAGAGACATTCAGCAGGAAACATAATTTTAAAATGAATACATTTCCAAATTAGACACATCTTTGCCAGTAATAAAAAAAGACAAGTTAAGTTTCACTCCCAATGATTTCACTTGTACGTCTGCTCATTTTCTATGTAGGACTGTGAAGTAAGAATTTGGTCTTATTGGCAGTGACAAGTTATAGACAACACTACTAACTAACTTAATTGTGCTGACCAAAAAGTAACAAAGTTAAAAGTCATACTCCAAAACCTCTTTTTGCTGCGGTAGCTTAGCCTGTTAAGGGAACTGATTTTCTGTACATTTCCAAGTAGCTATATCAGTGCTCCAAAATTCCTATTCTGGCAAACACCATATAAAACCATCAGAATGTTTATATAACTCATGTAAGCTTTCTTTCTTTTTGGACATTTTATTCTTAAGAAAATGGCAGAGTATTACAAAGAACAGCTACTAAGGGAGCAAAGAATGAAAGATATGTCATGCTATAAAAACGTTGAAAATGGATATATTTATCTAAACATGAACATGCAGCAGATAAAATTAGCTTTGACACTTGAAGGATAAGAGCTTGATCAAGCCTAACTATGGGAAAGGGCAAGAGAAAGGATTCAGTTGAGACAGGGAGAGAAGTCTTATTTACACTTTCTTCTAAAAGGGTAAAAGAGACACCAGTGTCAGCTGCTACATTTGAGAGACAATGTCTCTGCTATCCCTGGCAATGACTTGGCTTTGCCTATACTTGGAGCAATCCTTGACGAAAGTTTTCATTCTCACCAATTCATAAAACTTAATCTGTATTACTAATTTTCCAATTCATTAATAGATCAGACACATTACAGAAAGAAGAGATTACCTAATGTACTTGAGCCCACACCTGGGAGGATGAGAACAAAAAGGGTCCTCCTGCCATGCTTGCGACCTTTGCACTTGTCATAGCTGTGAAACAAGTATTAATTTAGATGCAATTGGGGTGCACATGATGCTACTGCCCACTACAAATTAGAATTCTTGCCTGTAATTAAAGCAGGCTTTTTTCTTCCACAACTAGGACCCACCTCTCATCTAAAAGCACATCCTGTAAATATGGAAAAGAGTGCAGAATGATGAAAAAGCAGTAACTCCACCATGAGATTATTTGGTTGCTGCAACAGTTCCAGGACTCTGTTTTGCAACTATTGCTCTTTTAGAAGTTGGAAAGACGACTAAACTATGCACAACCACTTTTAGACAACAGAAGCTGTCAAGCTCCCGCCAAAAACAGATGCAGCTCCTTCTATGCCAAACCCATACCAGCCCTTCCCATATACCAATAAAAAGTAGTAAGGGACTCCAGAGGTGGAAGCTTCCATGTGAAGTCTAATATATTTTTCCCCAGATAGTTTAACTCCAGTCAGGCCCCTAGGAGACTTAACACATACACTTTTATCTCCCCAGTTTTATTCATCTGCCGTTGGCTATAAGGATCCCTCTTCATCTGGAATCTGCATGCTGTGCTGGCTTTGCTACTCGCCTGCCAGAACGGTGAGCAGACTCACCTTAATAGACAAACACACACCCCAAAAGGACAAGACTACCCAAACCAAAACCCAGCTTCAGCGCTGCCTCGAGGTCATCCCTTCAGTCACAAGAAGCGCCTTAGCAGCACCGAGCCGGAAAGCGGAGCGGACACCCGCCACTGTCTCCCGGTGTCAGCAGCAGCTCACAGGGTGGCGTCGTGAGGCGGGAGGAAAGGCACCCCGCAGGCCGCCCTCGCTCGGGAAGCCGCCAGAGCAGGAGAAGGAGGAGGTAGCCAGCCTAGGCAGGCACGCTGCCTCACTCGGCGCCTGTAGGCAAGGCGGGAAGAGGCCGTCCCAACAGGAACAGGCCACAGGTGCCCCTGGATGGACGCAACTATCCGTACCGTCCAGCCCCCTCACACACTGGCCGGGCCGGGCCGGGCCGGGCCGCGCACGCGCGTAGGAGCAGCGTCACGGGGAAGGCTGCCTTTCCCCGCTGCTCGGCCCCGGGAGGCGCCGCGGGTGCCCTTTTGCTCGCTCCGCTGCAGTGCACGGGCAGGCCCCTGCCATCTCCGAGGATAAAGCCACCCGCGGAGAGGGCGCGCTCGCGGATGCTGAGGTTGGGCATTTCAGGGTTGGGATTGGGTCCTTTTGGGGCCTCTCTGGACCCTCGCCGACCCCCTTGGCGGAGGTTGGAAGCGTTGGTGGGTTTTGCGGCTCCCCGCGGACCTGTCTCCATGGTCGTCATGGAGGGACGTGTGGCCGTTCTGACTCCGTCTGGGTCCCGGTGCCGGGGGTGCGACGCACAGGTTTCACTGTAGACCCCCGGGAGGGTCTGGGGCTGGAGCTTCCGGGGACGGAGGGGGGAAGAGGCTGGGGGTGAGATGGAAATTTGAAGGGACGTGGCCCGTTTAAAAATTGCCCTTCGGTTGTTAAGTTTGTAAGTTTAAAAGGCGCGGTGACTTAGTGCTGTGTTCGCTTTGGCTGTCATGTGACGGACTGTTACATTTAAAAACGTCTCAGGGGTTCAGCTCTGTTTTGTTTACTTGTGCTGGTGGTTTACTGAACAAAAGTATGTGTTTGGGGGGAATCGAGTTGCATTCTGGGCCCGTTCTCATGGCACACAGGACGAAGCAGAAAACTTTGAACTCACTTACTTAATTGGGATTCAATTTGAAGTTGATAGTGTACCTCTGAGACCTTGCCTGTGCAGAAGGGCACTGGGTTTCTTCGCACTGATGGTCAGGGCAATAACGTGTTTTTTATCTGAAAAACTTAATTTCCGTATGTTATTCTTTATGGTCAAGGTCTTGCTGGGTTTAAACCAGGCTTGCATTTGATCTGTGAGTCGCTCCTAGGATATCCTTGTAGAATGGAAGATTCCAAGGCTTGTCTTGTATCAGCCAGTGTGCTTGAGTTTTTCTTACTAGGATCTTGACACCTGCAGTTTGTTTTTGTGAGCTATTGGTTTGAATTTGCTGGAAAACTCCTTGCACATTTTTCAGCTGAGGTAGAGGGAGCACAGTGTCCACATTGTTAATCATAAGGGACAATTTATTTGCTTGTTCCTTGTACTGCTAGCAATATTTGTCCTTCCTGTTTCTGAAATGAACAACTGAATTTATGGTTAGTGGTGAAGAACACAGTGCCAGATGGATACTGAACCAAAGTTCTGCTCAGAACTATTTCACTGTCAAGTGAATCAACTGTTGATACACCTATGTTTTAAATAAAGTGTTTGCGAAGAGGGCCTTTTTACAATATCAGGGCTGTGGTGTGCAATAACCTTTCAACTATTCTTCAATTTTGTTTTGTTTTTTCCTTAATGTTTTTAAACAGATTATGTTTAGAAGGAAGTTTCTACTATGTTTGTCAATGGTGTCCAAGCTCATCAATACTTCCTTTGTAACTTCATGGTAAACCAGCTTCTAAGAGTATCAGTTTAGTTACCACATCATCTGGATCCAGAGGTCACTTTTAAGAATATGTGGACTGCTAAAAGTCTTTGTAGTGCTCAAATACTGTTGCTTCAGTTGAAAAAAAGCGGATCATGTAGCTGTACGTTTCCAAGGACTCAGCAGTTCTGGATTGGAATTCTAAACTATTGCACTGTAAGAGCACCCTGTAAGAGAGTTCAGTTCCAAGTAAGTATTATTGTGAGGCTGTCGGTATAAGTGATGATCATCAGTACAGTGATAATATAATTTCCTTGAGAAATGTGCTGATCTAAGCTTTTGACCTTGCAGCCTTATTTATGAATTGAAGATACCTTTAGTATATCGAGGTAGAGGGGTTGCCAGCAACAAGTTTCAGGAGAACCAGTGTTTCAGAATGGATGTTTTTTGTCTGACAGTTCTCAGTTGAAAGGAAATACTAATTTTTTAAAAATTGTACTTCAGGCAATACTGCATTATATCTGGCAGGCTTACTAGTTAGAGTGACAGCCATTTGGTGAAGTATAGGACCAGAGCTCTGGAAATCTTTACTATTGAACAAAAAAGCGGGGGGTGGGAGAGGAAGGTAAATTTTTATTGGATTGGTAAGGGAGGATAAAAGCACAAGAGTCTGATTATTAAAAACAAGGGGAAAAAAAAAAAACTCCACAAAAAAGAAACAAGGTGTCTAATTAAGTTCTTTATAAATTTCTGCTTGTATAAATAGTGGAACACTGTGGTGTCAACTATTTAGGGGGGCTAAGCAACTGAGAAATTAGTCTAGATGGTTTTATAACTATTTCAATTAACTTAATGTTTGGGGATAAGTAATGTCTATCTTATATCTTCCTGGTCTTCTCTTTTTAATAGTAATATTTGACTGTATGATTGTAGGTTTCAAAGACGAAACAATCAGTAGTAGATACCGGAATGGCTACAAGTGCAGAAGGAACTAAAGCAGCTGCTGGAAAAAGCCCCAGTGGAGTGTGTGATAGAAGCCAACATTCATTAGAAGGTACTGAGCCTTTTGCTGTCATCTTCTTAAGAAGGGACAGCCTTCCCTGTCCTCTCTAGACTTGTATTAATAATCAAGATGGTCTGAACTCTTAATTTGAAATCTTTGTATCATGCAATGTGTTTATTTTTTACTATAAACAGTCACAAGGATTAACTCACAAATCCTTTTAAGGGGCTTATACACAATTTTTCTAGTTTGCAAAGACTTGTGTATTTTTCCTAAGTGTCTTAATGGCTGATTAGGTAGTGTACTGATTATTTTGTATTATTATCTTAATATTTTTTCATTCAATGTCATCAAACTCTTTCAATGCTTATTCCATTTGGCTGAGAGAATCAATTTCTTGAGTATTCGTAAAGGCTATGAATGAGATCTGTGATGCTAATGAATTTTTTTTCTGTTATAAATGTGAAAAAAATTAACATTCCTATGTGAGTGGTGATTTCTGATTCAGATAAATTAGTCATTACAATTATAACCTTTATTTTAGCAATGCTGCCTAACTAAACAGTTCTTTCTATAATTTTGCTTGTTTTATCATTCCTAGCTAATAACTAATCCTCAGATGTGCTGTTACGCATCATACATTTTTTAGTTCCTGTGCTTCAGGGTGCTTGATCATTCACATTCTATGCATATTTAATTTTTGTTTATAAAGGTGTTTTAGTCAGTTGCTTTGGGCATTTTCAGCTTTTGTTTACAAATGGGATGACAAGGAGGTAGTTATGATTGGTTGAGACACTGAGATCCTATGCTGTTTGTATCATTATATTGCTCAGGAAACATCAGTATGAGAAACTGCTGTGCTATTTCTTGTGCATGACAATTAGGAAGACAGTACCTATTCTGAAAAAGCTATATGGTACTGCATCATAATTCTGCTGTACAGGCTTGTCTCCTTACATACATCCTCTTTTAGTTTTGCATTACAAATGAAAGATACTGCTGAGTAAACCAAAGTGTTCCCCTGCTCCCCCATCCCTTACCCCCTCCCTGGTGTATTTTTAATCAGCAGCGGTGTTTTTTTTGTTTGGTTTTTTTTTTTTTTTGGTTTGTTGTTGTGTTTTTTGTTGTTGTTGGTTTTGTTTTGTTTTGTTTTCACAGATGTGAGAAATAGAAGTCTAAGGTTTATGTTTATTCCTGAATGCTCCTGCATTATCTGTAAAGTAATGAGATTGAACAGGACCAGCGTCATTCTGGTTCCTTCTTTTCCTTCTCTTTTCTTATTCTTCTGGTTTTGTTTTTTTTTTTTCTTGGATACAACAGAAGCGTACCTATCCACTTGGTTAAAATTACAATGTTTTCTAAAAGCAGTAGCAAAAGCAGTTGCTCTGTGCTATTGCTATGTCATATTTATGACACAACTTTACAGAGTGTGTGCTGTCCAGCTGAAATGTACTTATGCATTTTTTCAGTTTCATTGACATTTTTTCTTAAGACATGGCAATATGATAACTTTGAGTTAATAGATAATATCTTTAATGGTCAGAACTTAACGTTGAACCATCCAGTAGTATTTGTTCTGAAGTCTTGTGGATCAGCTATTTCAGAGCATTTCTAAGATAGCAAGATTTCTGCTGTTTGCTCAAGCAACTGAAAAAATGGCCTATGTCCAGATGTGGCTATGCTCCTATTTCTGGTAGTCTGTAAGAAATCTGCAGGGGAATAGTCATCCTTTAGACGTAATTAAATTTCTCTGCATGTCCTCTTGCAATCTGTTATAACCCAACTATTCATTTTGATCAGAAGAGCAGTGGTGTATCCAGATCATCAAAGCAAAAGACACTTCTGAATCATACTGTCTCAGAAATTCACCATTCTAACTTGCAAATCAAGTGTTGCCATGATGTATTTGCACAAATCAAAAGAAGAGGGAAAGTTTTTATTCTTATAAAAGTGTGTACATTGGTTTCCTATTTCTTACTCTAATGCCTGCTCTGTTATCTTCTACTCAGATTTCCATTGCAAGGTGAAGTGACATTGCTTAGCTGCATCTGTCATGTACATAGTTCCTTATAGAACCACAATTCTTATTCATCTGTATCATCTTTGTAGGTTAGTGCTTTATTACTGATTTAACAGGCCTTCAATGCAATGTACAGATACTTCCTGCAGGCGATGTGTAGTGGAAGCCCTGAGCAGTCCAGTTTGATCTGATAGCTGTCCCTGTTTTGAGCAGAAGAAGGTTTGGGCAGCAGAACTCCTGAATTATGCTATAACTCAGTCTTTCATTTTTTTTACTTCTCACTATTTACCCAGTTGTAGTGTCATTACATGTATGTGCAAAACCTATTTCTCAGTCATGCAGGTAGATTTAACCACTGGATCTATCACTTGAACATGAATTTAATCTGCCAATTAACATTTGTACTGAAGTATTTTTAAATTTCATGTATATGTGACATACATAACGTAGCTCTGGCAACTGATCACAATTAATAAAAATGTAGTGCCTTGATAATGCAACTACGCTGTTGCTGCTTTTGATTTGAAGTCCTCTTGGGGAACCTGTAAAACAGTGCTGTATTGCGTGCCATACAAATCCAGTGGATCAAGTACTTCTGCTGGGGGGGCAGGGGCAGGAAGAGGTAAGAAAAAAAAAAAAGGCGGAGGAATTTTACCTGCTGTTTGGGTTGCTTTCAATTCATCTTTTTTGGACTTGAAATTGACAGTATTCTTTAACAGTATTTCTTCAGTTGAAATCCTAGTGTTATTTTTTCATTTTGCATGTTTATCCCTCACTGAATCCTTCTGTCAGTCAAGCTACTGATGTGAATATTCACTGAATAATCTCTTGTCTCTTGGGTAGGAATAAAGAACAAGAAGAATGGGATCTAAGTATTAAGAATTAACTCTCATTAAAAAATGAATGCCATGTATCCAGACACTCAAGAGAACAGCAGTTACTCACAATAACTGGTAATTAGGACCAAAACTCATAAGAAAATGAAATTTCCTCATGAAGTCTTGTAGAAAAAGGCATGGACATCTGACATTAGTATACTTTCAGTAGGTTTTGATCTGGTCTGCTGTGGTTTTTTTTGTTTAACCTTTAATTTCTCACTGTAAGTATGCTTTAGTTTTCATCTTTTGGTGCGTTTTGTTTTGGTGGTTTTTTGTTTGTTTGTTTGTTTTTTGTGAACATCTAAGTATCTTACAGTAGGGAGAGATACCTTTTTGGAATGTTTTGTAGATGAGCCTTGTAGAAAGTTCAGAAGATGTATGTATGAGTGCACATAAACACATATATGCTTGGTTTTACTTACATAACTGTATCTTACCCATTATCTTAAACTTACATTTCATAAGTTCCATATATGTAATTCTTGGAATTTGTGAATCTTACTTTGCTTATTTTCTGACAAATCAACTACATAAATAGGGTCCTTATTTTATATAATGTTTCATATTAGTAGTGTCTTGAGACTGAAGTATTTTTGGAAAAAAATGGGAGTTAATTCTTCCATGCTTGCGTTTCTTCATACCTAATAGTGCAGTTGCTTTGACCAAGTTCACCTTCTTGTCAGAGTGGCCCATGATGCAAAGGCATCTTTGCTCCTAATTTGTAGAAGGCATGGAAACAGCTGCAGCAGTTCATTAAACTCCTGAGAGTTTAGCTAGCCTGAAAGGAAGCGCATCATGGCATCACACTTCAAAGTCTCTTTCAGTTTCCTGGCACTTGACTGGAAAAAAAAAATAAAAATCTTCAAAGTAGAGTTGTGTTTGTTGTTTTCCAGTAAAATCTTGAGTAAACTTTATCTTCTCTGCACTACAGTGATTTTTATTTAGATTAAAAGATCCTTTCTCTGTAAAATTAGCAACATGATTTACCATTTGCTTCATTGCAAATGCCTTTCTCTCATTGTCACAGCAAGAACCGACCTCAAATCCTTTCTATCAGTACAGACATGCAGGATACGTTACAGGTATTCCTACTTACAAGTGGATATGCAGGAGTTTTCAGTGTAAAGGGGGTAAAGCACAGTCAATAAACTACCTTATGATACTCTAGTGTTTTAGCAAAATGATCAATGCACCAAACATTACAGTATTCCCTGTCACTGAGATATTGTTGGATTTCAGTGATGTTACAGGTAAACAGTTTAGCAGTTTAGCATGTCTTCTCTTCTAGTATTCTTGAAACCTATTACTTATCCTCACCTTTCCTGCACTTCTCATCTCTCTGCTGAATAGGCAATTTAAACCAAATTCTGTTTCTGTACGTTTGCCTCTTAATGAGAACAGATACCATAGTGTCTGTAGATTATTTCAAAAAAAAAAAAAATCTCATCAGTTGTCTTATTACAAACCAGTAAAATAGAGTATATTCCTGAGTGTACCAACATTATTTTTTTGTCCCGTTCATATTGATATGTACTCAAATAGAGTGGGTGTTTATTTTTTTATTCAAAACTAAGATAATCTGTACAATATCCTGTACAATATAATCTGTGGAATATCTTGCTCTCATAATTGTAGTTATTTGCAGAAACAAGAGCTAAAAAATATACAGCATCATATGTTATTTATAACTATCCCTAATAATCTGAATTTATGCTTCTGTTTGTGTTTTCTTAATTTTAAATTATTCTTGATGCCTTCAGAATGTGTTTTCCTACATTTAGTACTTTATATTTTACTTAATATTTTTTATTTCTTATTTTAATTTCTTATTTTAATAGTAGCAACAATATGTTATAGGGTTTTTTTTCTTTTTTTAAATAAGAAATTACTTTAAGAATTTATCTATTAATGATTACTAATAATACTACTAAGCAAATGAGTTCCAAAGGTGCAGGAAACAAGCTACTTCCTTAGAGAATTATATTTGGTTCAGGGCTGTGTGTGTAAGGGGAGTATGATGACACAGTAGCCATCATTTTTATAATTTATTTGACTTTGACTGTAGATGACTGACTGTGTTTGCTCTCCAATAGCATTCTTTTACCACTTCTGAGTAGCTACCTTTACTTTGTATTTCTTTGACAAATTAGATGAGAATATGCAGTAATGTTATATATATGTATGTGTGTGTATATATATGTATATGTGTGTATTTATTTCTTGATTTAAAAAGGGATTTTTCCCAAGGAGTAGTTCAGGGTTATTTCCAATTTTGGAGATGCTAACTAATTGCTACTTGTTTGATATATTTGGTAATCAAAAGGATTTACTTTTCTTAAATAAACTGCTGTTTGTTATTTAGATGTAGTATATTATGTGTTCTGTACCAAAATAATAGATGCATATTGTAAGATAAAATTAACTGATCCGTTTTCTGACTGCGAAACTTTATTTCCACAGCAAAAATGAAACACATCAATCTGTCATTTGCAGCTTGTGGTTTTCTGGGTATTTACCACTTGGGGGCAGCAGCTGCTTTTTACAATCACGGTAAGAAGCTGCTGAAAGAGGTGAAAGCTTTTGCGGGAGCTTCTGCGGGATCACTGGCTGCCACTGTCTTATTAGCAGTACCAGAAAATATAGAGGTAAATTAATAAACTCGTAGGTATAGGACACGATAATTTTCAAGGCTGTTTTTAATATATCATCTACCATTAATTTTTTTAATATTTTGCTTCTTGTTTTAATTCCTGTGAAGGAGCAGGATTTGTGTATATGTTTTCATAAACAAAATCTGTTGACTAGTGAGGAAAAATATTTATGAAGCAAGTATTTCTTTATGAAAAAAAAACCTGTCATAGGAAATTTGTATTTTAGGCTATGTAAATATAAATTTAATGTGTGTGCATGTTCAGTTGTATGCAGCCAGATATACTTTAGTATACCAAAATCTGTGTGCACTTAATCCCTGTGCATTACAAAGTTAATCACTGTGGTCTTGACTGGAGGTACACTTTGTTGCACAAATGAATAGCACTATTCTTTCAATTTTTTGTGAAAGGAGATAAAAATGATAGATGGAGTATATCTTCATAAAGTCAAAGAACACCACACACCGGCTCAATTTTTTCCTTCCTGGCTGTGCTCCATTAGCCAGTGCAAGAATCGGCTTGTGCACCTCCTTTACACTAAGTACCATTCACTGTCTAACAGCAGTAGCCCCATTATATCATCGTAGCATTTTGTTCTGATGTACTGCATACATGTATGTTTGTGGGTTTTTTTTCTCCAGAGGTGCTACTCTTTTCTCACCGTGAATATGGTATCATGTAGAGACAGCGAAGTTATATTTGATGACGGCTCTATTACAGGTTCTGTGGGAGAGCATTAGCTTTCATTTTTATTTGGTTGGTTTTCCCCGTAGGTTGTCCTCCTGAAGTGCCTGTAGTGACTTTTATAGAGGACTAGGCCTCACCAAAATGCTATTTCTTTAATATTTTGAATTATAATAAACAGCATTATTGGGGTGGGGAGGGGAAGGCTGTTAGATATTTGTTTAAGTACACTTAGGTTTCAGTCCTGTGAGCATCATGTATCTTTTTCCAGGCCTCGCTTATTACAACTTTCACTGCATTTGATTAAAATAATAGTCCCTGCTAATACCACACTTTGCCACTGACCTTTCTGTTTGTTGCTTGTTTCTGCTGGGATATGAACATAGCTTGCAGAGTTAGCTGTACTTCTGTTGCTTTCAGCATAAGTTATTCCACCACACTAGTTATTCCACTGGCTTCTTTCCACCACTACCCCAGGTACATTCATGGGGCAAGTTCCACTCTGTTGTGGAGAGAATCTTACTTGAATTATGCTCAGGTGTTAGTAGCCTCTGACTAGTAGTTCAGTTTCAAGTTTGCCTGGTATGATGCATACCTCTGCCTTTACTTTTCTTTGTGGTGAGCACAGCAGCTATCCTTTTAACAGCTCAGGGAAATTTTTCTGCATATTGTAGGGTCTAGATGAGCAATGAGCATTTGTTCCTAGCCTGGTCTAACTTATAAAGATCTTTCTGAGTAAAAATGTTAGAACAGTTTTTATCTATAGTTTTTGTTGTTGTTTTTTTGTTTTGTGGAAAGTAAGCCTGTATTGCATTTCTTCCTAATTCTAGTGGAATTTAAGTAAAGGCAGTGTTGTGTACTGAATAGAATTAACTTTTCATGCCAGGGTAATTATATTATTACACTCCTGAGTTAAAATATTTTATGTCTACATCTTGCATCAGTTAATTCTTCCCCCCCCCCCCCTTTTTTTTTCCCCTTTCCAGAGGTGGCTGCGTTAAACAAGCTATAATTAGGACTTTCTCAATCTCCTCCTAGTCTCAAAGCTCTAAAACAACCTTTCCTTATCTTGGAGAGAATTTTACTGATGAGGATTTCTTGTTTTGACTTTTGCTGTTCTAATGTGACAGTTTGCAAATATTTTCCTATCATATCTTGGATTTTTATCACTGTTGAAAAGGCATGGGACTTGAGAATTCTAGGGAGCCTTCTAAAGTTATAGATAAGTATGTATGTATTTCAGAGTACCTTGATTATGTTTGATGTCAAGTTTGCTTAACTCAGTACAAGTAGTTACAATTTCTAAACATGTTCTCAGTCACTGTTTTAAATTTGGATGTATTGTTTAAAGCTTCTAGCACTAAATTCGTAAACAGTTCATGGCTGTAAGAAGTTGTCCCTTTTGGCAGCAAGAATTGAGAGTCTAGGTATGGTTTATTCTTAGTACTTGTAATATGGAAAGTAGTTTTCTGTCATTCACCTAGGTTTGTATTCATCCAGCTCCCTGTTACTCCACCACTTTATTAAAGCATCTTAGGTTTAAAGATAGTAATTCTGAGGTGCTTCTCTGTAGGGTTTTGTTTCTTCTGTATTTGGAGAAAGAGGTGTCTGAATGTGCCTCTTTCCAACTGGCTGACTACAAAAGTCTAACTGCCTAATGTAGATTAAATGTAATAATATGTGCATATAAATATGTTTATTGTTTATATATTTGAATTGGCTTGGAACTGGCAATGGCAAGTACCTCAGAGGCTAAAGGTGCAAATCTAACTTATGCGAAATGGATGTGCACAAATCTTTACAGTGATTGTTATTTTAAGAGTGATGGGCCTCTTAATGAACTTTTTTGGTACATTTATTCAAAGGCCATATAGAGAAAGTGGATGCAAGAACTGCTTTCCTGTCTTAAATGAGTGCCCTGTCATACAAGTGATGTGACAGAGTTAAACTGCTTCAATCAGCTTGCTCATGATCTCATATTAATCCTCATCCCAGCTCTCCTGGTTTTCCTTCCATTAGATCCTGTACACTTTTCAGTAGGACACACTACTTTTTTTTTTTTCCCCCCCCCCCCCCTCTGGTCATGTCAAACATTTATTTTGTTACTAGCAACATATTTGTCCTTCATGCCGGAAGCTAATAAGCCAGGAACCCAAATCTACCTATAGACATCTTTTACTCTGTAAACATGTGGTTATATATGTAAATATGGGTATAATGTATTTATTGAGTACCAATTTCAGAAAACTGCATAAGATTGGATTTAGGTTTTTCTTCCTCCAAATCATTAGAGAAGTCTGAGTGAAAGGATAAAAAAAAAAAATAAAATACAAATACTGAATAGTGAGTCTTAAGCATTCTGAATAGTAATTTATTGTTTTGGAATCTTATTGCTAAAAGATAAATGCTACCAATTCCTTTATTCTCCCTTTGGAATTCTTATGGCTGACACTTAAAGCTATTTTTCTGCAGTCACTAATGCTAGGTATTTCAGCTAGTATTAAAGAAGTTCTCTGTGCAGTGGAATTTGCTTGTCTGTTTTTCTGCAATGCTTTTTCTTTGTATGTCATCATCCATCACAGTATTCCATTCATTAAGTACTTCCATAGTATTGTATTCAATAAATATATGTATTTATGTCTGTGTATGTATTTATGTAGCATGACTTTTGCACTAAAAGAAATTGTAATAATTGTAATATTTTACATGCTTATAGGCATCTTGTGTCTGGTTTTAGTGTTAAAGTAGTCTTTAAAATAAAAAGTGGCTTCACACTTGAAATAGGAATGACCATTCTTGTGATGACATGGTTCAGAGAACTGACTATTTAGTAATACTAATGTATAGAGAAATAACCTTTAACTTTCCTTGATTGTTGGTCGTAATCTTGTGAGGGATTGTTATTAGCATTATTAGTGTTATAATTATTTTTATTTGGGATCTAATTTTCTTACAAAATAGTTCTTATAAAAGGATCAACATTTTGTTATGCATCTAATATTACAAGCCAAGCACATAAAAGAAACTATTTCAGTTTGATCTTATAGCTCTCTCTTGATTAAAGTTTTAGCTGCCAGTATGTTTTAGATACCACAGTTGAACGTACTTCCCATAACTAAAAACATCCTTAATAGTGAATGTTTTTAATTTCCAGCAAAGTAAGCAGTTTGCCTATGGATTTGCAGAGGAAGTTAGAAAATTGGACTTCGGTGCAGTAACGCCTGGTTATGATTTTATGAAGACACTTAGGTACCTATCTTAATGCATCTGTAAGATCATTTATGTGTGAAGCTCCAAATAAAAATGGAGAGTGTGCATATTTTTTCTGTACTGTGGGGCTCTCAGCACTTTCTCACCCTAACGTATTTGCAAGGTTTTAAAATAATGATGGTGAATAACGCTATGCTTTTTCATTACTCCAGGGAAGGCATAGAATCTATTCTTCCTCCTAATGTTCATGAGATAGCTGAGAACCGGCTTTATGTGTCAGTCACTAACACCAGAAATGGGGAAAATCATTTGATTTCAAATTTTGCCTCCAGGGAGGACCTCATTAAGGTAATGATGTTGAATATTGATGCTTTAAATAAAAATGCTTCAGTTTCTTCAAGACTTAGGTGAATGTTATTAGCTTTACAATAAATCACTGCTTACTCAAATAGTCACACTGTTAGCGGTGCTACAGCCATAACATAAACAATGGAAGCAGAATTCAATCTTACAATTTCACAAATTTCGCTAAAAGTTATTTTGGTGTTTGTGTTTCTTTCATCTGTCTTTAAAGTACTAACTTGTAGGCAAAGTGTGTTTAAAAAGCAAAAGGGTAACTAATAGTTACAGTAGATGAGAATAAAACAGACAATCTCAAATTTTTGTAACAATTTGCTGAGTGTTTTTGCATCTCTTCATTGATACCATTTATACTGTATTTCATCACAAAAGAAAGTAAAGAAAAGGAAGTTTACAGAAAATAAAGTCCAACATTTTATACAGGTCCTTGTGGGGAACAGATATAATGTAATGTTAAATACCATATATAAACTGTATTTTAACTGTCACTGGGAAATCTATCTTTTACTGCCTATCTCTTCTTTTGAATGTCGCATTGAAAATCTGGATCAGGATTGTATGCATAAGCTGATATGAAATGGTAGGAGGAATTCAGATGCATGTAAAGCAAATGTAATTTGCTTTCTAGTAATTGACTATATCTTAGTGGAGGATATCATAAGATAGAGCAGAATAAAGGAGGAACTAGAATAAGAAGGAATTCCTTCTCTCCCTACTCTTATGGATGGGAAAAGATAGAGTAAATAAGATCTTCTTTATAATTAACACTTACAGAAAAAAGATCATACTCGGTAACAGAATCTCAATGCATGTAAATGTATGCATTGTAAAACTAATGCATTGACTGATTACTGCTATATTATTTAATATGGGTATACATTTATGAAAATATGTATTGGTTCAGAATTACTTTGCTGCCTTTTCTTCACTTTTTTTTTTTTTTGTTGTCTCTATTCTTTCTCATTTATTTTCTCGAGGTCCTGCTGGCAAGTAGTTTTGTACCAGTGTATGCAGGAATTAAGCCAGTGGAATATAAAGGAGAGGTAATTTTTCATGAACTGCACACTTTTTATGAAAGAATGCTTTTCATTTATGATGCAATTATATGATCTTAAGGGAAGACAACTGCAATACATTATTTATTAGAATAGTTATTGTTTCTGTTGATACTGTAGATTAACACCATGAAAAAGGTATCATGAGTTTGTTCATGTGTTGGTTCAAAAATTGTGGGTGCTGAAACTGAGATTATCTCTGTACATGAAGCTGTTTCCTTAAAGGAATGTCTTAGTAAAGATGCTTCTCATGACAAGCAGTGTTACCAACTCTAAAATGCTTTTTGGAATTTAAAGAACCAACAATCTACTTTTCTGTTTAATGGAAAGAATGATAAGGAAGGTCTTGGCAGATTGGACACTGTTGGAGTATGTGTGTTTGTTTACATGTGTGTTGTTATCACACTCTGTACAGAATCCCATGCTTACCAGGCACTTTCAAATCTCTTACCTCTGGACGAGCATTAAAGAATAAACTTTTTCTACAGCACACAGTTATAAAGTTTTCAGAGGTGTACAGTACTATAAGAAAACCTTTTCACAGTTGCCTGTACTTGGTTTATCTTCAAGAACATTTTTGTCTTTCTTGCATAAATATATTAATACTTCAAGAATAATTTTGACTGTTTAGTATGTTTGTAATAACTAGAAGCATGAAAATAGCCATTTCTTTCTTTCTGAGAAATACTACATATTTTTCCCTTTGCTTCCTCATACATATCCAAATGCTGTCTTTAGAACATCTATAATCCTCACAGCAGCCCTGCAAAGAAAAAACAACACATCTGCAAAACAATATGTATTTGTTTGTAGCAAGAGGGAGTTGGAGTTTGCTAGGTCAGAAAGCTTACAGGTTTAGAATTACGTATACAGCAATACATATCAGCTAAAATGTTGGAAGGATTTAAATCAGTATTGCCTGACAGCTTGAGTTAAACAGAGACTGCTTGCATCTTCCCTTTATCTGGAAATTTTGATGATTGGAGTCTTTATATGTTGCTTGTGCAGTGCAGTGGGCATGCATGGATGATTAGGTTCATTCTGCCATTAGTTAAAGGAAAGAAATGTAATTGTTAAATATCTTGTGGTGTTCTTTCAATTAAGAAATTGAAAAGGTGCTTTGGAGTTTTGTCCAAAGCTTATTTAGAACTCATTTGATTGGACAAACTCTGCTATTATGATTTGCAGAGGTATTGTAGTAGTTATTGAAACACTTTCAGCTTCTTCCTAGTGCACAGTTCTGATTCCTAACTTAATTCTTTGCATTCAGAAGTGAAATCAATGAATGTTGTTTTGCAAAAAACTGGTTATTCTGTTGGTTGAAAGCTTGTCATTCCCAAAGCTTCCTACTACTCTCCATAAGTGAGACTGAGAAAAGGTAGGTTTTGGGAATGAGGTTGTTTTCATTTATTGTTACTTGTTGGAGTGATTAGTTCTGCATGTCTGCACTGACTTTTCTCATACTCTGTAAACCACTGCATTGGTGGTTTGGGGATTTTTTTTTTATTATTTTGCCTGTTAAATGGATATGGGTTCCATTCTCTTAGTCCACAGCACTTAGAGCAGGGTGAGAACTTAGGATCTGTCTTGCAATGGTAATGAGTTTATGTGAGTGGGTACTAAAGGCCCTAAAGCATTCAGTGTAGAGCCAGATAGTGGCATGTAGCCTCATGATCTAGGCATTGTCAGCACTGAAATCAGTAGGATGGATTGGATATTCATTTGACTCTGTGAGACCACCTGTCATATTAGCGTATTCCAAGTTTCGTGAAAGCTGTACTGTAAAAGGCCAGTGTTCAGTCTGTCTGCATTTAAACTAGTTTCAAGTATTAAATTCCTTAGGCGATGTGTTCCAGGGAGGCATGGAGTCAAGCTTACTCTCTACTAGCTACTGAAGTCTGCTGGCCTTATATGTTCTTCAGAACAGTTAATGTGCATCTTCTCTGTCACGTGCATACATATTACCAGGTCATCTGGAAGTGTTTTTAAAATGTAATTCAGTATGATATTCTAAGTACATGATTAATGGGAAGTAAGGGAGTATGGTGCACTTCTGCTGGAATAGTGTCAGAAAATAGCCAAACCTCTTGATAGCCTATCCCTACAACCTATAGAGAATGCACCCTAGGGTAAACTGTTTGCAGCAGTGTTCTTTTTAGGAAGAATACTTTTTGGGAAGCATTTGGCTCACACTGAAATGGAATTTGGCTGTGGTCCCTGTAAAGACCAGGCTTGTGCCCCTAGACTGCCTTTAGACACAAAATATCACAGAATCCTAGAATGCTTTGAGTTGGAAGGGACCTTAAAGATCATCTAGTTCCAACCTCCCTGCCATAGTCAGGGACAGCTCCCACTATATCATATTGCTTAAAGCCCCATTCAGCCTGGCCTTTAACACTGCCAGGGATGGGGCATCCAGAACTTCTCTGGGCAGCCTGTTCATTGCCTCACCACCTTCATAGTGAGGATTTTCTTCCTAATATCTAACCTAAATTTACCCTCCTTCAGTTTAAAGCCATTACTCCTTGTCCTGTCACTATTTGCTCATATAAGAAGTCCCTCTCCAGATTAATTGTAGCTAAAGCTACTGGAAAGCTGCTGTAAGGTCTCCCCTGAGCTTTCTCCAGGCTGAAGAACCCCAACTCTCTCAGCCTCTCTGCACAGGAGAGGTGCTCCAGCCATCTGATCATCTTTGTGGCCCTTCTCTGGACTTGCTTCAACAGGTCCAAGTCCTTACTGTGTTGAGGGCCCCAGAGCTGAGTGTACTACTGCAGGTGGGCTCTCACAAGAACAGAGTAGAGTGGGAGACTTGCCTCCTTAAACCTGCTGGTCGTGCTCCTTTTGATGCAGCCCATGATGTGGTTCACTTTCTGGGCTGCAAGCACAACGCTGCTCGTGTTAAGCTTCTTGTCAACCAGCATCCCCAAGTCTTTCATATGTGGGGCTCTGCAAGAATTCAGTTGATTGCTTTTGTTTTTTCTTCCTTATTCTTTCCTATACTCAACTTCCTTAGCAGATGTGTTATCTGTTCCCTCTTATGTGCCATAGTTGTTCAGCTCTTTTCCACCTTTACCTTCTGCTTTCCAGCTATTGCTGTCTTGTATTGTGTATGTAAGAATACAAGAGGCTCTGGGAGAAGAGAGGAATCATTTTTGGTTTAGCTTCTGCAGTCACTTTACTTGAACCTATAGGTTGTCTAGGTCCTAGTTTGCATCAGAGTAATGTTTTAGAGGAGTATTGTTTCAGTGTAATATTATGATCTGATGTTGTCGTGTGTGTTGCAAAAAATTCTGCCTGGGGCATTTTGTTATTGTGTTAACTAACAAGACTTATCAGTAGCTTGATAAATATATTACATATTTACACATTATGTCAAATGCTCATTAATGAAACACTCTGTGTGTACTTTGTCAGTTCTTTGATTTTTATGTCTTATACACAAGTTATTAATGGTATTCCGAGAGGGAATCTTGTAAGTTTTCTTGAGGGTGGGGTTGAGGAGGGACAGGAATGATGAAGTATTCAGTCATGATCATACTGTACTAAGGTTACTTTTAAAATATTTCTGTTTCCCAATAGAAGTGGGTCGATGGTGGCATTACCAATGGTCTTCCTATCTTGCCTTTTGGAAGAACTGTGACAATTTCTCCTTTCAGCGGTCGTTTAGATATATGTCCACAAGATAAAGGACATGTGGATCTTTATATTAAATATGCAAAACAAGATATAATGGTGAGTTGCTTGTTTGTTAAATAAATTCAGAAGAATAAAAAGTAGAAATTCGGTAGAAGAAAAAAAAAGAAGAAAAGGCTATGCTTGTTTTTAAGTGTCTGATTTGTGCTTATATATCAACTTAAGTAATTGGCATTTTCTGGTTTGCAAATGGAGGGTAAACTTTTTCTTAAATACAAGGCAAGGAAAACGTAGAATAAAGAAGAAAGGTTGAAAAACACTGATCTAGTACGAAACTGAGCAAATTATCACACCCTTTTGAATGTAAATAATCTGGGCTTGCTTCAAGCGTCAGCTGGTTTTGGCTAGGCAGAGTGTTTATAGGACTTCTGTAGAACACCTTGGAGAAGGAAATGCCAGAATAGCCCTTCATGCTTATTGAAATCAGCTGCTCTAACTGAATTTAAAATAAAAGTTTAAGTTGTACGTTTGAAATGGTATGCAATGACTTGTCACTTCATTGCTCAAGAAAGCTTGTACCACAGTGCTTTTTCAGAAGTCATTTTGTTAGATGTTACAGAAACATTTCTGCATACCGAAATGTAGGCTAAGACTGATTTTTATGCCCTCCTTTTCAACATTAACATTTCTGTCTTTGCAAGCTTCTTCTCATAAACTTTAACCTCAGTATTGCTTCCTTTGACATGATGAGAGAAAATATTGAATAGCAGTAGACCTAGCTGTCAAGAAAATCCCATTGAAAGAAAAATAAAGATTAACAAAAACTGGTACCTTTTTTTTTTTTTGAGTATCTTTTAGACAGTTCTTACTATATTTTCTTGATTTAAGTAAAATTTGTGTTATGTAATGTCATACTAAGATGGACCAATTTCTGAATCTTTATAATGTTTCACAGATTTTAAGCATATCAATACTTGGTAAATGGTCATAAAGTATGATTATTGATTTCATATGTATTGAAATAATATGCAGTTGGTTACTATATGTTTCTTAGTCATGATTTGTATCTAAACTGTAGTGCATCTAGAGGAGGAAAAATGAGCTGGAGATTAGGTAGAGACAGAAAGTTAATTGCAGATTTAACATTGATTCTAAGGTTGTGCAGGTGCCAACTGGTGCAGAAACTTGGGCAACACTTTAAACTATTCCATTTGAAGCACCTTTAGTTTTTAGAGCTGTAAAAATGGGCACTAAGAGTATTTTATTTTTTTTAGCAATGTAATTTGCATAAAATGAAGAGTTATATATTTTAATTTATCGGTACTAGAATGTGAAGTTTTGTGTCTTCTCAGACCTCCTCCATCTATTAGTGCCAGAATTTGAATAATTGCTTACTTCAAATAGTGAAGATTATTTTGATACTGTGTTGCAAAATTATAGAATAATTTTATATTAATATATTTTATATAATAAATGTATATTTATATATGTTATAGCATTTTATAAAATGTTTATAAAATGTATAATAAAGTCTTTAGCTAAAGTATTAATAAATTAAATGAACATTAGTTTTAATTTTGTCGTAAACAATTTAATAATGTCTGTGCTTAAGAACAAAGTTCTGAAATCTTTTTACGCCATCAAAATGACCACTTGACATGCTGAGTAGTTCTTAATTTGTTGTAAACACAGGCTACATTTATACTCACATGTTAAACGTTGCTTGGGAATGTTCCTAAGAATGTGGTTGTTTGCACTAGTAAGCTGTCAAAATATTTCCTTGCACAAGTTTAACATGTGCTGGGACCACTCTGCCAGGCACTTCTGGGAATGATTCCCAAGTCAAAATGTTTCAGAAACTCTGGGCAGTTTTACAGGCATACAGTCTGTCTTGGGTGCTGTGAGTTTACTAGTGTATATTCAGACCCTAAGTGCCAGTTTGTCTTGGCGCTCAGTACTGTACCTGGACATGGTTAATTCACTAGTGTAGACGTAGCCATGCTGGACTGTTTTTTTTTCTTTACATATGCTACATGAAACAGATGACAGAACAGATAGCAACACAGTCAAGTCTAGATAAGTCGCTTTAATAAACTAATTTATAGCTTCTCGCTCTGTTGCAGCTGTCTCTGGCCAACCTAGTAAGACTTAATCAAGCTTTTTTCCCACCAAACCAGGAGAAAATGGAATCGTTGTACCAAAATGGATTTGATGACACTGTTCATTTTTTACTGAAAGAAAACTGGTTTGAGTAGATGGAACACAGAAAATTAACAAAAACTGATAGCTGTCAAAACAATTCCTACCAAATCTCAGGGATTGCTGTCCCACTTCCTGTTTGTGAAAATAAAAATCACAATGGCATTGCATCTGATTCTGCTGAGAAAGTATCAGTTGTGTTCCAAAGACCTGCGTAAACATGTCAGAATGGGCAATTGTACTTGCCTGGTAGTTGTCTTGTTTTGAGGAGATTCAAGCTTAGATCCGTTTAGCTTCAGCTGAAGACTTGAGTGTCGGAAAATCTTTTTCAGTGTTATTTCAGAGACAAATCAACATTATACTGTGAAAAATTACGATCTGTATTGTTCACTTGATTTAATAGTTGCGCGTGCTAATTGCATGCTTGTGATATTGCTGATGCAGTACATACTTTGCAGTGTTGTAAAGGACTTGAATGCTTAGCATTAACCAGAAGAAATAAAAAATTTGCACTTTATATTTTTTAACATTAAAAGTTACTGGCTTTTTCAGTGAATGTGGTCCTCTAAAATTTTAAATACTACTTGAAATTTGTAATGGAATTGTGATGTTTAAACATAAAAAATCTTGTAAAAAATGGTGTAAGAAATTGTTATTTATTATGTTTTCTTTGCTAAAATTAAATAAATATATTTTCTTGGAATTTTTGTCAAGAGTTCATTTATAAATTTCTTGGCATGCTGTAACAATGAATATTGGAAAAAAACCCTCCCAGCCCATCAGTCTACTGGAGAGAAGCGAGTCAGTGGGTAATGAACTCAGACTCTTATATCTTGTTTACCATTCACCTTGCATGTTCAGGATTTTCAGTCTTAATGCCTTAATGCTGAAATCCACAACTGCTTATTTAAAAACAAACTGTTCCCTTTTTAAGTGGGCTTTTGAAGTTTATTTCTTAAAGAGATTGAATTAAACATGTATGAAATTAGAGAATTCCTCCAAAAGAAAATCTGCAGAGTTGATAAATAAGATTACAAAAAGAAAAAACCTGTTATAGCTGTTTGAAAGCCTCTTCAGCACATAACCACTGTATTTAGATGTAGATTGCATCAGATTAGGATTCATGTGGCAGGTACCAAATCCTTTTGTTACTGTTTTTAGATAATGAAAAAAACAAGAAAAAAAAAACCAAAACACTGATGTAAAGAACCTTACTTTCACTTTAGAGCATCAAATCTTTCTCACGGCATGAGGTTCTTTATATAGCAAAAACACTGTATCCTGCACAATTTCCAGATCTGTGGGGCAGCATTTTTCATGTAAAGCTGAAATAAGTTACCTTTGTGCTACCAAGGCACCTGTGCCTGTCTCACTTGCATACTCGTTTATACAGAGGGTAATGTTCAGCATGAACAGAAATACAAAATAATACTGTTAAGAAATACTCTTCTTTCACACCGGTCTGCTACTGTCTGAGTCTCTGATTCAATGGTAACACCTGTTCTGGCATTCTGGTGGAGACTTGAAACAGCTCTCTTTTACTTAGTGTTCTGGAGGCTTGGAGCTACTGACTGGCTTTCAGAAACAGCATGTGTCTTCTGGTCAGTTAGCTCTCTGAGCAATAATGGCACCAGATATATATTTAGTGAGCCTGTACAAATCTTGTTTTTCTAGATGGGGTTTTTTAAAAGATGCTTTTTTAAAGGAGGTTATTAAATACAAAGTTCATTTGTTGTCAATTCATGTAGCTTTTGAGCATCGCACTGTCATAGTTTGCTATGTTCTTTAAAACCCATAAAAAGTCTGACTTTTTTCAGCATATATTAATATCATTCACAAGAATGTAAGCTTTATCATGTTTACTGAGCCCTAAGAGCCACAGGTAACGTGCTTCAGAAGCTGACCTTTGTAGGTAAATGATAGGATGATGTAAGATGTTTCAGGAGTAAAATCATATTAACGAAGATAGTGGAAATGTTCACTGTGGTAAAATAAAGTGGGTTTTTTTTTAATGTTGGAGCATAAAAGTTCAATGAGAACAAAAATCTATTCAGTCACCACACTGGTGTACAGAGTGGGTACTGCTGCCCACATAGCAAGATTTAAGATTTTTCAGTTACCACTAGTTTATAAATGTGTTTTGGTTGTGTATGACCTACGCAAAGCCTGTTTTCTTCAAGTTGTTCAACTGGTCCTAATAAAACATAGGAAAGCACATTCAGAAATGCATTATTTTCAGCCATCTATGTTTAAATCCTTGTAGCTTTTGTGAAAAAATTTAGCTTGTTTGAAAAGGAGGATATTTCATGATAAATTAACATATTTCGAAAATACCAGCCAATGGTAATTCAGGACAGTAGTCACTGTCTCTTTTGTTTCATGTAAAAAGCCAAGGCTGCTACTTAACATTCAGGTTTTGGGAACAGCAACCATTTTGTCTTTCGTCCAATACCTCCACTGTATCACCTTGAAAATAGCAGGAGTAAAATTTAAAGACAACCCTTTTTTTCCAATAAAATTAGCATTCTTACAATAGAGACATAACCATATTAAAGGTAATTCTGCTTCCTAGTTTAGTCTTGCTAATTGTCTGAATTAGTCACAATTCCTTCCTATTTATCTTTGTAAACTTCAAAGCCTCCTCATTCAGTTTTGTGTTTAGGTCTGTATTTACTGACTCACTATTGCAATGTTTGAGCTTGGGCAGAATTTCCTTTTTAAAATCTCTTAACTTCCAAGTGCATTTGCCATATTTGAATGTTGGCAATGTTGGGATGTTGTTGTTTTTTTTTCTTGCGAAAACCGGTCTAGAGACCTCTGGGTGTGGGGAATGTTGTTTCCGGTTCTACAGCATGTAAGTGCCACTCATTTTTGCTGCACAAATGAGTAACCAGGGAATGTTTGCAAAGGTGGCTTCTAGGTTAGAAAGGCCAACGAGTACCTTCACTTATGTCAGTCTGTTTCATGGGAAAAGATCTGATCCCTTTTAGATAGTCTCCTGAGTATTTTCATCTGTATCAGTATTCATCCTATCCATATGCCATCCCAGCATTCCTAATTGGAATACAGATGGCTGCACTTGTTCCTAATAAAAAAACAGCAAAAAAAATAAAACCAAACCCAAAACAAACCTGTTTTAAATCTTTGCTCTGTACAGTCTTACTGGGCAATTGTACATTTTGATTGGTCAAATATTTTTCTACTTAAAAGAGAAATAGAAATCTAATAAGATCAGAGACTCTTAGAATTTGTTTTCTATTAAATGTAGTCATATTCTTCAAGAAGTGAATATTAACCTTTCTGAATAGGGAACGTTGCAGGGGTTCTAGCACTTTGATCTAGATATTTCCTGGCTAATTATGCTGACTAATAGCTGGAATTTTCTGTTAGAACACCATAAATCAGTTCTGCTGAAAAGATCCTAGCAAGCTTGCTTAAGTTTCTCATAAAAGCCTAAGGTAGTCCTCTTTCAAAAAGTCTTAATACATTGAGTTGAAAATTGGTTAATCATCTCTTTTCTCAAAACAAAATGAAATATGTGTATGATTTTAAGAATACTTCTCAAATAGATTCTGTTGTTTCTTTTCTCTTAGAGATGCTTTAGATGTAATACTGTGGATAGAAGCAGAACCCGCACTTTGTCACAGTTATCATCTTCTCATGGACTTGCCACACAAATAGCCTGCATAACTTTTCTTAAAAAATATTAATAATCTTAAAAGACCGAAGGAAATTAAACTTGCTAAAGCTCGTACCTACTTTGTACCATTATGCTGTTGATAAGCGATTGCAGTGAAGATAATTGCAAAAAATACCTTTATTTTTAAAAAGTGCCTTTTCTGCTGAAACGCTACTAGCTCTGCTGGCTGTGTTGCCTGGGAGACCACTGGGATTTTATTCTTTAACTCGGATTTCACAAATTCTTTTGAAAATCATTAGTACAGGCACAGGAAGATAGGATAAGGTATTATTTTATCCTGAGGGTGAACATATTTTTAAGATAAAGCACAATGTTAATTATAATAACACTGTTCTGATAATACTACTAGAGATTGCTAAGTACATGCTAAGGTATTTTTTTCTTATTTAAATATTCCATACAGAATTATATTTAAGCATGCAAGATCTACAAATCCAAAGATGATTCTATGTGCTCCAGCTCACTTATTGTCCTTGTAGCCCTCCTCTGGACTTGCTCCAACAGCTGTGTGTCCTTATGTTGAGGACACCAGAACTGTGCGCAGTACTCCAAGTGAGGTCTCATGACAGCAGAGTAGAAGGGCAGGATCATCTCCTTCGACCTGCTGGTCACAATTCTTCTGATGCAGCCCAGGACACAGTTGGCTTCCTGGGCTGTTAGTGCATGCTCATGCTGATTAGGAGCCTGAGGTTCTGGTTTCAAGTCATTTGGAATTGAAGACATAATCCAGTGGGACCTGGACAAAGGTGGATAATTGGATTGAAAAGAATGTCTTCAAGGTCAGCAAAGGTATATGCAAGTTCCTGCATCTGCTTTCCACAGAAGGACCTAGGGGGTACTGGGGTAGAGCAAACAGACCATAAGCCAGCCATATGCCTTCATGACAGAGGTTTCCAACTGCATCCTGCCCTGCATTAGGCAGAGCATTGCCAGCAGTTCAAAGGTTCAAATCCTTCCTCTCTGTTCAGCAGAGGCTAGACCACATCTGGAGCATGAGGTCCAGTTCCGGGTTCGCAGGATGAGGAAAGTTATTGGAGTGAGTCTACTGGAGTGAGTCTACTGCAGGCCCACAAAGATGATTAATGACTGGAGCATCTTATGTATGAGAGGCTGAGAGAGCTGGGATTGCATAGCCAGAAGAAGAGAAGGCTTAGAGGGATCTTATCAAATTGTATAAATACCTGGGAAGGAATGAAGATGGCTCCAGGTTCCTTTCAGTGTGCCCAGGGATGGGACAAGAAGCAATGGGCTTGACATAAAACACAGGAGGGTGTTCAGATGGAGGGTCCATCTGAACATCAGGAAACCCTTTACTGTGAGAGTAGCCAAGCATTGGGACAGGTTGCCCAGAGAGGTTGTGGAGTCTCCCCCCCATGGAGATGTTTAAAAGCTGTCTAGGGCGTGGTCCTAGGTAACTGGCTCTATCTTGCCCTGCTTGAGTAGGGGCTATAGAATATATAGATCTGCAGATATCCCATCTAACCAATTCTTTGACCTACTATAGGAGCAACATTTCATGTAAATATTAATGTTCCTAACACTACAATGTGCACTTAAAAAAAAAGGTGTATATTGAAAAAATCAGTATTTCACATCTGATATTAAGAACTGCTTCTGTTCTAAACTCATGCTGAATTCAGCCCTGATGTTTTATTCTGTGCTAAGCTGCCATAAAAACCTATGACCTTGCTGACTGCAGCATAACAAAAAATGTCTTTTTATTATCCTTGTGCTGTTGGTGTTAGAGAGTGGAACACACTACCTATTACTTGTATTCAGTCCCCAGAACTTTCTGAATATTTAACCTTTCAGAATGGAACTTCTTCCAGCTTCTTTGCAAACACTATGTTGAAAATAGCTCAACTGAAATGTGAAAAAGTGCAGAAAACATGCTAACCTTCATTTGAAGGTCCATTGATCTGAAGTGGAGGCAGTGTTAAAAACTGGAAAGAAAACAGCCCTGTTTGAGTATCTGAGTTATCTGAATGAGATGCTTTTCAAATGTCCTTCTAGTTTCATCTGCTAGATTAGGTATGAATTCTTGCGATTTTTGCCAAAATGCCAGAGCTGGAAGGTTTAGCTGCATGCATTGACCTCTGTGAGCTTCTTATACTTTAAGGTGACTTTGATTCGGTGACTGCTGCCTTCAGTTCTTCTCTTCACAAAACTGCATCTTTGGCTCAAATGGACATCATACTTCATATTTTAGAGGATGGAGTGACTATTTCTCACTTCTCTAAAGCTCCATGTTAAATGTGTAAACATTCCCTGTTTATTTAATTATCCCTTAATATTTAACCCAATTTATAATTTTAACAAAAATTAAGTTAGACATGTAGGCAATGAGGATTTTAAGAGAGTCTTAAAATAGCAAATTTTAAGTGCTTCTGAAGATATAGTTTTGCTGGAAAAGAAATTAGTTACCTATTTTCATCCACAGTCAAAATTTTGATTTGCTAACTCTGGAAGCCTAAATATGTTTGACTGCAGGTGCAGTTAGTTCCCAGTTTAGGTAGAGGAGGAAGACCACTGTTTAATTCCCACTGCCCAAATAAAACAAAACAAAGAAAAAAAGGGGGGGGGGGGAGGATTGTCGTGATTGTCCTCCCCTGCAAACGCTCAAGCACAGTCTGTCTGTCCCTCTTGTGATGGTCAAGAGCCCCTTGTGTTTGTCTCAAAACAACTCACAAGACAGAAGGATCTGACGTCTCGCTATCGCTTGGGCAGACGGCCGGGGACAGATAAGGGATCCTGCTCCAGGAAGGTAGGAAACACTTCACAGTGCTGTCTGCCCTGAGGCCGTGAAGATCAACTGCCCGGCAACTGTCAGGAGAGAGCGACAGATCCCTGCGGCGCCTGCCAGTGCACCGCGTAAACCTGGTCTGGGGTTTACCAGCTCCCCTGCGGATGAGCCTCACCCGGAGGAGGGTTCCAAGAGAACCTGGCCCTATAAATAGGCAAAACCTACAACCTGCAGCCGTGTGAGCGCAGTCCCGCCACCTTCGACCATAGCGGGGACAATGACCACTAGGACCACAGCTGAAAGAATTTCCACTCACTGACAAAACGTTGCTGGATCCATGGGATGGTGAGCCTCTGTCTTCTGTTCTTCTGTCATTCCTTTTTTCCCCTCCCTACTTCATAACTTTTTCTAAGAATAAGAACCCACCAGGGCTTTTGTTCCTGCTGACACAGTTCAGGGAAGTTTACAGTTAAATTAATTGTTGTTTCATTTTTCAACCTCTGGAGGGCCTGTGGTTTCTCCTGTGAACAGTGCAGGGTGTGGTAAAACATCAGCTCCCCCTTGGACCCGCTGGGCGCGGGCTATTGAACTGACGAAAAGATGTGAAAATCTATTTCCATGCGGTGAATTTCAAGATCTGGGGAAAAGTAGTAGTTACAATTGTTCTGGAGATAGACATCACAAAAAGAGACGGGATTATATTAAAATGGGATTAGACCAAGGGAAACTAAAGATCATTGTTACCTTCATTAGAAGTAATGTTAATGCTCTGATAATTTTATCCTATTATTTCAATATATGATTATTTAAATATTTGCATGCCCTTTGTTATGGGCAGAAATACTGGAAAACAAGGAAACACAACTGCAGCTAAACAGAGTAAAAATTAAACAAAC
Organism: Myiopsitta monachus; assembly: GCA_017639245.1. NCBI lineage: Eukaryota > Metazoa > Chordata > Aves > Psittaciformes > Psittacidae > Myiopsitta > Myiopsitta monachus. The sequence continues at coordinate 32,464,148 of CM029927.1, forward strand.
AGTAATGGATACTTTGTAAATAAAAAAAATCTCTGCTTGTATTATATATAAGGATTATGTAAGTTTACTCAGACTCAATGCTTGGAATATTTTCTATGCAATCTCAAAGCAGTCTTCAATATCCATATTTTTTTAGCTTTGGTAGTTCCTGACGTCACATCCCGAGTCTTTGGGTATTTTTTTGATTTTTCAATTAAAGCCTTTATAGGTATTATGTGCACATAAACTACCTGTATGCAGTTAATGCAGAAGGAGGATGAATCCATAGGTGATGAATATTTTGAGAGAGAATTATTGCACATCACAGGCAACAGTGAGCAAAATGACTGGGAATATGTGGAAGTAGATCCATGACTCTACTTTGTACAGCTAGAAGTAAAAAAGAAAGGAAAAAAAACCGCCCTAAACAATATAGTATGCCTCAAGAAATAAATTTGATGTTAATTGCAAAGGACCCAGAAGGCTAAACTGATAACGCATTTAGACATTCCCTCTTCCAGAGGCAATTGCTAGGAAGGTCATTGCAAAGAGCAGACAAAACATGCTTTTAAAAATAGAAGAGCAAATCAATAAAATGTTTTAAAAGACCCAGGTATTCCTGTTCTTATATAGTCATGTCTTTTTAGACAAAACAAAAATTAACAAAATGCATGCAATTCTCCTGCTGTAAGAATGTAAGATGCTGTAAGACATCTCCGTTTTGGGATAACCTATTTAGGATAACCTATCTTATTCTGTTTCTTGTGACTGACATGCTTTAAAGCTGGACACCTTAAAGCCCCTTTATTCAGGGTTAAAACCAAATTCCAACTCTCCTGCCCCTCTGTCACGTTTACAGAGTCCTACCTGGAGGTCACTGTCAACTGATCATCTACTTAAAATTTTATGTATCTTTTCAGAGGCTTCAGCGTTAAGACTATAACCAAACCCTCCAACTTTCCAGTAGAAGCTATTTAATGATGTCTCCTCAGTGATAATTTTTAGAGATGTTTGTTAAGCTGATCTTAAATCACTGATGTATACTCTAATAATTCTAGTTGTTTGCACTTACGACTTGAAGAATTCCATTGTCTTAATCCACATTCATTCAAAGGTACATGGTAGAAAAAGCCCAAATATTTGTTACCTCATTTTGTTATCAGCAAATATACAGATAGATTTCATTATTTTTAGCAACATCTGAATATAAGAATAGCTAACTGGTTATGATTCTTAGTGATCATATCTGATACTAATCAGGTTGAAAAGAAAATCAAAAGAAGTGGAAAGCTCTTCAAATTTTCTGTTTCTACATATTAACTCCTCAGGTAAGACTTTATTTTTATGTATAAAATTTTGAACAGCAGTGATAAATGATACTTTAAGATATTGAATATGAAATAACTGATTCAGAGAAAACTGATCAGAGACTAAGCATTAAGTAATTTAATGCAGCTAATCTGGGATTCACATGTCTGTCTAAGCAACTATTCAGTATCAAACAAAAAGGGTGTTTCATTTTTTTTCTCCTGAACATTAATTTAATTAGATAGCGATAGAGTCATTCTATACTCCGTGTTTAGCAGTATTTTGATCTAGTGAATTTGGGCCAGCTTAAGTTTAACTTGACTTTAATATGGCACCCAACGTGGGGCACTTAAGGGTTGAGATAAAGACAAAATAGCCACTCGTCACAATGCTGATTTACTGGCTCTCAAAGTTGTTGCTCTGGTTCTCACAGGTTCAGTGTATGATACTTTACTTACAGCCGGTTCTTCTTATCTTAACGTTTTTCAGATCTAGGTTTTGGGTTAAGATTCTTGTTACATTATCCTGTATTGCACAGATTGTTAATACAATAGACTCAGTGATCATGAAACTGACCCTGTTTGTGTTTCCAGTGTGACCACCAACTCTATACTTTGGGAGGTATATAAAGGAAGTTTTTAGCAATTACACATCTCTTTTCACCTCCTGGGGTGGTCGGCCTGTGAAGGAGACATTCTTTTGTGCTCCCAGCACCCCCAACCAGGCCGTTTACAACACTGTTTGAGAATTCTGAAGGTTTTGAATGGCCTTTAGATACCCTTGAGATCTGCCTGCTGGTGGTGACGGGAATTATCATGTTGGCACACATACTGAATATGTTTTACTCACAACTATTTAGTCTGGTCCGGAGAGTTAAGCAGAGTGGGGTGTGGGCCATGTCTGGGGTTAGACCACAATCCAGGATGGCCGAGAGATTTTCCCCAGGGCTGGACAGTCATGAGTGGCAGGGTGTGTGGGATAGTATGGGCAAGTATCTAGGCCAGTGGGCCCCTCCAGTGCTTTGGAACTTCACCAATGAACAAATGCAAAACCCAGAAAAATTAGTAAAACATGTAAAGGAGGTGTGTGATCATTCTGGTCACAGCAGAGATGGACAAATCATGGCAACGTGCTGGGGCTTGGCTTATGCTTACAGAGCCTTGTTTAACCCTGTCCTGCATCTTCAAAAGGAAAAAAAACATCTCTGGATCTGAGGGCGGAGTAATAGACAGCGCAGTTAATCCAGCTCCAAGTACAGCAGCTACATCACCACCAGCGACAGGTACAGCCGTGACTCAAGCCTCAGTGACAAGTACGGCAGCTACCCAAACCACAGTAATAATCACTGCAGGCTAAACCAGAGGACCAACTCATACCAATATCGGTGGTCTCTGGGGCCACGCGGTCTCTGGAGCGGGGCGGTCCCTGGAGTGGCACGGTCCGTGGACTGGAGCGGCGCGGGGTCTCTCGGCTCGGTCGGGCGTCGAAACGGTTGTATCCTCTCCCTTTGTATTACTTTGTCATTATTATTGTTGGTAGGTGGTGGCAGTAGTGATTTGTATTGTATCTTAGTTAGTGGACTGTTCTTATCTCAACCCGTGGGAGTTACATTTTCTTTGGTTCCTCTCCCCATTTCCCCCCTTCGGAGTGGGGGGGGGGGGGGCGGAAAAGGAGGGAGAAGGGAAATTTATGGTTTAAACCCCCACATAATACTATATAATCACAATAATGCTGAACTATACTTAGTATTTCAGGCTGTAAATAAGCATTGGTTTACTGGCGGAGTGTTCAGCAGACAGAAAGGCTTACCTAGAACTGTGACTAACAAAGCCAATAAAAATTGATATTTTATTTACCTTGAAGTTTATGCGTTACTGTTATGCAAGACAAGAAGTATATATTATTTTTCTAAAATACTGGAGAAAATTGATAATGAACTGAAATTCTGCCAGAGCCTTGGGTTTCAGCTAATGAAAAGATTTATGTACATGCTTAAAGATAAGTACATGCTCAAGTCTTTTTTTCTATTCATTAATGATTTTTGAGAAGAAGCTATGCCCCATAGGAGTGATGTGGATGTGGCCTAATAAGCACTTTCATGAAGAGAAATCGGAAGATGTTTGTACAGTAGTTATGGACGTGAAACTTGTGATCAAGAAAACATGATGGAAGAAGTGAACTAATGAAAAGTTTAAATAAGATGGAATCCAAAGTGCTCTTTTATGGCATAGAATAGGAACTATTAAAATGCCATTGCATAAAACCAGCTGTTACTCTCTAGCACAGGAGAGATACTAATATTTAAATATTTTATATTCTTCCTGTGCATGAAATGGCTGATAGGAAAGAATGTTACAGTTTGAAACATGAGACAAGTTAAGACATGAACAATGACCTTCTAAATCTTAAAAAGAAATGTGTATCTGTGACATACCTAAGGACTAGGGGATCAGTGTGTAGATCTATTTCAGGATCATCTCATAATGCTGAAAATAAGAGTTGGTTTTGTGAAAATATTAGAGAGATACCAATATAGAAGTAAAATCATATTCAGATTTTCTGTCATTCATGTGTGGTTTCTCATTACCAACTTCAATTATGATTTCAGGGAATTTAGGATATAGAGTGCGATTTCCTGAAAAGTATCTTTTAATTTTATGCCAAAATAAGGATTAGATATAGGGCTATATCAATGACATTACATATTAAAAAGGCCTTGATTCCAGATCATTATTGTCCTTCCAAAGGACTGGTGAAAAAGATGGGTGTATTTAATGAATGAATTTAAGAAAGGGTGTAGCTCCTCTCTTAGCAGCATTATTTTTTGATATGCTGAGATTTACTTGAGTGGTGAGAGTTGCCTCCCTGCTCTGTGACTGATACCTGGACAAGTGGCATAAGTATGTAGTTTCTAAATGAAAACCAAATACATACCTTTTTTCTGAAAAGGTATAAGTGTATAACCAAGAGATGAGAAAATAAATATTGTGCCAATTTCCAGCAGAAGCAATGAAAAAGGATAACAAGACATAAGGGAAGACTCGAACAATCTAAGACAGTAATATCTCTTCACCAGTCCTTATTTGAAGGTATTTGTCTGTGAGAAGCAATCAAGCATTTTGAGGTCTGTAAAACTGGAGGTGAATGTGTGAAATTAGGCAGTGCATTATGGTTTGACAACTACCCCAGAAGAGCTACTTTACAGTATAGAACATCTTCAAGTAGCCCTCTCCTCAGCAACTCTTCAAACAAGTAGCATAACTTGTATTCAATTTATTGTTTAGGTTTATTCGTCATAAATTATAGAGTCCAACAAAGCAGGCTAACACCAAAAATAGCTTCCTAATGGAAGTTTTGTTGTTGATTATAATGCGTATGACCTCAGGATTTCTCTGTGGTTTCTAATCAGATATACAAAGTTTGAGAGGATAGCACAGACTGAGAGAACCTGCTTGACCTCCAAAGATGCTGTATGACCAGTGACTGTTCCTGAAAATTCCAGTGAAAATCTTCAGATTCCCCAGTTAATGCAGTAAACTGCTGGGTATCTTTGTAAGAATCCATTGTCTAGCCTAGTAGAACGTTAAAGGCACTGCAGTATCATTTCAAATGATAACCAGAGCAGAATAGGAATAAAAATGCAATTCAGGAAGGAAAAGCAAATATTTTAACGGTGCCCTACTTTCACAGTTTTGAGAGAGACTGGGTGAAATCACAGATGAAAAGTGGTAAAAGTATGTAGTCTCATCTGACCAAATTTGCAAGCTTAGCTTAATTATTTAGAAACTCCTGATTCTTATAGCCAAGAAAGGAAATTGCATCAATACTAGAACATTTACCATGTGTGCACATCCCTTTACTAACCACCTGTGAATTAAAAATGCCATTAATCATTTAAAATCTGGAGACTGAAATTTATGCAGTGTTTCTTTCAATAAGCAGGTGTGGACACGTATGCCAGTAGTGCGCCTGCAGTGGATCGCTTGCAAACTGGAGTTAGAGAAAATTGTTTATGAAGTCAGCTAATTTTAGGATTGCTGTGTGTTGCTAATAAATAAAAAACTAATTACTGTTTAAACAAAGATTATTGGAGGAGAATAGCTTGATTTGATCAAAAAAAACAAAAAAAAAGAAAAGGCAATTAAGAAAACTGTCTGTTAATGAACATTACTGGGTAGCATCTGGTTTAATCAGAATAGCTAGAAATCAGTAATACAAGAATTTCCACACAGAGAATCTGGAACCTGCTAGGAGTTTGTTGTTCTCTGTGGACACATCTACATGCAAAGCTTGTATTTCCTCTGTGATGAAACATACTTCCACATTCTGGAGGCTTCTTTCGTATTCTCTGTGCGTGGAGTAAGCTTGAGACTAAAACACCTGCATTTAGCTATCTACCTGTGTAAGGAGTGTACGAGCTGGCACCACAGTCAGTGGAGATACAGTCAGATTATGCAATGGAGTCTATGAGGCATTTTAATTGACCAGCTGGTTGGAGTCTAAAGTATATTGAGATTACTTATTCCTCCTGGGGGTTCTTTTCTCAAATCTAGTGTAGAGAAATCCAAAATAGTAGTTAAATCCTTAACAAACAACCCAAGCAGGCTAGTGGCGCTAAATTCTAGCAAGCTGCATGAATCAATATATTTCTGCCAAAACCAACATGGTGGCTCACCCTTCTGATCCGGGAAATATCCAAAAGTGATAATTCTATAATTTCACTGACCATATATGATCCTCTGAGATCATATATGTGTGTAGACCCACCTCAAACCTTCCTCACTCAGGGAATTCTTAATGTATACAGTTAGCTCTGAACTGTCTCAGAAATGCTGTAATTGAAACATTTATATCTCATGTTGTACAGAACTAGTATAAGAAATGAAAGTTGCCGTCCTCCTCCAGCTTATTAAGATGACATCTTTTATTTCACAGAGCACCAGAGTGCAGCTACAAGCTATTATGGAGTCAAAACACCATTCCTTTGTTTCTCCATCCTCATTCCCTTCACTCTCTTCTGCATTGAAGATGGAAGCAGCATTGAAAGTGACCCTATAAGTATTGTTTAACCTGTTAAATTGAGGAAATTTTACTGCAGTGCTTTTTACTGTTGGTTGCTGTACTACCGAATAGAAGCAGTTTATCAAATAGACAGAAAACAAATAATTTTGGTCTTTATAGATCAATACAAAACCTTTAAAATCCACACAGAGATCTGAAGGCAGCTAGGGCACAGTACATAATTGTCATGTGATATATTCCACTTGGAAATCAATTCAATAAAGAGGCGACAGATTTTTATATTGGCTTTGGTTTCTAAGCTGGCTTAAGATTTAACAACATTATAGGTGCTCTGTGGTAAGATAGTCACAAAACTGTAAACGTAAGAGACCCCATAAACCAATGAGTATCTCTTTCAGATAGGAGTTATCATACACAGGTATTAGGACAGTATCACACAGAAAACAAAACGGGGAAATAAGAAAAAGGAAAAAACCTCTTGCACATCTTGTTTGCACAGTGATGATACAGCTGTGATGTAAACTGATGTTGTAGCGGGCTGGAAATCTCACTGCTTAACTGTAAAGAAAAACTGGCAACCATGCACTCCCAGAGAAATCTTCACCTTGCATTATGTTTTAAGCCATCTCCCCTAACAGTTATATTACAAGTGTATCCGGATTGAGCTAAAGCTCTCTAGCTGTTACCTTGTTCACTGGTTAAGAGTGTGATAGCTGTTCTAAGAGTGTCTCAGTATCCTGAATGCTACTACCACAGTGAAGACTCTGGAGTTCTGCTCCTACACTTCACAGTACTGCTGGCCAGAGAAAAGACTAAACAAAGTATAAAACAATCCTTACATGAGATACAAAAGAATTTTTATCAGAACTATCATTTGAAACCTCCAACAGAAAAGATTAAACCTTCTCAAGAGAAGCTCTGTTCGCTGCCAAGTCAACAGATCTTTGTGCTTTCTCATACCAAAAGCAAGCTAATGTATTTTTCATCTGTTGGCAGGAAGAATATGCTCCTTAAAGTACAGATAATTTCTTTAGTGCTTATGTCAGCATTGTCAGACTATATAGAACAAGCCAGTTTCTCCAAATTAGAAAACAGTGTGTTAATGACCTTCAAATCCCACTCGCATTATCACAATATTTAGACATTCTAACATTTACATATCAAGCTGTGGACTTCTATCTCTAAAGAAACTCTGTTTTGTGCATAGGAATAGAAGCTCAAAGAGGGAAGGTAGAGGAAGGAAACATTAAAGGGAGTATGAAAAAGAGGAAGAGAGCATCCTAAAGATAAATGTAAAAACACTAACTTATTTACATATCTTTAGATCAGTGGTCCCTAACCTACAGCTCCCAGACAAGAGTATTTCCATCTTAAGACTCTTTGATGTTTTTCATAGCTACAAAAATGAGTTTGTGTGATGAGGACTGGTTTACTGTATGACATTGAAGGCTCCAATGCCTAACAATAATTCTGTTCTCAATAATGAAAAATTAATTGTGAAGCTAATATTATTTTGATCCTATTTTGTGATATATCTGTAAACCAGTAATCTAGACTGTAAGAAATTATCTTCTGTTTGATGGAGATCCCAAAATGTAATTGTAACATTTGAATAAATATCCACATTTCGTTTTTGCCTGAGGGTCCTTGTAATTCATCAAGGTTTTTTCTCCTAAGAGGGCCTGCTGATCTCATGAAGTAAATATGCTTTGTTTATTATCAGGAAATGAGGAAGAAAAATGACTGGCTTTTAAGAATTTTGAGCTCCTGATTCTACTATAAGAACATGGGAAATGAGGTTTAAAAAAATTAATGAGTGCCCTCAGGGCACTGTATTTCACTGAATGCAAAACTTCAGATGCTGTCCAAATATCTAGAATGTGGAGCTCATAGCAGTAATGTTTTGCTAACTCCCTTGAGACTGATCAATAAATTAAAAAATAAACAAAAAACCCACTAAAACCCCCCACCTTGAATGATGAAGAAAAATTCTGTCCAGAATTGGATTATCCTGGTAGAGTGATGCACGGTAGCTTATATTATCACAACCAGCCTTTGTCTTTTACTTTAATAAGTTTCCACTGTTGGCAACCTTCTACCTTTGTGCAGCATTAAATGACCTTCTAAGAGTAAGGACCTGAAAGCTAGTGTGGCTTTTCCGCAAATTCAGCATATTTGTTCTCAGACAGTGAAAATCACAGGTGTTAATAATGAAGCAACTAAATTACTATTTTCTATGCCTGTGGAGAAGCCAGCGGCAGTCAGGGAAACAGATGGACCTGCAACAGTGGTAATTCAGATTCTTACACACACATATGAGATTAAACTGCAAAATAGTTGGTTCTTATGTTAATCAGTGAATGTTTTATATGCTACACTATCAAACTGAAACAGTGAAAATGCTATGTTTGTTAAAACACCAATAGTGACTGGAGAGATAAACTTCTTGTTAATTTGTTTTCTGGTTGTTTTTTGGTGTTGTGGGGTTTTTATTTTGTTTGGGTTTTGGTGGGGTTTTTTTGAGGGCTATGAATGCAGAAAAATGAATGCATTCTATTGCTAGTCTAATAGGGTCATGCCCCGTCTCCCTGTCCCCCCCTTTAATTTTAAAACAGAAATTAAAAAAGATAAATACATAGAGCATACTCCAAAGAGCAATATCTTTAGAAGTGTTACCATGAGATTTATAGGGAAACATTTTTATTGGGTCATGCAATCTTTTAATATAACATTTAATCTGCTCCTTTTGCAAAGAAAATATCCAGGGAGCTGTTAAGTGTTGCCTTTTAAAAAATAATCTTATCTGGTTTGGTTGTGATAACAGTTTTCCCTTCTTTCTCTAATTTTCTTTTCAATCTCTGGGAATTTCCTATGTAAACAGTTTTCAGTCTGAGTAAATGTTTAATATAGAGTCAGGCTTAATATCACAAAATAGCATCTAGTTACTTAAAGTGTAATAAAGTTCAAGTTTAAGAACATGAGTCAAGGAGAGACCTAATAAAAATCCTACTGAGCTTGTTTAGGTCCTGAAAGACTGTTGAAAGTGAAGAGTGTTGGCCTGACTATTCCATTTCTAATGCTACATGCTCTTTCCAAACTAACTCTCTTCCTATGTAAGTGATTCCCGTGGCTGGCTTTGTGCAGCCCATGAGCAATGTAGACCAATGTGACTGTGCTCAGTAGAAGCACCCACAACTTTCATTCAGTGACAGTCAGGGAAAGGGAAGGTGTTGCAAGCCACGTGTTTCGCCAGGCAGATGCTGGAAAGTGTGCTGTGAAACTGAGGGAGCAGGGAGCAGGTTTCAGTCTGAAAATGCTTTGCTGTAAATGAAGGTCTGGCCATACACAACCCTCAGTTCTGGCCAGCTGAAGCTAAATTTGCAGCCACATGAACCAAGAAGCAGTTTTCACTTAAAAACCAAACCAAAACAACACTTGAAGCCAGGCAAAACAAAGTCATTTTCCATCTCCATAAAACTCACAGTGTTATTGACCTTTCTGAACTGTATTTGCTGTTTGAAGTAAGGCCATCTTTAGAATGCCTGCAGGTGTCTACTCAACAGGCTGTATTATGTGCTTATGGCAGTGGAACTAAACAAAAAGGAAACTATCCAATTTCTTTCCATTCTCTAATGTTACCATCCTCAAGAAATGTGAAGGTCCATTTATCTGTTATGATGTGATACCGGTTTGTTGTAGTGAAGGCAAAGAGTTTCAGAGTTAGATTTGATTGAACTTTCGAGCCTTTGAGGGCAGCCACACTATAGTCCTGGAGGAGTGATCCTGAAAGGATGAAGTAATGCTTTAGTTTTATATGTCTGCTGTGGGATGTTTCTCTTCCATCTGTGATGAACACACATACATTTTCCACTCGTTGAAAATCCCTGAGAGCATCAGCCTTTCTATTTGCTTTGAAGGATAAGGCACCGAGTCTTTTGCTGTTTGCAGATCCTACTTCTGGAAAAGAAGTTCGGACATTATTGAAATTCTCTTCAGTAGCATTTAACAGTGGAAGGCAGCTGACTGGTTCAATGGTAAGAAAGGTAATCATGTGAGGAATGATCAAGGAGGTTGGGAAAGATAAATGTAAACAATCTTTAAGTTCTGTTTCCCTCCTTTTTTTTCCTGTTTTAATTCCATTTCATACTTTGTATAGGGTCATTGTGTCCTGTTCGAGCAGTTGAATGAAGGAATAATAATGGAATAGCACATAGTTTTCTTACTGTGTTCTCTTACATCATTAACTTTTTAATTATACTGATTTTGAAAATATAAACAAAACTAGTATTAAATGTAATGTAATTTCAATTTACATTTTTAGGCATAACATAAATGTTGTTTTTAAAAGGTATCTAGTTCTGTCATCCATGCCATATTTAGATTACCATAAGTACCCTGCATTGCTTAATTTGCTTTTACTACATATATTGAACTAGATCTAGAGGCATATACTTCATAAACACCCAGTTTTATTCTTGTTGCTTTAATCAGGTTTATATTATAGAAATGTGGATAATTATGTGCGGAAGATATATAGGGACATTTCATATAAGCAAGTAGCTATGGAACAAATTGGTACATAACCTTTACTAAACCATTTAAAATCTTGAGTCTTGATTTACCTTTTGTAAATTTGGAAGAAGAATAATTTTGTTTTATATTTTTATTCTATAGATTTCTAGGGTTTTCAGATGAGAAACTGCATCCTTATACAATGTAAGAGAAAATTTTTATCTTTCTTGATGTGTTGTCTTTTTGTTTATAGTAATATCTGAAGATCGTGGATAGCCTCTACTGGAACAAAGCTGTACAAGTTCTTGGGGGAAAACAGGCTAAGTCTGACTTTCCCCAAAAGGCTGAGCTCTAACAAACCTGACACTGTATTTAACTCTATTATCAATTTAAAACTGGCAGTTTCTCAGTTTCTTCTCTGTGGGATGAGAGGAGACTTTCAAGTTAGCAGGTTTAAGACTTAGACTTAAACTGTAACTTTAAAGTTACGGTTAAATTGTAATGTTTAAGCTCCCAAAAGAACATTCGTGAGAGCTGCAGGGATTATATTTAAGAAATATCCATTTACCTAGACTAGTAAAGGGGAAACAGGGAAAAATACATCTCTATGGTGCAAGATAGAGCACTGAAGGTAAGGGAAAAAGTAAGTACTTTTAGGAAGTTAGTTGTATCAGGAGTGACAGGAAACTCTTAAAAGTTTTCAGTTGATAGTTACAAGTCCATAGCACCTTGATTTATCACTGTGGCTATAAAGATTTTAATTTTTGCCTTTGAAACTTGAATATTTTTCTGATGTGAGAAATGTTTTAGGATTGCTTACTTTATATAGCCAGTCAGATTAGGAAACAAGCTTTCTGCAGCAGGTGTAGTAGTAGAATTTTTTCATTTAAGTTCTGTCTCTCTTTGTTGAATCGTAAGTATTATATAAATGGCAGCAGTTGGCCATCATGATGCTTTAGTACCATCACTGTCAGGTGATATCCATAAAGGGTGCAGATGGTCTCTAAAACGGCTGCCAGATACTAATTAGTAGAGGTCAGAATAATGTCTGTCTCCGTTAGTGTGCACTTGCTGACATGAAACAAAACTTACATAACTATTGTTGTTAATTCAGTATGCAAGGGTCTTTTAATGAAAATATAAGATGATAAATTGCAAGTAAGCTGCCCAGCTATCTTCCTGTGTGGTTTATCCATTTTAAAGTCAAGGTCTATATAGTGTTCATAATGTTTGCTTTGTTTGTTTTAATTGCTGTTCATAATTGTATGCCCAAAAGTCTTCTTCGGCAGATAGATAAACTGCCAGGTGGTCTTAAGATGAGGCTAGAGATGTCTAGTCAAATAGTATAAGCTCCGTTATTTGATGCGATGTACGCTGAAGTGTCACTGGGGCACTGTGATTTTGATATAAAAAATTAGTTCAGAGGTATAGCAAATTGAGATGGATTTAATGAATTCTGAATGTCAAATATGACTCTTTCTGCTACATGGTTGTGTTTGTCACTTAATGGTAAAAGGGGTTTGCTGCCTGTGATTCTTTAATTTTGGAGCTCATTGCAAATGTATGTACGCCAAAAAAGTGGAAGCTGAATTGAAGTTTGAAAAATTATTTCTATATGATAAATTCCTACTCTATTTCTTTTGTGTGATCTTGCTTATCCAAAGACTTTTTGTCTGTAGAAATAAAGGGAAATGGAAACGGAGGAGAGGTAGAAGAAAAGACGGGGGTAGAAGAGACAGATACAGACAGGGAGAGTGAAGGGGAAGAAAAGAAGTTAGGAAAGGGGAAGGAGGAGAAGGGGAAAGAGGAAGAGAAGGAGAATTTAATTTAGATGAGGGGAGTGTAAAGTGTGTTATGCATGGTGGATGATTGACAGGACATTTTGAAATTACCAGGATACACTGCTGAAGAAAGAAGTAGCAAGTTCAATTTGATATGTCTGTGCAGTGTATTAAGGGGAAGCTTAATGGTTTAAAGTGTCTTTTTACGTTCTCCCTCTTTTTCTGCTGTGATGAAATTGGAAAAGTGTTAATAAACTTCTAAAATATTGTTAGCTATGCAGTCAAATTTTTTCATTAGAGATCTCTGACTTGACTCTCAGATCTAGAAAGGGAGGGCTAAGTGGTCAAGATTTGATACGTCTTAAGACGAGGTTCTCCTTTTCAGTGCCAGGAGATTTCTCAGGGTAACTACTCTGCAGGTGGAAAGAAATATAAAAAATACTTCCTTTTGAAGAAATCTGCAGTAGCCATAATTTCAGTTCATCCCTTTACTGTCTGCCTATTACCTGTCTTTGTGTAATGTTATTGTCACCGATTATAAACAGGGTTTTTTTTACTGCTTTTTATCTTAACATTTCTTCTTGTTCATCTCCACAACAGCACTAATGTTTTCTAACACAGACTGTTACTGCTTTATTTAGTTGACAGCCTGCCCCCAGCTATGTTGTTATGTTACGAGTAGCAGATGAGATATGAGAGGTACATAGTTCCCAGTGGCAACAAATGTAAACAGAAAGCAAACAGACGTGTCAAAGAAACCCTCAAAAGAAACACACTGCTAACCAAAGAAACCACATGGGGCCCTAAATGAGGCAGCCTTCCTTTGATACTTTAGCTAGGCTAATTATTTTTACAGTTGGAAGGACATGCTCTCTTAAAAAGTTGTGGAGATGGATTTCTGTTTTCATAAGATGAAACGTTGCTTTTGTGGCTACTTTATCATAGTGGGCAATATCACAAAAGCTAGCATTGTGCCAAGAGGCAGTGTACTATTACAAGGGAAATAATGTTTTATTTACTAACACCAATACATTATCTGCTCTAATTTACCTAATAGCCCTTTTATCAGTGAAGGCATTCAGGTATAACCTGTAACTTTTTTGTGGCAAATACAATAGCAAATTAATCCCCCATTTCTCCTTTTTAACAAGAACTATTTCAGACACAGGTGCCCACTTTAAGCTTTGCACATCTTTGAGCTTCTGCTGCATCATTTGCATTGTGGCTTTGCTGTGAGATTGCTGTTTTCTCTGCAAGTCATTTCAGGGTGAGATTCTGATTGTGCAGAAACTATAAAGAGATGTTACTGCTTTGGTTTAATGTCAGGGTGAAGCAGTGTGTGTGTTTTTCTATGTCTTCATAGAGACCAGGAACCAACAGTTTTCCTGCTCACTGCTGGACCTTGCCCCATGCTCTATAATCCTGACTTGTTTCAGAAATACCAGCAAAGCTGCATGTGCCATTCACATGGACAATAAAACCCTGGCAGGATTATTGTTAACCACTACTAGATCTGGAAGATCACTTACTGCAATATTTGGTTTTGAGGGAGGATGTCACTCTTCTGTCACATCTCACAGGGTAACTCTGCTAGGAGTCTTTCTCCTTAGCACTTTTCACATATCTGAAAGCCAACCTTGGTCCTGCAGCTGACCTCAGCTCAGGACTGCTATTAGAGAGGGCTATTGCCACTCTAAGGAAATACTCTTTTGGAGCTGCTTAACAGAAGTTCTGGACACTCATGCTGAGGCATGCATGTTGGCTAAAATGCCAGCACATGTAAGCAGCAGAGCCTCACTGAAAAAGTACCATGGCCAAAAGATTCTAAGCACTTAGAACTGTAAACTAAGACTTGGGCAATATTACCAAATTTTTAAATAGAGGGAGGAAAGCTAGCATCTGTAAACTGCTGTACAAATGATGTCACCTCTGATGTTGAGATCCAGACCTAATAATTTTTTCCATCTGCTTCCCTGTGCAATGTGAGTACATATTCGAAGTATTTGGGAACTTCCTTTGAATAAAAGCTTTTCATTTTAATGTAATCTATACTGCAGTTGAAAGAGAGATTTCTGGAGGGATCACCAGAAATGGCTGGCAATGTGTGGGACAGTGGAAGGAGGCATGTGACAACTAAGCTGTGGTGTTGAACATAATTTCTAATGTTGCTAAGCCATTCACTGAGCCTCTTTTACTGCTACAGCTCCATTTGCCTGACTAATTTTCTTCATCTTTCTAAGCGTGTTCACATTTGCCATTTATGCATTAGGTACTTTTGAGAACAAACTAATCTATCATTTAGAAGACTTAGACTTCATCAAGTATAGATATTTTCTGCCCTTCTAGGTTCCTTCAAGCATACAGATTTGTGCTTTATTCTGAGTCAACATTTGTCCACAAAACTGAAAACTTTGGTTAAGCTTTCTGAAACCTGTAGATCTCACTAAATTAAAACACATGTTTTGAGCCATTAAGCCTTAAGCACACAAAATGGTCACTGCAGAATTAATGAGAAAGGAGTTTACTTTATTGACACATGTTTTGAGCCATTAGGCCTTCAGCACACAAAATGGTCACTGCAGAATTAATGAGAAAGGAGTTTACTTTATTGAGCAATGAGAATGAAAAATAAATATTATTCCTTTCTCCAGTTTGCAGTGCACTATCTATCTTTAATTTTATTGATTGTTTTTGAATTATGACCTTTGCAGCCAGGATGTTCCTGTAATGCATTTAGTTTTAGTTTAATTTCATAGTTACATTTAAGAACACCAGAAATATAATAAATATTTAAAAATTGTGTAGCAACTTGAACCTTAAGATCAAGTCACTACACATCAGGATTCATTACCCAGTTGGATATTTTAGCATAGCTTGGCATTTTAACTTGCCTTACAGCATTAGCAAGTGATTTCTTAACAAGTGGTTAATAAATAAGTGATAAAAAGAAATAAGTGATACAATCAGTAAGTGATTTTCATTAACAAGTGGTTTCTGTCATTTCTTGGGTTTATTCTTATGTTTTCAGTTTAAGTACGCTGCATTAGTCTTGTAATGTTTCTGAAACGTGCTCTGAAACTGTTAGGAGAAGCTACCATCCCAGGCTTCCCTTTAGTTACTTACTTACTAACTAATTTATTTTCTTACTTACTTACGTTAGTTGCAGAGATCCTAACTTTTGAACTATGGGCTTTGTACTATACTACCACTAAAAACACTGTTAGATCGAATCCATCATTTGGGAAATGGGCTAAGTGTATAGGAGCAAGAAGTCTTAATTTCCCTTTCCAGTAGTTTGCAGTCTAGATAATACAGTGAATGTAATTATTTATTTTGCTAATAGCATAGACAAAAAAATACCTTGGCTATTAAGCAATACAATTTTCATACCATAATTTTCTCTCTTTTTTAATTCCTTGCTTCATTGGAACATAAAGTGACATTGGAACATAAAGTGACATAATTAGTTTTATAAAACACTGTGTATATTATATATAAGTTAAATATATGAGACTCCGAGAACAAGGACGTGTGTTTCTGTTTTTAAGATTTTTACTTTTACTGTCTGTACCTTCCATATGATTTCTACAGCTTGGCAAATAGCGTATCTCCACACATGGTAACTTGTTCATTTCTTTGCTACTTCAATTAAGCAAATCCAAAACTATTACATGAGCATCAATTTTGTTCACCAATTAAATGTCTTTAACAGTATTTTCCCCACAGCTTCATTCTGTTTACCAAGTGCTGATGTACTTTTTATCCATCTAAAGGGCTAAGCATCTGTTTGTAGGGTAAAGTTCTATTAGACTATAATAATCTCCAGTTAATTGCACAGAAAATATTTATTTCTCACACATCAAATTAATGAAACCGGTTCAGTGAGGAAACAATCACATCAGCTTGACAAACAATAGCTATCCAGCTATGTAAGACGTCCAACGCATTCTTGGCAGAAATCCTATATCTAGAAGAAATGTTCACCTTTGGGAATAGTCATCATTTAATTACCAGATGATAATGTTGTTGTTCTTAGGTTTATTATTGCTTTGTTTTGTACCTAGGAAGAATAAAATAAAAAATTGTTTTCATGAGTTTGCTAATGTACTGTGCCATAGCTACAACAGTATTATTGAAGAATGATCATTTTCAAGCTACCTCAAAGATAATTTGATATTAATATTAAGATTAATATTTTATTAGCATTCAGTATTCCTAGAACACTTACTCCTCCTCATATATAACTGTAAAAGGAGTTTTTCAAACCCCCCACTTTGATTACTTTACAATAATGACTATCTTTCCTGTCTAAAAGCAACATTAATGTTTTTAATGTGTCTGCAACAATGGTTGTTTCATATCCCACACATACTTGTGTATTCTCTTCCCAGCAGTGCTAATATTCCCTGTGCTGTGTAGTGTGTGAAGGCAATGACACCATATGCAATTGCTTGTAACAACAAAGGATGATGATGCATAAGATTTTTTGAGCAGAGGAAGCAGAAAGCGTAACTTGATCTTTCACTATTTAGATTCATTTTGTTGCTATAAAATTCATATAATTTTTTCTTAACATAAGTTTCTGAGAACTTCATAAATATTTATTCTTGCTTTCATGGACTTGGCTTTTTATGCCATCTGCTTCTTCTGAATGTGACCTAGAAGGAGGAGCATGGAATTTTTATCGCACATTAGGGCTTGTAGTCTGTCCATCAGTATTCAACTTTAATATCTAGGAATTAACTTTTAAAGTTGATTGAATTTGATGTCAACTACCTGGACTTACTAACCCTACTTTTTTTGAAACATGGTTGAAAACAATGATATACTGTTGATTTGCTTTCGCATTTTTCCCCTCGAAACTCTTCAAATGACAGTTAAAAGATTCCTTTATGGAAGGACCATTCACTCGTTAGTTATTATGTGAAGCATCCATAGAACTGTGTTCATGAAGTTCTCCCTGGCTGAATATAAGAATGTTGTAGCTTTTCGCATGAGATATGGTCATTACAGATAAGGAGAGAAACCCTGAAAAAGCAAAATACATACGATATTTAATTAAAATTTGTATTTCTTCTGAAATGATGGTAAAAAATGTCTTTTGAAAATGGGTCACTCACAGTTATAAACTCTTGTAATTTGTAAGGTTTAGGATAAGTTAGGACTTCAGGTCTCTGGCCCATGGGTTAAATAGTTCAGTTTTTTTAGAAGTGAGGACTAGCCACACTGCATTTTTAAATCAAATTTAAATAATAAAGTCTGCTTTCTTACTATTGCATCAAATCTTTGTGATTTACCTCCAGAAGTGTTTGTTATTTAAACTCAAAACTTTTTTGTACGAAGTAAATCATGGAACAGCAACACAAATCAAAGCTTCCAATATTTTTAAGTATATAGTTATTGTACTTATTTACATCACTGGTGAAATGCTGTCACGTTACAGAGATGTAATATGAAAAAGTCAGTCATAAAGCTTGAATATGTTGCTAGTTTTCAAATCTCCTGTGTTTTGGAAATGATTCATTTTGGTGACACACAGCAAGCAATTTAAGCCCAAATTTAATTTTCTATATCTCTTAAAAAAAAACCACCCCAAAATATTAGAAACCTGTGTTCCCTTCTCCAAATTTACACTGAAATTATGGACAGAAGTGTACAACCCAGAAGATAATACCCTGTTACATATGTAACAACCTGTACTTAAAACAACCTTTCTGTAGTACATATTACTGCAGAATGGGATAGGGAAGTGTGGCTTGAAATTTTCATCTGATTTCCTTAGGGGACACCTTGTTGCATTGCTCTTGCTAAGTATTAAACTCCTACAGTGTAAAATCTTAATATAGCACCATTCTATAGGTAAGAAACAAAGATGTATCATTAGAAGTTTGGTAACATTCAGTAAATGCGAAGAGGTGATACACATGTTGCCCAGCTGAAGAAAAACACCTTGAACCCATCCCCACTTCTCCCTCTTCCTCTTTCCCATTCCCACATATTACCTTTGTTATCTGTTATAACGGAGACATATTTGTGAGATGGTGACCTAGTTCCAGTTGGATCTGTGAAGGAAAAAAAATTGCAAAAGATATTAGGAAAAAAAAAAACCCAACGCATGAAATAAAAGCAGTATGTCAAATCAGCTTAAAGTGAATGTGAATATCTTTATCATGAAAAGTTTGTCACTAAGATAACAAAAATCAGCTACTTGTTATTAGCAATATGGAACCACTCTTTGTCTGCTTCATATTTTTTAGAAACCATAGTACCTTAGCAGAAAGCAGAACTTTCTCAAGTAGCTCAACTATGTCATATCTAACCTACTGCAATAACAGTGTGTAATTGCTGAAGTGTATGAAAATTATTAGAGGCTGCAGCGGAAGAAGGAGATAGGGAGAGAAAAGGAGAGAGATAAAAGAAAATAAACCACTTTTCCGATGAGGAAATGGAGAGGCTGTGTACAGAAAATTCACAGTCTCCAGGTCTGACTTCAGCTGACTCAATTTTTGCCTGCTGCTCTGGGCTTATTGCAAAGGCTGAAATTTTGAGGTGGCACTGAAACCCCTTGTCCAGGACTTAGTTGTGAAGAAAAATTCATGTACACAAAGAAAAGAGTAAATAGAAGGGTGGGCTTTTGAACGTCTTCAGTGAGAATTTCAGATTTTCTGTTAGACTTGTTACACTCCAAAACAAATGACTGAGTGGTCTTTTTCAAAACACTTTGCTGAGATAGACCTTTCCTTACTTCTACTGGGTTGAATAAAAGCAGTTTATGAATCCATTATCCTTGCTGTCTTTGTGTGCCAATACAAATCTCATAATTCATGTTACAAAATCTATCTTCTTTCACAGTTTTTAAATGTTCCTCAGCAAGTGCTAATCTGAGGGAGCTAATTCCTTTATTATAAGAAAATCTTAACACCATTGCAGAACACAAAGAGTAAAATATCTGCCTAGTTTTTATTGAAAAACTAGATCCAACTTTACATGATTCTTAAGTTAAATCCCCATGCAATCCCATCTCAGTCATTGAAAGGTGTTTTTTGCCTCACAGAAGTTGCCATGAAGATTTTAACACTTGAATTCAGTAGGTAAGTGAGTGTATAAAATAAATAAATCACTTTTTTTTTTTTCTCAGGCATTTTCATTTACAAAATGTCTTAAATTCAAATGCAGATCTCCTACAATTGCAGTTTCCTCCTTACTTCAATTTTATACAAATGCAACCATGCAGCACTCTTGTTGAACAGATATATTTTTTCAAGTGATAACAAAAATAAAAATAGAGTTATTATTTCTTAGAGGTATATGAAACTTGAAATTAAACATTTACCTCCTCTGAGGCACAGGATGTTTCATTTTCTGTTATTGGGTTAATACTGAATGCAAATTTCCTCAGTTTACGTTCAAAGAAATTTTCAGTGTATGGAAGAATAATTTCTTTTTGTCAGAAAACATTGAGAAAACTTTCTCCTGAGTTAGTCAGTAGAAACGTTTCTTCTGCTTTCAGCAAGACTAAAATTTTGTACTTCATTCCCGGTAAGTTTTTATATCTCAAATCTATCTTCAGATCTATAGCATTAGGAAACTCTCTTAGGAAAGGTTTTTTGAAGTCAGCCTAACAAAATCCTTAACCTAGTGAAAGTTATGTTAAGTCTTCTGAAGCTTGGTAATCTCTCACTCCCTGTGTCTTTTTGGTTTTGGTTTTTTCTTAATTCACAAAGCTTAAGGGTTAGCTTTTCAGTTCCTGTGAGATGTCCTAGATGAGTAGTTCTTGAGAATGAGCTGGTACAAGATTAATAAGTGCAGAACAGCTATATCCTGTAGTCCTCTGTAGATAATGAACTGAAATAAGTTCAGCAAATTTGAGGTGTTAAAACACTTTTCTATCATCATGCCTTTAACTTCTGTTTTGTGATTATCAAATATGCCAGAGTGAATGCAGCCTTCTGAATTTGACAGCAGGAGCACAAAATTTAAGGGGTAAAGAGAAGAATAGCCAAACCTCCAAACATATTTGTTCCTAACTCAAATACAATTCACAGTTCTGACAGGAAATAGCTTTTTGCCTTTTCTCAAAGTTTTCAAAGGATTTCCTTAAACTGTACCTATGACAAGAAAATTTGCATATGTAATTTTCTCTCCTCTGTCCGTTCCTTCCATTTTGAATAAAATAACGGACCTTGCAGCTGAAAGCATAAAATCGAGAATTTATCTGTCTTACATTATATACTCTAATTTTGGGAGGAAATAAAAATTATTAATTTAATATTATAACCTTTCCTGTAGTTTTTCTATTAATCTTTCCTTTATTATCTTTAAAAATTTCTTCTTTGTGTGTGTCTGATGTAATCATGATGCTGCAGGACAGAGGGGGAAAACAAGTGCCCCTTAAAAGGAGGTCTGTCTCCCAAAGAAAGCTCTGGAAGGTGGTATAAATTACACATTGCACTGAATTCTGTCTTAACTGAAAGTATCATTAGGGATTAGAGCCTTATAAACGGAATGTGTTAATCAGTTGTTTTCTTCACCAGTTGTGGTGAACATACCTTGTGGCCAGGGAAGATAAAGGCACTGTGTGTATTTGCAGGGGGTATTGTACAGCAGGAAAACCAAGTCAGAAAATGGCATGTAATTAGGTAAGAGAAGCTTCACATCAACTTTATCTTTTTTTTATCCTGCTACACCAATAGCACTTTCTGCTGACTTGTGTTCTTGCATTTATATTTAGTGAAATCTGCACATCACGATTTTTTTCTGCGTAGCCAGAATGTCAGTTCATGACACAAATCATGTTGATTTAACAGTAGTCAGTTCTAACAGATCCAGACATGTCAATGTGAGAATGAGAGCAGAAGAAACCCCTTTGTGTTGAAAGGATAAGAGCTCTGTTATTACACAGCTATGAGAATGATATTCTTCTAAAGTGAATAATCCCTTTTGAATTCTGTTTTGCTCAATAAAAAGGTAGGCATTCCAAAATTAAAAAAATAAATAAATAAAAAATACACTGTGCTCATGTTATAGCTTGGTTGGTTGGGTTTTTTTGTTTGTTTTCTTGGTTTTAAAATTGGGATTTGACAAACCGTGAACTTGTGAATTTTAAGGTGTTTACTATAGACATACCTCAGTCTTCAGTGGTACCAGATTATGAAGTGCAACATTATTATTTGTGATGATAGAAGATGGGAAAATGTGAACAGGTGTAATAAAATGGTATGATTTTCTTAATATAAAAATTGAGATTATTTTTGTGTTAAAATTAAAAATACTTGAAGTATGATGATAATTTTGGCCTAAAATTGGAAATTACTAAGGAAATTAAAAGTATTCTGTTCTTCTGCGTCTTCTTTCCTTATCAAGAGAGACGTAGGCTATGAAATGCAGGAGATTTTCCAGACTCTTGTTATTCCTGTGCAGGTCACAGAAGGCATCCCAGTCTATCTTCTAGGTGAAAAGACTGAACTTTCTCTTTGCTACGGATCTCCTAAATACAACAGGCTGCTATTTTTGCAGTTTCCAGTTTTATATTTTGAGTAGCAGGAGCTGTCTAGGTTCAATGTTTCTTTCCAGGAACAGTCAGTCCCTTCTCAGTAGTGGTTCTGTAGGAAAATTCAGAGCAGACTGGCATTATTAAATGTTTTCCTATGTTATCATGTAAGAGGCACTCTTCTGGTCACTTAACTTTTGCTGCCCTAGCTCTTCTCCTGCCTGGACATAGTTTCATTCTTTCTCCATTTTGTCTTTTTCAAACCGGTTCTTACCCTTGAATTCACTAGGCACATGTAATTTGACTGCAGTACAACTAGAAGATTGATTTTCTCTTGCATTTATCCATGCAGTAAAGACCATCTCAAATATACACAAATTATATGAATCAACTTTCGTTTTGTACTGTATCCTGGCACTTATATATAAAAAAAAACAAGACAGGAAGCAAAATAAAATCTTAGTGAATGGGGACAATATTCCTTTTTCTTTTACAGGAGTGGATAGCTAATTCAGTATAATTCTGTTCAAATACAAAACATTAATCTCATCTAGTACAAGTACAGTATTCTGTGTGCTCTGAAGAGGGTTATTCTTTTAAAGGTTATGAAGTAATTGGGTTCACACAGAAACGAGCAAACAATATAAAAGAAATAAATTAGTAGAGCAACTATTTTTGGACCCAACTTTATTTAAATTTCACTGGAGCAGCCCTATTGACTTCAGTAGGGTTTAACTACATTTCCCCTTGTCTGCCAAAGAAAAGAATTTCTCCCATGCCAGGGGCAACCCATTCAGTTCACAGACACAAAGCATGTAAGTACTCTGAACCTCTGGGAGAATAGAGGAAAGACTTATCTTTGACAGAAGAAAACTGACCAATATGAAATGAGTTTGAAAAACAGTTGTACTTTTAATATTTAAAGAACTTAACATTTAGGTAAGTCAAACCAGAAATTCCTGAGTCTTCATTATTATGGGTTGGGGTTGTTTTCCTCTCTCAAAGGTCAGGGAACACCTTCACCAGCGCTTGACAGGGAATATTTTAATAAAAAGCCTGACTTTTACCATCTTCTTGGAAATGAGTAGGAGATCGGTGTGGAACAAGGAACATGCAGCATCTTAGTGATTGATTGTTGTTCATTGTGCTGTGAAGTACACTCAATGAAAAAACATTGAAGAATGTGAAAAACTTTAGTTAGACAGGAATCTGTCTTAAGAGTTATCAATGTCATCTCCAAGATTTACTAGCTCTGCACAACAGTTACCTGAGACTGCATTATCCATGTATACTCCCTGGAGATGTCCACACTGCCATCATTAGGATGAAGACACCCTTGACTGCAACCTGGATTGCATGAGTTGAGTGCCAAACAGACAGGTTGCTTTTCACCTTCTTGCCTTTAATGCTCCTGAATCTTCATGCCAGCAACTAAATGATAAGAACTTTCTGTGATAAATACTGGGTTTGCATTCAAAAGTGCTTTTTGGTATCAGAAAATTCAGAAACAGTGCTAAGCACTGGGCAAATTAAAATGTTTCAAGAAAATTCTATTTGAAAATTATATTGAATGAATTATTTGACAAAAAATATGCTTGTGAATTACCTAACAGTCTTCTAAAGGCAGTATTGTAGAAGCGTTCCAGAATATCTGTACTTCCTTCAGATAACTGTAAGTAACTTTGCTAGGACACTTTTTTCATGATTTTGATTTGTTTTGGTTTTGTGTGTGTGTATGGTTTTGTTTGGTTGTTTGTTTTTTTTTTTAAATAGCTTCGTGCATGGCTGGTTTTGATGGCTGATAAACATTGCATCTGTCAACGGGATCATAGGTTTTGGACGTTACAATCCATTTACTATACCTAAGAACTGATTGTTATCCCCTTTCATTCATTTCACTATGTTCTGAAATACAATTTATCAAAATTTATTTTGTCACAATTGTTAATGTGGTTATCACGGATATCATATGAAGTTTTACATTCCTTTCTTGTTACGCTACAGAACAAAACAAACGCTTATCTGTACTCCTTAAATTTAATGCTCATCATGCACAGAGCCAACACTTCTGGTTTTTACATCAGATGGAAGATAGAGCCTCCATTTAAATAGTAGTTCTTTAGTAACAATTGGAACTTGAAGAAGAAATAAGGGTATTATATTTATGCTATGTTATTGCTAACATGAGGCCATATTTAAGTGCGGATTCAGTATTTGATCAAAGGAGAACATCGCATGAAATAAACAGTTCATTTCTTGCAGTATAAGACAGGAACTAACTGTCCCAGAAGGCAGCACACTGAAAATGACGTGTAGAACCATCTGCACAACATGGAAACCTGTGATCCTATGTTGGAAATCATAGTTCTTTTCAGTCCCCCTTCTTAGTGCTTCTCCTGCATCCACAAACAGAATTTTTTCCTGAGGACAAGTACTCATAAACATTTTTGGAAAATGGAGTAGAACTGGGCTTAAATTCCTGTCAAAAGTCAGGAAAATGTCAGGTGTCTGAGAGAACTTCCAGCATTTCAAAAGAACAGACTGTCTTCCTGGTCGTCTGGATGCATGCAGCATCTCAGCAAGCATTTCTAGAATTTTTCCAGAACTTGAATTTAAATGCTTGTTTTCAGTTTACTGAATTGCTTCATGCCTGCGAGTCATAGCATAAGGCCCTGACAGATGATGATTCACTTTATTATTCTGCTTTGGATACTCTGTTTAACATTGGATAATGGTGCTCCAAGCAGAAAAGACCATCAAATAGACTGTTCTGCTTGGTTTACAGATTAAATATATCGCAACTGTTTCTTCTAATTGCATATCTAAAAAAATATTCCTGAGGAGAGATGTGGTGGTTAAAAATTATGCTGGAAGGGTAGAACATAGGTCCTGGTGCATTGAGGGAATGTCACCAGAGCATCTCTCTGACTTCTGATTTGTGCAGCTCTGCCAGGTATGGATTTACAAATATTTATGCTCAAGAAGCAGAGGAAACGGAAAGCAAAAGAGAAAGAAGGTGTTGAGCTATCAGCAGAGGAAGTGAGGTTGTTTTTTATTTTTCCAAATGAATCTGTAAGAGTGAAAAAGAACAAATTGGAGGTAATGCAAGTAAGGCATAAATCTGATAAGCAGTAGTCTTTTTCCAGTGGATCAATCTCTTTCATTTTCAGCTTCCTTTCCATCAGAGCTAAAAAGCTAAAATGCAAGATAAAGAGTGTCAGGCAGGAAAGCACTCCTCCCTTCCAGGAAGAGGGGAACAACAAAAGTGAACAGGCACTGGGACAGATATTTGCCTTTGTATGGGTAGCCGGACTGGAAAAAATGAAAGAGCTTATTACGTACCTCCTGTGAAAACAATTGTGGAGATACTTCTCTTCAAGGAAAAGATAAATAACATTCTGATAATAATGAATGTGGAATTAGTTAGAAAAAAGCCAAAAATGAGAACTTAGTGGTTCATCTTAATTGGTAGTCCTGATGCAATTTAGTTGTTAATGTAATGACGGTTTTTGTTTGTGTTACTATCTTAATGGACGTGAGTACTTGCAACAATACTTGAAATTGTTTTCAAATTTAAGGTTTCTTTCTGCTTGGAAGAGAAAACAAGCTCACAAAATTATGAGAATCATAAATCATCATAATAATGCTATAGTCTTACATTAGAAATTCATCCAAGTTCTTGAGGTTATATTTAATAATTAGCAGCTGTAAAATCAGTTACTGCTGAAAATTATTGAAGCAATGCTTTACTCTTTTTGTTACTTATTAAAAATTAACATTGCAATGCTTACATTTTGGAAATATTTACATTTGGTGTTTAATAAAAGTTCAATTAAAAAAGAAAAATCTTGCTTTATACATTTATCAGCCTAAAATAAAGGAAGGAAATGTGTTGTCATTCAGAAATGTTTACCAGCAAGTCTCAGGGTGTTTATCCTTTCCAGTGGAAAGCCATTCTTGTGCTAAACAAGGAGAATAAACTGTGTTTCTGAAATTTGTGTAGATATTTCCATGTTCTTGCCTATCTTGGCTTTACCCAGAAGTCCTAGATAACCTAGATTTCCTAGTTTAGTTACTGAAAGATGTTTCTTTACCAACAACAAGATTTTAGCTTTCAGTACGCATATGCTGCAATAACTGCAGTGCAACTGCTGTTTAAAAATATGCCTCTTTTTTTCCCTCATTATTGAAATAAGAATACAGGAGAATTCCTCAAACATGAAAAAATGTCCCAAACTTGAAATAAGTCTACTAGACTATAAAATGGAAATTAGAATAAAACAATTATTTCTGCTTAGCACAATGCTCTCCATATATTACTCATCTGCCATCAGAGTACGGTGCTAGACTGATATCCACAGACATTTACCAGACCCTGTTGAAACAGTCACCAGCATTGACACGTATACATGCCAGAATAAAAACTGAAAAATTACTCTGAAAAATTAATGAGCATTTTCAAGTTTTGCCATGTTAACACATAATTTTTAACTGGGACATACGCATTTTGAATAGGACACACTGAAGTTTTCAGAAACACAAGAGAATTTCAGATAACCGTATCCATTTTACCATGATGTAATTATTTGCTGCCTACAACTCATCAGTCTCTTCCTGTGTCAGATACTATTTCTGCAGAATCTCTGTTCATATTCAGATTTTTAGACAAAAGCATGTTCAACAGTTTTCTCATTTCAAATTTTCAGTTGCATGCAAAATTATGGGTACCAATTTAGTAAAAAGAATAGTTCTGTGTGCAATTTGCAAAATACCATAATTCATAATTTCTCATATTGTCATATTTATGATGTTTTTGTTAGTTGGGGTGCTTTTGCATTCACTGTTCCAATTTTTGTCTGCATAAATTATGTTTGTATTTGTAACAATATAGGCCTAAATGACTATGACTATACTGTACTGGCCTACTGAAACAATTTCATCATGAGCACATGACCAAACATAGTGATCAATCCCTTTTTATACACAAAAAATCAGTGTTGATACATAATTAAATATAACCTTTACCTTTTGACTGTAATTCTTTGCAAAAAAAATTTTTACAGTAATCCTAACAATCCTTGAGTAGCATTTAGCTTTGAATTCAAAATGTGAATGAACAGGATACTATTTTTTTAAAGTTGTCGGGATTTTAACAAAAAAGTTTTAATCCTTAACTTGTCAATCAGTCTAGTAAAAAGATAAAACAAATTATAGTTATGTTTAAATACACTAAGAGCAAATTAATCCAGAGGAAAATGTTTCTGATTCACTTCCTTGTTCTGTATAAACTCACATGCTATGTCAGGACATCCATCTGTCTCTCTCCCTTTCTTAAAGATGCTGAGAAGCTCTGTCTGTGCATGTCCTGGGTTCAGCAGTAGCAGTCATTTTTCTCCTTGATAGCTGGTGCAGTGCTTTGTTTTTGACTTTCGGCCTGGGAACAGTGCTGATAACACCGATGTTTATAGTTATTGCTCAGATGTTTAGCCTGACTAAGGACTTTCTGAGTCTCATGCTCTGCCAGGGAGGAGGAGAAGCTGGGAAGAAGCAGAGACATGACCCCTGACCCGAACTAGCCAAAGAGCTATTCCATGCCACAGCACGCCATGTCCAGGATGTAAAAACTTGGGGCAGGAACCTGGAAGAGTGAGTTCATGGCTCAGCCGTTGGGTGGTGAGCAGTTGTATTCTCTTCCCTTGTTGTTTCCCTCATCATGATTATTATTGGTGGTAGCACCAGTGGTTTGTATTATACCTTAGTTACTGGACTGTTCTTATATCAACCGGTGGGAGTTACATTCTTTCGATTCTCCTCCCCGTCCCCCCGGGAGTGGGGGGGGAAGAAAGAGGGAGGAGTGAATGAGTGAACTGTGTGAATTACAGCTGGGCTTAAACCACGACAGTTCTTTTTGCTAGAAAGTTCTTGGATTCTTTTCTGAAGGAGTAATGCAAAGTCCACTTTAATAATTTAAAATGTGTAATAATCATAAGAGGATTTTGACCATGCAAAATATACATTTAAGGAAATACTTTAACAATTCCATGTTAATTTTTGTAACCTAAAAGTCTTTTTGGGTGTATTGTAACCTAAAATACCCCAAGGAAACCTAAGTTAAAAGTTCTGTGTTTCCAAATTTTCCTTAAACTAATTTTTTCAGTTTTCACGAAATTCTTGTGGGAAGAACACCATATTGTTCACCTACATTTGATAACACTAAGGCAGCACATAGCGGCTGTAAGTAAGGTACAACATACTGAAACTGTGAAATCAAGAGAATCAAGAACAACAACTTTGAGAGCCAATAAATCAGCATTGTGACGAGTGACTGTTAATCCTGTCGTTATCTCAGCCCTTTGTGCCCCACGTTGGGCGCCAAAAAGAACTGTCCTGGTTTAAGCCTAGCTGTAACTCACTCAGTTCTGGGGCATGAAAGAGGGGCAAGTGAGTGAGTGAACTGCGTTCATTACAGCTGAGCTTAAACCACGACAGTGCTCAAATACAATTGTATTTCTTCTATTTCTAGGTCTTTATTTCTTGCTTTGCTGTGTTGTCAGATGTTACATGGTCTTTTTCCTCAGTGGGAGAAAGGAGCTTATTCAGTATTTTTCTCCTACACAGGCTATATTTGTGGGGGCAGGTTGGCTGCCACTGGAAGAGGAGAGACATATGAAACTTAAGAATCATTCAGGGCCATATTCTTAAGGAGAAAACCAGAAAGCACCACATATGAAGAAAGCCACTGTCTACCTCTTACAGAAGTTTGTCTATAGGGGCTTCTTCTGGCATATGCCCACCCCTTGGTCTCTGCAGGTAGCTTTCTTGGAGCTGGAGCAAGCTTACTGATTTCAAATGAAAAAGAGCATATAGGAACAAAATAGTATGAGAACCAATTCCTTTTTTTCTTGAAGGTTTTGGGTTTTGGAGGAAAGGAAAATAGCATTTTTTTTTTTTTTTCAATTCTTGGCTAGGGAAAACATGTATTGAAAAAATAAAAATGTTTTACTTGATTTCCAGACTCTTCATCAGTATAAATAATAAGAAAATATCATTTCCACAGGGCTGGCAGAGGATATTGAAGCGAATGAAAGTAATGTCATTTTCTACTGTGTGAATAGGAAGCCTGTGTACTGTTGGCTGTGAAATTTGTCTTTGATAGCTAATGGCTAGAATAACCAATTTTCTGCCCATGCAGGAATAAGCCTTTTTTACGAGGCTGAGCTGATACTGCAGCTGAGTGAGTGGCTGCCAGCTGGAGTTCTATGTGCAGCTTGAACCAAGCTGTGCTGCTGTCACCACCCGGAAGAACAAAGCAATACAGGAAGACATGGTCCTAACTCCAAAACCAGGTAAAACGGACCATGACCATTTTTACACAGATCATGCAAAATGCTAGCATTAGACTACCCCTCGGAGTCTCACAGTACTCAGCCAACCCCATAAGCAGTTTATTCTGGTGCTTCAAGAGCTCAGGGCCCATACAGAGGTATTTGCAATCCCTGGTTGTGCAGAAACTCTGTCATTTTTGGGAGCAGTGATGGTTACATTGTGCTATCCAAAGTGAAGATTTCACATACGATTCACAGATGGTGTCCTTTGGAGAAAGGGGGTCCAAGCTTTTCATCCATGTATGAAGACTTTTGAATTTGGGAAACATAGTCATTGAGAGCATATTCGCAGTGAGGGTTTATGGCTTCTGTAAATCTGCAGAAGAAGCCATCTCTAGGTGGGCATTAACTTTCATTGCCACTTGACACATTGCCATCTTACTTTACAACGCTGTTTTTGTGGGAGGCAGGTGAATTGTAAGCCTGATGTGTGCTAGAAAGGGCTTTAGGCACAGAGGGTTATCAGGCGATATGCTAAGTGTGCATACATATATTTGTCCTAGAACCAGAACTTATTCTCTGGAACTGGCTATACATGGACCTAATTGTTTCTTGTGTTCTTTGTATCATCAAGTTTCCAAGCAGGACTTCTCCTCTTTGTCCTTATTTTGCAATTAGAAAATCCAGTTTTGCTGCGGATGTGTTCTGTTCATATTCTTGCAGACATCAGTCAATCCTCTATCAAATCTATTTGCAGTTTATTGTATGAAACAAGCTGATTTCCAATGTGAGACAGTGGATACAGAAGAAAAAAAAAACCCTACAAAACAAAAATGGCAAACATGCTCTGACCATTGTCAGACTTTTGCTACTGATCATAATAGGAAAATATTGCTCTCTAGTTGAATTACTCTGAAATCTGACTTACATATTAACACAGGTGGAAGTCTGAGTACTTAGGTTCTCCTGAACCATATTCTAGTGACCCTTATTGTAAAGCACTTTTGTCTCCAGGGAATTGGAAACTGTATGAACTGATGAATAATCAGTTGCATTTTCTTTCTGACATTTGCTACTATGCATCCTATGTTTGAGAAAAGAATTTTCTTTTTTGTAGAATCATAGAATAGTTAGGGGTGGAAAGGACCTTAAGATCATCGAGTTCCAACCCTCCTGCCATGGGCAGGGACACCTCCCACTAAACCATGCCTCCCAAGGCTCTCTCCAACCTGGCCTTGACCACCGCCAGGGATGGAGCATTTGCAGTCTCCTTGGGCAACCCATTCCAGTGCCTCACCACCCTTACAGTAAAGAACCTTCTTCTATCCAATCTAAACTTCCCCTGTTTAAGTTTTAACCCATTACCCCTTGTCCTATCACTACAGTCCCTAATGAAGAGTCCCTCCCCAGCATCCCTATAGCCCCCTTCAGATACTGGAAGGCTGCTCTGTGGTCTCCACACAGCTTTCTCTTCTCCAGGCTCAACAGCCCCAGCTTTCTCATCCTGTCTCCATACAGGAGGTGCTCCAGCCCCCTGATCATTCTTGTGGCCCTTCTCTGGGCTTGTTCCAGCTGTTCCATGTCCTTTTTATGTTGAGAACACCAGAACTGAACACAATAATCCAAGTGGGGTCTCAGGAGATCAGAATAGAAGGGCAGGATCACCTCCTTTGACCTGCTGGCCACGCCTCTTTTTGACGCAACCGAGGATGCGGTTGACTTTCTGGTCTGTGAGTGTACACTGCCAGCTCATGTTCATTTTTATGATCAACCAACACCCTCAAGTCCTTCTCTGCAGGGCTGCTCTGAATTTCTTCTCTGCTAGCAATCCACTTCTCATGCACATCTACCTCCTTCTCCATAGCTCTTCCAAATCCAAGTCTGGACTTCTGCAAAGATTTTGACACTGTCCCACATGACATCCTTGTCTCTAAATTGGAGAGGCATGGATTTGGCAGGTGGATCACTTGGTGGACAAGGAATTGGCTAGGTGGTCACACTCAAAGTGTTGTGGTTAATGACTTGATATCCAAGTGGAGACCAGTGACAAGTGGTGTTCCAACAGGGTTTGGCACTATTCATCTTTGTTGGCAACATGGCCGGTGGGATTGAGTGCACCCTCAGCAAGTTTGCTGATGACATCAAGCTGTGTAATGTGGTCAATATGCCAGAGAGAAGGGATGCCATCCAAAGGGACCTTGACAAGTTCAAGAGGTGGGCGTATGCCTCCTGTAGTTCCACAGGGCCAATTGCAAGGGAGAGCAGCCCTGAAAAGAAGGCCTTGGTGATGCTGGATAATGAGAAGGTCAGTACAACCCAGCAATGTGCATTTGCAGCCCAGAAAGCCAACCCTATCGTGAACTGCCTCAAAAGTTTGACCAGCAGGTTAAGGAAGGTGATTCTCCCCCTTGGCTTTTGTGAGACCCCACCTGCAGTACTGCGTTCAGCTCTGGGGCCCCCAACACAGGAAGGACTTGGACCTGTTGAAGTGAGTCCAGAGAAGAGCCACAAAGATAATCAGAGGTTTGGAGCACCTCCCTGTGCAGACAGGTCGAGAGAGTTGGGCTTCTTCAGCCTGGAGAAGAGAAAGCTCCGGAGAGACCTCAGAGCAGCTTCCAGTGCCTAAAGAGAGCCTACAAGAAATCTGAAGAAGGGCTTTTAACAAGGGCATGTAGTGATAGGACAAGGAGTAATGGCTTTAAATTTGGAGAGATTTAGATTAGATATTAGAAAAAGAATCCTCACTATGAGGGTGGTGAGACACTTGCACGTGTTTCCAGAGAGGCTGTGGCTGCTGCATCCTTGGAAGTGCTCAAGGCCAGGTTGAACGGGGCTTTGATCAACCTGGTCTAGTGGAAGGTGTCCCTGCCCATGGCAGGGGGGTTAGAAGTAGATGATCTTTAATGTCCTTTCCAACCCAAACCAGGCTGTGATTTCGTTGACTGATCCTATGATTTTATGATTCTATTCTTGTTTCTCCAGAATCTCTTCTACTAACACTCATCTATTCATAGGTATGCCAACAGGTAATTCAAACCCACATCCACCAATCTGCATAGTCCCTCTTCCCAGCTTCCTGCCTCTACCTCAAGATTTGTTTGGATTTCGTTTTGTGTGTTTTTTTGTTTTATTTTACCTTTTTTACTTTTTTCCTAGTGTGCTGATTCTGAGTACTAGGAACAGCAAGTAGTTATTTTCACAACCTAGTGTTAAAGGCCCCATTTTTTTTCACTGCATTTGCTTCTTTCCTGCAGTCTACAGCCTACTCAGAATTCCTGTTCCTAAGGAGCCATTATCAGCTCTCATAAACCAGCTTTGAGACTGCTTTCAACTCGCAGAAGTCGAAAGAGAGTTGAAAATCTTCATAGTTCACACTTTCAATTTTGCAGAGTTTTGACACTGAAAGACATGTATTCAGTTATTGAGACACACCAAAGAACAAAGAAAATGTGGTGAATTTACCACTTCTATTGAGAGCTATTGATTATTTTCTTGA
The DNA here is from genome assembly GCA_017639245.1 of Myiopsitta monachus. Lineage (NCBI taxonomy): Eukaryota > Metazoa > Chordata > Aves > Psittaciformes > Psittacidae > Myiopsitta > Myiopsitta monachus. The sequence continues at coordinate 32,497,061 of CM029927.1, forward strand.
TATGCACAAAGGCTTTGGGTTTGAAATACAGTGCAATAAATATTTACTCATTGCCATTGCAAAACACACACAGATTGCTAATGAAATTTAAGGATGCTGTATTGCTATCAGATGATAATCTGTGCCTCATTAAGCTACAGGATCTGAAGAGTCAGGCTGGAACATTTTTTGTCTTTAAACTCTATGTTATGTAATTTTGTAGTGAAACAATCCTCAAAGCAAAAATGACAAGCTAATATAGACAGACAATAATAGCTTGTCTGTATTTTATAGCTGTTTTATTGGAAAGCATTGTTTCTAATAGAAACCAGGGAATAGCCTGACTTGCTGAACCAGTGGGCAAAAGAAAGTGGGCTTATGAAAGAAATAGGTGTTTCAAAGTGATACACTAGATAACAGAATATTTGCAATCAAATGTAGAGGAACTTCAAATCTCACAGTGGAAAGGGAGAAATTTATGTGTCTACAAATATGATATTCTTTTACCTGTGCATCAGAGGGTTAGTCTTGACTTAGTGAAGACTTTGTATTTCTGTATCTCTGTATAATAAAAAGTGGAAAGATAAACCAATCTATTGTATAAGTAGTTGGTGTTTTTTTTGTTTTGTTTTGTTTCTGTTGTTTTGGTTTTTTTTTTTGTTTTTGTGGAGGCCAGCAATACCTGTTTTCATACAGTGGGCAAGACAAATTACTGTTTTTTGCAGTACACTATGCTTAAACCCTCCTGAGCTGATTTCCAGAAGTGCCAGTGGTATTGGAAATGTACTAGAATATCCATCTTGAAGCTGAACTTAGGTTTGAACTCCATCAAACAGAAGCTGCTTTGAAAAAAAAAGAAACAATAGTTTACTACAGGGAAGAGCAAAACAAAAATTTCTGTTAGTTTCTTTTCTTTGTGTTAGTGCTTTGCAGTTGTAACAAAGAACAGGTCTAATTTTCTTTTCTTTATAAAGTGTGACTTTGGAGTTTGGTAAACTTATAACTTCTTCACAGCAATCTAAGCGAACAAACTTCAGACTTCAAATTAATTACTGGAAGAATATTGGGCGTGAAATGGCAAGTGTTGCATATAGTCCATCTGCAGTTTTTGGGGTTAAAACCAGGGAGTCACTGCAGCTTAGAATAAGCATTGCTACTAAGAAATCAGTATTCAAATGAAACATAATGAGTGCAGCATCTGACTCCTTATATATCTTCAGATTACTTTAGTGTTTCCTTTGGTGATCAGCTCCTTTGGAAACAATACAGCTCCAAGATCAATAATTATTCTTCAGATAACAGTAATGTTTAACCTTTAATATATGGACTATAAGTCCTTGACCAAGATTTGAAATTAAAACCTTGCAGAGTTGGAAAAGAAAAAGGTCTTTATTTACCTTCTATTGGAGTGATCATTTTTGTTTGTTTTTTTTTTTTTCTTTTATTACAGTAATAATATGGTTCAGATATCAGAACTTGTTTTAACTGAATGTGTTCAGAATGAGCAAATCCACATACAGTTTTGAGTGATACATAAAGTAATTGTAGAAGGTATCTCATAGAAGATAATTCTATTTGAATTTTATTTTCACTTATTTCCTTGTATTAATAGAAGTAGAAATGAGAACAGAAGAACTCTGCAGCTGGCCATGTCCTCTGCTTCAGTGAAATTGGGTGAGTCATTTCAGAGCTGCAATCTGATGTGATATGTAATCCCACTCCCTCCGCAGTCCTCCACCCCAGAACAGTCCCTGCAAAACTCCCCTTCATGGAATAGGTACCTCATGGGGCTTGTGGCAGAAAAGGATGAAAAAAAGAAATTTAATATTCTTGTTGACTTAGGTGGTACCAGGAATTGGCCTCTGTATATGTGAACAGTAACAAAAAAATCCGCTACTGAATATTCATCTGTGGTCAAATTTAGTGTCTCTGAAAGCAGCCACATGCACAAATTGCCCAACCATGATGACATAAGAAATCTGTGCAAGTATTATAGGGTGCATAGAGGAAGTGATCAGGGCAATATTTTACTCTCTTTGATTCTGTAGCATAGACAGAAGGAGAATGTTGCTTCCCAGTGGAGTCCTCACAAAATAGCTAAAGAAAAGCTATAATAAACGTATTTATATACTACAGGATTCAGGTTTCTTTGTTTTGCTTCCTGTAAAACTTCCGTAGTAGGTTTCTGCCTGAGGCTGGCTAGAGGGCATAAGCATTTAAGCTTCAGCGCACTTGTTCAGAAATTACTTCAGGGAGACAAGATCACGTCTGAGCTCTGAATGATAAGAGGTTCTTGCATGCAGGCTTGTGTCTCAAGGTCATTGGTCTTCATTTAAACAGTCAAAATGAATGATCGTGAACAGAAAATTTGATTTTCTGTTCTGTGCTTGGTGAATGCCAGTGGCATTCTGACTGGGGGAAAAAATCTGAGTTATTTTACAACTGGAAGACTATTCCAGTTAAAAATTGGGCATGTCATTTCAAAGCAAAGGAGGGTTTGCAACAACATATTAGTAATTTGGATTTTTTGACTTTCCAGTTGTGAAAGATTTCTGTCAGAAGTATGGGGAAAACATCCTTGATTGAAATTTGATTCACTTTAGCTCTTGCCCAATTTGTAGTCATTAAACTTTTTGTCTAGAGCGTCTAGACAAACTTTTAATCTGGACTCTAGTATCCACTTTTCTGTAGTATATATAGATTGATAAATGATCAGTGCTATGTCTTTCCTATCTTAGCCCTCGGTTTTCTTATATTCACTTTCTTTGTTTCTTCTGTCAGTATGTCACAGGTGCAAAGGTGGTGTACCTTATTACGATCTGTGTTTAGCTTCACAAACAAATAATATGCAGATGCCAGAACCACTAGACATAATAACTGCATTTGTTAATTCTTTTTGTACAGAAAAAAGTACATAGCTGTGAAGTATGATATTTTTTCCAGGTGATATCAACTGCAGTATGTTCAGTGCTACATTTGCTTTACGAGCAAATAAAGCCACTTTTAAATTTGGGATGAAAAAACAAATAAATAATACAAAAAATACAGCAGAAGTGAAGCAAACTTTTTTAACCACTATTGTCCCATATACATCTAATAAAAGGCAATTGTAGATAGTAAAGTTGGACTACTTAATTTTGGAAGTTAGACGTAATTGTTTTTTTGCATTGATATCAATGTAAGAAAGATGTTGCCTGAAGTAGGTGAATTACTTGATCTTTAAAGGTAGGTTTTGATATATAAGCTTACTGTTAAAAAACTTTTTCAATTTAAAAATATAATAATCACTAATAAGATTATAACTTTATCTCTGTGTTAACTCATGTACTTGCCATTTTGAGTTCCTCTTTATGGTTATGTGAAACGTTTTGGATATTGAGGTATCTGCATTTCCATTTATTTTAGGTGAGTGAGATATATATCGTAGAATCATAGACCGGTTTGGGTTGGAAAGGACCTTAAAGATCATCTAGTTCCAGCCCTCTGCCATGAGCAGGAACACCTTCTACTAGACCAGGTTGTTCAAAGCCCTGTTCAACCTGGCCTTGAACATTTCCAAAGATAGGACAGCCACAGCTTCACTGGGCAACCTGTGCCAGTGTCTCACCATCTTCATAGTGAAGAACTTCCTTTTATCTAATTTACATCTGCCCTCTTTCAATTTGAAACCATTCCCTCTTGTCCTATCACTACATGCCCTTCTATAAAGTCCCTCTCCAGATTTCTTGTAGGCTCCCTTTAGGTATTGGAAGGGCTGACCAAGCCCAACTCTCTCGATCCGTCTGCACAGGGAGGTGCTCCAAACCTCTGATCATCTTTGTGGCCCTCCTCTGGACTCACTTCAACAGGTCCAAGTCCTTCCTGTGTTGGGGGCCTCAAAGCATGGCAGTGTCATGGGTTCAGCAGTAGCAGTCATTTTTCTCCTTCTTGGTAGCTGGTGCAATGCTGTGGTTTTGATTTTGGGCTTGGGAACTGCGCTGATAACACCAGTGTTTTCAGTAACTGCTTGGTAATGTTTTGGTCTGACCAAGGACTTTCTGACTCTCATGCTCTGCCAAGGGAGGAGGGGAAGCTGGGAGGAAGCAGAGACAGGACACGTGACCCAAACTGACCAAAGAGGTATTCCATACCACAGCATGTCATGCCCAGGATGTAAAAACTGAGGGCAGGGACCCGGAAGATGGGGGTACACTGCTTGGTCAGGCTGGGTGGTGAGCGATTGTATTCTTCCCTTGTATTTGCCTTGTCATCATTATTATTGGTGGTAGCAGTAGTGGTTTGTGTTATACCTTAGTTACTAAACTGTTCTTATTTCAACCTGTGGAAGTTGCATTCTCTCGATTCTCCTCCCCATACCCTCGGGAACTGGGGGAAGGAAAGAGGGGGGAGTGAGTGAGCGAACTGGTTGAATTATAGTGGCTTAAACCACAACACATAGTAAGTTTAGATATGTACAAATAATTAATTTTAGAACATGAATTTTATTTTAAGAATATTTTAGAGGGAAATTTTTCACACATAAAAGAAAGCTGGGTATTTTAGTGGTGAAATATTTCCATTATTGCCAGAATCTATGTAGTAAACACCTTTTCTTAAAGCCTTCCTAAAAAATAATACCAGTAAGTGTAAATTTACTTTGACTGTACAACCTGTATCTTCAGATAAAGCCTTCATAATGTTAGTGATTTTTCTGCTGGCTTAGTGTATTAGTCAATAATGTGCCACTTCTGAAACTGTCAAATGATTTCTAAAATCTTATTGTGGTTAAAGTGAATGTACTTTTTAATGCTCTCCTTAACAATAATTTTTTAGGGTAAAGTATGGTAAGTTATGTTCATTACAGGGCCATCAAAACTACATATTCAGTCTTTGTTTCATCTGTCTTTAACTGAACAGATTTTTTTTTAATTCCAAAATCCCTATTAAAATTTACCTGTTCCTAAAAGGATTGCAATACTCTCCTACTTTTTGTAGTCATTGTTGTAATTTTTTACTGGTACTGTTTTTTCCATCTTGTTTTGAACGTTTGTTACCTTCGTGCATTTTTTTTCCAGCACAAGACACCTTTCCTTCCATGAACACAAAGCCTGGGCACAGTGGGGGGGTGAAGAAAGTGCTCAGAAAAGGCCCAAAAATCCAGCTGAGAAGGATCCTTGGCAGGTAGAAAGCGCCTTGGGATATTGCATTGCCAGGCAAACAGCTTAAAAAAGCAGGGAACTTAAATGACCTTATAATAGACTACAATAATAACATCTTTTGTAATGAATTAAGCACGTCACAGACATAATTTTGGTAGATGACTGTTTAAATCACAGAGAAGTAGTTGTTTTGGAAATGCACTTCTGTATAGTTAAGTATTAAAAATAATCACAGTTCAGTTTCTCATTTAACAGGAACATATATTTATTAAACAATAAAATGAAATTATACCTTTTTTTTTTCCCTAAATAATGGACAAAGGAATGAAAAAAGAAATAAAACAACAGCCTTCAACATATTTAGAAGATAGCTATTAATTCTTTAATCACATACCCTGATAACAATTTTATTGATAACATTAAGTCATGAATAAGGATAGCTTCTTTTAAAATGTTTCAGAGTTAGGGATATGTGGATGACTTTGCATACCACAGGATGTTTTCATTTCAGTCTTAAGATACTTGTGTCCAGAACTAATTGATAATAATTTTTAGATAGCTACAGAATTCCTGTATTATTTAGCCTTAAAAGATTACTTAAATGACCCCAGATTACTTAAATGTCCTATTCTATATCAATAAGTTAATTATATAGAAAAAATAAAGAACTTGATTCAAAGCTGGGGAGCATAATCATTGCCAGATTCTGCATTCAGTCAAAAAGACATAATGCTGCATCTAGATACATAATTAATTTTATATTCTCCACTTTTCCACCAGAGTTTTGTCAAATCCAAAACTGCAAACACAAAAATGCTGATGGCCTTTGACAAATTTGACTCAGATCATACCTGAATCCAAAGGACTCCAACATCAAAGGTATCCTGGTTCACTGATATAAACCATGTAAGCATAAAAAAATTGCAATTTGTTGCCAGGTCGTATTTCATAATTCCCTCTGTTGTAATGTGCAGTCCAGCAACCAGTCAGTCTAGTACCATAAACTAATTAGTATAATTTACAAACCCTGCATTTAAAAATTAAATGAAGAAAAATTAAACCAAGAATAAATCTCCATAAAGTTTTAACAAAAAGATTACTTTGGCCCAGGAAAAGGATGCAGTAGGAAAAAAGTCGCATGTTATTTACACAAAATTTTGTAAAGCTTTAGAGCCTTCTGGAGATCAGAGAACACAGCTACCCAGACTGAGCAAATTAGATAATGATTTATTTCTTGAAATTCTTTTTTTCTGTTTCAGTTATTTTTGTACGTCTCAAAGCTAACAAGAAATTTTCTCCTGGTTCAGCACAAGGAGCTTACATGCATATTCTTCGTGGTGGAAAAACTCACCGTAGCCTCCCAAAAATAAATAAAGCGTGCTCTAATCGAGAAAATGTGGTGCAAGAAGTTACTTGGTTTCTTTGTTAAATATAGGTTCCTTAGGAAATTACTTTGAAAAGCTATGGGAATTATTGGGGATGGCACAGGTGATACTGAAAGAGATAGAGACAACTTTATAAAGAACATCTGAAAGAACTGGGAGAATAATAGACTGAACTATCACACAAAATACTGCAAAAAAAATCTAATTTTAATAACCCTTTGTGTCTGTTTATTCTAAAATAGATATTTGAAATTCATTCTGTGTCCTTGAGCAAAGCTTGCGTAACATCATCTTTTTCAGTACGTATTTCTATTTGTCGAAATGGACTTTTCCCAGAGTCTTGATTTATTGGCAAGTGTAATAGCACTCACTGTATCAGCTGCAAAATTTTTTTGCTAACGTTTTTTCCTGCAAAAGCCTGAAATTTTTTCTGAAACTTGAAATATCATTTTACCTCTTTGATAACGAGGCTATTACTAATTTCTTCTACTCACCCCAGTGAGAGATTAAGAATGCAATATGAACCACCTACTGTTTCCACTGTCTTCTAAGAAGGTGGTCAGGATAGGAATACCATTAGTGGTTCCATATATATATTGGTGAGCTGCATGAGATGGGTTGTCTTATTCCTCCTGGTCTGACAGTTTCACTAATATGGGTCATTGAGAATTAGAAATATATACCTTAGGAGGTTAAAATGCAGTATCAGCTTTACTGGCAAATACAGCAGTAAACCACAGAAGGGATGAAATGGTTGTAATGTTTGTGAAATTATTACAAATACATATACAACATTTTTTCCACTACAGTGAATTTGAAAGTATGAAACATGTTTAGTCCCAAGATATTAGCTGCTGCAACTGTGCAGAATACCATGATTCAAGTATAGATAGAAAATACAGAAGATGGGAAAAATACTCAGTGGTGTATATTTAAGAACAATTTATTGTAAATTGCTGGAGAAAGAAGAAATTACTTGGTTTTCCAAAATGTGGGATTATAAGTATATCTGAGTTAATATGAAATCAAATGATAACTACCTGATATAAGATAGAAACATTATATAAGGTAGTTCTAAAACTCTATTTGCTGATGCGGCAGTTAATGTCTATGGACCCATCTGGCCCTAACACCTAATGCAGTGGCCTTTCTGTTGACCTCCAGTGGAGCTATTTGGTAAATTGTATTCATCTGCTTGTTCTATGCCCTTGAAATATACAATCTGTACTGTGTACCATGATTTGAGATTGTTTTTTGTACTACTAAGAAAGCTAGTGTGGTAGATGAGGGCAAGCTGGAATGTACCCCTATGTGACCTATGCAATTTGTGAAACCCTTCCTTAAAGGCCAAAGTGCCTTTTTCAGCAAAAGATGCACATTGGCCTTGGATTTGGTCTCTTTTTTTCTTTTTAAACTGTTTTTTTTTTCTAACTTGCCCCCAAAAAAAGAAGAGAGAGAGAAAAAAAGTGTATTGCTTTTTGCAAGTGAAACTGCCATCTAAATGAAGAAATACTGTAGAGCAAAAATGCAATCATCTGGGAGGTAGTTCTTTATCAGAAACTGAAGCTAGATCAAGGTAATGCAGCTTCTTGCAGATGTAGATATTTTCTGAACTTGCAAATTGCACCAAGAAGGATTTATTTCACTTCTTCTATACCTCATTAATTGGAAAAAAATGCTGGTTGTATAAGAAATATTTGGAGTTTCCTAAATCATGAACACTGTGCTCTTAAGCAAAGCATGTGGCAGTAGCTGGTTATTGAGTTCTAACAGCCTTAAGAGTAAAAGAAAGGCACCTTTTGCCATATAGAAGCCTTAATTTTTTCTAATAATATTTTCAGTAGAATTTAGACAGTGCTTACATGGACTCTGTGCAGAAGGCAATCTCATTAATTTCTAGTGCAGTAATGCTATAGTAGTAAAAAATTAATTCACAAGCCTCTGATGTTTAAGAACATGTTGTCAGCAGAATAATGGAGGTTATTCTTCCCCTCTACTTAGCACTGCTGAGACCAGTACTGAGTACCAGGAATGCTGTGTCCAGTTCTGGGCTCCACAGTACAAGGGAAATACATAGCAAACTCCAGCGAAGGGTCAATAACTTGATCAAGGGACTGGAGCATCTGTCCTGTGAGAATAGGCTGAGTGAGCTGGGATTGCTTAGCCTGGAGTAAAGAAACCCTAGGGGGTTTCTTTTTCTAATCAATGCATAAAAATATCTGAAGGGAAGGTGCAAAGAAGACAGACCCAGGCTCTTTTCAGTGTTGTCCAGTCCTAGGACCAGAGGCAGCAGGCGCAAGCAAACAGAAGAGGTGCTGTCTGAGCACAAGGAAGTGCTTTCTTACTGTGAGAGTGACTGAACACTGACGCAGGTTTCCCTGACAGGTGGTGGAGTTTTCATGCTTGGAGATACTCAAAAGTCATGGTCCTGTACGTGAAGGCATCCTGAACGGGCTGTAGGTGTCCCTGCTTGAGCAGGCTGGACAAGATGAGTTCTTGAGGTCCCTCAGCCACTCTGTGATTCTTCACAGGAATCTGAGCTATTTTAGGTGGCTGTCAGTTGATACGGCCCATGGCAGAGGGGTGGAACTAGATAATCTTAAGGTCCTTTCCAACCCTAACCATTCTGTGGTTCTATGATTCTGTGAACATGCTTGTCTGGAAAGGACAATTGGATACCGCACAGCACTGAAAATATCACTAGCTGTCTATGCTTATGTAGCTGATTTTTGCCCTTTACAGCAGATTAACTTAATTGTTCTCTGAAGACTCTAAATTTTCTAGTCATTGGCCTAGACTTTTAGAATGAGTTTATAGTGTTACAAAGATATTTTTCTGTACATAAGCACAATTATTTTTCAAAATGAAACTGCAAAATAATTTGCACTGAAAGGCTATTTCCTAGGATTTTTGAAGTTTTTTTTCCAATATATTCGACTGAAAAGATAATAAAATATGGAAAGTTATCAAAAAGATTTCTTTCATCAATGAAATAACAATAACAAAAACAAATCAGTCTTTTTTATTTTAGTAGTTATTATTTTTATTATTTATTAATAACACTAATTTATTAAAGAAGATAAATGATCTTTTGGGGTTGTTATTAGTGACCTATAATTTTCAGTAGGGATGCAAGAAAAATTGATAGTTCAAGACCAAAAATATAAATGGCAATACTCATTTTCATGTGCTGTGCTATGTTACAGTCTGGGAAACAAGCAAAATGACAACTACAGTATGCTTAGCACATAGTATTAAATAATACTTTTCTTAATAGAATTACAAGACAGGTTTAGCATAAGTGAACTAGATATAACACTAAAAGACAGTAAACTGATTTTAAACCTGTATTTATGAAGTTATTTGCAAGGGTTTTATCTGGAGTAGAAAAAAAAATATTTTTTCCAACATTTGAACCAGACAACATAATTTGGAAATTCAATCTACTTGTAAGATAGATTAAAAAAAAACCCAAATGTATTCTTAACTCAGCTGAACAATTGAAAATAAAGGGGTTAAAAACCTGCCTAGATTTAATGAGAAAAAGTTTGTTGCTGTCAGTTGACTGCAGTCATTGTTAAAGGAAATGAAGACAGAATGTGAGGAAGAGAAGAAACTCTGTGCATCACAGTGTAACTGTAGATGGAGTTCATAAAAAATGAAAAATCATTATAGTCTTGAAATGTTTTCTTCACATACATATACTTAGGATACCATCACTGAGATTCTGTCATTTGCTGAAAGTGATATATCTTTCAATAGGCATAAAGCTAGTATTTTTCTTTGCAAAATTAAGGTTAAAATTATTAATGAAAAAGATTGGTACAGTCATACCACAAACTGTGTAGGGGTTGGACCATTGCATATATCAGATAATGGATTTGTGGCTATTTAATTATTACCCATGCAACAGAAGATCATAATCAAAAATATGTGTAGTTATAACTGATACATTCAACTACATATAACCCCTTCTAATAACTTTAACAAATTTGAATGTTTTCCCCAAAAATTGATATTAGGCTTTTGCCTACAAAGCTAAAATATACCTTTATTAGTGACTGATTGAAGACTAATTAACAATTGGTGAAATAAGAACTCAGTAGGGATTTTCTTCTGAAGTGCAAAGCATTTTATTTTAGCTTAGAAGGGGTAGAAGCTTGTAGTTCATTCTGAGGTACAAGAAATGCTTGACTTGTGGCCTGGTTTTCTGATAAAGCTTTTTTATATTTGAATGATAGGCAATAAGAGGAATAACTTTAGAGCTAATAGTATTTGTAGAGTTTCTGTCTGCTGTGACTAGGTGATAGAGCTACATTTCAAAGGAAACAAAATGAATCAAAATTACTCTAAACTCAACTATAATGGCATTGCTATGGAAATTTTATTTAAATAGAAATTAATCTTTGTGGACATTAGAACACCTACACCAAGCGATCAGATATTATTTTTCCTTATATAAAATATCTTTCTGCCATCACTGATGAGGAGGACAGTGCAGGAAAAACATGCATAATGCAACATCTTTCTTAATCTGCTTCTTCATTATTTGAGTATAACTTAAAAATATAATTCAGAATAGAATATAGCCCAGGTTTGTTTGCTTGTTTGCTTGCTTGTAATAATTCAGATAAGAAGTGCATATACTCTTATTATGCCATTCTGAAACAAGCATAGGTTGAATAATATCCCTTATATTGACTAAAATAAGAAGTAAAATGTTTGAGAGGGAGGGAAAGGAACAGATGGAAGACAAGTACAGTGTTTACCGCAGGAATTACCTGTCTTCTCTTCATAGAATAGAAGGTATAGATAGGTGTAGATGTAGAAGTAAAAAAAGAGCAAGGTAAAAAACCGAATTCAGGTGAAAAAACATGCCAGTGCATAGGCATTGAGATTGTATCACAGCATGAGTTGACTGATCTGGTTTCTGTAATGACTCTTTCTTTAGGAGGTGGGTAACACAGGCTTTGGAGACCCCCATGTGTAGATGGAGAGACTCTAGAAAGACCTTTCACATGAAAAATGTCAGAGGGTTTTTATGTATAACATTGTCTTTGTCAGAGGTCACAGAGTAAAGCACAGAATATTTTATTTTCCATTTTTATAGGGAAATTAGAAAATATGGATTAAAGACTATTCTGAGTAGTAGACTGTAAGTGGATTTTAGTGTAGAAGGTCTCTTTTTTGATGAGAATTTGCCTTGATGAGAATTTTTATGGTAATTTGCCTTGCAGAAGTTGCACGTCAAAGCGTCACCTAGGTTGCTCCACTTGCAGTGCGGATGCAAGGTGCCCCAGCATTTAGCCATCTATGAATCAATGATGTACACCCAACAACTGGTTTGAGCCTTGTTGGTGGTGAAGACACAGTGTGGATATGTTGCTTGGTTTTGTTGTTTTGTTTTGTTTTTTTCAAAAAACATCAGTTACCCTTCATGGGAAAATGTTTGTACAGCAAGTTTCCTTAGAGAAAGGGAAGATACTTCGAGGAAATACAGTTAACCAGCTATAAGACTCAGACTGACCTGATTCTTGAAGGCTACTGGGGGCAGAAAAAAAAGTAACTTTTTGTTAATCTTTAATCATGGGAAAAAATAAATTAGCTTTGTTGATGGCAGTTCACTTGAAAGGGGAAAAAAAAACCTCACTAAAATTTACCATGACTCTTTTGGCTGTAGAGGTTTCTGAACTAGAACAGGTTCCATTAAGATTTATGTAGTAGAATCATGGATTTTAGTAGAAGCAAATTTCATACCTCGAGCTGTGGGGCTCCTTCTTCCCAATCCCTTGTTTAAATTCTCAGCTGTTTATAGATGCTGAGTCTGCATGGTTGTCTCTTAGGTGCCTGCAAATCATATAGGCTCAAGACCAGAACTACCTCTGGCACCCTTCATTTTCTCTTCTCCTTTCATAAGCATTGACTTGTAGAAGACGGTTTAACAGAACTCAGCAGCTACAATCCTTTTAATCTGGACTCTCAGCTGGAGGATAGAAGAGGTTAGAGCTTTTGGTCTCAGGTGTTCCAGTCTCAGAAACTGGCTCTGGCTAAGGCAGTTGTCATAAGTACGAGGATTTCTGTAGATGTTTTTCTTAAAACAAACAAACAAACAACAACAACAACAACAAACAAAAACACACAAAAAAAACCAACCAATACCCAAAACAAAACTTTTTTGCTCTTCTGTATGACCATGTCTTTTTCCTTAAATCATCTGAATGAAATGCACAAAGGGAACCAGGAGCAGAACCTAAGATTCACTGTAATCATTGACCTTAAGCTAACTTTTCCTCTCTTACCTTGCAGAACAAGAAGGACATATGTACCTGTAGCTTGTTAAATAGGATCTCTTCTGGGAGATGGAAGAAGTCATTTCAAAACCCACAAAGCCAAAGAGTTAACTGATTCCAAATCCCATGCTTTTAAAGTGATTTCTTTGAGTTGTTATATATTACCATACAGCAAACCACCAGTGTAGTACTGAAAGGAAAAGAAAAATTGGCCTGTTTTGCATTTCTAAAAGTCACAGAAAAAAGATTCTGGGCTGCGAATCAACTACATAAATTCCCAGTTCTGAACTCTCTGCTCCTCACTTTATTTTTTCAAATGTTGATATGCACCTAAGTGAAAAAAAAACACCTCAATTTATTTTCAGAACTCTAAGACTTCGGTGGTACTGTAGTGTATGTTATTTAATATCTCACTTTGGAAATTAACTGTAGTTATCAGTGAGACTAAAAAGCAGCTGAAGAATATTCAAAAGTACCAAACAACAATGCTTCAGATTGGAGGCAATATAGAGAATATGGGATCAAATTTAAAAAAAGTTTTACTTTCCATCTTTAACACATAAAAAGAGCCAAACATATATGTTAATGTAGAAACTGATGCTAGTCGAAGAAAAAATTAATAGCAATAAAACATTGCAGTTATATAAATTGCAAAAATATAAATACATATAATATACATAAATATATAAAAGCAAAACCAAACAAAACACAAACAAAACCAAACATAAAACCAAAAAAAAACCCCAAACTACTGCAGAAAGCTGAAAGCATGCTATTTATCAAATGGTAAATCACTATAGCTAAGGTAGAAAAGTTGTAACTGATGTGTTGAAATAATGCAAGAGAAATGTAGAGACATCAGGAGAGACACATTTGTCATGAAAGTAATCTTTTTTCGTATGTGTGAAGAACTGCCCTAATCATTTTGATCATGGAAGGCTGAATTTGCAATGAGAGGCGGCGTTAAGAATTTTGATAACCTGAAGTTCTTAATTCTTTACTGAAGGAATGTCACCTTTTTTCCTCATCCTTTCCTTTTTAAAAGGTGAGAAGAAACACGATGTATCTGAATGCATTTAATTCTGTCTGTAGCTGGCACAATTCTTCACTATTTTCTATGTCACATGTCTTCTTTTACGTGTTACATTGTGCTTTGCTTTCATTGTACACTGCTGAGAGCCTTTGTCACCTAATTGCAGGTATAGGGAGACTGTGAGAAAAGCATTCGCAACTTAACTGCTCAGATTGATAGCATTGAAGATGACATTGACAAGTTTTGCAGCTCTTTCCTCTACTAAAGGGTGAAATTAAGGCTGTTATGGTTCATCAGGACTGTGGGTGATGGGATAGAAATGGTTAACAAAATGGATTCAGGCATTATCACCCTGGTTCAACTTAACCCTGGGAACAGTGAAGAAAACACCAGGTGCTATTGCCCTGGTTGGGCCTAAGCCTTGGGAACTGTAAAGAGAACAATGAAGGGTAAAGATTGGTTAGCAAAACAAGGCAGACAGTTTGCAAGATAAAGCAGGATGTGCATCTCAAAGACAGGCCAAACAATATGAATATTTGTAACCCTCAGTAGTTTTGCTAAATCAGGATGATAAGGAAACAAGAGAGTGGAAAGCTACTCCTTAGCACCTAGGAGACTATAAAAGGGATGCAAAGCGCGAAATAAAGGTCTTCAGATTTCACCAGAACTGGGGGCCGTCTTTGATATGCCACACAGGAGTGTTATGAAATACTCCTACACTTATGTGGAGTGTGGACCATGTTTTATTATGGATTTACTGGCAGTAATTTAACTATGATAATATGAATATAATGATAATTTATAAATTATAAATAATTTGTAATTTAATAATTTAGTTTAATAATAATTTGTAGATTTATAATTTATATATTTAAAAATAATTTTAATGATTTATAATATGAATATGAATGATAATTTAACTATGGTTCACTATACCTCTGTAAGCATGGAGAAGTAACTGAAGATGACTGTGCACAACATTATGTTCTATTCAGTGTGCAAATCCAGCCAGTCCTGGAAGCAGAGCTTGATGGGACTGTAGTGTGGTCCCTGAGCTGCAAGGAGACTGCAAAGGGAGATAAGACAACCAGAAGTTAGTAAACATTTTCCTCTGATATAAGACTGTGAAACTTAGGACTGCTTTGTGTAGAAAATTGGTATATGTTTAAATCCATAGTTGCTTTGAGAAGAATTTTAAATTCAAATTATATTTATTTCTTCATTATTCAGAGCATGTCAGTTGTACTGGTTCCGCAGAAACAAAAAATTGGGTATGGTATCTCATACTGGATCATTATAGGACACCTTATTTGCTCAAAAAAAGCTTTTGGACAGACTTGGCAGATCTGTGTGCAAGAGACACTGTTGATCTAACCGGAGGTGGCATTTTCTGTGTTGTTGTGTTATGAGTGTCTTTAGCAACACCTTTTCATTATCTTGTATTTCTATTTCAGTATATCTGCACAGTATGGTGAACCTACTGTGATTTCTGCAGGGTTTCATCACAAACAGATCTGGAGGGAAGCTCAAGAAGACTCATTTGGCAAGGCTCATCTTGAACCTGCCCCTTGTGGAGCTTTCATTTGTTCTCCTGCCATCTCTTTCTTCTTGTGTCTGAATGACCAAGAGCTCCTGCACCTGAAGGCACAAGGGAGGAAGCAGAGACAGAGATGGGACACAGGAGTGCTGCTATCCTGGAGATGGGCTGGGGGATGGAAGTAAAATGGAGGAAGGCATCAGAGAGGACAGAGGGAGAAGAAAGGAGGGAAGTTGGAAAGTACAGCTAAAACTAGAATCTACATTCTGCACCTACAGTTCTTCCTGGGTTTCTGCTGCCTCTGATCTGAAAAGCAATCTGGTTCATCTTATGCAGTGCCAATTTCATTCTTTGTATTGAACCATACTGAACTGTAAAGATCAGAAGAGGTCAATGCATTCATCCCCAAGTCTCAAGATAGAGATTAATATGCCTAAACTTTACATTGCGGTATTGGGCTAACCTGGCTGGCTGCCAAGTGCCCACCAAACTGTTCTCTGATTCTTCCTCCTCAGCAGGACAGGGAGAAAATATACGATGAAAAAGCTTGTGGGTCAAGATAAGGGCAGAGAGGTCACTCACTGATTACTGTCATGGGAAAAACAGTTGACTTTGGGAACACTAAGTAAGATAGTGAGAAAAAACCATCCCAAAACTAAAACCACTTTCCCCCTGCCTTGCGAAGCTCACCTTTGCTCCTTTATTCCCAGCTCATCTACCTCTTACCCTCAAGGCAGCGCATAGAATCAACTAGGTTGGAAATGGACAATGGGGAGCAGTGGTTGTGGTCAGTTTGAAAACTTTGCCACTGCCTCTCCTTCCTTCTCACCCTTTTCCTCTGCTCCAGTGTGGGGTCCCTCCCACAGTACAGTTCTTCAGGAATGGACTGCTCCAGCATGGGTGGTTCACCAGGGGCTGCAGGTCCTGCCAGGAGCCTGGTCCACTGTGGGCTCCTCTCCATGTGCTGCATCTTCCTACAAGGCACATTCACCTGCTCTGGCATTTGATCCTTCACAGGCTGCAGTGTGGATGTCTGCTCCAATGTGGTTCTCCAAGAGCTGCCCTGGGGGGTGTTCTATTTCACCATGGCCTTCACCCTAGGCTGAAGGGGAATATCTGCTATGATGCCTGGATCACCTCTCCCCCTTCTTCACAGACCTGTTTTTCTGCAGGGCTGTTTCTCTCACATTTTCTCCCTCTTCTGCTGCACAGCTGCTATGCAATGTTTTTTACCCTTTCTTAAATAAGTTATCACAGAGATGCCACTAGCATCACTAATGAGCTCAGATTTGGACAGTTAGCAGGTCCATTTTGGCGCCTGCTGAAACTGGTTGTGTCCAACATGGGAGAAGATTCCTGGTCTCTGCTCCCCCGCAGCTCCCTCACTACCAGAATCTTGCCACGTAAACCCAATACAATTAGTCATTAGTGCTCTGCCTAAACCTAGTTCTCTTTTATTTCCAAGGAAAAGTTAAATGATTTGTGAAATGAACTAAACCAAAAAGAATGAAAGCAAGACTTCCTTTCTAATGACTGAAAGCTTGCTTTCAAAAATTAATTGTTTGTCCCACTTCCAGATGTGGCTCCTGCAAGTATCTTCTAGGGTAGTTTGTTTATGTAATTTCTGTCAAGTAGTTTTACAAGTCTTTAGTGGCAAAGCTTCAACACTTCCTTTCACGGCCACTCTACAGTAAATGTCACAGTCAGGGAGCTTTTCTTGATAAAAAGTCTTTATGAGCCAGGAACAAATAAACCATAATAAAGTGACTGCATATCTAATTATATGCCACTTAAATGATTCACAAATGACACACTTGTAATAAAGTTTTTATATTTTTAGATTTTTAATTTACAAGCTTGTCACTTGCAGTTTATTAATTTTGTTTAGATAGGGTGAAAAATTGCTTAAGGTTCCTCTAATTGCCAATTCTTATTTATCAGTTCTAATTATGCATAATATTTGTATTAAGAATCCCCCCCACAGAGCAACCTGTGGTACAGAATTTCAGAAGGCGAGTGTTGAGTGTAGAGAACTGTGGCAGATTATATATGGTGAATATTAATTTCAAATGCTGAAAAATTATTTCTTTAACAGGGATTTCTTACTGCTGTGTATTCACAGGGTGTCACTAAAATAAATGGTGCTGGGAGTGTGCTATGTACATTCTAGTCATGTGGGATTAGAAAGAAGCTGATAACTAGAGATCTGTTAAATGATTTTATATCTTGGGAGCTCACTGCTCACACTTTTTGCTGAGTAAAGAAAATCCAGACTGTTGGAAAACTGCAGGTGGGCAAAGCTTTTGTGTAAGGCTGTCTGGATAAAACCCTCCTGGCTGATAAGTTTTACAAAGAAGTGGTGACTGATTTGTTTTGCAGGGTTCAACTTGCAGGTCATCTTCGTGATAGTCTACGTCACTATTTCATATGCTGTTATAGTCTTCTTAGATGTAAAGCAGTGTTCCTGCTCATGCATGGTATGTTTGGTTGATGTGTTCCATTGCTGTCCCTGGCTAGACTGCTCCGCTAGCCACTAGAGGTGGGAATGCTGCAGGAGGCATGTGAGGAGGGAGTAAAGAGGGAGACAAACCAGCAATCATTTCTTATTACTGCCAAGGTTTAGGGGAAGGACCTTGTTTACCAGTGATTCTTCCCTGAAAATCTGTAAAGGGTGACTGGAGAAGGCAAGCAGACTCACTATAATTTGAATGGATTTTAGTGGAGACACTGTGGTAATCACAGAGAAGGGAGGCATTAAGGAGCTAGCCAGTGATAGTGTTGGGAAGACTACTGGGCTCCTGACTGGTATATTGGGGAAAGTAATCCAAACACTTGCTAGTTTAGGTTTCTCTCAACTGCTATTTGCCTGGCTCCCCAGAAAGTTCTGTTTGCTTAAATTCCTTTAGTCACAACTGGAAAAACATAGTTAATCTTGGGTGTCCCGGTGATTTTGTTGCTTTACCCAGATCTTTGGGTGGATAGTTGAGGTCATGCACAGACTTTTTGCCCAGCTTTGGTTTCTATTTGAATGCTCTTGGGCCATTATTTTCTATTTTGCTTTCTTCTGCTGAGACTGACAAAAACAGGGTAACTTTTCTGATGCGGATGCTTTTTGCCATCCCTTGCCTCCTCCCACCCCTTCCACTCCCCTATGCATCTCTGGCTCACTGCAAGAGAATAGAAGCAAAAAGCAACAGTGCTTGCTCACTGATACTCTGAAGTGAGCCAGGGCCAGGAGATACTCTATTGCTGTTCCTGGAAATACTGACTTCTCTACTTAGCTGTTTCACCTTCACTTTACAGGCCTTATTTTTCCACAGCCTTTTCACTTTGAAGATCTCTGTTTAAATTGTCTGTACTTGAAAGATCAGCTCCCAGAACATAATACTGTTCTTAAGCCTTATAAGAAAAGAATTGTGATTTTTGTCAGAAGGGGCTCTTACCAGTAGTGCAACGCAGTGCTGAAATTCCTGTCCTTGAGGGCTATTTCTGAAAGCCCTTTATGTGCAGAACTCTGATCATGCCCCCCATAATTTTGGTCCATGGAAATTCCACTCCATAATTCCTAACAGAATTTTTCAGAGAATTTATTTGTATTGATTAAAAATTGGAGAGACACATTATGCTAAAAGGGCAAATTAAATTTCAAGATTACAGTATCTGACATTTAAAATAATATGTTAAAAATGAAATGGAACCCCTACTGTGGTGTCACAGAACCGTGTTCTGGAATATGAAAGGATGATGAATCGCAGTTCATTATTTTCTCTCAGAAACAGAAACCATTAAATGTTCAGAGAAAGGATTAATGCTAAAACTTGATAAATATTGAAAACAATGATCTTTAAAGAGAATGATTAATTTTTATTTTATAACTACACATTTTATTTCAAAATAAAAGGTGGGGGCTTCTTTTTTTTGCAAGAGAAAATATAATAATTTATTTAGATTTAGCAATTCTCTAGAACTTAGTCTTATACCTATGTACATTTTTGTTTGTATATTTCTTAACTCTTTAGCAAACTATTTGAGCAAAAAACACAGAGTCCATATTTCAAATATTTGAGTATCCATATACAAACCCAGTGTTTCAGCAGTAATCATGATTTCATGTTTTTAAAAATTCCTAAAACACCAAGTAGGTTGAATCTTAGTTGAAGAGAAATCAACAAAACTTGTAAAAATACCTGATAAATTATCATATTATAATGTTGACTGATAAAACAATGAAACTTGTTTTGTATTACAGTTACTAAGCCCTATAAGCAGTAGATTTATCAGGTAGTTTCACAATTTGGTGTTTGTGACTGCTGAATCTGCACTTTTCTCATAATCTTCATTTATTTTTGGTAAGATTATGGTTAGGGAAGAGAGATTTGTTTCTGAACATAGCTGTAATAGATACAGTGCTGCAAATATTTAATATGTGCTTAAAAATAATAGCCATAAACTGTGTAACTTGAGCCTGAGCCCAAGTTGCTTAGTAGCATCATTCTTACCTCATTTCATCAATATATTTCACTAACAGCAACCTAGAGAAAAGATTTTCTACTGTTAGCTGACGTATCTGAATACCACCACCAGTGGGCAGTAATGATCCTTTTAGTATCATTTTTGAGGCTAACTGTACCCGTGAGAGAAAGAGAAGCAGTGGGAATCTTTATCCAGTCTCAGAACTGGTCCTGTTTTATTAATTCTTGACTACAATCAGTCTTTTAATTTTCTTTCTACTGCCTGTGTAGAGCACGACTCTAATGTCCAGCATTAGATGCCTGTATAACATTAAGTATAATCAATTCTTTATAAACTCATCTTTCCTCTCTTTCTGTTCTTCCCATCTGAACTTTGTAGTTGAACATTTTCATTGCTACTGCAGAAGCATTTTGTAGTGCTGGATGTGGGACAAAACTTGCAGCCAATACAATGAGCTAAGCACTTTAAACAAAGATAAAAGCAGTAAGAGAGAGGAGAGAGAGAAGGAAAAGAGGAAAGCTACATAGAGAAATGTCAGAAAGATGGTAATCTTGATCAACCTTGAGTCTGCTCAATGACTTTATACTAGGGCTTATAGCTATAGGTACTATTTAATCTCTCAACTCTGTAGCTTAGGTGAGCAGGTATGCTGCTTGATGAACTGTCCTACCACCTTTGGGGTTTTGCTCCCTTGGACCTAAAGGCTTTCATCCCATCTAAAGTGTATTTTAATATTTACAAATGCATCATAGTCTTGTACACTTTTTTACTGAGTTCTGCTCAAGGGCCAGCTTAAATAAGGTCTCATACAAACAGCAGTGAATACACTGACAGGAACGAACCCCAACTAGCTCTGTGCAAACAGAGGAAGAAACAATAATGAAACTATTGTATAACTATGAACATGGATCTTATAGCCATTGCTGGCAAAGCATTTCCAGCAGAAGTATTATGGGAAAGGAGAAATGCTGTGCAACCAACAAGTTTCTGAAATCACCTTCAGGACAAGTGTGCTGCTGAGGCATGTGGCAAGTTAATTGTCAGGTTATTGCAGTTACTGTTCCACAGGCATGAATTTTCAAGGGTTTTATTATATCTGGTAATATTTCCCTAGGGGACCTTATGGTAGTAGCATCCTGTATGGGACTGAAGTGTTTGAGGAAATGAAGGATCACACAATGATATGAGTTAATATTAAAAGATTTTGTTTCTCCTGCTTAGAGACGAGATCAGATAGACTGTTGTTCAGTGTGGGTCCCAGAACAATTATATTGGCTCTAATTCTATAGGATCCTGAATTCTCTGAGAAACTTCAGGTTAAATCTGAAATATCCCTGACCACCTTTCTTGCTCATGAATATTCAGTACTTGTACTGGGAGGCAGGAAGCAATGTCAAGAGAAGAAAGCAGCAACCATGATCATTTCAATAATTGGTCTCAGCTGCTGGCTACAGATCAGTGTCCTGTTCTAGGTTGTGGTTATTCTGCCTGCATAAAGCTCAGAGCCCAGTAAGCAAGATCCCGTTAAGCAATACTGGACTTCTTATTCTTGTTTGGAGCTTGGAGCCATTAAATTGTATCCTTGAGGGGAAGGGGGAGAAATAGATGTAACAGGAGTCCCTAGGAAACCATTAAGGTAAGATTTAATTAAGAGGACTGAATCTCCCTCTACTGGTCTTAAAAGGTATCTCCTTAATGTGACATTGGAGTCTCTGAGACTACAGTTTAATGTGTCACTTCTGCGACTGAGCACCTCAGCTTGGAAACTGGGGAGACAGGATGCATTCGACCTAAAAGGGAATCCAGACAGAATCTTTACTAATGTATACCCTATATCTGTGGGTGCAAATAAGCAGCAAAAGAGAGGAATAGAAAAAAAAAATGAGAAGGAATTTTCCTTATGCTCCATTTTAAATGTGCTGAACCAAGAAAGGATTAAAAATAAAGAGAGAAAATGCTGGGTGCTCTTTTTTTTTTTTTTTTTTTTTGATGGCTTTTGCAAACCAGTAAACATCACTAATTCACTGAATTAGCTGAGGGAGCTTGCTTCAGTGGTTCTCTTAGGATATGGTCAGATGCATAACGGTTTGATTTATCAATAGACAATTCTCATTTTACAGCAATATGTTTATAGTTTCCTGTTAACTGGTAAAATGCTCATTCAATCCATGTTAAAACTTCTGTAACAAACAATAGATGTAATATGATAGGGTTGAAAAGAGATGAGAAAGAAAAGAAACTGGATGTCAGGGAAGATTTTGTAATAAATAACTTACTGTAGTGCTGTGCATATTTGTATATATATTTGTCTATGAAGATATTTGCAGGAGGAAAATACAGAAACAGTTACCTTGTATTAGTCATCAATGCCAGTATCCATCTGAATCGAAGGCAAGAAAACATTTAAAAAAATGCATTCAGGAATATTAATTCAAAATCTCTGGGAGGATATTTCTTCTGTTTACATAAAGAGATGTGAATATTTGTCATGCGAATAAGCTACATAAAAGTATTCACTCAGATATATATTCACACAGGAAGATTTTGCAAAGCCATTTTGAAAGCTCTATATAGGCTTGCTAATTGTCTGATGGGGAAAAGAAACATGATTTACGAGATTAATTACACAGCATGAATATCAATCATAAGCTCCTACTGTTCAAACAATAACCCCAGTTTATCCACAGTCTATTATATACTTTTACTGAGTATTTGTCAGCAAGCAAATTGTTGTCATTGAATGAAAATAATAAATATTCTATCTTATAGAATCCAGAATTTTCTTAGAGACAGTGTGAATCAGTGGAAGATACTAAGGAAGGGCAGGCTTAGGGGTGCAAGCTGTGTTTGGTGTGTTTGTTACCTATCAGCATCCTGTCTTCTGGGTGAGAAGGCAGCTCAGGTAAAGGGCTTTGATCTTTCTGTCAGCAAAGCTGCAACAACGGCAATCTGCTGGTGGCTGACTGAAAACAGAATATAGATAAGATAATTCAGAGTTCACTCTAGATGGTTCCTTACTTTAACTCTTTTTTTCTACTCATGGGGAAATGTAGGGATATGTTAATTTGCATGTATACCAGCAAGATCTACTTACTATTCAGCCTTACAAGCTATATTTGATACCTGTACCAAAATAGCATTTTGAGTATATTTGATGACAATAAGAATTTAACTTGCTTTTTGCCTGGCCAAGTAAGGGACATTTGTATGCCAGGTAGCAAGGTAAAGAAAGGGCTGCAGTTAAGGAGGCCAGTTCTTTACACTGTAGTTGAACACTGCCTGAAAATCAGGGAAAGCATGGGTAACAAAACGGAGCTGCTCATTAAGAACATACTGGATAAAGTGCTTGACTGAAAACAGGGAGCTGTGTAGCCAGAAGAGGATTCCAGCTCATATAATTACTCAACAAATCAGTGCATCAGGACTATAAGTCATAGAATCATAGAATAGTTTGGGTTGGAAAGGACCTTAAGATCATCCAGTTCCAACTCCACTGCCATGGGCAGGGACAAATCCCACTAAACCATGCCACCCAAGGCTCTGTCCAGCCTGGCCTTGAACACCACCAGCAATGGAACATTCACAACTTCCCTGGGCAACCCATTCCAGGGCCTCACCACCCTTACAGTAAAGAATTTCTTCCTCATATCCAATCTAAACTTCCCCTGTTTAAGTTTGAACCCATTACCCCTTGTCCTCTCACTACAGTCCCTCATGAAGAGTCCCTCTCCGGCATCCCTATAGGCCCCCTTCAGATACTGGAAGGCTGCTATGAGGTCTCCAAGCAGCCTTCTCTTCTCCAGGCTCAACAGCCCCAACCTTCCCATCCTGTCTTCATACGGGAGGTGCTCCAGTCCCCTGATATCCTCGTGGCCCTCCTCTGGAGTTGTGCCAACAGTTTCCATGTCCTTTTAATGTTGAGGACACCAGAACTGCACACAATACTCCAAGTGAGGTCTCAGGAGAGGAGAGTAGAGGGGCAGGATCACCTCCTTCGACCTGCTGCTGGTCACACTCCTTTTGATGCAGCCCAGGATACAGTTGGCTTTCTGGGCTGCAAGCGCACACTGCCGGCTCATGTTCATTTTCTCATCAACCAACACCCCCAAGTCCTTCTCTGTAGGGCTGCTCTGAGTCTCTTCTCTGTCCAACCTGTTACCCTACCAGACCTCTGTACCTCACCATAAGATGTGCAGGAGGATGTATGCAGGTAAGTTGAGTTTAAGCAGAACAAAAATTCAGATATATATCATTGCCCTTCATAAGGCAACCAGAAGCTTTAAATTAAGAAGATGTTGAGGGTGTAATGTGCTGAGATGTCATTATGCTTGTATTACCCAGAGAGCATAGAGATGGATGAAATTTTATGGAGGGTCTAGTGATTGTCATAAACTAAATCGTCTCTAAGAGAGCACACCCTGTATGATCCCCCCCTCCCCTTCCCCCACCAAGGGGACTAGTCTTCTGTGTTAATTTTCCCAACAAAGGAATCCAGGTGCCAAAAATTTTGCAAGAAAAAAAATGGAAATTCTAAAGTAAAATGTAAAATGAGAAAAAACAGTGTATTATGAAACAAGAAAGTGCTTTGTATGCATTTGGGGATTAGCATGACACAGATTCCCACAGTGGGATGATGTACAATTTACCTTTAAAGAACAAGGCAAAAGGGCCTGGGCTGGAATTCAGCATCCAGTCTCAAGCACAAAGACCCTGTATATGTTCTGTAATGAGAATTATATTTCTCAGAAGAATAATTTACCTAATTCTGTACACCAAGTGAGTAAAAACTGCATAGGGTTAGCCCACAGAAAGCACTAAACACCAGGCTATATGAGTATCCCCCTGTCTCTGGTGACTGAGCCAGGGCTGTGGGGAAGCTGCCTTCGTACTGCTGGGAATTATAACTCAGAAACTTGCTTGAAGACTGTCATTTGCTAATTTGCTTTGAATGCAGTGAAGAAGGGTATTTTGTTGTTTGTTTTTTTGAAGATGTGATTGTAAATTTGATACTACATGACATTCAAGCCCACTGACTGGAGGCAAACCTTTGTCTTATGTCCCTGTTTGTGTGCAGGAAAGCTCAATCAAGCTTTTCCCTGCCTCACTGGAGTATGCTTGCTATAAGCTTTACAGCTGTGAGGAGGACTGAATGCTCTCCAGGACTGCTATTGCAGCTAAGCTCTTATGCAGCTGAGAGTATTAAGCTTATGGGGCAGCGAAAGAGTGGGGGGAGCATACTTCTGTCTCCTGTTGATCATATTATCTAGTTTGGAGTTGGGAACCTGGGCACAAGGAAACCTAGAAGTTGTATTAATGTATTCTGTTTTCAACAACAACTTGATTAAAAACAGAAATAATCCTTCAGTCCCTTTTCTTATTTAGAAACAGAAATAAGCATCCTGATAGTTACTGCTCTCTCCCCTGAACTGCAGTCAAAAGATGCCATTTGCAAGCACACCCTGCTGATCTGTGTAATCTTCCTGCCTACAGAAAGATTGCTACAGCTGTGACAGTTGTAGTTCAGTGACAGCATATGTGACTGTGTGTTGTGAACACTAGCCTACTCCCTTCCCTAAAAAAAACACTAGCACTAAACTGATGTTACCAGCACTACCAAGATCAGAAGCCCTACGGGTCATATTCAGTCCTTCAGCTGATGATGCCAGAGCTCGACTGGGACAGGGCACAATATGAAACTGATGAATCTTGCCTTTACTATTATTTTTTTTGTGAGTAAATACTGTCATACCAGTATTTATAGATGGCTGAGGCAGAAAATTAATAATTCTAATATTTTTTAACTCTTTATCTATGATATAAACAGTCTTGGAAGGATCTGAAGCAGATAAACATCCCCAAAAGTCTATTCTGAGCTAGTTTCTACAGCCTGCCGTGAAAATAAGGAAGTTTCATACTACTTACGTTCTTGCATAGCGGCATATTTCCTCCTAAAAATCTGAGAGCACTTTGCAACACTGTTACTACACTTCAGCTTTTAAACAGAGAAGTCCTGAGCAGATAAAATTTCGTATTTGCTCTACATGATTTGGGTGTGGGCAGCATCCTTTCCATGAGGATTAAACGGGAGCTCATCTGTGATTGTAAAGTAGCTCTGGACTGCGATCTGGTAGATCAGTGTCACTGTCTGCATGCCAAGAACAAAGTAACCATTTGTCAGTTCAGGTTAGCTCTCCATTTTCCACACATGCTACCCAAACTCAGTTCTCCAGGTCTTGTTATGAGAAGAAATGTTTGTTCCTATGTGTCCATGTGTTGTGAGCTCCCCTGAACTGATGTATTCTAATGTACTATTGTCATGGGTGAATTATAGTGGCTTAAACCACAGCAACTATTCATTTGATATTAGGCGAAACAGAGCTTTTTTGTAAGTACGAAGTGAATGATTGCCACCAAATGCGTTTTGTGATTTATCTTAGTCCATGTGGAAGAAACAAGCGGCAGAGTTTCACCTGCTTATCTGTAATGTCTGAAGATTTGAGTCAGGCAGACTTACAATACTGCAACCCATTACAAGGTAATGTTGATTTTCAAAAGTGGGGAATGGATAGAAGGATGAAACAAATTGCGAGGATGCACAGGAAATCTAAGGATGACAGGAGTCAAACTGCTGAACATATTAAAACTTCTATAATACGTGACTTGGGTAATTGGAGCTTCTTTGCCATCATCTCCAAGACTGTAAGAAACCTGTCTATGCTAATATGGTATTATTAGCTCCTAAACCAACCTGCAAATATAATAAGTAATCAGTAATTAAATAAGCAATAAGCACACAACTCTTGTCATGTTTATGAAATCACATAAAACCAGGATTACTGAGAAAAAGCATCTAGCAATCTGCACAAAATGTGGGGACATGCACAATATTCAGTATAGCTAAGACTGAAAGAAATCATTAGGGTGGATATTAACCTGAAGGTGCTTTTCATTTTCTTAATGGTAAACCAGATGTTAGCATTTCTTCCTGTTCATACAGTTGCTGTTCTGTGGGAAAAAATATCAAAAGAGGTCTGTCTGAAGACTTCAGTGCTATACTTCATTATATCATCATTTTCTCTTCCCAATGTGAGAAAAATAATGTGTGGTAGGAGTATATGTTGCTGTAGTGCATGCTGAAAAATTCATGTAACAATTCTGAATGCAGGAGTTCTATAATAGCTTGACCTCACTGAAATCAGTGCCACGGTGAATTAATTAACAGTAGTAAACTACAGTAACACCATATTGGTGTTGGTTCTGCAATAGAAAAGTGTCATAAGCTGCAAGTTGAGAGGCATACTTTGCAAAAAAAAAAAAAAGTTAGGATGGACAAAGGGGCTGAGATATCATCACTGATTTATAATAGAAGACTTCCACAGAGCTGCATTCAATGCTTCTCTCCTGGAATCCATAGAAAGTAAGTTAAAAGCATGATCTGACACACAGCTGGAGCTGAGCAGCAAGTCATAATTTTCCTGTGCTTCTGAGAATTTCAGTCTGACTGTTAGTATCTTGCTGGAGGTTGGTACAACAGAGGCAAACTCATGTAAACTGTGTCAATTTTCATTTAAGGTGAAAAAGCAGTCTCACAAAGAGACAAAAAAACTTGATTTTTTTTTTTTTTACCATCAGTGATGGTAGTGAGTTACAGTTTGCAAAGAAAAGCAAGGATCAGTCACTGCATAATGGCTGTAATAATTTGGCAGCAAAAGGTGTGACAGGAATCTTATTCATATGCCTGGAGTGTATTGTTGCCAATAATCTGCCTAGTGGTTTTGCACTTAGGGCATCATTCTCATTATTACAAAAGTGCTTTTCTGCCAGCCTGCCTTGCAGTCACTTAATCACCATGCTCAGCCATTTTCTAACACTGTTTGATTTCATCTGTGTGAATTTAAACTCTGGATAGTGTTGTCACACTAAGCTTTGCAAATCTTTTTTTGATGGCAAGAAAATCCTGCAGTATTAAGCTATTTATAGTAAAATGAGGATTTAGCTCTTGTAATTTTTTGTGAAC
Source organism: Myiopsitta monachus (assembly GCA_017639245.1). Classification (NCBI taxonomy): domain Eukaryota; kingdom Metazoa; phylum Chordata; class Aves; order Psittaciformes; family Psittacidae; genus Myiopsitta; species Myiopsitta monachus. Next base: position 32,524,913 of record CM029927.1, read on the forward strand.
AGGTATTTTTATCTTTTATCTGTAGCACAAACCTATCCCTCATATTAATGCTCACAATTTCACTTGTCAAACTAAAGATATCCAGAAAAATCTTTATTTCAAAAGCACAAAAGCACATACTTTTGTATAGTAATACTTTCACAAACCAAATCTTTATCCTGTGTTTGGAGACCATTCCCATTCTTTTTCACTCTTTGAGAATAGATTTTAAAATATGCCTTGCTTTTTTTTTTTGTTTTTTTTTTTTTTTTTTGTTAAGAGATATGGCAGCACGTGCGGACATTTCCAGTTTCTTTCTTCAGCCTTTTGACTTTCTGGAGTCTACAAACTCCTGTTTTCTATTCTTACCAAAGTGTTTTCATGACCAAAAATGTCACTTATATATTCCCCCAGAATTTGAATAATGGTGTAACATTGAGTCCTTCATATCTGAACCTTCCCACACCATTTTGCTTTATGCAAAATTCTAATTTAAGTTGGGACTATTTTCAGGTTAAAGCCTCATACAACAGCTGCTGTGGAGGAGTCCATGTTAAGGAAATAAAATTGAATGAAAAAAAAATCTTATAGGACTGTTGTTGCAGATTCCTATATCTGTGTGGTAACATTTTCATAAAGTGTTTAACTTTATTCCCCAGCATATAACAGAAGAAATATGGTCAAAGAAGTCTGAATATTGACTTATGTCATTCTAGGAAAGATTTTAAAGACACAGAAATGGCGCCTGTTTATAGAAACTGGGCAGCAAAGCATCCTTTAAAACTCTGAAAATCCCTCCATCAATGTTCATCTTTGCTCCCACTACCAACCTTTGTAGTTTCCAGTTCTTTAGAAAGTAAGGGTGAGCTAGGAAGATGAACTGACAAGTTGCTGTAAGATGTTTCATAGTCTTGTGCAGCCTCTTAAAAATATCTTTTGGTTGTGCCATTTGTTCCCGTTACTACTGACAAATTCAATTCCGACTAGATGTAGTCAGTTCTTCTCAGCCCTGTTAAAGGCACGAAGAAACAAGTTGTGGTGATGGTGTTTTTTTCAGTTTGTTAAAGGTATGGAGGAAAAGCCAATTTACTACCGCTTGGCCTTCTGCAAATCCAGACAAGAGGGTAATCCATGTTTCTAAGAAGTACCTAGACTCTTCTCTCTATTCCCTGGAGCCAAGAAGGGATGGGGTGAAGGTGAAGCATCAGCATCTTCTGTCCCCTTAGGCAGGCTGTGACCACAGGGAGGTATAGCGACCTCCATGCTCCCTAGGGCCCATGGGGGAGAACTATGTCCCACACAGCCACAATGTCTGTGCAGTGCCAAACACCTGCATGGGCCCCATGTGGGGCATGTACGCCAAATATTTCTCTTCAAGGTAGCATTAATCATCACCCATGCTGCGCAAAGATTTTGAGCAATAAACATAGCTTGAAAGAGAAAATAAAAAAAATCTGGTTCAAGCAAGTTTCATGCAATTGCTACTAGGCTTCAACTGCGCAAGGTGCTGCTGTTGGTCCAGTAATGAAGTTTTCGAGGGTGCTTGTTTTCCCAGGGCCTGCTCAGCCCCTATGGCCACCTTCTCCTCCTCCTGGTATTTATGTACTGGTGTTACGCCACCTCTGTTTTCTGCTTCTGAACACATTGAATTGAATGAGAATTTTTTCATGTCTAAAATTTGCCATAAGCCTTGTCCTTCTATTCCTTGTGATCCCAGGTTTGCCTGATTATCCAGGGCACCTGTTTTAGGAGTAAATACCTGAAGTACCCATTTTAGGCACTTGATTTTTGTATTCATTTTTTATTTATGAGTAGCTTCTTATTCTGAGTGATCTTTGAACCTATATCACTGGCCATATGTAATCAACATTCACTGTGAAACAGTTCTTGCATCCATAATGCTGCCCTTTTTTCTCTTTCAGTTTTCCCTTCTTGTTTGAAGTTAATTCTCCTTGGCAGTTCAAAATATATATTCTGGATGGCTTCTAAATAATTCAAAACATCTGCATGCCTGAACTTATGTAAGACCTCATGACACACACACAAATAAGTGAATGCTGAACCATTGTCCCTAAAACTATACATAAAAATGTCTGCCAGGGATATTTTCTCTAAGGCTGCAGACAGCCTCAGCCAAAGATCCTGGCATCACCGGTAGTCAGAAAACCTAAGTAGCCACCAACCGACATAAATAAAGACAATTTACTTGTATAAGGTAAATGTTATGTTGCTCTAGCTCCATAAAGCATGCTAACTTCTGTTTTCTTACATGATTCATGGACCTCATCGATATGGTATGGCACAACACGTTAAGAAATTGCAGGCCAGTGACATGAAGCACAGTGAGTGACATGACTGTGGCCTCTGCTGCTGCTTTTGAGAGCACATCAGCAGATAGCAGAGATAAAGGAGAACAATCTGACATTATCTGGTCCTGAAAAAACCTTCTGAGAAAGTCTAACACAGAAGATAGAAAAGGACGTTAGTGGTCACCAGATATGAAGTAAAGCTATGATTGACATAGTGGGTCTGATTAATTAAAAAGCCACTGAATAGGAATAAAAGGGCATTAGGAAAACCAAAATGTTCTAAGAATTCTGTGGTGGGACAAAATTTGCCAGGGACAGATAGTGGTTTTGTTAGTCATAGTTAAAGAAGGTGATCAAAAATGGACCTCCCAGAGGAAAAAAAAATAAGAAAAGGTGGGTTTTTTTTTGTTTTTTTTTTTTTTTTGTACTTTTGTTTCTCGCTTTCTCTACTGAATAGAAAATTGGTTTTGGGATGTAGAAGAGTTGAGTTCTGAAAACAGTCATTCCAATCAAGTTTTCTCTTGGAGTGAGAAAGTTTGTGTTATTAAAGTGTGCTAAGCCAATTTTGGTTTTATTAAAGTCAAAAGAGAATTCGTGCCATTGCCTTCAATAGGTCCAGGATTTAGCCTCATGTGTTTATAGATCAGAAATCCTTTAAACAAACATTGCATCATATTTACACAGATCGCTAATCCACTTCTCTGAAACAAAACACAATTCCACTTCCCTTTTATGTTTGCTCCTTTCTCAAGCAGGAGCAGCATTACAGAAGTCAGCAAACAATGTCATTCTGTTCACAGTAAACATGCTCTATTTTCATAAAGAATGACTGCAAAAATGTCATCCTTGCTTTTTATCTCTGAACATGCCAAAGCAAAGTTTGAGAGCATCTGAATAAGCAACAGCTTACATTTTATTTTTTCCTATTCAGTAAGTTTACTGGATACAAAATGTGATTGTTCCATTTGATATTTGTTCTTAATCATTTCAGACTACAAAAGATGACACATACTTTGTCTTTTACTTTAAGCAGCCTATATCGTATTTATTTTTTTTTTTTGCTACTGCTTTTGATACTCTGAATCTCTTTTTCTGAGATAGCATAACCCAGAGCTCTCATAAACCACACAGCAGTCATAGCAGTTGAGGAGTATTTGTACTTTCAAGAAAAAAAAGAAAAAAAAAATAACTGGAATTTTCTCTAGGAGAAGAAATGAAGATTTTTTTGAAGCTCTTTACCTTTTTTTTTCTAATAATTTTGCCTTATGTGATCATAAAATGACCTTATGGCACTGCCAGTTTAACTGATGTTATAGTCATTTCCCATACAGCCATATAATTCCCTAAATAACTCTATCTGCAAAGATTTCCTCCAGATTCCTTTAGAAGTCACCTTTTCTGCAGTCTCTCCAGTGCCTCTGACTCCCTTTTGTATGACATTTATTGAGTGTAGTGCACTAAGAATATTTTCTTGTTTACATAATTTTTATTCTAGTGAAACTTTATCAATTTCCTGGCATTAATTAATTGAATCTCTCACATCTCACAAGTTTAAGCCTGTGCTTAAGTGATTTGAAGATATTGACTACAATAAAACTAACTGCATTAGTTTCTTTTGATTGGGCAGAGCAAGGATTTGTATATTAATCCATGATCATTTTTCCCAAAGGCCCTTTTTAAACTTAGCTAATCATATCCAGGAGACACTTATTTAGTTCCTTGGTCGGAATTAAGGCAAAATTTTGACTGTCATTAGTCTCTACTTTTTTAGCTCCATATAAAATTACTTTTTTTTTTAGGTTTATCTGGTTTTAGGTTTATCTGGCTAAGGCATCTCTGCAGCAGCAACTGATATATAATGGAGTTCTTAGTCATTAAAACTCTAATTTCTTTAACTGAATGTAAATGTCAGACAAACTCATGTATGTGTGTATGTATGCGTAAGAAGACATAAAACTTAATTTTTGCTCTGCCAAAAAAAAAAGAACCTGGAATCATTAAAAAAGATTAAAAAAAAATTAATCTTTTTTTTTTTTCCAGCAATGTTTAGGCAATCCATTTATCTTTCACTCATCTGCAACTTGGTCCTGGTTTCTGTGAAGCGTTTAGCATAGATGAAACACAAGCATTTGAGAAGGTATTTGAGATCAATACACTATTATTACTCATTCTCACAATTTTCCCACTTCTAGTAACTGGAAAAGAAATGCAAGTAATCTTAGTGTAAATAGAATTAAAGGCAACATTCTCCTTGTAAGTTCACTTCCTTTCCAGTTTTTGCCATAGCTAAAACTAGCAAGTGAAACAGGCAAAAAATTGTTACCTAATCATTGACCTGAGAGACTTTTAAGAATTGATTTTCCACCTTACTCATTTTCATTCATTCTTACAGTCCTATATAATCAAATATTTGTGACTGATTTTAAAGTAAAGCAGGAATAGCCTTACTGTCTTTCAGTAGAAGCAGTCTTCCTGTGTAAACAATTGTCATAATGAAAGCTGGACTAAGGTGGATATAGATGAAGAGAGCACATATTTGCACTGGTGCAGCAGAGAATGACAAACGGAGGGAATCGAAGTGCAGTTATTAGTACTTGAAGCTCGGTGACGATGGCAAAATTCTGTAGAAAAGTCCATTGAACAGAGGACTATTTCTGCCATGTGTGTGTCTGAAATATTAAGAATGTTTTAAAATATGAAGTGCTGAGCATCTGTGATCCCAAACCATGTATTATTCTTCCCTTTGTACTCATTCATTTGGAATCCCTCTCCTTCACAGAATCTCATTTAAATTAGAGGAATGACTAGAGCTGCTGTGTGTCTGAATCTGTCAGCAGTGTAAACAATAATTCGCAGCACATTGACTGCACTGGGATTTGCACATACGATGCATTTTGACCTTTGACTGCTACTTACTAAAAAAATCATTGAAACCTATCATCATGGTTTATGGGTTGCCCTTTCAGAGGCTTTTGGTCTGCTGCACCTTGATTCAAACTCTGATTTTAATTCAGTGAAACAGAAAAATTCCCACCTAGATCATATAAAACGTTTATTTAATCCTGCATGTTTTCCTCATTAAGCAAATGGATATTTGGCATTGCATAAAGCAAAAACTTTTTTCTTAAGGAAATAGATTAAAAAAATTTATTTCAAGTAGTGTCACTAGCCCTTTTGTTTTCTGTCAATCAAATTACCCTCTGAATTGACATGGAAAGAATTAATGAGTGGTTTTGTTTCTGTCTAAAATGGCATTTTGGCCTTTCTTTACTGAATGAATGAAATTCATCCATGCTTACAATTTCAGTCTTTATAAACACTCCTGCTGTGTTTTGGTTTTGTTTCTTCTTTTCCTTTTTCCCTACTGACTTTTATGAAATCAAAACCAGTCAATACAATTTTACTGGTAAATACTTAAAAGGACCTTTGTTGTATATTCCCAGTCTGGTGAATCAGATGGATGAGATTCAGTCTCCAATTAAGAACTGTAGTTAATACCAACAACTAATGACATTGTCCTTGGTTTTCATATTGACTGTTTTTTTTCTAAATTCTTAACCTCTAAGAGGGTAAAATTATTTCATTGTAACAAAAAACTCTGCCTTCATTCAAGATTGACAATGTGGAGGGAGGAATTTTGGACAAGGCTGCAACACTGTTCACATGCCACTACTCTACTTGTGTTTCATTGCACATTGCATTACTTGAATTTGCATAAATGCAGCTCAGGGGAATTGCCCTATAGTCACCCTGGAGGGCTACTTAGTTTTTGATATGATGCCAATGAGACAACTTTTCCAAGGTACACAAAAATATCTTGTGAGTACACAAATGTATGCACTTGAACCAAAGCCAGGCAAAGCTCCTTTAGTCTGGGAGAAAAATAGTACTGAAAACTTAAATATCCTAAGAAAATCACATTCAGAAAGCATACCAGTATGCTGTGGAATTTTTGTTTCAGATAGTATTAGTCAAATACATTTCTAAGCATGATTTTATTTTTACCTGTTTACTGTGAAATCCCAATGACAAATTATATGACACAATCAGAAGAAGTGTAGTGAAAGTTTGGTAAGATTTTGAGGTCTAGCTGTAGTGCAGTGTGATCTGAATTAATTGAATTTAATAATTTAGGGAGGCATTTTATTTCAAACACATGCAGATTTCTGTTGTTCTGTGCCCCTTCATTCCAAATCAACACACGAATTTATGAACTCCTTTTACAACCTTCACAGTGTGTCCTTTCACTAGTCTTCTGGCTTTCCAGATAATCAGTGTGGCATCTCACAGTGCAAAGAAAGAGATGGTATGGTTGGAGTTGATGGCAGGATGCAGTGCATGCATTTGGATTGGGGGTAGAGTAAAATTTTAGGATTATATATCCTTAAATTCTTTATCTGAGGTGAAATAAGGCACTTACTCTGTTTCTAAGGCTGGCACAGATAAGCCTTCTCCTGCTGGACTGCTAAGGTTTACTACTGCTAGACTAAAGACGTTCTTTCAGTCAGATTTACCAAGCTGTTAGTAACCTGCAAAGTTCACAACTGTCATTTTGTATAAACCATTTCCTTCTACAAAAGAAAATGTAACTGTTATGCTTATGATATGAGGGGGGCTGGCAAATCTTCAAAACCCTCTCTGCTTACAGATGCCAAGGTCTATATTTCAGAACAAAAAAAGACTTTGTAAAGCTGCAATACAATTGATTAATTTCTTATTGAAATGGACTGGCACGCTCTCAGTAGTAACAAATAAATTGAAGTTTTATGAAAAGGTCTATGATCTTTAATGAGAAAAATCTTGCTCTAGAGTCCTGAGCATATTAAATTCAGCTGACCAGCAATTTCAAAGTGTTCAAATTCATAAAGCAGCTTTTGTGAGATATGTCTCACTGATGCCAAGTAGCTTATTTACTTCTATGTTTGGGCTTCAATGATTTCATAAGAAAGGGAGGAGAAATAGGATTTTATGCAGCATGTAATAACTCCTGTACAGGGGAAAGACTAATTTTAATGACACTTCTTTAATATTGCAGGTAGCCCAATCAATTATGTTGAAACTGCTTTGAATTTATCAAAGAACTGAGTTTTTATTTAGTGCCTTATGTGTTCATTTTCATAGATCGTAAAGCAGTGTGGTTGTTTTACAGTGAGGGTAAAGCCTAGCCACTAAACAACTTTATCAAAGGGTGAAAAAATGCTCTTCTATAGTATGGTAAATGAGCTAATCTGGACATCTCACTTCTGTGGCTAGATTAATAAACTGTTTGAGACAATTTATATATTTCTCTACTGTATTGTACTTGTCTGCACATCCCTGGTGTGTATTTCCTGCCAATCTGCTTATTTGTTCAGGCTGTAAATGTCTTTACAAGTAATGTTGATTCTTCCTTGCAAAGATCCTTTAGGGCTGTACATCACAAATGTTCTCAGTGCCTGTGCTGGGATCATAGTTGCTCTTGGATTCCTTTATGTTCAAGGAAAAAGGTCAGATCATCCAAAGGGCAATTCATGTCTTCAGTAAGATCAACTGTACTCTACTCTCACTGTGCTTATTTTTTTCTGTGCATTGCATAATCTGAATATCTTTAGACCCACCTTAGAAGAGCTGACCCTTCAATGAGTTGTTCAGTGAATAGGGCCCAGGCTTTAAAAGGGTTTATATGTAGTCATGGTAACCTGAGAAGTAGTTAGGCATTCAGTGGGTTTTCGAGAATGCTGAAAAACTGTCTTGCAGGAGATGTCTGTCCGTATGACTTTTATGCCTAATTATCCTTAAACATTGACCTACTTGCTATAAAATGTTCATTTATTTATAGTTGTTTCTGGAAATAGGTGATTTGTCTGTACAGAGCTACAAGAACAGCTTCATGGGTACATTGGAATAATTACCTTCTTGATTATAGCATGTATTTATAGATGGAAAGGCAGAGGATTTAAGAAAGATAGAGTAATTGCATCTAAGAAAGATACAGTAATTGCATCTATTTCAGTTGTTCATCAGAGGGCTCAGAAATAAATAATTTGTTTAAAAGGAAGCTCACTGGATCTCTGCACAGTCTGACCCCTAGGAAGTTTCTCATTCTGTCAGCCTGTTTTCCCCTCAGGAGGAGAAGCTGCTCCCCAGGGAAGGAGGAATTTTCTCTATTCTGGCCCCCTCCCTCCAGGACAATCGATGTGAACCTTTCTTAAGTCTTAGAGGAAGACAGCAAAAAAAAATGAGAAAGAACATATAAATAATGTATCAGCCACCACATGGAGCCAGAAAATCCTCTTTTGTAAAGCAGCATTATTTTTTTCCCCAAAAGGAGAAGTGAAAGGTAAAACCTTACAATGATTAACTGTATAAAATTAAACTATACAGAGAAAATACCATATTCCACAGATCTTACTGGTGAAAAGACTTACAGTTGTACTGATTGATAGGAAAGAATTTCAGCAGGACAATCTTCTATCAGATCATTAATGAATTAAGTTTAAAATATTTTGCAGAAACATATTTATTTCAAATTAAGTATTTTAAGAAATTTATTTAATGATTTATTAATATTTTGATGATTTTTAATATTTGTCAAATTAAAGTTTTGCATCCTACTCAAATGATATCTTTTATTTTTGCAAACTGAAATGAAAGTGGTTTTCACCGTGAGGAAGTTGCTCCAGAAGTTTGTGTTTTCTCAAGACTGTTTTAAAGCCTAGACTGGAAAAAGACCTGAGCAGCATGGTCTAAGCCCAGAGCTGGCTTTGCTTCAAGAAGGAGGTTGGACAAGAAGCCTGCTGAACTCACTGCCATATTAAATTACCCTGGATGGATACAGATTTTTTGGCAAGTATGGGCTGAGACAGCAAGGACAGGGAGTTGCACTGTATGTGAGTGCGATGAATGCCAGGGCAAAGCTCCATGAATGAACAGAGCTTTGCCTTTGCACAGGTGATGAACCAGACCAGCTTGTGAGTCAGGATTGTCAGGCACACTAATGATAGTGATGTTATGCATATCTGCTACAGAGCACCTGGTCAAGGAGAAGACGTTCTTCCTGGTTTTCTCACTTCTACTCTTCTGATTCTCTCCCCCATCCCACTGGAGAGAGGGTGAATGAGTGGCTGGGTGATGCTTAGTTACCAGCTGGGGTAGACCATGACACCAGTGCTGAGTACAGGGGGACAATCACTACCTTGGCCTTGCTGGTCATACCAGTTCTGATACAAGCCAGGATGCCTGGGCACACACTGTCTCATGTTCAGACAGCTGTCAATCAACACAACAGGTCCTTTTCTGCTGAGCAGTTTTCCAACCACTCTTCCCAAGCCTGTAGCATTGCATGGGATTGTTGTGACTCAAGTGGACAACCCAGCACTTAGCCTTGTAAAACTCATTCAACTGGCCTTGGTCCATTGATCCAGCCTGTCTAGATTCCTCTGTAGAGCCTTCCTACCCTCGAGCAATTAGATGTCATCTGCAGACTTACTGGGGGTGCACTCAGTCCCCTCATCCAAATATTTAATGGAACATTACGTTGGTTTAGTTGTACATAACCACGCTCTTGCATCCTGAAGTATTTATCTGAAACATTGCTGATGTAAATACACATGCAGTTAAAATAAAAGGCTTGCCAAAGGGAGCGCAGGGGAGAGGAATGCATTCCTCCCACTTTTTCACAGCCTATCAAGAACCATAAGTTAGTTCATTTGTGAGAGAAGCAGCTGAACAAGTGTATCAAGCCTTTACCCACATCATGGTTGCATCCTGAATCACTAAGGAGAATACTCAGATGATTGTTTAAGAGAAAAATAGTAACAAAAATATATTAAGCAACAGCACTATATGGTGTGCTGCTTGAACTCTATCGTGAAGATTTGTAAGGAGAAATTTAGGACTTCTGTGATATCTTGAGTTAACAGTAGTATATATCCTGGCCGTCTTTCACAGGCAAAGCAGCTGATCAGGTGAAAGTAGAAGGGCAATGAGAGTGATATCCAGTCTCCTCCTCTCACACAATTAGCTTCAAGGTTGCTTTTGGCCTTAGTGAAGAGCAAGGTTATACAAAAAGAAATGAAATTATGAAGACTTTCTGACAAGAGTGGAAGCAAGATCTTTTTGCTACGAATCCCAAACCTAGTGCTGTATAGTATTCAAGTAACTTGAGAAACCAGGATCCTGACTTCTACTTTTTTTTTTTTTCATATTATAACAGCTCCATAATAAACACACATATATGGGTTCATTTCTATAAAAGGGTAGATTCATCCAACCAAAGCAGATAAACCTTTCTTGAGGAAATTCAGGGAATTTAAAAGTAACTTAGACAATGCTATAATAATCTATCAGCTGTTTCTGCTTTAACTGACCTTTATAGTGTCACAGGAAACACAGCCTAATTTAATTGTACAGAAAATATTATTCTGTGTTTAAATATTTAACATTTATCAAGGAAAAAACAAAACAAAACAAAACAAACCTGAAAACCAGGTAACTCTTAAAACTGTTACCTTTTGAATTTTTTAAACGTTATGAATCATATTGCTGGAGGTAAATAGCCTAAATTAATTAACCAGAAAACCTGTACTATAGCACTGGAAATCTTGTATCAGCATTCTAGAATGTAATTGCATATTTCAAAAAAGAAAACAGAAAACATTTGAACGACAACAAAAAAATCACATAATAGAAGCTCCTCTGATGCAGATAAAATCAATTTATAGTTATCACCAATATTATCAGAGCTCCCATGCAGCATGTTAAGTTTTTGTATATGATAACCAACAATAGTTTCACCCTTAATTAAAGTTGGCATTGCAAAAGACTTGGCCCTCTTCTAATTTATTCTTTTTATGTTATAGCATGTCTTTTCTGCTATGATATGGTAATAAATACAGCTACAGAAGTTTTGCCAGCATGATTTCTTAGATCTCTAATAACTCCCTGAGTCTGAATATGCCTTTCTTTTATTGTCTATCAAATCCTGAAGTTTTAAAAAAATGTCTCACCTTATTCAAAAACCTTCTCCTTTCTTTAAATTGTTTATAACAATTTCCTGCCAGAGCTCTAGAGTGCTGGATTTTTTCTTAAACTACAGGAAAAGTAGTTTATATATAAATGTGTATATACTACAAAGTCCCCTTAAAGTCAATAGCAGGAAGCACAAAATCCCCAAAGAAAGAGCAGAGAAAAAGGAATCTTGACTTAGAACATACAAAAGAAAAATATCCATAATGAAACCAAACCTTTTTGTTGAAGTTTTTTATATGTTTGCTTCATTTTTTCTGTTTATATTTATCAGATGGTAGTATCAAAGAGGAGGGATAGTTATTCCTAAAAGAAAAAAGTTTCAGTTTTGATCTCATGCATTTATGATTCTGTTAGCTTTACAAAGAATGGTATTTAACCATCAAGCTGCTTCCAGTCAAGAGAGAATTACAAATATCTTACTCGTCTGATAAAGCATTTGTATTATACTTCTATAATGCTCTTTCATGTCTCTTCCTCAGTGAATTGTTTACAACTTGTTTAAGTTCTGATATCTACCTTGTGGTTTTCTATACTGTTAGCCATTAGGACAAAATGTCATATCTATAACATCACTTATCCCAGACCTCATAAGTAGATCAGGTAAATAAAAATGCCAGTTTATTTCTACTGATTCACTATGCAAGGATTCTAATTTGATTATCATAGTTGTAAAACTAAAGGAGATAAATTCCAGTCTCTAACAATTGCTGCAGAAGTTTCATGCCTTCTTTCTTTCTCAAACCTGTTTTCTTTTTTTAGAGAATCAATCACTCATTTTTCCTTGAATTGATTCCTAGCTACCTCTCTAGTAAGAATCAAATTAATGCTAAAAAGCTAAAAGTTTGCAAACTGATTTTTTTTTCTTTGATTCTTGTTTACATATTATGTGATTTGTTTGTTTGCTTGGATTTTTTTTTGTTGCTTGCTGTTTGGTTTTGTTCTTTTTTTTTCAATGTAATATATTTTATTTTCTTTATGACTGAAGGCTTTTTCATCAGATAGATCTTCTATTCATTGCATATCACATAAAGGGTTTTCCACCAACCTTTTAGCCACTTTTTCCTTATCAATACATCATCATTCTTTTCATTAAACAGCTAGTTGTTTTCAGCATTAGATATGATGTTTCCCAGATGTTTGTGTCTTGATCCTGTAATGATAACATCAGTTTCTGTCTCTGCCCTAGGCTTTCACCATCCTTTTAGGAGTATTTTAGCCTGAAACACTGGTAGTGTTTTCCATTTAGCAATTAGATTTGCCTGTAGCTTTCCACAAAGTCAGATTATTGTCTAATGAATGTCTTCCTTAAAACATTTCTTAGGTAGTCTCTGATAGACTTGTCAACGGTTGAACAGAAGTGATAGGGTTTAATTTCAATCAATTATTGATGTTTACAGCTGATCTAGTTATAATTTTTTTTTAATCAATGAAAATAAAAAAGCGCAATTAATTTTATCTAGTTTTAATGTCTGCCTTAGGATGAGTCATGTTCTAACAGTTTTCTCTTTTTTTTGCTATAAAAGGATCTTGGCTGACCAGTTCAGATACAGATGTTTACACTGCAGAAAGCCCTGTGGTATTTTGTCAAATAGAACAACACTGTCTTGTTGTTGCCTTCCTTTGTTAGACCTGTTGTGGTGACTGTGGTTGTCTCTTGCCTTCACTTGTAAACTCTTCAGAGCAATGTAAAACAAAGGATAGTGGATGACGAGTTGAATGTCTATAGACAATACTGCATTATACGATAAAGACGACTCGTAGCAAAAAATATAATATTCTATATGAAATGAAAGACAATTATGAATTTGGCGCATATTTTGTTTAATTAAAAGACATATTACTGTAATAAGATCATTGGAAGAGTGCAAGTTAAGAAAAAAGTATTCAAATACTGTTAACAAAAGATGGCAGAAATGGGCAGCTAGTAAATATTTTATTCAAGTGATAGACTACCAACATGTCAGAATTCTGCAGCTTGGCTTGGAATAGAGTCATCTTCATATTTAGAACAGATCAGCAGAGATGGCAAAAAGAAATTTTTAAGGTGCTTATTGCCTGAGTGTCTTCACCAGCATATAAAGTTCTTTCTTATCGAGGTAGAACTACAGATAGATACAACTTCCTTTCTTATCTCAGAGCCTTAAATACTGCTGCAAATTGTCTGCACCCTTATATCTCCAGGGTAGGATTGCAATGATTGTAAGTCTTTTCATGCTGTACAAATAAAAGGTCTTCTAGGCATCAGTCTACCACATATTGGTTTGTCCTGTCGAGATTATCTCTACTGAAAGCAAGTGAATATGAAAGGATGGTGCAGAATGGACAGAAGGCAGGAATGAGAAACTACTGTTGATTAATATATTTTCATCTGAAACACTTATTTAAATATGAAATACACTTATAATAAAAAAGCAAGGATTACTACCAAAAGCACTCAGGTCATGCAGTAATGTCATCACATACACTTAAGTTACAATTCATCATATTCTGATTAGCAATTTTCCTAAATACTAATAAATTAGAACTTCAGAATCTCAATCTAACAGCAGTGGAGCCTTACAGCTTCTGGAAGGTGAGGATAGCATTTCTCTAATTCTCAGGTAGAGAGATTTTCATGCAATTAACTTCAGTGTCTTTATCCACCCCTAGAATTACCAAGCAAATCTCTTTACAAAAAGGATAAAGTGATGCATTCAATCATTAATAGCAAAATTGTATATTTTTTTTAACATAAACCCCAATCATTCCATGGAAAAAGACAGACTTTTTCAAGGTGGCTTGGACCGGTTAATAATCTCAATTTCATACTGAAGAGCAAAAGTTGTGAAAGTGAAGCTCAACGAAACACATGAATCCTGTTGCTTCAATGATCTATCCATATATTTGTAAAGAAGAGCAAATAATCTAGCTGCTAGGTTCCATTCCTTTTCACATACAGCTTGGTAAAGAGAAGGGCAAGATGCAAGATTGTTGCATTAAAGAGGGAAAAATAAATCCCTTGCTTTATTAGAGGGGCCAGGAACGGCACCAATATGCAACTACCAGTCCGGTCACATCTGATCCAGGATTCACTGATAGTGCACCACACTGCCCAATACAATCAGCAGCAACTATCATTCCAGCTGTGTTCGCTGTTTCGAACTTCACTGATCCTGATTCACTAATAGTGCACCACACTGTTGGCTGAATTGTGCTCATGAACTCTCATGGCCACACTGAGAGATGGGGTCGCATTCAGTGAGAAAATTACAATTGGTTACCAAAACAGTACAGTTTATTGCAATTGGCTACCGAAACAGTGCAGTTTATTGATGCAACAGGTACAGGTTCTTATGAATTTGCACGTGCAAATAATAGTTACACGGATACAAGTGCTCAACAAAGTTAACACAGCCTGGCTCTAAAATATAAAGATAACAGTAAGAAGTAACTCTATAGAGATTCTAAGCCTTCCCAGGGAAGCACTGGATACAGTGCAAGTCTTACCCACAGGCATCCCTATGGGGGGAGGAAAGAAGGGTCCAGCCCGTCCACCAGGTCCCAGGAGTCTGTTGATGTTATCTTCCACAATGGTATCTTCCCCAATATTCCCCTTACTCTTGGGTCATTTTATACTATTTTTTACCTTCAAGGTGGAGCTTGAGTGACTCTAGTCGTATATACCTTTATTATTATTGTTGCAAATCTCTTGCTTCACTTTTAAAGATGTATGACACCAAAAATTCAGAGCGCATGCTCAGTGAGGGGTGGTCTCCTTGGGGGGGGGGGGTGTCTCACTGGAGATGGGAGTGTATTTTAGCATGTAAATGCATTATAATGACGTTATAATGAAGCAAAGTTCACACAGCATTTTGTCAAAAGATGACAGGTCGCCAACTCAGGGTAGAGCTCGTGCAGCTTATCAGTTTCTTGTGGCACAAGGTCTTCACCCCTCTCTGTCATTTGTCTGTGTATGCATGGCAACGGCTGTGGAGTGCACATTCCAGGGGTGGCTGCATCCTGCTTTGAGAGGCCCTGAAAGCCTGTTTTTCCTTATGTGTGAACAGTGCTGCATTTCAAATATAAGTTTAATTCCTAATTATTCCACAAAGATAGAATAGCAGATTTTGAAAATGAAATGAGAAAACTTTTCCAGAGTTGGCATGGAAGGTATAGCTTGAGGGAAAAAAATTATCCAGGTGGATTTTTTATATATCACATTGCTGAATCTGTGTATAGTCTTCATGGTCTCAGAGATTGGTAAACCCAGCAAAAAGATCAGAGACTCAAAACTCCAAGGTCAATGAGGAAATTGTTACATTTGACACCAAAGACTTAGGCTGTGCCTTAAAGTGTCTGACAATGAGATCAAAAGGGAACACCTGTCCAATAAAAAACAGTTATTTAGCTGCTTGGCAGCAAGATATATCAGGAAAGTATTTAATCCGGTTTTAGTATATTGTGTATGTACTCAAAACAATGCCTCCCTTAATTAACTCTTGTTAGATTAGATAAGCTAAACTTGTATTTTCTTTCTTTTGATAAAATACTCACTTTGCATTGTTTATTTGGGGGTTTGTATTGTTTGCTTTTGATCTACAATGCTCTATCAAGTCACTTCGAGTGATTTAATAATAATATTTAATAGCATTTTATTGTTATAGGCACGCAGACAAATTCTCAGGAAAAAGCTCACAAGCTTTATAAAAGATCTCTGTATTTATCTCTTTTAGTAGCTATAGCCTCAATGCTGCTAAAAACCACACATATTAACTACAGTCTGAAATTGATAAAAGATAACAGTAGACAAAAGTCATTAATAAGCAAATAGTACAGCATTTGTTCTCTAATAGGGATCTTTATAATAAAAGCTTTAATATCTGAGGTAAACACACCAAACATTCTGTAGCCAATAAACAGATAGAGAAACTTCCAGTGAACTCTCATTGGTCCTCTTTTACATAGGGTTGTTACATGAAAGTCCAGTATGACATCAAGTGACATGAATGCACCTTAGCAATGCAAATGATAAAATACCAATACTTTTCTTTTCTGAACTTGATCATATTTTTCAACAGACTTTTGAGACAAGAATTCCAGAACAGAAGAGACCATAATATTCAGATTTTGATCTCCATAATGCCATTCAAAGAAGCTTGTTTATTCTAATCTGTTCTTCCAAGTAATTCCCCCTTAATCCATGCAAGAGCTCTCATTTTCTGTCAGAGCACCTTGTACTCTGTCAATCATTTTTTAAGAGTCATAAAGATTCTAATTTCATCACATAGCAGTGCTTTTTAAAATACCAGCTTTTGTCTGTGGTTCAGAAGCACCACCTAAGTGTTGCTAAATTTCTTCCTTAAATATCTACACCACACTGACTGGCACAATTCATGTGGCACATCTTCCTACTGATCACAAACGGACTCTAGACATCTACTCACAAAGGCAGGTAACTGTGCTGTGGATGCCTAAGTTTGTGAGATGAATTCCTCCCTTGATGTCTGGCTTTGCATCAAATTTAATTTCATCAAATTAAAAAAAAAGTATCTTTCATTGGAATTTGTCACTTGTTCAATATCGAAACCTTCTACATGTCTATGATGTTGACAAAATCCCTGATATATTTGAGAAATTCTTACCACCTCTGCCTGGTTCCTGAACTTGGCAGGCCATTGAGAAACTCAGGCTTCCAGTACATCCCTTCAGAAGTTCTCAGAAGGGGAGGATGTTAATAGCTTTGAAATTTCCTGTTCTTCGCTTCACTTCCAGCACAGCTACAGCTGCTATTTGGGTTACTGGTTTTGAGGCAGTCAATAGTTTCTTGGAACCAGGAAGGCACTGGTAATTAACTTTAACTGGAAGCTCTGAAATATCTTGACTTTGTTCTGGATCAGAATAAATTTGTATTGCAAAGATTGAATTTTTAGTCCTCTTAAAATGCAATTGCTAATCACATCAAAGCTCTGTTTAAAATGCAATTTGTTCAGATGAGCTTACTTTAGAACATAATCAAATATGCTTGTATAACTAATCTACCCTCTTCTTTATATACTTCTCCAACATTTATTATAAAATTTACCAGTAAATGTTTTATTATTTATTTCAAAAGTATTGATAAAAATATTGACCCAGTTAGTTTGCAATATAAACATGAATCTGTGCATAATCACAATAGATGTTCTCAAAACACGGTAATTTCTAACTGAAAGCTTGTGAGCTATCATTAAACCAGCTTTGGTTTTTTTTAGTGCATTTATTCTAGGCTGCATTGATTTTGTGTAGCAATGTTCTTGTTATCAGAACTATCAGGCTGGACTTAGTATGATGACATACAGAATTAATTGTATTATGGCAATACCACTAACTGTGCTATGGCAAGAACTGCAGAACTTAAGTTTTAAGTACAAAATTCAAGTTTGTTCTTTACTCATAACTGCGATGCTGCTATCAAGGCTCTGCCTGTGTGTCCTTCTTTAAGCCGTAAATTCCCCAGGTGGTCACAAAGTTATCTGATAGAATTCTCATGGATGGGACAATGCACTGGCTTGAAACCAGATGACTGAAGCAATGGAACCTGTACCCACCTTCACAACAAAGTATTTGACTTATCAGTGCAGTAGTACTCCTTGTGGGATTTTTGCTATCCTGAAGATTCTCTCCAGACAGCCTCTGCTGTGCCTAAACCACACAATATTCTTGAAATTGCTGATTGACATTCAGGGTGGAGAATCTGGACTCCTTCAGGCTCCTTCTCTCAAGTGCTTCCTGCTGCAAATGAATGAGATGACGGTGCACAGATAAGACATTTGTAAATGTCCAGTCGAAACTCTTATTGCAGATGCAGAAATAGTCTTGTAGGACAGTCTCATACTTTGCTAAGATAATTAAGAGACTTCTTGAATGTAGGTCAAGATATGTGATGACCCAGTAATGGGTCATGTATGTTCTGGAGTAGTAGGACTATAGTCCAGTTGTATTTTAAGGAAAGAGCAGAAGCCTAAGTCCTGAGTAAATCTCACCTGTTCTAGCTAAAGGTGTTGTTGCAAGTATGCTTACAGGAGTCTTGTCACCATCCATACCGTAATCAACCATCCAGTTCAAGAGATTTGATTTCCAACATGAGCCTTACCTTATTCCAAGACACTAAATATTATTTCTTTTAAAAAATCCTCTTCCTATGTCAGCACAAGAACATAAAAAAATCTCATTTAAAGAAAAAAAAAAGCTTCTCCAGAGTTTAAATAAAAATTCTGCAGATACATAGATATTCATTAATATATAGATAATCATTAATATTCCATTACACTCCTTAATTGCTTGCTATTTCTATCCTTTAGCCTTTCCTGGCATTTTTCCAGCAGGATTGTTATTAAGTAAGAGCACGTCTGAATTCCCTTTTTCCTCATTTTTACTAAACCCAATCATCGCAGACTCCAGTTTGACCAAGTTTAGTCTAAACAAAAAAAATTTTCAAAATCCTAAGAGAGTAGCATTGCAGTTCACCATAAAGATGAATAGTCATAAGCAGTGCTAACTACAGGGAAAATTAAAAGAAAAGAAAAAAGTTTCAAAGCTTGTAAGCTGTCCCTTAAAATCAATCTAATCAATTACTACAATGTAGTGCTGATCAGTTTTCAACACCAAAGAAGATTATCTCATCCATCTATAGGCTTAGTGGTTTATAATGAAAATGTGACTGGCATAACACTAAATCCATTGTCCCAAATTCAAACCCTTGGTAGGACTATTCGCATGACAAGTTAACAGTGAATAACTCTCTCACTGGCTGTGGCATGTCCCATTATGCAGAAGACACACTAATCTTACTTTTAATGACAGCTGCAAAATGTATGATAATTCCAGTATTGGTTGTCTCCTGAAATGTTCCCTTCTTAAATAAAATGGGGAACTATTAAGTATGAGAAAATGATAAATGACGTATAGAGTAAAATCTGCATGAAATACCATGTTCATACCTCTTAAATGTTTGATGTATGCACAAATTTGTTTAATATGTTAATCATAGTTATTGAATTAATCTTTGTGTTTCAAATTAGGTCTCATTAACATAGCATTTTTACATGGAGAAAAGACATGCTCCATCTACTTGAATTTGTCTTTCTGAAAAGATTTTACTTTACCTTAGTATAGAGGTAGTGAGTGATGTAGTAAGGAAGGTTGCTAAGAGAGTTTTGGAATATCTCCTAGGTATCATGACTCTATGAGACAGAAAAGATCCTGGGAAAAAGAAGAAAAAAAAAAAAAGAAAAAGAAAAGAAAAAGGATAAAACATGAATTGTACATGGATAACTTAAAGGAACTGCCCAAAAACGCAGCTCTCTGTAACCAACCAACTGACAGAGGAAGAAAAAGAAGAAGAAACTGAGGAAACTATATTTATTTCATTGTAAAATGAATTACAGGGATCTAGTATTTTTAGCAGAAGAAATATATGGTGTGTTTGGTGGAAATATAAAAAAACAATACAGGTGCATCAGAATTAAATAACTACTCACCTATGGGACAGGTGGATTTCTTACTATGCATAGTACCTTGTTGTTTTTCTGAGGAGAAAAAAGAAGTTGAAATTACTGAGTTTCAGTTTAGGCACTGCATTTCAAGCTCCAAGGAGAACCTGTGTAGTCTGAGTTTCACCACACATATCTCAAGTTCTTCAGATTTTACCAGGATCTGGGAGTGTTCAGCAGTGCAAGCATTCAGCTCTGCAGAATACTTTATGCCTAAAGGCCTCAATAAAATAGTTCCATTTCATTACTGTTTTTTTAGACAAATTTAACAAAAGAAGTGCAACCTGATGATGTGAGAATATAAAACCACAAATTCTTTGAAATTTGAGAAAATCTGGAGCTGCAAACTTCGCAGGATAAATGAGCAGATAATCCTGGCACTGTCTATAGTTGCAGGGTTTTATTTTCATTCTTAAAAAAACACAGAGTAATATTCCCAGACACTGAGGACCTGTATCAAGCAAATTTCACACTCCAAGACATTTTAAAATTTCACTTTGCGTTATATTCTACGTATTTTCTATATGGACTACTTGGATCTAGTGATAAAAAAAGGACTTTAGCATCAGCCAAGACAAAAAGTAAGCCCGTTTTAATAATGAAATGGATTATACCTCACTCACTTCGTGAAAGGAAAAAGGATTTTTCATGAAGGGGAAAGAAGAGCTTCTTTATATGTAAGTAACCATGTGATATAGCTATCAGAATGCAGTCAAACATCACAGATACTACTGTTTTGCTGCCAAGAGAGAATCTGCCTTTGTGACAGAGCCTGGCTAAAACAAAATAATATTAAGTTTTAATATTATAATAAAAAATAAAAAATCATCTTCAGTTACCTGTATCTTGGTCAACAAAGCCAAAACCTGAAACTACCAAGGATGCACAACAATTGTTTCAATTTTCTAAATGTCAAGGATGAAGATATTCAATGAGATCATTTTCATTTTGTGATCACCCCACAAAAATGCCATATTACCTAATGTCCTATAACCATCCAGTAACTCTAGTACAGCCAGGAGGCCCAAATCCATAAGACCTACGACCTTTCAGACTGGTGAAAAAGATTATGAGAGTTGGGTGTACATAGTTCTGAAAGTGACAACTCCCTAAATTGAATTTAGATCATAGAATCATAGAATACTTAGGGTTAGAAAAGGACCTTAAGATCATCTAGTTCCAACCTCCCTGCCATGGGCAGGGACACCTCACACTGAACCATGTCACCCAAACCTCAGATATCTGAGGTTGCTTTAATATTAGATTGTAGGAATTTTATGTCCCTAGAAAGCTCCAGAATTATTCTGTGTGTTAAACAAAGAAGCGTAAAACACTTACTATCCTGAGCTGTAAAGGTAAGTGGTGAGGGGAATTGATGTATAGTGTTATTTCATACATACTCATAATATCTGCAGGGTTATAAAGTTCGTCTTATAAACAGGAGATATGGTATACCCGCAGAGGTGGCAATAACCCATAGTTTCTACATTTTGATTATTACAGTACTGAGGGGGAGGTTGTCCTTGTAGCCTTCATGAAGAAATAATTTTCTACTTTAAATCAAGAACAAGCAGCCTGCCAAGGGTCTTGCTTACCTAGCTAAACAAAAACAGGCCAAGAAATGAGCTCAAGGGCTCAGTCCCTTTATAGAGAAGGCTGCCAAAGACTTGACCATCTCTCTCCCCACTTGGACACATTTCATTTGGCTGTTCCAACACATTTCCAGTTCAAATCAGGAGCTGCTCCTGAGGGATGAAACTGCTAGATTTTGCTCCCTCTGCAGTCTTCCAACTCAGTCCCAGAAGCCTTTGCATTTCCAGCCATCCCACCATGATCTTCATTCATGTCCCCGAATACGTGACACATTCATGCTTTAAAATAATTTATTTTCTATGCTGCACCTTAACTCTTATAGTCTACTTGAAGATGGAAAACAGACAGCAGTTGTTCGGTCTGTATGCCACATGTAGATCACACACAGTTGATAGTGAGGTGGTAGGTAATGTGGATATGGCCAGTCTGCTTCAGATGGTGCTAGCTATAAGCAGTGTGGACATAAACTTAAACATGATCAATGTCACTTGCTTCTTTTACTTAGCAGTACAGATGTAGCAAAAGATCCTATTGTTTCCTCTTTTGCAATGTTTTTTCATTGTTTATTCATTTCCTTTTTTGCTTTAATAAAAATGCATCAGCACTACAGTTTACTAATCTGATTTTTTTTCATAACCGTCCATCAGTTACTGCTCATTGTACTAGCAGTAGAACAGCTGACTGACAGTGTCTAACTAAAAAAAAAGAGAGAGAGAAAGAAAATGAACGTCATGGAGCAGCAGCTAGCACAGCTGCCATGAGGGTGAAACTCTGAGAAATGCAATACATGACTGGAAGAAGTTTAAATTAGGCCTGTAATTTCGGATGGTTCGTGAAATAATTAAAACTGTAAAAGAATGACATGCAGAATCTTAGCCTCAAACTGAAGAAAGAGTATTCTAATTCAGATCAGCTCCTGTTCGGACTTGATCAAAATGTAAGATTTTCCAAGAATGCAGAAAAGAATAAAACATGATGCTGGAAGAAAGACAACAGTGTTGCAATAGTCTTCATTAAATGAGAAAGCTGTTAACTATTAAGAAGCAGTATTAGGAAGAGTAAATATACCTGCGCTTCTTGGAAAGTTCTATGAAGAACGGCTACAAAATTAACATACTCCACCTAGAAAGTGCTTTTTCTAATAAGTGCAACTTGAGACATAGAGTAAACTGGAGAAGGAATTCTCAATTGGATGACTGACAGGAAAACATGCCCAATGAATCATTTTGAATTTGAGGTTAAAAGATCACGATAAATTTTTCCTTCTATTATTTTGTTTTTTCTTTTTTTTTTCTATGCCTTCTGTCTGTGTTTAAAATTTGGTTGTTTTTTGTTTGTCTGTTTTTCTTATTGTAGGTATAGCAAATACATATTTTTATTTGCATTTCACCTCGGCTTTATTTGCTTTAAGGCTATTTCAAGACAAGAGGATAGTAAGAGGTCATTCCTTGGTATTCTGTTTTCAAACAAACAAGGTATGGGAATACTTCAACAAATGCCAAACTCATAATAGGATTCCTCAGAGCACTGCAAATATGTAGGTTTTGTCCCCCCAGTGGTAGTATGGCAATCAAGAGAAGCATTCTTTATGGATTGGTAATATACACAAGCACTTTCTGAAATGCAATAAAATAACAAAAAGCACACTTGCAAACGTTCTTAGAAATGCTGTAGTAAAAGGCTGTTGTTAAGTTCATGGTACAATTGGAGAGGACGCAGGCTTGTGAGAAACCTGGCTAATTAGGAAAAAAGTGGAACAGGCAATGAATGACACTGAAACAAGAGAAAGCCTCTGCTTCTGTTAACTGTGTAAAATGCTATACAATTTTTTCATGTGTCAATTTCTTATATAGAAATAAGTTTATTCTAAGATAAGCATGTTACAAGGTCATCACTGGAAGTGTTCAAGGGTGGGCCAAGCTTTGACCAACCTGGTCTAGTGAAAGGCATCACAGCCTATGACAGAAGGGTTGGAATTGGGTGGTCTTTAAGGTCCCTTCCAAACCAAACCATTCTGTAATTATATGTTTTTAGTTTTGTTTTTGTTTTTTTTTCTCCTGTTTTAACACAAAGGGCTTTGTCAAGGACAACTGAATAAGAGATTAGATATTTTTAATGCTATTTGAACCCTAAAGATGCTTTAAAATTATAAGTGCTTATAAAGAATTAAATTAATATCCATAATATGGAGACACAAATCTTCTTTTAGGAGTAGCAAAACAATGTATATTACAACTGATTTAGCCCATAGCATAGTATAGAATCATAGAATAGCCCGAGTTGGAAAGGACCTTAAGATCATCTAGTTCCAACCCCCCTGCCATGGGCAGGGACACCTCACACTAAACCATGTCACCCAAGGCTCCATCCAACCTGGCCATGATCACTGCCAGCAATGGAGCATTCACAATTTCCCTGGGCAACCCATTCCAGTGCCTCACCACCCTCACAGCAAAGAACTTCCTTCTATCCAATCTAAACTTCCCCTGTTTCAGTTTGAACTCATTACCCCTTGTCCTATCACTACAGTCCCTCATGAAGAGTCCCTCCCCAGCATCCCTATAGGCCCCCTTCAGATACTGGAAGGCTGCTCTGTGGTCTCCATGCAGCCTTCTCTTCTCCAGACTGAACAGAGCCAGCTTTCTCAGCCTCTCTTCCTACGGGAGGTGCTCCAGCCTCCTGATCGTGGCCCTCCTCTGCACTTGTTCCAACAGTTCCATGTCCTTTTGATGTTGCGGACACCAGGTCTGTACACAGTACTCCAAGTGAGGTCTCAGGAGAGCACAATAGAGGGGCAGGATCACCTCCTTCAACCTGCTGGTCACACTCCTTTTGATGCAGCCCAGGATGCGGTTGGCTTTCTGGGCTGCGAGCACAGACTGAAGCGGGCTCATGTTCATTTTCTCATCAGCCAACACCCCCCGAGTCCTTCTCTGCAGGGCTGCTCTGAATCTCCTCTCTGCCCAACCTGTAGCTGTGCCTGGGATTGCTCCAGCCCGGGTGTAGGACCTTGCACTCAGTATGGATAAACTTCACAAGGCTGACATCAGCCCACCTCACAAGCTTGCCAAGGTCCCTCTGGATGGCATTCCTTCCCTCCAGCGTATCAACCAAACCACACAGCTTGGTGTCATCAGCAAACTTGCTGAGGGCGCACTCAATACCACTGTCCATGTCACCAGCAAAGTTGTTGAACAAGACTGTTCCCAACACCCATCCCTGAGGGACACCACTCGTTACTGGTCTCCAGCTGGACATTGAACCACTGAGGAGAACTCTTTGCGTGCGGCCATCCAGCCAGTTCTTTATCCACCGAGTGGTCTACCTATCAAATTGATGTCTCTCCAATTTAGAGACAAGGATGAAATGTGGGACAGTGTTGAACACTTTTCACAGGTCCAGGTAGATGACATCAGCTGCTCTACCCCTGTCCATCATTTCTGTAGCCCCATCATAGAAGGCCACCAAATTGGTCAGGCAGGATTTCCCCTTAGTGAAGCCATGCTGGCTGTCACCAAGCACCTTATGCTTTTAATGTGCCCCAGCATGCCTTCCAGGAGAATCTGCTCCAGGATTTTGCCAGGCACAGAGGTGAGACTGACTGGTCTGTAGTTCGCCAGCTCATCCATTTTCCCCTTCTTGAAAAGGGGGGTTATATTACCCTTTTTCCAGTCATTGGGAACTTCACCTGACTACCATGATTTTCTAAATATGATGGATAGTGGCTTAGCAACTTCATTTGCCAGCTCTTTTAGGAGTTGTGGATGGATTTCATCAGTTCCCATGGACTTGTGCACGTTCAGGTTCTTAAGATGATCTCGAACCAGATCCTCTCCTACAGTGGGCCCAGGGTCTTCATTCTCAGAGTCCCTGCGTCTACCTTCCAAGACTTGGGTGGTGTGGTCAGAGCATTTGTCAGTGAAGACTGAGGCAAAGAAGTCATTAAGAATCTAATCCTTCTCCAAATCCAGGGTAGCCAGTTCTCCTGACAACTTCCAGAGAGGGCCCACATTGTCGCTAGTCTGACTTTTATTTGCAGTGTAACTATAGAATGCCTTCCTGCTACCTTTAACATCCCTACCCAAGTTTAATTCTAAGTGGGCCTTAGCTTTACTAACCTTTTCCTTAGCTTCCAGGACCTTAATTAATAAATTCTGGGATTTTATAAAACCCAACACTGTTTTACTTCCCTTTTGCACCCCTGCTTTCTGCGTCTCTGAGATGGACAAATTTCGGATTTACTTTCTAGTCAAAGTCAGCATGATCTAGGTAGGCAAGCTGGCCTGGTTTACAGACCAAAGTCATCCAGTGAAGGCAGAACTGTCATGCAATTGTCTACAGCTGACAGTGGAGATGCCCCTACATCTCTGCTGCTCTTCCCAGAGCTCTCTGCACATGGAAACACTACCTTTCTAGCTATAGCTGTGTTCAGTATGCCTCACTGGTTCAGGTGTATAACCTGATATCTGGTCACACAACTGCTGTAACTGAGGGATCAGGGAATTCCTTCCTGACTCCAGCTGGGATTTTTATGGCTCCTTTAACACAGTGCAAAGAGGTCAGTGAGCATCTGATTCTTAATCTGTAACCAGCAGTCATCTGTTGATTCTCTTTTTATGTGTCCTTAACCTTCACTTCTTCATGTGAAATGGGACTAACCTTACTTCTTCAGATGGAAAGAGAAACAGTTGTTTAAAGTGTGTAAAAATGGAATAATAAAAAAAAAAAATACAAAAATTAATTTCTTGCTTGAAAAATTAATGTCTGACTTGGTCAGTGCTCAGTTGGGAGTTTGATTCAATGATCTCAAAGCGCTGATTTTAAAATGTTTTGATAACTGCCAAGAAAAAAAAAAAAAAAGAAAAGACATTATCTTCTTTTGTTCATTTCTCTTGAGAATTTATGGAAGAAATTATCTTTCATGTCTGATTTTGTTAATTTTATATTTTTAATAAGGAAAAGATCTTGCTGTATTCCATTGGAAATACTGCAGTCATAAGGAAATGCAGTGAAAACATACATCTTTGAAATTGTCAATTTGTGCCAATGTGCTATATCAGCACTGTGCTCAATTACAAGGGTACCTCAAGCTTACTATTAAGACATCCTTTGAACGCGTCTTAGAAACATGCTCTGAAATGCAGAAATATGTTTGTTCACACAGTAAAGATGTATTACTTGTCTTTTTTTTTAATTAAAAACCTGAATATATGGAAAATTATATTGACTTATGGTTATTAAAAAAATGGCAATACTTTGCATGCATTTTAGCTTTCCCATTAGAGTTGAACAGAAGAAGGTTTTCCCTGTTGAAAATCTTTGAGATTGTTAAACATATTCTGAGACTGCAGGAAAAAAAAATTCAGTTTTTCAAATAGTTTTTTCTTTGACATGAACCCATTTCTTGTAAAATGTCTTATGAAACAGCAGATTGTACTTTCAATCCCTTTTTATTTTCTTTTTATGTTCTTATATATCAGCTAATAGGACAAGTTAATAGCTATCACTTGTGCTAAAATCTATTCTTAAGAATATAAATAAATTAAGCAAACCAAACATGCATTATTATTGGAACCAAAGAAAATATCTTACAGAGCTTAATTTTTACAGAAGTTTTGTAACTCTCTCCATTCTGTATTTGAAATTATTTTCAATTGGCAGAAAAAAACAATATTTACTAAAGGCAAGACCTTAGGAATAATACTGAAGAACCATTCCTCATATATATTTTTTTGGTTGATACGCTGGAGGGAAGGAATGCCATCCAGAGGGACCATGGCAAGCTTGTGAGGTGGGCTGATGTCAGCCTTGTGAAGTTTATCCATACTGAGTGCAAGGTCCTACACCTGGGTTGGAGCAATCCCAGGCACAGCTCCAGGCTGGGCAGAGAAGAGATTCAGAGCAGCCCTGCAGAGAAGGACTCGGGGGGTGTTGGCTGATGAGAAAATGAACATGAGCCCGCTTCAGTCTGTGCTCGCAGCCCAGAAAGCCAACCGCATCCTGGGCTGCATCAAAAGGAGTGTGACCAGCAGGTTGAAGGAGGTGATCCTGCCCCTCTATTGTGCTCTCCTGAGACCTCACTTGGAGTACTGTGTACAGATCTGGTGTCCGCAACATCAAAAGGACATGGAACTGTTGGAACAAGTGCAGAGGAGGGCCACGATCAGGAGGCTGGAGCACCTCCCGTAGGAAGAGAGGCTGAGAAAGCTGGCTCTGTTCAGTCTGGAGAAGAGAAGGCTGCATGGAGACCACAGAGCAGCCTTCCAGTATCTGAAGGGGGCCTATAGGGATGCTGGGGAGGGACTCTTCATGAGGGACTGTAGTGATAGGACAAGGGGTAATGAGTTCAAACTGAAACAGGGGAAGTTTAGATTGGATAGAAGGAAGTTCTTTGCTGTGAGGGTGGTGAGGCACTGGAATGGGTTGCCCAGGGAAATTGTGAATGCTCCATTGCTGGCAGTGATCATGGCCAGGTTGGATGGAGCCTTGGGTGACATGGTTTAGCGTGAGGTGTCCCTGCCCATGGCAGGGGGGTTGGAACTAGATGATCTTAAGGTCCTTTCCAACTCGGGCTATTCTATGATTTAGGGTATACTTTATGAGAATGACAGCCCTACTCCTGAATTTTAACTGGTTTGAGGGATTTCCTCTCCCTGTAAATCACAGTACTGATCCTCCAGCACTTTTTCTTGCCTGGAATTTTAAAGTAGACTCCCAAACAGGCTAAGCTGACCATCAGTTGTAGCACTTTCCAGAAAATATAAGAAAGTCTAGAGCAGAGTAAATCAATCTGTCAACGGTTGGCCACTTCCATCCACTGAGGTTAAAAGACTTGTTTCAACCTTAGAGTGTGCAAAGTCTGCTTTTTACCTTCTGAACTGCCCATCACTATGCATTTCACAGGGTGCCACATTAGGTTACAGAGCTGCCCAGAGTACCCACATGAAAAATGCTACTCAGACTACATTAAAAAATGTGCACGCTCTTTTTCTCCAGGTGTGACACCTTTCCCAGGGGCTCCATTATCCTGTTCCCCTTGGCTGTGTGGAAATAATTAATTTCACTTGAATGGCTTTTGTTTAGAATAATGTTCGCTGAAGTTATTTGGGTTTCAGGGTTGAGTTTCCTAGAATTTATAATTGTGAAAAAAATGAATCTAGTGTGTTTTACATGGAAGAGATAGTTATAGAACTCTTCTGTACATTAATTCCAAGTTGCTATGCTGGCATCAATTGTGTATCGAGCCAGTGAAGAAATTTCAGTTTCCTACAGTTTTCTTCTCAGGTGCCTCTGAGATTCCTATATGGTGTGATAAGAGGACAGACACAGATTTTGGTAAAATAAAATAATACACTTGAGTGTATTTCCATTTTTTTCTTTCTTGCAGGATTGCTTGCAAATTAATGATATGAAGTTAACTTCATGGTATCTTTCTGATGTAGACATCCTAAACATGCAAAACTAATAGACTAATTTTGATGTGCGTATTTTTACCTTATATTTGATCTAAAGATGCATTAGCCATCCTCAGCTCTTTTCAGTGAAAAGGAATTAACAGGTCCTTTTCATTACAGCATAGAATCATAGCATAATTTAGGTTGGGAGCGACCTTCATAGGTCATCTAGTCTAACTCCCCTTGCTATGAGCAAGAATGCCTTCAACTAGATCAGGTTGCTCAGAGCCGCATCCAACCTGACCTTGAATGTTTCCAGGGATGGGGCATCTACAGCCTTTCTGGGCAACTTATTCTAGTGTTTCATCACCCTCATCGTGCTGTCTACTATGCACATTATCTACACATATGCAGTAGCCATTTTGAGGTGTCTAGAAAAATATGTCAGCAACTCCAATAATGGGATGGTATTCTATTTCTAGAAGTGGTATTTCTGCAGTCTCTGGTAAATATTAGAAGTT
Organism: Myiopsitta monachus; assembly: GCA_017639245.1. Lineage (NCBI taxonomy): Eukaryota > Metazoa > Chordata > Aves > Psittaciformes > Psittacidae > Myiopsitta > Myiopsitta monachus. The sequence goes on from CM029927.1 coordinate 32,554,228, forward strand.
GCTTGGGCATATGTTGGTACATTTTCCTCTGTCCCTCCAAATGCATGCAGTGATCAGTTGTATTCTCCAGGTGTCATATAAACTATTACAGTAGAGAACTGGCACTATGACATCTAAAAATAAGCTTGCTGAGTTGATGTCATGTACCCAATTCCAGTTCCTTTGTACCAAGAAAACTTTACTGTCTGGAGTAGAAATCCTGGGCCTGGTTCCACCATCTGTGATAATCAGGAAAATTTTAAATTTTCATCCTGTCAGTTAAGAAAATAACAAAGTGTTTCCCATCCTTCTGTCTTCTGCATTATGGTGTACATATCACTTGTGGATCTTGCCTGAGAGATTATGGACAGCGATTTCAAAACTGTTGGTTTATGGGATGTTTATTCCCTAGGAATGTAGGTGAAAACTATTGTCTGTGTAGCAGCTCAAGCAGAAAGTAATTAAGCTATCTCTGGGTTCCTGCCTGGCCTTCAGCTTTGCTAAAAGATTCTTTGAAAATCAAATAAGCTGAGAAACTTCATAGAAGTTGACTGTGCCATTGTTGTACCTATCGACAGTGCCAGTGTTGCTAGACATTTCTAAATGACTAATAGTGTAACCTCAGTACTGCTTTAATCAATCATATCTGCTAAACACCCAAAAGACAGTTGAGAAGTTAGTGCACTTTATTCCTTGTTACTTCTAGATGTACCTGACTGAGGCTAGTATTCCTATTTTATGTAACGGAAGCTTTTTCAAACAAATTTGTTTAGGCATTTGGTGTATAGGATACAATGCCTTTTTATGGGTCCACAAAGTCAGCTGTCCACAATGTCAAGAGAGAAATGAGGGCCTGATCCCCTTGACTATCTAATTGCCTAAATTCTGTATTTCAAGGCAGAGGAGGAAGGGCTGTTCAGGCAAGTGTGACCTCAAAAAAATAGGTCTGTGCAGCCCGAGATTGCACCATGCAAATACATTGGCAGCAGCTTAGCTGCATCAGCCTGTCAGCTGGGCTTATACTGTTGGGCTCGCTGCTACACTGGGGCCAGTGCTGTTTCTGTTTCTCTGCCAGGTTTAGTCAGCAGTAGCTTAGGTCTCTGCTGTGATACCAAAATGCCCCAAGAGTGTCTAAATTCATTGTTCTCTCTGTCTTGGAAAGACTTCCTGAGGGTAAAATACGGGAAAATCAGTCTGTACCTAGCAGTTTGTTTTGTTCAAGGGACATGTTTCACTCCCTGTGGGATTCTGGGATTTTCAGTAAGTAGGAAATAAGTCAGCAGTCTCCAACAGATACTGTGAGTATGTGAGGTCAGCATCTCCCAGCAGCTCTTCTAAAAGAATTTGTGTTTCTAGGCCTGATAAAGTTCCAGGAAAAAGCAATTGTATTTAAAACTCATGGAAACTCCGGAACCATGAGGTGCTTCACATCTAGCGCTTCTGGAGAGTATCTTGAGACTCATAAGAGTGTCTTGAGTGAAAAATGGTGTTATACTATAGACTGGGCCATAGACACACAAAACCTCTTCAGTGACATTTTACCTTCTATCTGGCAGTAATGTGATGTACACAGAGTAAAATAATAATAATAATAATGTTTTTCAGCATATCCAGATTTCTGAGATTTCAGACAGGAAAAAATCCTGAAAATTACACTGAAAATTATGGTAGCACCAGGAGAACCTTCATCCTGGGAGCAGGACTTTTATTGCAAATAGTACCAGGTACAAGAATGAAACTCTGAGATCTGCTAACTAGATAAATCATTATTACATAGCATTAGGCAAAACCAGGATATGTTGATTGAAACAGGTAGAGGTCAACAGCATGAGGAAGGTTTACTTCCTTTTCTTGGAAGTGAGACTTCCTGCATTTATGCCAGCAGGAGGCACTGAAAGCTAGCAATGAAAGCAGCAATTGGAAATGTACTTTTGTAATGATTACATTGCTGTATTTTCTGGTAACAGATTCCTTCAGTTTCCTTCAAAATAGGTGCTCTGGTGTGTGCTGCCTGTAGTGTTTGATAGGTCATCCCACAGAAATCTGTCAAATGGATTCATGGTCATAATGTTATATGAAAATAGTTAAATAATATTTTTCTTTGCGCAACTTTTAAGGATAGAGCGGCTTTTACTTTGGTTTGTTTTTTGTAGATCTGTGGTACAAAGCTAAAGCAAAGCTGACACTTAGTAAGATTTTTATCTGAAATTTATTTCAAATACCATGATTTTGTTATTAATACTACTAAGGAAATCTTTCTTTTTAAATGAAAGCATGTTCATACATTTTTTCAAGCCATTGAGAAATATGTTTTAAGTGGGCCGCTTATATGAAGTAAAAAATGCACAAAAAGCCAAAGTTTGAAAAAAAGATTTTAACTGAATTATTTATTCTATTTACAGTCTGAAAACAATTATAATGAAAATTTTTATTTGTAGTTTAACAGAACTGCTATAAGCTCTACCCTCAAAACAATGTATTTATCCACCACATTTGCCTTCATCTTTTTCAGGCTACAGAAACAGTAACATATCTGTTCTCTACCTCAAAGTAACATTCTGATGATTAATTATTTTATTCTGGATTTCAACAGCAGCCTACAGTTAGCTACTGAAATGTATATTTAGACATTCCCCAGTTTTCAGTTCTTGATAACATTAGACAACCCGTTGATTGTTTTTTTTTTTTTTTTTAATCAAGCTTTTCTTAGAATAGTTTTGCTGTTTGACCATCTTTATGAGGCTGCAGACACTGGGTTGTAAGCACTTGTACAGTTTATATTTGCTATTAATGGCTTTCTCTCATGGGAAGAAGAGTAGATATCCATATTACTATAGGATGTGCAGAAATACACATTTTTACTGCAAGCACATGAAAAATCAGTTATGAATTTTTGTTTTCCTAATTGCTAATATGAATACAGGAAAAATCTTTTTCCAATCTGATGTACAAATTCTTACCTTCACACTAGATTATTGGACTTTTCATTAATCCAAAGTATGTCTGAAGCTGTAGCTGTAAAAGAAGGTAAACTCACTTACATTTCAATCAGAAAGTATATTTCCGTAAAATAAACAAAGAAAATATAAGCTTGTCATCATTACATTTTCAGGTATATTTTCACTTAATCTTCATTCTTTTCTAACATCTTAGTCTGACACTCCTTGGAAGAATCAACACTAAAATAGACATCATGGTCACCAAGGTCACTCAATATAAATGACCCAGACAACTTGAGCAAAAAAGTGTGAAATACCTTGCCATAAAAAATTATTTTCTGTTAAAAACATTATACAAAACAACATTTCTATGCCTTCTACTACGTATTTTAATTTGAATAAGGTAATGGGATTTACAAATGTGAAAGTTTCAAAGTCAATTCTACTAAGTATATTTGGTGTGTTAAGGCCATGAACATGGCTGCGTACTTTTTCTTCCTAAATACCTTTTTCGTTTCTGTCACTTTTATCCATCTGCATTACTGTGCAGAGTGGTAATGGTATTTGGATAGATCATATATTTTAATAGATTCTTATATACCATATAAAATGATCTATTCCAAGGTAGAACTAAAATAGATACTGAGAACCCATCCATGCTAATTAAAAACTCTACAGATAGTATCAGCTAATTTTTTCTTTTTTTTTTTTTACCTTTATTTTCCACCTTTGTTTTTCATTCTTTTGTTATAATAATTTGTCTGAGAAACAACTTTAAGGATAGCTTTCTGATACTATCCTCTATATTCACCAGTGATAATTGGGATGCTTTACAAGACGTGTGACACCGTAAGTAATCTGAGAATAAGCTGAATCATACAGTGCTCTGAGTTCAGTGCTGCCATGAGCAATTTTCTTTGAAAGGAAGTAAAACCAGTTAACTAAGCTCTATTTCCTCCTTCGGTGTCTTATGCCTCCTATAGCCATACAACACTCCCAAGTTACTGCCTAAATCATGCTTTTTATTGGACACCCTGTTAACCAGGCCACTAAAACTGATTGTTTTTAAGGCTTTCAGGGATCTGAGGCCATCCGAGGGTGGCCTCACAAACAGGTGTAAAGGAAGAAATGAAAGAGAATGGTAGTGCCGAATGGTAACAGTAGCAGAAACTGAAGATGTCTTTAGAAAGAAAAAGTATACAGCCATGCTCTGTTGCCTCAGCTTCTCACATGTGCTTGCCTGCTTCAGCACACTTCACACTGCTAGCACAATACCTTTATTTGAAAGTGAGTGGAGAGTTGCTTAGCAAACTGTATGCACCAGAGACTTTCAACTTTGTCATCACTACTTTAAGTAGCATATTCACAGTAATACCACAGGAAATAATACTTTTAATTGGTGTCTAAACACTGGAATAATTTTGTTGCATTTGTTGTTTCTTTGGTACTCATTTTTTAAAAAGGTAGTAAGGTCTAGACAACCACACATATATTTGGATCTTATTTTTTTTCTGAAATACTTAGCAAACTAGTATTTATATGTGATTCGTACAACTGGAAAACATTGAAATAGAGTTTGGAAGACTGCCTCTGTCTTAGACACATACAGCTGAACCTACTTTTTATATGCTTAATATACCACAGGCGGAGAAAAGGCATAATTGTAATGCAGCCTTTCTAAGGAAATGTGTTTATAAAGTCAGTGGAGAGAACAGATATTCTTAAAATGGTTCAGTTCATCTCATCTTACTGCAGTAACCACCAGGCTGAACTTAACCCCCTTCTTGCTTGGTGATCTCTGAATTGATGTTAGCCCAAGTGGCTGGTTTGAAGAGATAAGCTGGGACACGCTTTGTTGCACTGTGTGTGTGCATCTGGCAGCTGTGGTGCCCTCCTGGGATGTGTCCAACCCAGACCTACAATCTTCTATGTAAGTGCCAGTCAGCTTTCTTCCATATCATTCAATCAGAATTTTCTTGGGTGGCAGTGGAGTGCTGGGTCAGAAACCTGTCCTTGTGTTGTCACAACAGGTACTTCAGCACAGGACCAGGTTTCTTGGGAACTTGCAGGCCAATCAAACAAGACATTTAGCAAATTTAGGAACCTACAAGCTAGACAGTGCTAGCTAGTGGGCAACCGTAATTTCAATATTAGTTTTGAGGGGTGTTTTCATTATTTAATTCCAACTTTGTGGAATTAATTCCATCTTTTCACTTGTACACACCTCTTTTTTTCTCATATGTAAAATAGAAAGAATAATACTAACCTCCTTTTTAAAGTACTTGAGAAATCCACTGAAGAGAAATGCAATTAAAAATAACATGTAGCAATGGCACCTGAGATTACTTTTACAGTAGTTAATGTGCTTCAGATCAAATATATATTAATTATTGAAGTGAACACATACAAAGACTTGTACACTTAGATTTATTATACATACAGTGACTTCTTTTCTGTTGTGCATTGACTTATGGCATCTGAAATGAATCAAAATGGAAAACTTAGGAACTATCTTGTGGTAAAAAGATGATAAAAAGAAAAAGAAAAAGTGTTCAGCACAAGATAATTAAAAAAGAAAAGTAAAAAATATCTGATTTACATGAAAACAAAGCAAACTTTGCAATAGTGTCTACTATGGGTACTTACACAAACTTCACCCATGTTGTCTGAAAAAGGGCTACATAACATATAAATATTTTTTCTTCATTGGTTTTCATTGATATGGCATGGTTTCAAGCAAGTTCATCATTTAGCAATACCCTACACTCTCACCTCTACACACTCTTTTTGGCATAAATAAATAGAAGTCACATTTCTGCAGAAGAAAAATGTCATGCATAAAACAACACCACCACAACAAAGGGAAGCGATGCAGAAATTGACTATGAATTCTGACATTTTTGGTGAAGATCTCTTATTTATCAAGGTTTTGCAGCATGTTCACTGCAAGAGGAAATTCTCCAGCTCGCATTTGCTTCCCTCTTTCTCTACACTTTCAAAACTAAACAGCCAAATGCATCAAAACAAGAAACATAAGGATTTGCTTCCCAGAGATGATACTGTCACCATCATCCAGCTGGAGTCAGACTACCTAGCTTATTCAGAAGGCATGCTCAGTCTGCAGCTATGGAAAGCTGTGATACTCATTAACATGGCATTTGTTGTTTGCTACTATCAAGTGTGTATGAATATTCTCATGATATGCTTTACCCATGCACTGTGATTAAGCATACCAGAACTCATGCACTCCTACATCCAGTCTCTGTACTTGAGATGAAATACTGACTGGATCTCCCAGTTTTGCAGAAACTCACTGCTTACTGTGCAATAATTCTACTTCCTCACATGTGCAGTTCCTTGTCTCACCACTTCCAGCTGAAATTAAAGCCTTGAATGACACTTTCAGTGCTGTGCCATCCTGCCAGTGTTTTACTCTTTAAAGATGGAGCTTTCTGCATGGTTATCTCTAATCTGCAGTTTATATCAGAAGTGGCAGTACAGAATAACAGGTTAATTCATGCAGGAAAGGATCTCAGGCTATCTCTAGTCCAGCTCCTTACTCACATCAGGGCCAGTTCTGGGGCTGCAGACAATCTGTTCATGGCTTGTTCGAAAGCTTGACTCCCTTCAAGGGCAAGGATGGCGCTCCCTGTTGGGGTAGCCTTGATGACCCTTCATAGGCTGTGGGGTTCTGTTAGATATTCACAAATCTGTCTCTTCTACAGGCTGAACCAGCCCAGCTCCGCCAGTCTTTCCTCAGGGGCAAGTGCGTCAACCCCATCACCATAGGATTCTTCCATAGGCTTCCTCTTTTTTTTTACATGTCTTTGCTTTGTTGAGGCTCCAAACTGGATGCAGTATCTAGATGTGGTCTGACAGATATGACGCGGGAGGCAACAATCCCTTTCCTCTGTTCATGGTCCATTCCCGTGTTGAGGCAACCCAGGAGGCTGCTGGCTGCTTTTGCTGTCAGGGCGTACTATGAGGTTGTGTTCAGTTCACTGTACAGTACCACCCTGAGGCTTTTCCCACAGAGGTGCACCCTAGCCCCTCTGTCCTCAGCCTGTTCTATTGCAGGGACCCTGCCCTCTCTGGAGCACTGATTGACATTTGCACTTGCTGACTTTCATGGGGTTTCTGTCAGCCCATTCCTGCAGGTCCCCCTGGCAATGCTCTAAGGCGTGCTGAGTTGCATGGTGGTAGATTATTATTGGGAAGAGGCCTATAGAAACGTAATCATACACGTAGGGGTTCCAAGGCTGACCTTACGAATTAATTCCAAAAGCAAATGCTTATGAATAAACATTAGGAGTAGCCACAATGCAGTCAAGCTCTTTGCCATAATAGTTTTATTATAAAGGGCACCAAGCAATAGAGAGAATAGCTGTGTATAGGCTCAAAAAACTTGAAATAATTGCAAGGTTAGAGACCAGCATACTCCCCCATCACTTCCACAGATCTGATTAAAAAAGCTTCTTAAAGAGGAAAAAAGGAAAGAAAAAAATAAAAAAAAAGAAAGTCTAATGTAGTCTATTTATTTTAAAGAAAATTACTTTGGCTTCTCATAGGAAGATAATAATTAAGGAAACAAAAGAAAAAAAAACCCTGAAGATAAGCAGCATCTTCTTTGCATATGTAAAGAACTGCATCAGAGACTATAATCTTTTTTGTCCCTTGTGACACATGCTTTGAAGGAGAAAGAAAGAAAGACTCGTAAGTGATGGCACTTCCACTGTCACCCCCAGATACCCACAAAATGTAGACATTTGATATATTTGAACACTGTGTTGATAACTGCAGATCTTTGAGCAGTAGAAGGAAAAAAATATTGCCCTTGAAGGCTGTCTGGTTTGAAGCTTTTGCCAAATTGAAGCTGTTAATCAGTGGAGTTGTTAATACAATGAAATGCCCACACAGAACTAATAAAACAATTTAAGGGCAGAAAGGCAAAATTCTGGATATCTGCGTGCAAATATGAGAGTGAAGGCAAAGAAAGAGTGAGATAACTTTATTTTATTCATAACCTTTTGTTTGAAGTGTTTAATTTCAGTTTTGACTGTTTAAAGTTTCCACATTTTTTCTTTTCTGAATAACTTCAAGAAACGCACTAAGTAATTTACTGAATGTTGTTATGAGTAATTCATTCTCTGTGTTTTAATTGCTGTGGAATATAAACACGAATCTTTATAGAGAGACAGATAAAGTTGCCTGACATATCAAAAATATATTTAGATAAAAAGTTAATGGAATGTTTGAAGCTCAGCCTTTATGTATACAGTCGTCTTCATTTCCAAAATATTCAGATGCATGAAGATCAGATGAGCATCCATATGTTACAGAAAAATTACACTGAAATAACCTGCAGGAAAAGACTACAGCAGTTTTATAGGGGGCTATATCTTTAGTAGTTTTAAATAGTTTTGCATGGCTTGACATATAACTACGAATTATAGTAGCTCTGTGGGCTAAGAAAAGCACTAGACATGTCATGTGATTAATTTTTATGTTCAAACATTTATAATGTCAGATTTGATGGAAAGAGAGCAGAGTAATCTGGAAAGGGGGTGTTTGTATGCGTGTCCTTACACCTGGAGAAAAACTGTAATTTAAACATGCACTCAAATAGTAGAATATCCAGAGAAGCTTGCATCAATGACACTAATTCATTTCGCAAACAACAAAAAAGGTGCTACAGATTGCTACATTTGTATTCTGTCTTGCAGTTTTCCCAATTGCAAGCTATGGAAGAGAACTGAATAAATCAAAAGATGTTATTACAGCAATGATATACTATATGCTACTCTACATTACCAGGAGATAATGCAATAGCATTTTTGTGGATCACTACATGTCATAACTCCTGACAACTATAAGCATGTCCACATAAAAGGTCACAGTCATGGGATGCCACAGCCTGCTGAATAAAATGAAATGCAGTACTGTACTGTCATAAATACTTGTGTTGAAAAGAGGTGCAACAATTTACTGAGTAGACTAGTAATCTAAAAAAAAAAAATCCACTGCTGCAAAAGCTATTTTAATACCAGATATAATCTTACGTAAGGCAGATGGGGATAAAACCATTTGAAGTAGAGGATTACACTACAAAAAAAGTAGCATATGGCTACACTTACACTGCGTGGGAGATGGGATTGCAATACCACTGTGCTGCAAGAAGCCAGCATCATGATGCAAATAAAATTTTGGCAAACTTTATGGAGAATATGCAAGCCACCTTTGGCCATATGAAACTCCTGAGATTGATAAATGCTAAAAAGATCTATGCAAGTAGACTTCCGCTGTGTGGGCACAGCCTAGAAGATAGGCAGGGAGGGGAGGGCATCATCAGACCAACTGTCAGTATGTAAATAATCTTCATGGCTATGCTATATTGCTTACTGAAGGGTGAAATGATATTATCTGGTCTTCACAAAATTATTTCCTCCTAAATTGCTATTCAGTATATGTTGATGTTTAAAGAATAATAATGCTGTGGGTTGAGTTATGCATGCAACTGGCTGACACTTAAATAGCGTTTTTAAATTTCTGTAATTTTTTGTTTCATAGGTCTAGCTGTAGCTGAAACAGTAGCTGCCTCTAACTCGAGTTAAAGTGTACATCCTGGTAAAACAAAGTCACACTCCTGAGACTGCTACACCATGCTATTTGCACGGGCAAAGGCAGCTTCTCATCTTGTTTTTTGTAGAAGTTGTGTGTGAGGGTACTGTCGTGGTTTAAGCCCAGCTGTAACTCAGAAAAACCACACAGTCTCTGGAGTCTCCCCTCCCCTTCCTCCCCCCTGCTCCCGGAGGGATGGGGAGGAGAATTGAAAGAATGTAACTCCCATGGGTTGAGATAAGAGCAGTCCAGTAACTAAGGTATAATGCAAATCACTACTGCTACCACCAATAATAATGATAAGGGAAATACAAGGGAAGAGAATACAACCGCTCATCACCCAATGACCAAGCCATGAACTAACTCTTCTGGGTCCCTGCCCCCAGTTTTTACATCCTGGGCATGGCATGCTGCAGTATGGAATACTTCTTTGGCTAGGTTGGGTCAGGTGTCCTGCCTCTGCTTCCTCCCGGCTTCCCCTCCTCCCTGGCAGAGTATGAGACTCAGAAAGTCCTTGGTCAGACTTAACATTTGAGCAGTAACTAAAACCATCAGTGCTATCAGAGCTGTTCCCAGGCCAAAATCAAAACCACAGCACTGCACCACCTGCTAAGAAGGAGAAAAAAATGACTGCTACTGCTGAACCCAGGACAGGTACTAATCATTTATTCATATGCAATCGTGTAATCACAGAGCAAGGGAGCTGAAGAGTTTATTATTTTGAAATTTTCTACTTCTAGGGGCTGTTATTACAGAAACCTTGCTAGTTCATAACTTGGCATATTAACTTAAACCAGCCATCAATTTACATTTACATTATTATTTTCAGGCTTTAGCTGCATTAGCTGAGGGCAAGACATGCTGTCTGAAGAAGGAGTAGAGCAAATAGCTAGAGCCTAAAAGTTTTGCAGTCGCTGGAGCTAAATCCAACAGAGACTAGAAGGCAACAGCTCTGGGGAGGGTGGAGACAAGGCGGAAGAGAAGGGCACCTGCAAGCCAGATGGGAACTTACTGATTCAGTCATAAAAGCCCTGGTGGATTGGCAGTGAGATCTTTTAGTTTAAATGTAAGATGAAATGAGTTTGGCATTACAAGCAAGAGAGTTTTATCCTTTGCTCAGGTAACAGAGTTTGGTCATTCTTCAGCAGTTTCTTTTATGGTGGAAACTAGTTTACAGAATTCAAAATTTTGGTTTAATTCCTTTAGTCAAATAAGAGTAACAGCTTAGACTGCAACCTTACAGTATTTGGTTCATGTCCTGTACAGAAAGCCAGTTTACCCTAGGTTTTTTCAGACAATTAAGCTTTTTCCTTATAGTTCACTGTGGTAGATTGGTAGGAAAATCTTGATTGTCGTGGTTTAAGCTGTAAATCTCACTTCTCCCTCTCTCTTCCCTCCCCACTCCGATGGGGGGGGGGGGGTGGGTGGGATGGGGAGAAGAACCGAAAGAATGTAGCTCCCATGGGTTGACATAAGAACAGTCCAGTAACTGAGGTATAATACAAATCACTACTGCTACCACCAATAATAACAATGACAAGGCAAATACAAGGGAAGAGGATACAATCGCTCAACACCTGACCGAGCCGAGAGAGAGAGACTTTTGGGTTCCTGCCCCCAGTATTTTACATCCTGGGCATGATGTGCTGTGGCATGGAATAGCTCTTTGGTCAGTTTGGGTCAGGTGTCCTGTCTCTGCTTCCTCCCGACTTCCCCTCCTCCCCAGCAGAGCATGAGACTCAGAAAGTCCTTGGTCAGACCAAAGCATTACCAAGCAATTACTGAAAACACTGGTGTTATCAGTGCTGCTCCAGCTAACAAGGAGAAAAATGACTGCTGCTGCTGAACCCAGGACATCTTAAATGATGTTGCTGGTAAGAGGTATAGGTATGGACAGAATCCTGACAAGTTGTGTGGGAAAATTACTTTGGTGAAGTTGGAATTAGAGAAAACTGGGGTTTAACAGAGGTTGTAGTATTAAGGAAAATTTTTCAGGGTGAAATAGAGTTGCTGCTTCCAAGATGGTTGGCATACACATATTTTACTCTGCCACAGTTCCCTGGGCAACACAACCTGCCATTCTAGTACATGCTAAGAGTAGTAACAGAGGGTGGAGCAGAGTGGAGACACCATAGCCAGGCTCTGTTGCACTGCTTTGATCCTTTTCTTCTCCATAATTTTTAAAATGTAGCATTATGATCACAGTATTTGCAATATTCCTCATCAGCTGTTATTCTGTTACAAATTTAGATGTATTAGGTTATCAGTTCTGACTACTGTTTGCTTTTTTATTTATTGGCATCCTGCTGTGGGACTAAGTCTGGAAAAGCTTGTGTCTCTCTAGGTAGCTAATGATATAGCCCTTGTCATCATAATTCATTCTCTCATCACAGTGTCATATCATTAAGCTGTGTTAAACTTTGGTCAGTCTCAAGGTTTTTTGATAACTGTGGAATGTATTAGTCTCCTAGTGAACAACCAAGTGCAATAAGACTTAAAGGCAACATATTTTTATACAGGGAAATTAAAATAATAATAATAATAATCTGGAAGTCTTGGCTCTTTGTCTCTGTTTAGATTCAGCTTTTGGAGAGCACGAAGCTTTGCTGATGCCAGTACCTCTTGTCTGTGACTTTTAAGAATAACTGGAGCATAAATTACATTAACAACAACAAAAAATGCTATGCTTATAACTATCAGATAATACTGGGTAACAGAAAATGCAATCATTTACATGCAAATAGCTTTGAAGCTGTAGTGACTCTAAAGATGTAATTGAATGCATTTATTAAGGTCATATTCCTTAGAGACTTCATACTTGAACATATCGTCTATAAGCTGCTTATGTCCATGCATGACTTCCTGACTGCTATCTTACCATTATTCCCATGATTTTTTAACTTTTCTCATGTTTTCCCTATCTTTCATTAGTGTCTGTGTGTCAGTGTCTAACAACACTAATGAGCTGTGGCCCCAAAGCCTCAGGGATCTATACGACACTTGAAATAAATGGCTTACCTTGATGCAAAGCTTAGGTTACTGAGTAAGCCTGCAGATTATTACCTTTGCTACTTCCCTCTCCTGTCACCCCATTTTTATCTTTTTATGACTTCTGTTCATTCATTTGAATTCCTCCGTATGAAGAAATTCTGAGTACCGATGCTGAGTATTGTATGAATCCAGAAAGTGAATATTTTCAAGTCAAAATAAATCCAGTGATTTTTTCATAATACCACCACTGGTACATCAATGATAAATTGCAGCAGATATGCTAATAGACCCAGTAGATAAATTGCAACAGATATGCTAATGGATGCAGTACTGGCTCCAGTCCTGTGTAACATCTTCATTAATGATCTGAGTGATGAGGCACAGTGTACCCTCAGCAAGTTTCTAAATGACACTAAACAGGGAGGAGTAGCTGATATGCCAGTAGATCATGTTGCCATCCAGAGGGACCTCAACAGGCTGGAGAAAGGGGCTGTCAGGAGCCTCAGGAAGTTCAACAAGGAGAAACGCAAAATCCTACAGCTGGGGGGGAGCAACCCCATGCACCAATGTATGCTGGATACTGCCCAGGTGGAAAGCAGTCTTGCAGAAAAGGACCTGGGGGATGAGTTGAATATGAGCCATAAATGCGCTCCTCCTGCAAAGAAGGCAAATGTTATCCTTGTCTGCATTAGACGAAGTATTGCCAGCAGGTCAGATATTAATAAAAGTTTGTGTCCTGTCTCTGTATGCTAAAAGTCAGCAATATCTCTGAGTGTTTGGGCCTCATTCTTCAAGAAATTGTACTTCTAGTGTGTTGCTAAAATCTATCAAGATTGTAGAAAAAAAATGTTAGTCACCTGGTCTAGTTCAACTGCTGGAGTACCCTTGTTTTCTTCATTAAGATTGCGCCAAGGATCCAAATTTCTTCAAAGCCAAGATAGCAATTGTGAATATTCATGTAAGGGATAATCAGACTTTACAGTAAGCAACTGTGCCATTTGACATCAAAGTTCAAGAAATACTATAGCACATCTCTGATGCCTATTCACTTTAAGAAGAAAATGATTGGTAGACAAGTGAAAATAAGAATAACCTAGGCAGTTATTTCACTTTTGGGTTAAATTAAAAGAAAATATTACTTTTGGGAAGCCAGGAGCATATTAGCTGTACTTTCAATCCAACCCTCCTATGGAGCCATACATCTTAGAGCCCCAAACACCCTTGGGGCTCTTTACTGACTAACATGGATGGCCATGTCCTTTGCTACCAAACAATCCAGTATGTGAAACCTTTCCAAAAAATTCAGAAATTCCTGACTGATCAATGATGTTGCTAACAAAAATCTAAACTTCTCTACTCCTCTTTAGACTTCTATTTTCATTGTTACATGTAATGCAACAGAGGTGATTTTCCAATTGCCTTCTATTTGCTTTTGCTCCTTTCTTACAAAGAATCCTACAGGGACATACATAAACTTTTGCTATTTCCCTGAATATCTGAAATATTGTTGCACCTGCATTTGTACCAATATTCACTCTCAAAAAGAACTCTAGGAGAAAGAATGTCAGGAGGAACAAATGCTTACTTTAAAGCCTGCTCAAATGCTTGTGCATAATTACACTGATAGCTGAACAATCAAACTGTGAGGCTGAATAAGTTTATTTTCTGAAAAATTGTATGCACGTTAGCCCTTGACATTGCAAAAATAATCATCTTAACAATCTAAGCCTTTACTTTAGACAGTTAGGATGTTTATCCGAGATCCTGTGTTGTGGTAGAGTAAATAATATGTGCAGAACTGTCACAGTTTTTCTGTCAAGAAACTTCAATGTACAGTGGCTATACAAAATGTATGAAATATTTCTCTAAATGTTGCAAATTTAGAAAGAACCTACTTCTTTCTGCAAATTCAATTTCTCATTGTGAGAATATATTATGGATGTTAAGCACACCAGTGGACCTCTATAATTTTAAATGTTGCAATTTACTATTAGTAGCTCTGAGTACTTCCTGTGGTGTTCATGATTAACTGATATATTTCATTACAATGTTTTGAATGAAATCTCAATTTTGAGAAGAAAGGTTTCCAAGCCTCTAGAAAATTTGGTAACTGCCATGACTTAACCCCAGCTGAAAACTAAGCATCACACAGCTGCTTGCTCACTCCTCCTGCAATGAGATAGGGAAGAGAATTGGAAGAGTAAAACCACAAAAACTCATGGGTTGAGATAAAGGCAGTTTAATAGGCAAAGCAGAATCCACACACACAAGCAAAGGGAAACAAGGAATTAATTTGTCACTTCCCACTGGCAGGCAGGTGTTCAGCCATCTGAGAAAAGCTGGGCTGCATCACGGTTACCTGGGAAGACAAATGTTATCATTCTGAATGTCCCCCCTTTTTTCTTCTTCACCCAGCTTCATATGCAGAGCATGACTCCCTATGGTATGGAATATCTCTTGGGTCAACTGTGGTCTGCTGTCCTGGCTGTGTCCCCTCTCAACTCCTTGTGCACCCCCAGCCTACTCGCTGATGTGTGAGGAGCAGAAAAGGCCTTGGCTCTGTGTGAGCTCTGGTCAGCAGGAACTAAACATCCGTCTAAAACAGAGTCACATACTAGATACTATGAAGAACATTAGCTCTACCCCAGCCAAAACCAACACAGTAACTCAGTCCAATTGTAGTGTCTTTAAGTGACTCACCTAATTTTCATCCTAATATAAGAACATTGTAAAAAATGAAGGTATTGTGAGCATGGTATTTCGCAAAACATTTTACAATCACCTGACATGTTGGATCTCACTTATCTGCTGAAACTTCTTTGATGAGTTATTTCTTTTCATGTTACATTGTTTAATTTAGCAAAGATCAACTGAAGCTAATTTAGATGGACGTTCAAGTAGAAAACCTTTTACCAATCTTCAACATGTTGAAAAAGAGTTTTCACCGAAAGTGTGAGAATAATGCATCATATATATGTAAAGATTATATATGTTGGTTAAAGATTGTTAGATTATAAAGCAAAACCATATAAAATCTTTGATTGTTTTTAAAGTTTTAATATTATTGCTGTTATTATTTTGTGGTCTAAAATCCTCATTAAGGCTTTTGCTTGGACAATACGGGAATTGAGATCTACTTATTAAAATTCCTTGCTTTCTTAATTTGATGCCATTTACTGTAGCTCTCTTACAGATGTATTTTGTTGGAAACTTCGTAAAGTGCAGATCTAGGGTGAGAGATATTTTCTTCCCACTAATACAATTTGTTTTGACACACTGGGTGGTTTTGCCTCTATTTCTGAGATGAGTTCAGACGATTCATATACAATTTGTGTCATAGAAACTGCTTGACATTTTACAATGTTGAACTTGTTGATTAATGATGGAAGAAATGTAAACTACTAAATCAATCACTTCTAAATTTTGGGATGACATAGAAGGTATTTTTAAATTGAGACAGCCCTCTAAATGATTAGTTCCTTCCCAAGAATTTTGCTGAGCATGTGAAGACAAGTTGATGGTATTTGCATGCTGTTTCTTTTAGTGGACTAATAATCATATCTATAAATTTTTTAGAGAATGTTTATATTATTATATAGCTAGAAGAAGAAATTGTTGCTTTTTCTCTGGCTCCAGGAACATTAAATACCTGAGAAAAAGGGTTGATGTTGATATGCTCATTAGGTCATCATTGTTATTCTGTCGCCTTCCTACGAGCCAGATTTTGAATGTGAGAACAATTTTTCAGAAGAACTTTATATGTAGATACTAAACTGCAAGTTGAAAGTAAAATGTGTGTATCATGAGCCCAGAGGCTGGCTTTGTTTGACCTTCCTTAGAAGTGGCCACAAGTATAAAGTCCAGTTTTGATCAAGGTCATTCATAAATATAAATCTGATTCCACTTCAAATTAGGGCCAGAATGTTAGCTAATGTAAATTAATGTTAATCTTTTGAGTTAAACACCAATTCATATTTATTGTAGCCTGGCTTATCTTTCCTCTCACTTCATGTTCCTCCTCTGCTGACAGCAGCAGGAAAGAATACACTCATTTGTCTTTTTTATTCAATGCAATTTCCATTATATCCTAGTCAAATTAGCTAAATAAATGTTGTTCTCTTTAGCTACCTCTTCACAGGGACTTTTTCCAGTACTCAAGTACATTCCTTTACTGTCCCAGACTATCCTTCTAGGAAACCTCCACCAAAACTTCCATGTTAGGAAATCAGGTTTTCCAGGTAAGATTTCAATTCACATGATGTATTGGCATTGTGCAATATTTTGCTGATTAAAACCTGATAAAACAGCCCTAATAAAAATAGGACAAGGAGGAATGGCTTTTAACTGAAAGAGTGTAGATTTATTAGATATATGGTAGAAGTTCTTGCTTGTGGGAGTGGTGAGACACTGGAACAAGTTCCCCAAAGAAATTGTGGGTGCCCCATCCCTGACACTGTTCAAGGCCAAGGTTGGATGGGGCTTTGAGCAACCTGGTCTAGTGTGAAGCATCCCTGCCTATGTCAGGGAAGGTGGAACTAGATGATGCCTAAGATCCCTTTCAACCCAAACTATTCTATGGTCCTATTAAAACTTACTCTAAAATACAAACATTTGGAATTAAGGAAGTTTTTCTTTACCCTTAAATGCATTTTAAGTTATTATTGTTCTTTGAATATATTTATTGCATTTCTGTACTATTTATGGTAATTAAAATTCATCAACCAAAGCTATGACAGAGTGATTTTTTTTTTTTTTTAATGAAGTATGGCATGTTGAATTGTCCAGCAAAAGAGAAAAAAATGTATATTATATGGTATTATTATGCTTCGATAAAAAGAAATCTGACTGGCTAAAAATTATAATGTTAGTATTTCATAAATTCAGAAGTATTCTATAGTGGGGTCTTAATTTTAATGTCGCACATAAGGTTACATATGGCACAGTTTGTTTTTTACAGTGGAAATAGTCTGTGGGAAACAGTTAGCTCATCAGCATGTACCAGAAACACATAAATATAAACAAATTTTATAGTGGTGATTTTATCTGAACCTATTTAAGGGATGAATGAGACTGATCTGGGAAGTTAGTGTGAAAAGCTCAGTTGGCACAATCCACCACAGTTTGAACAGTGCCAGTGAGACCTTCTGATTTGAATCCCTCATCCCCACTCCTGTGAACAGTCCACCTAGCTAGAGCTAGCTAAAATCACAAGTGAAGAAAGTTAGTAAATAAATTTCTCACATTATAACTTTAAAGATGTGGGTCTCAAGGTCATTCTTTGGACCACCTTTATCATTTTCACACTTGTATTGAGACCCTTGTGCTTAAGATACGCTCATAGAGCATTTTCAGGGAAGGTATAAAATGGTCACCTTTCTACTTCCCGATTTGCATGCAGAGTCTTTGATAGATAAATTCCAGAGAACTTCATGATTTCTGTCTTACTTCCAAGTAGTTTACCATGTAGATATATACAACTCAAATTAATGACATGTATTGTAAACTCTCTCCCTTCATAATTTCACTGTATTGCTATGTTAGGGAAGTCAGGGTGCAATCAAGATTTTCTTCAGGGAAGTCTTCCTACTCCATGTATTCATGAAGCCATTTAACTGGTAGAGACAAAAGGAGCTGGGTATACTAGAGGGTGTCTTCAGAGCATTTGAGACTCAAAATCTGGAGGCTGAAAAAGACTGACGGGTAGTGAAATCCTTGTCCTTGAAATCTGCGTGCTTCAATTAAGAAAATGTTGAGCAAAGCAGCATAAGCCATGAACAAATAAAATACAAAATAACAAAGAGATTTAATTTAAAAAGTTCACATAATTTTAGCTTTGGGATTCAAGTTTGAGGATCTTATAAACTAAGGAATTGAACTTTGAAAAAATATACATCTGACACATTTTATGAAGAACATTAATTTACAATAACTCAGGAGACATTATTAAATATTGAGATACATAAACTACTAGTCACTTTTAAAAGAAATTTTGGCTGTGTCATTTAAAAGCTGTTTTTAATGGCAAAATATGCCCTTTTCAGTATCATAATACTTTCCAGTACCCTGATCCCATGCTACTAGAAAGATAAGTCCTTTTTATCTAATGAACAAGTCTAATTATCTTTCCTTATAAAATGTTAGTTCTGCAACCTCTTCCAATCTTTGTTTCCTAGGCTTCTTACTTACAATTACATATCTGATTTCCTGGCATCATCAACACAACAATATTGTCTTGGAAGAAAATGAAAAATCTGAAACAGTTCCTAAATAACAATCTTCTCAAGGTATTCAAAATATCAGAATTAGAACTTTTCACTTACTTTAGTAACATAATTAATAAATAGATGTTATTAATTAATGATAATTCTTTGGATTTTGACTGTTCCATTAAATTAGAAACCTGGTGAATAATCACCTGCCACAGGGAATCTCAGATCATTCTTTATCTGTTTTGTATAAAAGTAGCTTGGAGGAACGCACCATTATCCTTCTAGAAGGGACCTGACAAAAATGCTGATGATTTTGCATGGTCAGTTTATAAGATTTCCCCTTCAAGTATGTGTTATAGGAATAGGTATTAGCTGGAAAAAAAATGTACTGCAGGGATACTAAATTCAGAATTCTTCTTCTGTTACTGCAGGATGCTTTATTTCATTTATTCCCATTATTACTGTAATCAATTCGTTAGCTTCTTTAGACACCAAAATTGATAGACGATCCCATCATGATAAATGTGAGTGCCGTATTATTACCTGAGATAAATATAATTATACATACAACTAAATTATTGTCCTTTGGTAGCTAGAATCTAATAAACACAATGTTGATTTTTCTAAGATGAATTATTTTTATTTTTATTGTATAATTAAAAAGTCAGTTGCTGCTTTGGGAAAAATATTCTAGTTTTAAAGGTCAGACAGTAGAAAATCCCATTCTCAAAGTACTTTAGAAAAGCAATGTTTAGATCTGATAGAGGACACTCCTCTGCTGATGTCATTCAAACAGGTTGGTTGCGGAGCCCTCTCAATGTAAGCCCATTCAGTCAGGTTACATGAATAGCAGCAGAGGAGAAAAGCTTACAGAGATGCTGGTACTGCCCCTGTCAGTATGACCACTTTTCCTGGTTTTCTCGAAGAAGCCCACATCAGCAGGCACTAACCAGCGCAGAGCAATACTGGCAAATATGTAGAACAAAACAGACTTGGTGCTGAGGCCTCATTCTCTGCACTGGAGAGCTTTCTTTTGGAATAGCATTTGATCCAATAGACATCTAGCTTGTGTGTATGGCTTTTTAACATGAATCAAGAAGCAGAAATTGGGCAGAAGCAAGAAATTTATTTCAAAAAGTGAGATTTGACCTGAACACAACTCCACAACACAAGAGGGGCCTTCAGTTCTCCCTACAGCCAGGGTCAAATTCAATATTTCTCACCTTTTTTAAGCACACAAGACTGGCTATTCTATGAAAGAGGATATACTTAATAAGTGACTTTGCTGCTCTATCAAAATACAGAAAAAAGTCATGTAACTGGCCAGACAATGAGAAAGTTACCCAAGGCACTAGTAGGTGAGGAAGAGAATGAAAAAAGGGAGTCTGATGTCCAGTCCCTGCTCCTATATTCTTTGTGCATTTTGCATACATAAGTTTGAGCATAAAATACATGTGAAACCCTGAAAATGGAAGTCAGGGTGTCCGGAGTTTGGCAGCTAAGGAGGTAAAAGAAGTAGAGCATGTTTTTCATTCCCACCTTACAAGGGAATGATCAGTAGAGGAGGGGCCACACATGCCTACATTCAGAAAGGTGCATCCAAGCCATGTAAGGAATAACTACCTTGCACCTCTTCTCAGAGCATGGATCAGTGGGGAGTCTGTGGCTTCAAGCTTCCATCCCGTCCATGGCATCTTCTGTTGGGCGCAGCACAGCTGGTCTAGTCTAAGGTTATTTGGCCTAAGCTTGAATGTAGGACCCTTAATTCTATTATCTGAACCACAATTTCAGAAAAAAAAAAAAAAGCTGTGAAACCCACAGACACATTGCCCCCATCATTCTTGGAGTTAGTTAGCCCTATGAGGAGCTTGGCATTCTGAAAAAGGCATGATATATAAGCCCTAGAGCTGGAATGTGGTGTGCAGAAGAGGTTGTCACCCTGCCACTCAAAAATTCACTGAGAAATATGTGCCTGGCTCCCTGTGGGCCCTTTCAGAATTCTGACTTATAAAAATAAGTGCCCATGAAATACCACATCTCTGAAGCCATCTTTGTAAGAGCTAAAAACACTGGCAATCAATCACACTACAATAAAAATACTATCATGGGCCTTTATCCTTAAGGATTAAATAGAAATTTTAACTCACTTTCACTTTGGTAGGAAAAGACTTGGAAAAAAATAGCAATCCAAAACTTCCTTTTTAAAAGTAAAATTAACTTCACTGTGCAATAAAGGTAACAGTCTACCTCTTAAATTACCATGTAAAAACGCAGAGTTATTTTCCCATTTTAATTGATGCTGTCCCCAGATATTCTCAACAGTTGAACCCTTCAGAATTAAAATAGGACATGTTAAGGGAATATTTTGGGGGCGTCTGAGGTGGGAAGTTTCTGGACATGTTCTTAATCAAGAATGGCATGTTGCATGCAATGTATACACTGACTTCAGGCAGAGGAAATTACATGAAGGCAAGCCTGATTACATCTTCGATACTACATACAGTAGTAAAGTGGTACAAATGCCAGAGGAGAAAGCAATGAGACTGCTCAGTATTGCAAACTTTTGGCTGCTGTATGACATATAGTGTTAGGTGTCTTAATGGAAAATTAGTGTGCTGTGAACACTGTGACACAGACAGTTAAAAAACTGGTGATTACTGGACTACCAGAACACCCTTGGAGTTATTCACTCTTCCTTTTATGTGGTGGGTTTTATTTATTTATTGTTATTGTTGCTATGACTAAAGTTTAATGTAAAATCTCAACAGGTACATTTTGAAAAAGGTAAGCAACATCAAAAGAGAATGCGCCTGTTTCAGGCAAGAGAATGGCAGCAACAATGAGGTCCCCACAGTTCACTCACTTGTTAAATATAAGGACAATAGAGATAACAGGATGACCTGTGGGCATCAAGGTTAAGAAGCATAGCATTTCCCTGGGCTATTGTCATAGGACATTCTCTGCCTATCATTTCACATAATTGTTAGACATTCCCTCTCTAATATTTTTCCTGGTTTTTTTTTTTTTTTTTTCCCCTTACATTGAATACTTTAGCTCCAGCAGAGAAAAACGTATTAGCTTATGTCTCACCAACCATATTAAAATCACAAATCATGTTTTGGGACCAGATGTACAGGCAGATTGAACATGGTGGGGAATCACATTTTTCAGAAATCCACACAAACTGTTTTCTGAATCTGGATACTTCTATTTTATATTGTCACTTTTACCACCATTACATCAATATTTTTCCCAAAGGATAAAGATTATTTGGTTTGGGGAAGGGATGTGTTGTGTTTGGGTTTTTTTTGGTTTGGTTTGGTTTTTGTTTTGTTTTGTTTTCATATATTTTAGCAACACATTTCATGTCTCCATTTGCAAAACCTTATGTAAAATGCTGTGCCTTAAACAAGATCCGTTTCCATTCACAGTCTCAGTGAGGGGTTTGTGTCATCAAAAAGCACGCATCCATCTGGCTGAGGCCATGTATGTTCCCCCAGGGGCTTCCAAGCCTCAGTTACCTAGCAAGTGCAAGGGATCCTTCAAGCAAGAGAAAGGCTACATTTGTTTCTGATTATATTCAGTGACTTCAATCAGGTTGTCTGGACATTAACAGAATTGCAGATTTTGGCCTCAGGAATCCAGTTAATGTCTGAAATTATTTACTTACTGATAGTCTAAAAGCCATTAACTTAAATTACTCTCCTTCTCATGTTGACTTCTCCAGAATCAAGGATGAGCATAAATGGTAGCCTATATCCAGTTCCTGAATCTACTTCTGGTGTTTGAATGAAATACTTACAATGTCCTTTCTTACTGTTATACTATTAAGTAGTCATAGTTTGAGAATAAAACTCGTAAGAGTAATGAAGGTTAAAAATCCCCAGATATATTGTTATAATAGAAATATATATACAACATGTATACATATTTTATACATCCCTAAGTATAAACATATATGATGTATTAATGATCAACAAAACCTCCTTCTAGGTTATATTGTGGTATAATAATTTTGGGCAATAAACCCCCTGTTTCATGCTGTCATATCTCTCCATTTATATGATATAATATTTATGAAGGAACTTGCTATTTGAAAAAATGGTGTCAATTTAGAATTGCATTCCACCTATAAGAATCTCAGTGTGACATGAAGCAATTTTTTCCTCATTTTCTTCTCCTTTACCCTGAACAGAAAGACTCTGCATGTGTTTTTGCATGTGGAATTAAAGTAGGTACTAGAAATCTCTATACTGTAGGAGAAGTGGAAGAAGAAAATCACCATTGCCTTTCACTCAGCACACAAGCCAAACCCATGTCCTTTGCTGTTCTGAAGTCTTCTTTAGGGTGAAGATTTCCTGATGTATTCTATACTTTGTAGAGTTGATGGAACATGGGAACTCCTGGAAGTGCTAGTATCGGATTCAGAAAGCTCCTGTCAATACCCATACTTGCCTCTGTGTGATCACACAGATGATGTTGTCAGTCTAAGCTCTCATGAATTCCCTAGAGAAACATAAAACAAATAAAAACCATGAAAAGGAGCTAGGCTTATATAGTGCCTTGATAAAATGTGTTTCATTTTTATATCTGCACTTAAAGAAAGGTTGCTACTAATTTCCACCACTCCATTCAGGAGAACTAAAGCACAGAAATACTAAATGGTTTGCTCAGCATTACCTTTTGTAGCTAAAGTGACTGAATGAGAAGTTCAGTTGCCTTATTACTGCTTTCTGGTCTATACCCTGTGCCTAATATGTTGTTATTTCTGAAAAACCACAGTGCAAAAGGCTTAATAAGAGAAAGTTCCACTTCGAGTAATGAAAAAGAAGGCTTTTCATTTAATTATTTAACTAGTCATTGTTAACTTACAGAAGAGTTTTTTCACTACCTGTGGCAGAGTGTATGAGAGACAAAAGTAGGACTATCTTACATGTAATCCTGAAGTAGAATTTACAGTGACAGAGGCAATTGTCACTTGATGGTGCTGTGGCTCCATGTCTGTCTTTTCCCAGCTTTTCTACATTACCATGTCTGAGATGCAGAGTGTAAATCTTCCCAGCAAACACAGATCTCAAAAGTTCAAATAAAGACCATAATATCAAAAGTGCTGTTAGCATGGAGCCAACCAACAGCAAAGCACTTAGGCCTGGGGAGAAGATAACGCTTGTCTGTCAGTGTATGGTGGATGTTTGATGGGCTGCTTACAGAATAGGGTAAAAAGTTAGGTTCCAAGTGCTAAATGTGAAGAAGAAATTTAAGAACATGATGAAGCAAGTAATATGAAACCAGGAACTGAAAATTTATAGTATAACCAACATTTTCACTCTAATTTTACCTTACATTTTCTTGTCTTTTGACATTGACTTTGGACACAAGTGGTAAACCTCTAAAGCTGGACAGTCAGCTTTGTAAAAGTGAATGGAAAAGCGTACTCTTTGGAATGCACATAGCTTTCAAATATTTACACCTACAGAGAGGACATTATCATAATTAGAATAACTCTAATAACATCAATTTTAGAGGCCCTTTGGAAAGAAGATTGCCATTTTCAAGGAAGATAGTTGACTAAAAGTAAATTTAGGGTTCTTATTAACCCCCCCCCCCCCAACAAAGTCCAAACCCCATAATCTTTTACCAGAAATCAATTTTCTGTTTCCTTGAACATATTTATATGGAGATGGAAAAGAAGAGGCAGCTGGGCAAAATAAATATAGAATGCCTAATTAGTAACATTGCCCATCACTTCCATTTTTAAGACCCTGAATTCATTTGTTTAAAAGTTTGCCAAACTTCAGCCATCTGGACTGATATTTCCTAGCCTGTAGGCTGATTAAAAGGAAAAGAAAAAGAAAAAAATCTATCCAAAAATTTTTTAGGACAATAATTCAGGAAAATATTTTGTTCCACCATTGTAAAAGAAAAAATGGCAACATTTTCCTTGAAAATTCTGGTCTTTTTTTTTTGCCTGTAATGAAAGGACTTGAAACGTAATAGAGAGCCTATACAGGAAATGTGACTCTTTTGTCTACGTTACAAAAATCTGCATAAGTAGGTAAAATTTAAAGACTTTACGTGTTTAATATTGCAGTTCACGTATGCCCTTTGAAGTCTTCTTTTAAAATTCTGAAATCTTCAAAGATTTCAGTCCCTCTAGTCATGGTTCAATTTGGGGACAGAGAATCATTGAATCTATAGCTGGGTTCCTGCAAGGCACACAAAGTGCCTGTACTGATTGTGCAGATCACACATTTGAACATTGTAACTGTCTTTTTCTTTTCCTCAGTGGAAACAGATATAAATAGAATGCAAAAAAATTAGTAGAAACTGAAAGAAAAATCTGATAAACTGGGGCTTGTAATGACTAAAACAAAAAATGAAGATGTAAGAGGCCAGATGAAGAACTGAGTAGAAAGGATCAGAAGAGTTAAAGATTTTAGGAAATGCAGGGATAAGCCTATAAACACCAGTGTGTCGTTCTCCTCAGAACCTAAAATGGTACCCAAAGCTTTTTCAGTCTCCTTGTGTCTCTGCTTTCAGTACATGTCTGTGAAAGTCAAAGGCCAAGTTTTCTCTCTTTAATCATAGCCTGCAAAGGTGAGCACAATCGAAACCTGTTGTTCTATTAATTCAAGTGTTAAAGATGTATTTAGTGAACTTTATCCTCATTGCTGGCACCTTTATCATAACATTAAGAAAGACTTTTCAAGTGTGCGTTTCTATGTCTGATTTAACCAAGGAAATTTTACTATATAAACTCACCCATTCTTGATGTTGCCGAAGACTGTTTAAAAGAACTCAATGTCATCTACATAGTTAATAGCTATATTATATTATATCATGCGCAAGAGGAGTTTTACACTAACATACATAATGCTGATCTTCCACAGGGCTTTATGAGCCCTTAACTTTGCAATTCAAATTATACGCTTTTAATGAGCAGTTTTAAGTAAAATCTGTGCTATTTGCAACATCAAGAGCCATGAATTCTTTTGACAAGAACATTGACAAAGTTGTCAGAGATGTACAATTTGCTGTATGTTTCCCATGGAACACAGAGGAGGTATTCTGATATTTTTAAGGTATGCTCATTTTTTTTACAGAAAAGATTGTGTTTTGATGAGATATTGTATGGTATTTTCAAACTAGGTTTTATGCCTCAGGATGCTTTCTGTAGGCTTTACAGGACTACTGTCTAGAAGGGCTTTCTTAACAGGAAAAAGTATGAGGATATGAACAGATCTTGTTTAACTTTTTGCTTCTGCTATAATCTGTGAAGTTGAGCACCATATTTAAGTACTTAGAAAATGCACATATTTAAAATTAACATTGACTTCAACATATACTTAAATATTTGTCAGATAGTGGCAAAATGGAGTCTTGATTGTTTTACAGTCTCCCTACACAAAATAGGGATTGAATTTTCCAGAGTATCCCTTCCTGGTTTTCTGCAGATTATTTAGATTATAGAAACATTTCACTTCCTTGTTGTACAATACCATCAACCACTCATAAAGCTTTGCATACTTATGTAGCATAAGAACACAGATTTAATGCCTTAAGCACGCATTTAATATCTTACACAGAAGATTAAGCAGTCAACATTTTGCATAAAAATAACTGCCATGTGATTCGTGGTAATGCTTTTGTGAAAATCAAAATACTGTATAAAGGATGAACTTCAAAGAACAGGCAGGTATATTCAGAATACTTGCTGTGAGAAATGCAAAATTGATAGCAGATGCTTGCAAGTGTAACCAAACATCAGACTTACGAGAGCAAGCATACCACAATTGTTATAATGAATATAATGAATAAAAAGGCATAAGATACCCTTGATGTATAATGAAGAATATAAACAACAACAGCAAAAAAAAAAATGCTTAAAGCATGAATTTGCAAGCAGTAGTATAGCAAAAAAAGGATAAAAAAAAAATCCTGCTGGAAGTTGGCAGTTCAGAAGAGAAGAGATATTAACCTCAGGGTGATTTCCATCTGCTACTCCGAACTAATTTGAACCAGCTGAGGCCAGGTAATGTAATGTAAGTATGTGTCTAACAGATACAATTATAACTTTCACTCCTTTAACTGTAAAATGTATTATTAAAATAGATTTTATTTTACCCAGGAGGGAAAAAAATCTTTTTGCTTTGGCTCTTTTTTTGTCTTCCGTACCAATATCTATGTATGTCAAGTATATTTAGCCATTAAGAAATTGATGTTCTAATGAACTTAAATTACTGTTGCAATAAATTATAATTAAAAATCAGTGTTTACACTGATTTACAATCATCTTTCCATTCTGATCTTGGGTGTAGCTTCTAAATGTTGCTGTAAAACAGATTAGTGTAATGGCATATCTTAAAATGAAAAAAGCAATCCTCTTGGATTTTAGCAAAGTTAGGGTTTTTTTTCTTGAATTTACTTTGACTCTATTTTATTCTTCAGTAAACAAGAATAGAGATGAGTGCATTTCAGAAAATGCATAGTAACAATCTTATGCTACAGCACCAATGCTTAAAGGTAAAGATGTAGCTGAGTTAAGAGCAAGAAATAGCATCCACACATTCAAGCTTATGTCCTACTTACCCATACTCCCAGTGCTCTGCATTTAGGAGTGGGAGTGCCATTTATTTTATAAACAAAACTTTTTTTACAGTATGAAAGCCAAATATAGCAGCTTTAGTTCTGTATCTATGGCTTTGGAAATGTGTACAAAGTAACACATAAAACAGTATTTTTAATAATTCCAAATTATTTTGTGTGTCAGAATCATTTATTTATATGTATTTGTGTATATTTTTACAGCCTGTGTTGCAAAATCCATCAGAATTACCTAATGAATCTAGATTATAAACATTTTCTTTCCACTGGGAAGGGAGCATCCTGGGTTCAGCAGTAGCAGTCAATTTTCTCCTTAGTAGCTGGTGCAGTGCTGTGGTTTTGACTTTCGGCCTGGGAACAGTGCTGATAACACCGATGTTTTTAGCTGCTGCTTGGTAATGTTTACTCTGACCAAGGACTTTCTGAACCTCATGATCTGCCAGGGAGGAGGGGAAGCCAGGAGGAAGCAGAGACAGGACACCTGACCCAAACTGACCAAAGAGGTGCTCCATACTACAGCAAGTCATGCCCACTGTATAAACTGGGGGCAGTTACCCGGAAGGGCTAGATCACTGCTCAGTCTGGGGTATTGGTCGGTGGGTGGTGAGTGGTTGTATTCTCTTCCCTTGCTGTTTCCCTTATCATGATTATTATTGGTGGTAGCAGTAGTGGTTTGTGTTATACCTTAGTTACTGGACTCTTCTTATCTCAACCCATGGGAGTTACATTCTTTCTATTCTCTTCCCCATCCCTCTAGTAGTCTGTGGGGGAGTAAGGGGAGGGAGTGAGCGAGGGCTGCGTGGCTGAATTGCCGATGGGGCTTAAGCCACAACAGGGAGGCATGTGGGTATGTGCTGCCAGAATTCCTAACTAACTCATTTGTCATTTGGGTCTACCAGCTTCAGAGGCCCCTGTTCTGAGTGCAGAAGAGAGAAATAACACCTGGACATGCTCAGCATGAGGTGTTGAGGGCCTTCTAATATAGCATTTGCTCTGTGCTTTATAGCACCAAGCTCACAATATTTATCTGAAGGCATAAGTGCACACTTTCACACACTGAACACAACATAAAACTACTTAAGCAGTCAGATATTTATTGTTCTTTGCCCCACAAAAGACAGAGATAAGTGGCTGTTTCTCCTAAAGCTGTTTTTAGAACCAGCTTGACAGAAGTTGCAGTAAACTGTAACCACAGTGCCCTCAGTAATCCTTTATCCAACTGCTGGATCTGGTAGGGATAAAGTTATCACATAGCAGAAAACTGTCAGTGTAATTTGTACCATCTTCTGCATCTACAAAGATCTGACATGTATTGGTTGATGATTTATGCTTACCTATCACAACCAGCACAGTATAAGTTTTATTGGACTTCAAAGCTAGGCTTTTCCATCTATGTCCTGTAATAAGTTCTATGCCCTTTTAGTCAGCAGCCACCTTCACCCTGCAAGGCTTTCTGGGGAGAGTTATTTGGCAACCGCAAGATCCATCCGCAAGGGCCGCAAGGTCCAACCACAAGATCTTATCGTCCTTCTTGATTCAGTAATTAAAGTCCTAAAGCTTAGTAAGAATAAATAAGCAGCTTAATAAGAATTAAATTGAAGCTGTGTTTATTTTTAAATCTTGCAGAGAAGAAACTTAAGGAAAAAGGTAAGATGTAAGAAAGTAAGGTAAGATATAAGAGAGTAAGACAGTCATTAATCAAAATGGATATAAACCTTTCAGTAGTGAAGAGATTTAAGAGAGTCATATTTGCAGCCATCTTCTCATCCTGTCATGTTGTTTGGCTAGAGTTTATAATGTAGGCAAGCGCCCATGTTACTGTTGTTACCTACAAGTTTCTGATTATTCATAGCTTTCCTTGAGCTGATACTTCAGCAAATTCAAAAATATATACAAAATAGCACATTCTTCATGCATTG
Organism: Myiopsitta monachus; assembly: GCA_017639245.1. Classification (NCBI taxonomy): domain Eukaryota; kingdom Metazoa; phylum Chordata; class Aves; order Psittaciformes; family Psittacidae; genus Myiopsitta; species Myiopsitta monachus. Next base: position 32,583,487 of record CM029927.1, read on the forward strand.
TGGTGTCTTAATGCTCTTTCTATTAAAATGGTTTCTATTACAAAGTGGATATTATCATTATGTTGAATCTAATGGCATATAACACAGTATAAAACTATTGCGATGTAAGTGTTCTCAGAGGTTTCATATTCAGCATAGATTATTAATTCATGCTACCTCAGTACACTCAGTGGGGTGAAATGGATGAATAATAAACAGCAACAGCTCTGGTGTCCTATATTCGTATCTCATGATGGATTCATTGCAAAGGTCAGTCATTCTTGTTATGAGTGGGCTGGAATTTTATGATGGAATTTTATGAATTTGGGTTGGAGCACTGAAAATGGCCAGATATAATGTGAAACATTGTTTTCTGATTTCACAACTCACTTTAGAAACAGATGCATATTTTTCATGCCAATCTAGGGGACCAGGAAAGGTGGGAGAAAACTGTGATCTCAACCAGATAACTCAGGATTTTTGAGTTATGGGATATTTTGTGGTAGCATTTTGTGAAGAAAATAAAGAAAGCATATTGGTGGTGAATATATATGCTGAAAAAATAGTCATATCACTTAGCAATAGTTACTTTTCTGCTTTGGTGTACAAACTTTTCCTAAACCAAAAAACTGTTGAGTAGTTTTAGTAATAAAATCATAGAATAGTTTGGGTTGGAATGGCCCTTTAAAGGTCATCTAGACAAACCCTCCTGCTGTAAGTAAGGACATCTTCAACTAGAATAGTTTTCACAGCCCTGTCTAACCTGGTCTTGAATGTTTCCAGGGATGGGGCATCTAGGCATCTACAGCATCTCTGGGCAAACTGTTCCAGCCCTGTTCCTGTCAGTGCTCCATCACCTTCATCACAGAAAAATTCTTTCTTACATCTAGCCTGAATCCACCCTACTTTATTTTAAAACCATTAACCCCTGTCCTATTGCTACAGACCCTAATAAAAAGTCTGTCCCCTTCTTTGTTATAAGTCCCATTTAAGTACTGAAAGGCTCCTATAATGTCTCCTGAGACCCTTCTCTTCTCCAGGGTGAAAAATACAAACTCTCTCAGTCTTTCCTCATAGGAGAGGTATTCCATCCCTCTGATCACTTTTGTGGCCTTCCTCTGGACCCATTCCAAGAGCTCCATTTCTTTCCTGCACTGAGGACTCCAGAACTGGATGCAGTACTCCAAGTGGGGTATCACCAGAGTGGAACAGGGGGGCAGAATCACCTCCATTGACCTGCTGGCATTCCTTCTTTTGATTCAGCCCAGGCTGCGTAACATATTGTCTTTCTGGGCTACAAACATACATTGCTGTCTCATGTTCAGCTTCTCATTCACCAGTACCACTAAGTCATTCTCTGTGAGGCTGTCCCTAGGTGTATTGATACTATAGGTTACCCTGTCCCAGGTGCAGAATCTTGCACTCAGCCTTCTTGAACCTCATGATGTAAATATGGGTCTACTTCTTGAGTTTATCCAAGTCCCTCTGATGGCATCCCATCCTTCACGCATACTAAAAGCCTTACTCAGCTTGGTGTCATCTTCAAATTATCTGAGGGTACACTCTATCCCACTATGTCATTGAAGAAGATATTAAACCACTGTGGTCCCAATACAGACCACTGAGGGACACCACTTGTGGCTGATCTCCATCTGGATATTGAGCCATTGACCACTACCCTCTGGATGTTACCACTTAACCAGTTCATAATCCATCAAACAGTCCAGCCAACAAATCTACACCTCTCCAAATCAGACAGAAGGATGTTGTGAGGGACCATGTCAAAGGACTTAGAGAATTACAGATAGATTACATTGTAGCTCTTCCTTTGCCCACTGACCTAGTCACTCCACCACAGAAGGACACTAGGTTGGTCAGGCAAGACTTTCTCTTGGTGATGCCCTGCTGGCTGTCTCAAATCACTGCCCTGTCCTCAATGTACCTTAGCATAGCTCCTAGGAGGATCTGTTCCAGGATCTTCCCAAGCGCAGAGCACAGAGGTGAGGCTAACAAGTTGTTAGAGCACAGGATCCTCTTTTCTAACCTCTTTAAAAATGGGTGAAGTGTTTCTCTTTTTTGTCTGACTGCTGCAACTTTTCAAATATCATGGAGAGTGACTTGTCAACTACCTCAGCCAATTCCCTCAGGACTCTGGGATACATCTCATTAGGTCCCATAGGGGTATGTATGTTCAGGTTCTTCAGGTGGTCATGAACCTGATCTTCTCTTACAGTGGGAGGACTTTGCTTCCCCAGTCCCTGACTTGCAGTCCATCCAACAGATGTGGGAAGAGAGTTTGGTAGTGAAGACTGAAGCAAAAAAAAATGTTGAGTACCTTAGCTTTCTCCTCATCTGCTGTTACCAGTTTGCTAGTTGTACTCATTGGGGTAGGTAGGCTTTCTTTGACCCAATGCGTTTACAATAAGTCTGTATCCAAATGAGAATAATCAAACCTTATCTATTCTTATTAGCAGAAAAGTAAAAGCCATCATCATACTACTAGAGTGACAAAGCTCTGTAAAGTACTGATACGACAACAGATTAATATTCCCAAACTTCCATTCTTCTCTTTATCATAAAGTGTTGTGGCAGACAAAAATAACACTGGCTTTATTTTGAATACAGTATACATTCACTTCAGTTGGACTGTTTTCCATTTGTACAAAAAACCAGAATTCTATTAAACTTTTCCAGTAAAGTAATTTATTTTAAAATATAGCTACTGGATTGTATGCAACAGTGAACCAGAAATAAGGAAAAAAAAATCCTCCACATTAAACAACTACATAAAACAGAAATTGGAAACTGCTGTGATATTTTATCTAATGCAAGAACTCTCCATGAACGCTTGTTACAGAATGGAGTATTAGATTGGCAGATTTGCTCTTCTGTCTCCTTAAAGGGCTGTGGGCACAGCAAGAAGAAGTCTCAGGGTCGTATTTGCTCTGAGGCATAAATCACTGTGAAAAGAACATCTTCCTTTTGTTTTGTTTTGTTTTGTAAACTTTTTGTTTAATTGCATTTTAGTTTCCATTTAGATAAAGAGTTTCAGGTAATGACATATGTCATGGGTTTGGCTTTTCCGAGTCTCATGCTATGCCAGGGAGGAGGGGGAACTGGGAGGAGGCAGAGACAGGGCGCCTGACCCAAGCTGACCAAAGAGCTATTCCATGCCACAGCACGTCATGCCCAGGATGTAAAATACTGGGGGCGGGAACCCTGAAGTGGGCTCGCTCTCATGGGCTCTCGCGCTCTGTCGGCTCGGTCGGGCGGTGAGCGGTTATATCCTTTTCCAACCGGTTGTATCCTTTTCCCTTGTATTTGCCTTGTCATTATTATTATTATTGGTAGTAGCAGTAGTGATTTGTATTATATCTTAGTTACTGGACTATTCTTATTCGGTTCTTCTCCCCATTTCCCCCCCATCGGAGGGGGGGGGGGGGGAAGGGAGGGAGAGGTAAAATTCATGGCTTAAACCACGACAACATAAGAGATACCCAGATTTGCCATTAATCTAGTGCATTGGTGACCTGTCATAATGAAGTTACTTCAGGAGAAATGAGTGAGGAAAGCCAGGTATATACAGGATCCCACAATAACAGTGTGTTATTCATGTTTAATCCATTCTCTACTGTATGCATACGCAGTGTGTATATATATGTGTATATTATTGATATATTAAAATATATATATAAAATGAGCTATATTGAAGTGCTATGTTTCTCATGCTTTATAGCAGACATCACATTGAAAGTGTGGTCTATAGTACCTTGCATGCATGGTGTATTCTGTGCCTTCCACAGTATAAATTTTGCACAGTTGTTACCCTGTTAACAGAGACTTTTGCTTGTGTATAACACTGAAAGAACATTCCTAATGGCTCTGTACAGAATATCTACACTCATACATGTTTGAGTATTTGAGGTCTGTTTTGAAATTTTGTTCTTACATTCACTAATAAAATTCATTTTAGAAAACTGCTTATTGCTGTGTAGCAAATTCTTAGAGGAAAACTGCCTGCTTTCAGCAAACCTGAATGATGTTAGCTGATTGACAAAGATACAGTGCAACATGAAGTTTACTTTTTAAAACCTGCAAATTACTGTAAATAGATGCTACCAAGGTACTTTCAGGTTGTTATTTTTCCTGTGTTGTGTGTAGTCTCCCTTCCGCATTAGTACACACATCCTCAGATGTCTGAGACAGCCATAATCCAAGATGCAAAATTAAAGTTACAGAAATACTACACTAGATGGGCAATGGATCTACTCCTTTCAGCTGCTTCTGTGTTCCTTTTTTTTAACCCTAAATTTGATAACGTTCAGATCCTGAGTTTGAGTTTAACCCCCACTTCCTCTTGATAAGTCACATCTCTAACTAATCATTTTTGTGTCTGTTCAGAGTTGTACATTACTGTTTGTATTTGTGACATAGCAGACAAGAATATAGCATTATTGCTTTATGATTTAAGTGGCTATATGTTCTAAATATTTAAGAATGAAATAAATCCAAGAAATTGCCTACCTTTATTCAGTTAAGGGAGATGAAGCACTTTCAGTTATTCAAGTATCCTAAAGAATGCAGTACAGGAATAGATCTACTCCATGAAGTTTCAGCATCTTGTCTGCAGACAAGCTGTTTATATTGACCAAAACTGAAGTGAATCATAGGTAGTGAAACCTTTTATCCCTTAGTAGATACTGAGGTCACCTGCTTCCATGAAGATCTCTTTTCAGTTTCCAGTAAATATCAGATTAGTATTTCAGACATGAGATTTTGTCTGATTCCAATATTTCTTCTGCTTGGGCTAATTTGTAAAGTGAACACACACAATTTTCCTTATAAAGGTTTTGATTTATTTTTATGGTTTTTAATTTGGTACATTTATAATTAAGCTGTACCTGTGCATCCTTTTTTGGCTCCAACTACTCCATGAAAGAAGTTTATCAGCCCCAGCCATCATTTGTTGATTGTACCTGACAGTGAATAGATGTCCATCACCTCAAATTTGACAGCTGATATACTCCTTTGATTGTTTCCTAGTCAACTTCAGGGAAAATAAGCCAGGTGAGTTTAAAACATTTAGGTAGGGCCACTGCCACATTATTTATGTCTATTGAAAATTTATGGAGCCTATCAACTGGGAGACTGGAGAGGCCATATCCCCAAAGATGGGACATGGATAGCAAAATGTTGGAAATTGGGACCAATAACTGTCTGACAAGACAGGAAAACTCTAGGAAGTCATGTATCTGTGTGGTTAGTTTTACGGAGATTTTCTGTTCTGTTTCTTGACAGGATACTTTTATTTGCAATCTATGATTAAAGGAGACCTGTGGGCTCTCCATCCCTGTAGTTACTGGAGTTATTGATTTCCATACTTACATTGTAGAGTTTGAAATGGCAAACTACAGATGTACTCCACATTCACCCACTACTTCTCACAACAGGGAAGATAAGTTCCCATTTTCTTGGTGTTGAAGGAACAGTATCACTGCCATTTTTTCAGCAATTTTTTCTGCCTGGTGAATTGGTGCAAATATATCAGTAGTCTGCAACAGCAAGACCAGAGTGTTTTTCAGCTGGGTAACCATGCCATTTCATCAGAGTTTTCTCTTTTAGTTGCTCAGCTGGTAGCAGAGCATTATCAGCAATTTACATTTCCTCTCATCACTGATTGATCCCATTCACCCGGTTAACACCTCTGTCACAGAACAATGGAGATATTCTCTAAAATATTGTTCTTGGCTCAATAGGATTGATTAAATATAAATGCCTGTTACTGTTCTGTGTTTCAATGTGTCTGGCTAGCTGCTACTCCTCAAACCGCCTGAACTTTTTTAGTGAACCATCATGTTCCTTTTACCCAAAAGTGAAAAATTTGGAAATCAAAAGAAGCAGCAAACTTTATTTTATATTATTAGCAATTGCTGCTATATGGCTGATTTTAATAATGGCACTAATTTGTATTCTGGGGATTCATGTTGGTATTATTCAAATATGCTTTAATTTTAAACCGATAGAGGTTTGACAGAGGTCTCCTTCTCTTGACCTTATCTGTCAGAAATCAGCCAACCTGAACAGCAGCCACCTTGCCTCCCATTCTTCTGTAAGCTAGTTGCAAGTTACTTATACATAGGCTTGCATCGTGGAAAAATGAATGCAAACTTATTCATTTGTTTTGAGGGGGTGTTATAAAGTTTAAGTGATAATATGTTAGCTACAATTCTTAAGTCACTGCTCAGTGCCAGAAGTATATTTATTTCAAGTGACCTTATGACAACAGCATCTAAAAGTATGCCTTAAGAAGCCTTGGGACTACTGCTTGAACCACCAGTCTTCAGTTCTAGACTTAGCATTTTAAAGCCAGGGAGAAACAATACCATTACCATTACCAGGCGTGGATGCCAGTATGGAAAGCAACGTATCAAAATGTACTGTCACTCCTTCATAGTTCAGTTGCATGGACAGCCAGGAACTACAGAAGAAACTCTGCAGAGGCCGAATGGCAGGTTTTTAAGGAACTTTCAGCTGAACAGCAAAATTTCTACGGAGAGGCACCTTCTGAATAGTGAGTCACATCTGGCTTTTTGGATCTTGACTTAGCGTGTAGGAATGGTAAAGTTTGCCTAAGTCCTGGAATTAGGTCTTTATATTTCTGGCAACCTTACAGCAAAAGTCCACAAAATCTTTGTTCAAATTCCTCCTAGCCCTGTAATAGTATAAAACTTTCAGGCATACATGACTTCACCAGTGAAAGCACTAGAGTTATTTTCAGTGTTGTTTGAATGGTGTCTTTTGAAAGTAGCTCTACTAGGACAGCTAATGTGATCCAGAGGCTAGAGGCTTGTTTTTCTATTCTCATCCACACAGGCTCCTCTGTAGGAGCACAGAGATCTCATAGATGTGAGAACATCACTGCCAGACAGTGCTTTAAAGTGAAGCAGGGTTGGAGAATATGCAGCTGACGTATTCAGTAACCCAGTGCACAGATGTAAGACACTTAATTCTAGTTCCATTCCTTGCTAGACTGGGAAGCAAATCAGTGGACCAAAGGTGAAGGAGAAGCTCTGGCTTGTGTCTCTCCAAACACAGGATGTGGCTAGATATTGCCTGCCTTCTTAATCCACACACACTGCACACTGCACAGAAAGCGTTACTAGTGTTTGCCATCATCAGTTATTCATCTCACATGTATCGTTCAGAAAGTTTCAAAGTAAAGAAAGACCTCCTCTATTTTATGGAGCTCTGCTTTGGCCTACCTACCCTGCCATTTGTGCTGATACTTGGTATAGTTGCACAGTGCAATTGACAGATCTGCTTATAGCTTAGTATCTTACACTGAACAAACGCTCTCATTTTTTTTACATTTTAATCAGCTCATAGACTCTCTAGATGGGGTTACTGGTATGGTCATAATAGATATTAGCTAGTTGTTCTGTAAAGCTCATGATCCATGAAACCTGGGGTTTGGTGCCTTTCTACAGGGAATACTTATGATGTGGAGATGCAGACGAGATACCCCTTAACATGCGACTTGGTTAATAGCCGAGAGAGTTTTGTCTTTTCCTAAATACAAGCACTTCTACAGTATTTGTATAACACCAAATTGGTTTGAAAGTGTTTCATGTAGGGGAAGACATGCTTTTTTCATGCATTTTGATACTGCTCACCATTTTTTATTCAAGAGGCCATTTTGCAGGGACAGAAAATAGCCAAAACCTCTAGATGCTGCATTTTAGAGAAATGATTGTTGCATGAGAGTATAGAAAGTTATTCCAAAGGCTAACACTCTGAGTACGTAAACCCTTGTGTTGTTTCTAATTAATTTTAGGTTTGTTTTTGTTTTTGTTTTTTTTTGGGGGGGGTTTTGGTTTTTTTTGGTGGTGTTTATTTGGCTTTTTTTTGTTTGGTTTCTTCCCTGTTGGACCACTAAGAGTTGTTCTGGTATCACTTATTTTAAGCCATCTATTTGCTATTGAAAATATTAATGGACAACTTAGGGAGTTAAAAACATTATTAAGTCTAATGATTGTAGCTAGAACCACATAGATAAGGTTTAATTGCTAAAACATAAGTTGATTTAATTGTCTAATCACTACTGTGCATATTTGTGGCACTGAGAAGGTCTTCCAGACTGGCAGCCCAATACAATTGTGAAATTTTAATCAACTAGTATTGTACATAAACCCATAAATGTGTGTATTTGTTATTGCTAGTAATAAAACAGATAAGCATTTATTCTACTTAAATTCTCAGTTTTGGCTTATGTCTAAAATATATTGGTCAAGTAATAAGGACAATAAGCATTCATTATCTAATTGTCTTGTTTCACAAACCTCTCATTTCAGGAAGTCATGGTAGAGACACAACCCAGGTCTAAACATGAACAATTTCCTATTTTGGTATGACAGTTCTCTTAAGAATGTTACATTTTGCACTATGGAAATACAGCAATGAGAAGTTGAGGGGAATCATTAACACATTTGACCATTTAATGTTTTCGGAGTAATATACATTTTTACTTGTTAGACCTGGTTTGGAAGTTTCAGGGATTTTATTTATATTCTGCATAGTGTTTGGAAAAATGAGGGGAATGACCTAATCTGAGATCTGTAAGCAATATCGGAAAGCAGCTAATTCTATTAGACAGCCATAAGAAGGGAAAATTAATGAGACATCTTCACAGAGACTAAAAGATACACAATCCAGAAAATGTACTAACCAAGAAAACTTTTCTCTCAGGAAGTTCCTTTTTCCACAAAGTATAACTGCATTTTTTTTGTAGCTGTACACATATGAATGTATTAGCAGAATTATTGAAAAAATCCTTTGTGTTTACATAGAACACTATTTGTATGCCTCTTCTTATATACAAAACCTAGGGAAGCTAGGGAAATTTTCTAAATTGTATGGAACATATGTAGATCATAGTGGACCATTCTTGTAGTTTTATAGAACAGATAGGAAAAACCTCACATTTGCAGTCTCTCATCCTTGTGAGGGACTTAAGCTACACTAATATTCACTGGAGAATGGAGGGACATAAGCAATCCAAGTTCCTGCATTGGTGATAACTTCCTGCTCCAAGTCATAGAAGAGCCAATGAGAAGAGGTGCTATGCTGGGCCTTATACCACAAACGATAGGTTCAGTGGGAATGTGAAGATCAAAGGCAGTCTTGGCTGCAGATGGTGGAGTTTAGTCTTTGGCCTCTTCAAAGATCTTCTTGAAAGACTCCATGGAATAAGGCACTGGAAGGAAGGGGGGCCCAAGAAAGCTGGTTAATATTTAAGGATCACCTTCTCCAAGCTCAAGAGCAGTTCATCCCAACAAAGTGGAAGTCAGGCAGAAATGTCAGTAGGCTTGCATGGATTAACAAGTTGTTCCTAGACATACTCAAACACAATAAGGAAGCATACCAAGAATAGAAACAAGGAGAAGTAACTTAAAATGAATAGAGAAACACTGTGAAAGTATCCAGAGGTGCGGTTAGGAAAACTAAAGCCCAAATTGAATTGAATCTGGACAGATACACCAAGGACAAAGAAGGAGTTCTAGGAGTACAATAGGAGACATAAGGAATACTAGGGAAAATGTAGTCCAAATGCTTAATGGGATAGTGGACCTGGTTACAGAGGACATGGAAAAAGCTAAGGTAATGAATGACTTCTTTGCCTTAGTCCCTACCAGCAAGACCAGCCTTCAGGAATGCTATGTCCCAGAGACCAGTGAGAAAGGTGGGAGGAGGGAAGATGTACCCTTGGGTAGAAAAGGGTCAGGGTAGAGAATACATAAGTGAAATGGACATAAGTAAATCCATGGGACCTGATGTACCTTAAAGGAACTGACAGATGTCATTGTAAGGGCACTTTCCGTAGTCTTTGATCCATTATGGTGGCTGGGAGATGTGGCATGAAACTGAAGGAAAACAAATGTCAAGGTATTTTCAGGTCAAAATACATCCAGGAACTTTTTCATAATACTACTTCCAGTATGTCAATGATAAACTGCAACAGATATGCTAATGGACGCATTATTGGCTCCAGTCCCGTGTAATGTCTTCATTAATAATCTGGGTGATGGGGCACAGTGTACCCTCAGCAAGTTTCTAAATAACACTAAATGCGGAGGAGTGGCTGATATGCCAGTGGATCATGTTGTCATCCAGAGGGACCTCAACAGGCTGGAGAAAGGGGCTGTCAGGAGCCTCATGGAATTTAACAAGGGGAAGTGCTGGGAGCATGGGGAGAACAACCCCATGCACTGGTTGCTGGGTGCTGCCCAGCTGGAAAGCAGCTTTGCAGAAAAGGACCTGGGGGTCCTGGTGGACACCAAGTTTGATACAAGTCAGAAATGTGTTATTCCTGCAAAGACAGCAAATAAGTCACAGGCATGATTAAGGGACTAAAGCACCACACATGTGAGGAAAGGCTTAGAGAGCTGGGACTGTTCAGCCTGAACAAGAGAAGGTTCAGGGAGGGATCTTATTAACACAAATAAATAAAATGTGCAAACAGCACAAAGACAGTGTCTTTTCAGTGGTGCACAGTGAGAGGACCAGAGTCAATGGGCACAAACTTAAACATAGATTTCTTCTGAACATCAGGAAACATGTTTTGCTGAGAGGGTGACCAAGCAGTGGCACAGGTTGTGTCTCTCTCCTTGGAAATGTTCAAAAGCCATCTGGAGATCATTCTGGGCAATACGCTCTAGGTGTCCTGCTTGACCAGCAGGATTGGACAAGATGACCTTCAGAAGTCACTTTCAATCTCAATCATTTTGTGATTCTGTGTCAGTCTGTGATTATTTTATTTTTTTTTAGTCACTAAAGTGCTTGTCACAGCAAATGTGGCCATCCGCATTAGCAGTTGTAGTAAGCTGAAGCACAAATACATTTCACTGGCTGAAGATTTTGAAGCAGCCCCTCTTCACCCCCCAAAACGCTTTGAAGTATAAAAGCTCCTACTTTCTCACAGTAAACTGGATAGCAGGAATTGTCTGTTTCAGACAGCAAAGAAAAATATCCAAAGTGAATTAAAATTCAATAACAGAATTTGATCAGCTAATTTGTTCTTAAACCCTCCCATCTGTGCAACCAATAATCACAACTGGTACAATTATCCAATTGTTGTTCAGTATGTAGCAATCTTATTACTGTAAACAAAACACTGTGTTAACATTAATTGCTTTTTAATGATGTCTTTTGCTCAATGGCTGCAAAGCATCTATACTAAAATTAACAACGTGGAAATTAATGTTCTGTGTACCTTAGTTCCACCCACTCCTTCCACCTGGCTGGTGGAGAAGTACAGAGCACATCTGTGGCCTTTCAGTCCTCCTCATAAAGTTTCTAAAATCTTTATCTATTTGTAGTTCTGCTCCTCCCCATATGAGCTAGAAATATGATATTTCATTGCTCTTTAAGTATGACTATTTTATCTCTTCTGTATGACTCATTATTTCAGTCAAATTTTCCTGACATTGACTGTCCGTGAATCAATAACTCTTTCACTGTCTGTATCTTTCATTAACACTTTGCAGCATTTGTATCTAACCCTTGAAATGTTCCTGGTTTTGTTTGATTTGTTTTTCAGTCCTTTTGACTGATACCAGAGCTAGTTCATTTGTTAGAGTGGGCACTGACTGTTCTTTCAAGGGGAAAAAAAAAATAAATATTCAAAATCATGACTTTCTCTCCTGCTGTGTATTTTCTGTACATTACTCCATTATCCTTCCCTCCTTCCCATCACTTGCATTTTATTTCTTCCCTTCTCTCACTTCTCTTAAACTCTTTCAGATTACCAATAACAGTGACACTCTGAACTAGAAACAATATAAGTAAATAGGCCTAATCTTTTGCTAACTATTCAACCCCATTGTGCTAAGGATAACAGTTAATACTAGGACTCTGGTTCTATAAAGTACTTATTCAGGCTGGTAATTTAAAGGTACTTTGCTAGTTTATAGACCATGAATGCTTTGTACTTAAATAAAAACCTGGCTCACCAATCATCTTAGAGATGGAATTTTCTTCTAGAAAAGAAAAAAAAACCACATGGACCCAACTCATACCATCTGAAGACTAGAGGTGACAGAACTCTGCAGAAATCCATGGAAGGTGAATGCAAATATTTGTTCCACAAGTCAAAAATATTTCTTTCATCTTATCATTTATGGATTTTCTGGGGATAGCAATTATTTTTAGGTCTGTTTGACTGGCATCAATATTAAAATTAGAAATAGCTTTAGAGTTGCTTGAAGTGTTATTTTACAAAAAGGACCTGCTTGCTGTTCATTGCAGCATTACCACAATTGCTCATTTAACCCTTTACTGTAGTTCAGATAGATACACATACAAAAAACCACTGGTTTTTCCCAAACTCTTTATTCAAGACAATATAAACCTAACATTTTCCTAGTCTAATTGCACATCTTTTCACAGTGTTGTGGAAATGTTTGGCTTCCTGTCTCCATTGTTCTCAATTGACTTTAAATGCTTAACTGCGTCACTTATACTACACACTTTAACCTGAGGTTCATTTCGCAAGCACTGCAGGGGAGGTCCCTTCAGAGGAGATCTTCACTGAGGAGTGAGAGTGCCAACTGCTTACTATATATTGTAGGTAGGAATGAGTTTTCTGTCTATGATGTGGTTCATCAAAGGGTCTGAAGCCCAATTAGACCACTTTGATACCAGAGTGTAAAAACCAAAATCAAACACAGAGTTAACATTGCAATTACTTTAGCTAACCACACTACAGAAAGGAAATAATATTATTTTCCTACATAGAAGTATTATTTCAAAATTCAACATTCTCTAAAAATTACATTTAGTGTTAAGAGTTTCCCTAAATTTATCTGGTAAATTGAGACAACTGAGCTTTCCTAAAGGGTGGGATGAAAGTGTTATAAAATGCATATATACCCTCAGGATGTGTTCAGAGAACTGAGAGACTTTAATTTCCTTTGTTTTGTGGAAATACCTCTCTTAACCTCATTTTGTTGTACACTGAGGATTGTAATTCTGACTTTTCCAGTGAATCTGAAATTGTAATTTCGGCTTTGTTTTGATTTTTTCAGTAATTATAAAATAGTAAAAATTCGAAATAACAAGTAACACATTTAACTTTTATTGATAGGTTAAAAAAAAATAAAAATAATCCTGGATCGAAAGAAATCAAATTATACATACTAATGGACTATTTCAATTCCTTTTAGTTGCTGCAAACCACTGGAAAAACAAAAAACCACAACAAACTTTCTGGAAATTTTCAACCAGTTTTACTGATTACTGTTATGCAAATATAGATTTAAGGAATCCTTCCAAAGACAAGTACTGACACTGCCTTTGGAATGTACTTCAGTATAGTTCTAAAGTTCACCTTTAAGGTATGGGAAACATGATCACATGTTTGGTTAATTCATGGTTGGAGTTTACACATAATCAGACATCGCACTTGGTATGAAAGGAAAGAGGCACTTTTGAGCCAGACAAGTAACAATAATGGTTATCACTGATATGTACTAAATATGAAATATTTGGAAGATGGGAAAAAGCTTATAACCGTTTCTAACTCAGAATTCTAAATGAGAAGAACAGTAAGTAAATCAATAAGCAAAAAGTTCACCCCAAATCTTTTCTGAAGTCACCATTAAGAGGATATAAATGAAAAATGCTGTGTTTTTAACTTTCAGTTACAGCTCTTCAGAAAGTCATGCCTGTGAAAAGCATGTCACCAATAGAAGGCACTGCTGCAAAGAAATTTTTTGAAGATCCCAGGTTTTCTGGAGTAACTGTAACAAAATGTCCCTAAGGCTCCTGCGGTGTCAGCCACTTCATTTCAACTTGTGAAATTTAGCAACAGGAGATATACAGAACACAACCTGGCATTATTTCTGAGCTACAGATCATATTGTATGTTCTGTATTTTTAATCATATAGAATAGATCATTATGCTTGAACATGTTCCTTTCATATTTAGTAAAGCAAATCTATACAGTATGTTCGGTCCCAGAATGATATAATGCATTGCATTAGGCAGATCATGGTAGTTTTTGTTGGAATTGCTTACTGATTTACTGCAAACAGTACAGATCCTGTGTCTGTTCTATACAATCAAAGAAATACTGTTGTAAACTACAGATTTTTCCTTAAATGGTATGACTTTTTTGGTTCAGTCAATTCTGAATAAATAACTGGCTTTTGTTGAGCTTAAAACTGTGGTGAAATATTAGCGTAGTCAGCTAAACTGAGTTTTACCACACAACATTCTGATTAAAGGAATTAGTCCTATTCAAAATCAATGTAACACCTAATCGATAGATGACGAAGTGATAACTGATGGATATCAAAGTCTAATCACTAATAGAAAATCACAGAATGAATATATAGCCTCAAGAATTAATCCTCAATCCAATGCAGCTCAATGTCTCTACCATATAAAATATAAACAATTCTCCATTAAGGTTCGCAGACAACCAAGGACTGGTGAAGTGATAGATAATAACAGGGGTCATTTTTAAACTGAGCCAAACCACTTTAAGAGGGTCACAGTCAAAGAGGAATAATGTCTCTGTCAGCTACCATTTTTTTCTGGAGTCAGATGAAAAGACAAAAATATGAAGGGACAAAAGATTATTGAATGGGAACCATGTCCTGGGAAGAAATAATGACCTTGAAAAACATTAGTGTTTTGCCATGCTGCAGAACCATCTGACTATGAATTTCCAAAAGTATTAAAAAATTCAGGAGCTAAAATTGAAGGTAGACAAATTCAAAAGGGAAGAAATACATATTTTAATAGTGATTAACCTTTTAAAAAGCTTCCCTGGAGAAATGGTGGATGCACCTTCATAAAAGTCTTTGGTCTAAGACAATCTTTGTAAAATCTGTACTTATTCATCCAAAAATTATTGGATTCAATAAATGCCTTGCAAGGAGAAATTTTATAGTTGATATTACATAGGAGCTTCAAATAGAAGTTCATTAAGGCTCATTTCAGCTTTAAAATTGGTGGAAGGAGAAAAAAAATGGGACCAACATTATAATCTGGGCTTGGAATTTCTGTTGAAGATGCTTTTCAAATTAAAACCAAGCTTTAGATCATGCAGGGTTCCTTCCCTCTCCCTCAAACTGCTGGCTGTATTTTACATGCTTTTTGTAAAAGCAAACAAAAAAACCCTGAAATACAAGTAGACACTGTTTTAGAGAATCATGTTTTTCATGTTAGTGTTAAAGGAAAACATCTTTTTCTCAGTATAGTGAAAGTCTAAGGGACTGTGTTCAAGACTACTCTAAGACAGCTACAAGACCAAAGTGTATACATAAAGATGATGCAGTAAATATAGCAGGGCAGAGAAAATTATACAAGAATGTGGGTAATACATCTAAGAGAATGATATTATAATAAACAGAAATTAATGAGAGCAGACTTGAGCATCAGTGCTTCCTCTTATGTTCACTTACCCCCTCCTCAGCTAGTCATATCCACTCTAAAGAGCAGTAAGCACAACATAGCAAGACACTCTGCTTCTTTATTTAGCCTGTATTACAGGAAGCCTTGCTGCATCAAATAGACACTTTTCAGAGTACAGTTTGTGAACATAGGTCAATAAACGGACTAGCCAAATTAGTACTTTTATCTGCAGACAAAAGGAGTAGAGGGAGAGCAACAATCTCCTTCTCCCATTTTTGTAGTCTCTTTTCTTGGTTTTACCCATTCTTTTTGATGTTATTGGTTAGCTAGAAGAATCGACATTTTCTCCTTCAGCATGACTTTCAGATTTACAGAAAGACCATTTTAGATCCCTGTTTTAGAAGGTGTATAGTTAATTAATCCCTAACACTTCCTGTGGCACTAATCCACATTAAAAAATCCCTATGAAAAATATGCGCACTTTTGTTACATATATTTTATACTATCTTCTTTTCCAGTAGCAAAACAAGACCAAGGAATACGGAGTTCAGAAAGCCAAATAAATTTTTTATGATAAACTTCAGAATATCGTAGGTGAAACCTTGGCCACACTGAAATCCGTATGCATTTGCTACTGGCTTATAGGGGCCAGGCTTTCAAACCAGAACTTTCAAAATGGTTCTATAGCTATCAAATTTCCACAAGACTTTTTAGTATCAGCTGAACAATGACATATGAGTTACAGTTATGTGATAAAAACTCCAGATCTATAATAAGGAAGGCAGTTTTGACATTTGATATGTATCTCCTGTCCTAATTCTCTAATATTCTGTAAAGTAGCTTGATTAATTTGTAAATAAACAGAAGAAAAACAGAACAGATGACACTTTCAAGTTATAGTATATGAATCACCAAAAGAATTGTGCATGGAATGCCTGTGTATACAATAATGAGACTAATTCTTAACCACATAGTAACATTGGTGCATGAAGATTGCATGGTACACAAATGCAGCAGCTGAGACATTTGTCTCAGTAGGAAATCTCTGAATCTCTGGTACTTCAGTGGATGTGTTTATTGCTGCACTGTAAAAAACAAACTATGCGCTGCATGCCTGTGTCAGAATAAGAGCTTTAACAAATTATCTTTCTAAATAAGTAGAATATAGAAACATGCCAAGCACATACTGTACTAGAGAAATACATTTTATTCTTTCTACTAAAATTTTGTATTTAAGCAAAAGAATTTGCATGGGTAAAATAATAAAAAAAAAGGCTGAAATATGACAGCATAATGTACAACTTCCTTAGTGACCAACAATACATAAGACAAGAATGAAATAGAAGGCAATAAATAAATAAGGTGCAAAAACCTTGCAACAGATTACAGTTATAATAGCCTTGATTTTTAATTTTATGCAGCATTGCTGTAGATGGAGGATGAGGTGAGAACTCAAATAGGCAAAAGAAAAATTTCCCAGGATGGCTTACTAAAATTATTTAGCAACTAATTATTACTTCATGTGTATGTGCAGTTACCTACATGACATTTATGGAATTTTATATTAAGATATATTGATACCAAAATACTTAGAGATATTAATATTACATGTCCAGCAGGGGAGGCAAAGGAGTTTCCTGTAGGAGGATATTAGTTAAAATCAAAGCAAACATTAATATAATATAAATAACAATACTCAGAAATTATGATTGATCATACCACTAGTTTAAAATCTGTCAATATTTTTAATAAGATGATCCCCTTATATCTGGAAGAGTAAGGAGCTTTAAAAAATCAAAGTGATAAAAAGAATGGGGAATGAGTTGTTAGAAACTATCTGGAGAGGAAGGTTGACACGGAGAATGACTCCAGAAGTCTCAGTAGGGATTTTCCAGGAAGAAATAAACCTTAGGGAAGAGTGAATAGATGTATACAGTCTACATTTTTGTTGTTTGCATGATTGCTTTGAGAGTCCAAAGTCCTTTGTTTCACATAAACTCTTATTTCCTTTAGGAGACTGCACTGTCAAGAGACCTCACTGCTGTTTCCCAGGGGAAAAAGAATCATAGCACTGAAGCTAAGGCAGACTATGGAGCTATGGCTGCAAAGCTGAGCACCAGTATTACCCTGCCAGCTGATGCTCAGGAAACGAACATAAAGTCCTGAAGGACTACAGCTTAGTCTTCCATCAGAGGTGGTGACTCAGAGCCTGAAATCATGAGAGTATCATATTTGAAGTTCCCAAAGAAACTGATTAAAAACCTGCTTCCAAGATAGCTTGCACATGTATGTCAAAATAATACAGGGAATGACTCCTTCAGTTTCAACAGTCACCATTTAACAGGTTGGGTTTTTTGAGCAAGGTGAGTAATCAAGCGTTGTGTTTTCCGAAAATCTCATCTGAAGGATTTTCCTGTCTTCATTAAAGAACTATAACGAGAAATGCATATGCTAACTAGGACTATTTGGTAATTTGAAAAAGTAACTTGAGTATCATCCTTTGATTAAGGACAATAGATTCTTTAGATAATTGCCTATGTAAGGTGCATCTGTATTTTGTAAGCATTTTTGATGCTGTGCTGTTATTACACTCCTTTGCTTTGATTTAGTGCTCATCTTGAAACCAGCCAAGTCTATTTTGAGTGGCAGTATCTTGTGAACAATCATCAAAGTGTAAATTTATGCAAATTCAGTGCTTCACCTTAATTACCTTGATGGTGCTTGTCAGTAGCCTTTTCCATGCTTTCACTGATTAACAAGCTATCACAAATAATTATTATTTCATCTGCAGTTACAATGATGCTGTGCATTGGCTTATTGCCCAGCTGCTGTATTGCATCTCATGCCTCAGCCTAATCTTCTGGATTTATGCCACACTGCATATCGTGAATTAGCATCCCTCCCTATTTTATTCAGCCTACCACCATAAACTCCTGAACTTTTGATCCCATAAGGCAAGTTCTCTCTAAACTTCTACAAGCAAAATTACTACATAAAATAGTTAAACATAACCTGGAGAATTGCAAGGGCAAGAAAGGGCTGTTTTCTCTATGATCATTTCTCATGATCCCCACTTCCTCTTCAAAAAAACCTTTCACTTCTCCACTCCCCTTTTTTTCCCTCATAGTATGTTATTTTCAAGGCTGGATTGGACATAGCCTTGGGTGGCATGGTTTAGTGTGAGTTGTCCCTGCCCATGGCAGGGGGGTTGGAACTAGATGATCTTAAGGTCCTTTCCAACCCTAACTAGTCTATGATTTTATTTTAGTAAATCAAATGTCGCTACTCTTGACAGCTGAAATATGAACTTTAGAGGTCAACAAATTATTTTCAGGCAGCCCAAGGTTATTGCTGTAAAGTGAGCTCTACAGCATGGAAGTAAATTTGGTTCCATCATGTTGGAGGCTCTGAGTAAACCCCAATAGCAGGTGCACCCATTTCAAACAAACTTTAATTGTCCTTACGCCTGATATGCTTGCACATATTGAGAAGGGCACGAAGAATGTGGATGACTGAACAGCTGGCTGTTTTCCTTTACAAATCCTTATACATCATCTTAAATCACTAACTATGGCTAACAAGCAAAAAGAAAGAAAATATAAAAGCAAAATAAGCAATTAAGTAGCAACATATGGTCAAATGTATAATATCTTAAAGCAGAAATAAAAAAGCAAAATATTGGAAGAGAAGCCTGAAGCAATGTTTCCACACTTTAACTAGAAAACACTGTTTAATGACTCTTCAAGGTCAGAAGAAAAACACCTGAAACATAAACAAATGCTCTAGCTGCACAAACATGTTCTAAGAAAGCTGAGAATGATATGGAGAAACTGGAATTACTATCAGTCTTCAGGTCTAAAATCATAAATGGCAAGTAACTGTAAAAACTAAACCCAACATTCCATAAAAAGAAAGGTACACTTTTAAGTAGACCCTGAAACATGACACAGGAACTCAAGCAATACCCTAGAATTGCCAACTTTATAATGATCAGATCAAAGGAAAGAACTTCAATTAAACCTACCATGAAGTAAAGAAGAAACATTTCAACTTAAGCCAGAAACTTCTTTAAGATATTGAACCACATTGTTTACTAACATACATTTTGAAACTACAAATCGATGTCCCAGAATGACAAATTCAGACCACAGGATAGAAGAGCCAGCATCAATTTAATTAAAAAAAAAAAAAAAAAAATTGCAAAGAACACAAAGCTGATGAAAATATGCAAATCCAGGTATTTGAGCTGATTAAATAGGGATAGGGTATTTCTAAGAGACATACAAAAGAAAACAGTATCAAATTTCAAGTGGATTCATATCAGAGCTGGAAAAGCAAGTCAGCAAGATTAAGAATTCTGCTTAAAAGTTTGCAACAAACAGACATTAAAAGCAATGTCAAGTCAAGAGGCTAGGTACCTTTGATGAAAATTTCCTATTTAAAAATATGAAGACAAACAGGGATTACAAATCAGCTGTCCTAGTATAACATAAAGCAAAATAGTGCTACTTTCTGGTTTCATCTGTGCTCAACTGAATCCAATGGTCTCAATAGAGCTACACATTTGAAATGTTTCTGCAGAAAGATGAGTTAAATAACTTCCTGTAACCCAATGACTGTATTTACCAGATCTCTGCTGCACATGTTGGAAACTTCTAGCTCACATACGGGGATCTAGAATGGAACATATAGGTCTAGTGCCAGCCAAGAAGCCTGCCCAGTATGACAGATGCAGCACAAGACCTATAGAAGACTTCTGCTTTCTGGTTTGGTATCTATAGGCCATGTGGGATACCCGATATGATCTTAAAAAAAAGTATATGGTATCTAGGCCTAAGTAACTGACTCACGCCCTATGTGGTAAATATTTAAATGTCAATGTCCTAAATGACATATTGAATCCTTTGCCAAAAGTTCTTTGGATTAAGTAATGAATCAAATTCTAATGGCTAGATATATGTATTTGCCGCTCTCACAGTCCAATTCGATAAAGGTCCAAAGCAGAGAAAGAGTCTCAAATGTTAACCAAAATTATAAGCAGAAATAGGGAGACACAAACCCCCATATATACAGGCCTCCTTTAGTAGTGATTACATAACTAAGAAAGCCCAAAAAAGACTGGAACAAAAAGAATCATCATACTCTAATTTCTAAAAGTCCTTGTATGTAGTGGAGTGATATTCTTTTAAGCTACCAGCTTGTAGGAGGCCATTAAATGCTACGCACCTATACCTCCAGCAAAAGAGAGCTGTAGCAAAACAGACTGCTGCCACATTATGAATTGAAAACAGTAATAAACAAAGATTACCATTCCAAATATATTTTATTGCTTCATCTTTGTAAAGTCAGTTTCAGTTATTATTTGAAGAGCTTTCTCTTACATCTTGGAAAATTCCTAGAGTCATACCAGAAAGTATTTACTAGTATTTATAGAATTGCAGAAGAGTAAAAAGAATGAACTGGAAATCCTTTTGTTTTCTTACCACTAGGAAAAGTTGACAAGATTTCCCTTTCACTGTCAGGCAATGGAATCCTTTCAAATATTAAAGCGTTCCTGAATTAGTGAGCTGAACTAAAATGAGCCAGTACTTAACACTTGTTTTGAATAGTGGAATATGCAGCTATGTATGTTTGAAATGCTTTATTAAAAGATCTGTAACTGTACTTCATATCCTAAACCCGTAGAAATTTGAAATAGAAAATAACTATATAATCCAATTAAACAAATTCTGAAGTTTTCTCAGTTGTGCATTAGCCAGAACTTTGGTCAGCTATTTGTGCTTTAATTATGTCATCTCACTTCTTCACTGCCATGAGGTTAAACATAAGGGTGCTGAGTATTGCTATAATGTAGTAAGCCTGTGTGGTATTTGTTACTCAGTTTTTTTATCACCCTAGCCAAACTGAAATGTTTGGAACTCAACTGTTGCATGCAGGTAATTTTACATGTCATGGAGTGAGATACATGCTGCTCAGCTGCTTTGCCCTACCAGGTTTGATTTGTAAACCATCACTACTGACTGATATTTCTTCCAATCTGTAATGCTATACCTTTGGAGAAGAATTTTTATTAACAAGAAAATGTAGATGAATGCCTGGTGCAGAGCATCTTGATGGTATAACATTTTGCACATAATAAATTTGAGTCAGCTCTTTCTAGTGAATAAATTTGCTCTACTGGTGAAAGAATGCTTCTGATTAAATCTATTTCATATAAATCTGTTTACTATATCTACTTTTGACTGCCATTTGTTCCTTGCCCAAGTGCGGAAACCCTATCATTAAAAGCACAGGAATAAATGTATCCTCTCCGTTGTATGTTTATATTAACAGGGTTTTATCTGTAGTTCACCTGCAGCTTGACATGATACTATATAAATCAATTTTTTATTCTGCAGGCTTCACCTTTACCTGAAAACTAGAGTATCAATACATTATGTGTGAATTTACTGTTGCATTTGTCTTTGACCTACTGTCTCTATCTTTCCTCAGCATGTGAATAATCTTACCAATTGCTTTTCACCTGAAATTAGCTCTGAAATAATATTCAACTCAACCTTCTTCAAAGAGAAAAAAATAAGAAAATAAACTGAATAAACGTAAACATCCTGCTATATAAAACTCATACAAATAAACACTACATGGAAACATAAAGACAAAACGAAGAAGTATCCTTCCAGCATGGCTGTAAAGTTCTGTCCAGCTCTTGCTCACAGGACATTCAGAATCCTTAGAGTCATTCAATGATTTCTATTAACTCAGTTTTCTGCCTCATTGGCTAGCTTTAAAATCTATTATTAATACCATATTTGACCAATGTAGTCCATTAAAAAATTAATAATTCCCTTGTGTACCCTGCACACACTGCAAGGCTACATCTGTTCTACGACACTGTCTTGGAGGTTAATGCAATAGCTGCTGTGTGCTGAAAGCCAATCCACTGACCACATGCACTGCACGTCTATCTCTGAACCTGGACCAAGTGTGAAGCAAAGGAACCAGCTGCACAGAAGGGGACCCAGAGAAGAGTATTGCTGATGGCTCAGAGGAAAGACTCATGCACAACACATGCTTCTGTCAGCAGAATTTGCTGGAGCCATCCTTCTGTCCAAAATAAAGCTTGAGTTTGAGCCTGTATATCAAAGGCAGACAAAGTCTCAGTCAACCCTTTCTAATCATCCCTCTATTGAAAGTGGTGTCTTCAGTTTTGGATGTTCCAGCAGCAGTTTCAAAACAGTTTTAAAGGGCTTTAATTCTGCCCAGTCAATCTGTACGTAGGGTTGCCTGAGAAGATCTTCCATGTTCCCCTTGCAAGCTGCTTCACTAGAAACACAGATAGGGCAAAAAAGTTTAGAAAAAATCCATACCCTCCTCCCCTCAGAATTGTAACACAGATATCTAGAAATAGTCATTTGTTACATACAGAAACAGTTTACAAGATTTCTTGTGAAAACTTAACAGACCAACATATAGCATAGGATGATTTTGCTGTGTGATCCACCTGACCATTTTGCAAAGAGTGGTTTTGCCATAGGTGGCATTACTAAAATGCAGTGAGTGTCCTTATAGGGAAATCTGAGCAAAGATGACAGATAGCACTGTGAATGACATGGCACTGGAATGGGTTGGCCAAGGAAGTTGTGAATGCTCCATCCCTGGCAGTGTTCAAGGCCAGGTTGGACAGAGCATTGGGTGACATGGTTTAGTATGAGGTGTCCCTTCTCATGGCAGGGGGGTTGGAACTAGATGATCTTAAGGTCCTTTCCAACCCTAACTATTCTATGATTCTGTGATTATATAGAAAGGAGCTGAATCATGATTAATTGCTTTCCAACAGCAGGTCCCATACTATGGAAGCAGAAGAGTAACAGATAAGTTCAGTCTGTAGGGACTTTATACTTTAGCTTGGTCAGGTTCCAGAAAGGTTGTATATATGTTTGTATCTGTTCTTTCTGATAAATTTTGCTAAGATGGCCATCTCAGAAGTAAAAGAAGAAATTTCCTGTAATGCTCTATTAATACTACTATAAATTGCTTCTTTTCATCTTACAAAATGATGTTTCTGAAAATGTATGTTTGTGCTATGTAACACAACAGAGTCCCAAACTCCATAAATGTTAGCGCAATAGGAACACAAATGCCACTAAGAGCATATGGATGAAAAAAATATATATCTTTATTTCGAACAGTCTACTTCGTCAACAGTTATAGGAATTTATACCTAGTGTTCTTAGTACTATTTTTTTAATGTCCTTCAAAAACTCAGAATAAAAAGAACATCCATCTGATATGAACGTCAGTCCCAGTAGAATGTACAAAATCCAATTCTAAATAAACTTTCTTATCATTCATCAAATTGAAAATATTTCACTGAGACTATTCAAATTCAATAAGCTCTAAGGAGTTGTTGACATAGATTTTTCAGCCTTCAAAGTCCCTAGCCAATGTTTAGATTTTCATTTCAGAAGCTATATTGAAAGGAGAGTAATTCTTACCCTTCCACAAGAATGAAGGCCTTTGAGAAACAAATGTCCTCCTCTCCCTTACTTTAAAATAAAAAGCTCCTGACTTGGTGAGGTTGGAAAACACTATTTTGATGAAAATGAAGAAATAATACAGGTCAAAAGCCTCCTGTGGTTTGTAAGAATCCTGTTTTTAATTTTCATTCTATTTTTAAGTCACTTGGCCACTTGTTCTTTTAAAGAAAAGCCTCAAACTTTGGGTAATAATACAGCATATTTCTCAAGTAGCATGAAAGAATAGCTTTGAGAAACAATGTACACTGTGCCTGCTCTGGAGCATTTCACCTTTCCAGGTTCGTTGTCCTGGATTAGGCAGTGCTTCATGAGACTAGATATCACAGGGATGCTCAGATAAGCCCAAGTGACTGATTTATTTATTTAGTTTTCTAATTTCTATAGTTACTTGTCATCCTGACAGCTAAGTGCTCTGATTATGGAAAATTAAAACCCAAAAAGAGAACCAAGCAAATCCAGTTAATCAAATGCTAAAGAAAATAAATGGGTCTTGCCTACTGCCCTGAATTAATTCAAATAAATCATTGATTAAATCTATAACAAAACATAAACTATTGTATTCCATTGCCACCTGCTTGCTGGTTAATAAAGCAATCCTTAGTAATTTTAAATATTCAAGTTCCAATTCCTAGGCATAAGTTACTGTTGGCAATAAAAAACAATTTAGACAGCACCATTATCTCTCTTAAAACAAATTTATTAAAGATCCTTTTGAGTAGCTTCTCTTATTTTGCCTTCGTTTTTTATTCAGGCTTCCAAAGAGAGTGATGTTTATGTGATGAGGAGAAGCCGGCGTTTCAGGGGAAGAGGGGGGAAGTTGATGCATCTTTGAGTACGCCAGCTGTTGAACTTGACAGTATCCAAACAAACTCAACAGAATCTTCACATTGGGAATTAGACTGAGAAACATCTAGTGAAAGAGGCAGCCATGCTGAGAAAATACATCTCCTGCTTGCTCTGAGGGAGATGTTACTGTGGAAACTCTCATATTGTTGAACAGCTCAGTGAGTTCACATAGAGAGATCTTACAGATGGCCCAGCCATAAGAAAGTCCAAAACCAAAATGAAAAAATCTGCAGGAATTTTAATCAAATTCATTCTCACTTTCATAAGGGTACTTACACATTAGTGTTCTGGTACTTCAAAGGCTCAGAGAATGGTGCAGGACATCTGGAGGTCATCAAATCTCTCAACAGGAGGCCAAAGCTGCTGTCTGTGGATAACCTCCAGAGGAAACCGGGCTGTGATACACTGGACTTTGTAGGAGTCTTACATGCTAGCTTTTATAAAAAGTGCCATGGAGAAGGCAGGGGCCTGCTTTTGTAATATTTAAAACTGTCTCTATGGTGAAGAGCATGCTGAGGAATTTTGATAAATATAAAAGGGAGAAACGAAACTGGAATTGAAATTCAGTTGAAGTTTATTATGAAAACAACATTCCATGCATGACAAGCAGAAACAAGAAAGTTCTGATTTAGCATGCTGCAATTTGTAAGTGACTGCTCCTACAGGAGTCTGAAAGACTCTTCACCAAGTATATTTGTGTGCTTATTAATTATACTGCTAAGGTAATACGCATTGAACATAGATTCATTGCATGCTAACTACTATAACCATCATTAAAACACCATTAAAATATGAAGCAGCTATAGTGCATTTTTGTCAATAGAACAAGCAATAAAAAGTATGTCTCACACAGTTTTGCAGTTGTGAAGTGATAATGAACAACATGTTATAAACTACTAAATTCAGAGTTGGAAGTAAAAATAACGTAAGTAACTTTTAACCACTGGAACACTGGTCATATTAAGACTTTTTATTAGACAAAAGAATAATACATAAAGATCAACAGATAAGGTAGATGTTAAATTTATCTTTACTAACTTTTAAATTAGAACTGCTTAAAGATGAGCACAAATGTAGAAAATCTCCAACACTGCAATCCTATCTACCATTAAAATGATCTTTTGTACTGAGACATCACTGCCAACTGTATCTTCATCACCTGAATGCATTAACATGCCTGAGACTTTATAACTTTAGCCTATTGTGGTCAGAATTCTTTTTCGCTTGAAATATAAAAGAATACTTCTTTTTTTTTTTTTTTTTAATTCCATGGATTAGTATAGCTTTAGCCTTCAGACTTTTTGTCTTTGGAGTTTACCATGTAATCTGGAAAAGATTTTGTGTATAAATGAAATAAATTTAAGTGAGTGCAGTTAAGCAGAAATAAATATCAAGATTTCAGCCTGTAAATACTACATTAAGAACCAGCAGACATTGAAGACTCTACAGATTATATTTGTCCTCAAATGCACTATTTGTCCCCAAGTGCACTGAGATATTTTATTTTCTACTTATACATTTAGACTCTGTAATAGAAAATACGCCTGCATGACCCTGTTTTATTTGATGTAGTTGCACAAGTGAGAATGAGAGAAGAATTTAAAGATAAGTGGGTTCAACAGCTCGTTTGTAACTCATATTGAACTATGATCATGTAATAATATTAAGTTTATGACAAACAGAGTTTTTATTTCTTTTTTTTAAACCAACTAAGAACTAGGTCTTGAAAATAAATTTATTTAGAATATCACTCGTCTGTTTTATTTTTGTGGGGTTTTTTTCTTTGCTTCATTGATTCCTCAGGTGAGCTGCTGTCTAAAAGTAAGACCCATCTCTGAAAACTATGCCATTGCACAATAGCCAGATAAGAAAGTGCATTTTGCAAACTCGGAGGTTTCTAGCACTTGCAATTTCTTTATGCTGATGCTCACACAAGAGCATGCTCATCTCTTGAATATAATCTAATGTCATTTTTGATTGAAGTTTAAATGTTTTCAGTAACACTTTTGCTCTTTCTCTCCTCCACTTCTCTCCTAGCTGATGTAAAAGGCTCAGGCAGGAAGGGGAGCTTGAGACATTTTACAGTAGTTGGGAGAATGCTCTTTAAGGTTATTGTAGACTCTAATGCTTTACAAAATGCTCATTATCTTTAAAAACCTACATTTTTCATTCTTAAAACAAACAAGCAAAAGGCCTAAAACCCACAGTCACTCAATGTGGATATTTAAGGGAAAGGGGGAGTAAGTTATTGATGATAGATTTTTCACTTTTTGCTTAGATTGTCTTAACACAGTGACATATACTCTTTGGGCAGATGTTCATGGTGTGTATTCAAGAGCTAAAGGTGGAGTGCTTGAAAGGATTTCTGGACAGCCATATCTTCTTATAGCACTGAAATTATCTGTCCAAATCCCCCTGCATGCACATGGCATGGAGAGACTTGATTTGGTGAACCCATGAACAGAGTAGAGCTGCTGCTCAAAGAGCTGCAGTTCTAACCTTGGAAAGGGAGCTTGGCACACAGGTAGATGAAATGGGATAGAAAACAAGTAATTAAGTCTGCAAGTTGCTGTGCAAAAGTCCTGGTATATCTTCACATCCAGAGACCAAAACTAGTGATTAAGATGAGATTTTCCCCAGACACTGTCAAAACAGTTTAGCAAGTGTCTTACAAATAGCCTTAAGGATCACAGGAGCACAACAGATAAGTGCTGCTTGCTTGCAGTGAGTAATAAAAGGCCTTTCTTGCATCACAGTCTTCAGTATTTCTGTTGTATATGTGATTACCTGTACTTTAAGTTGGCTTGCATGTCATCTTATAGCTAATACAACTTACAAGAAAATAATTCATATTGGTAAGTCATTTTGCACTAGACAGTACACTTAGTCATGGGTGCTAAAAAAGAAAACCCCAATAAACACATTGCTATTGAAAAAAGTTAATCAAAGCAACCTTAAATTATAAATCACTTCAGGAGGTGAATGCAAATAATTTCTAGTCAATCATATACTACCTATATTTCAATAGAAAGGGTGACTCCCTTTCCTGCCTCCTGAGCCTGTGGTTCCTGAAGAGCCTGTATCCTTCAAAGCACCTACACAAAGTTTTAAAATCTTCACGAAGCTCAGAAGAGAGTTCTTGACTTCTTATTTAATTAAGAACACAGGGCTGGGAGGTGCCATCCTAAGCCAGTGACTGTAGTCTTTTGTGATCCCTGACCACAGGTTTGTAGGGTGACAGCTTTGCACACCTTGGGCCAAGGAGCTCCTCCCCTCCTGTAGTAAACAGAAGTCCTACCACAAAAGAGCAGAAACCAAAGCTAAAATGTGCATTGAAAAAGAGAATATGAGAGTCGGAAGACCATCTGCTTCACAGCCAGGTCCTCAGATGATTCTAGGAAATGTATCACTTAAAAAAAGGCAGGCTTCAAAAAAATAATCCCTGCAGGCTTTGTCAGTCTGATCTGAGAGAAACATCTGCTCTCTGCCTCACATCTGGAGAATGGATAAGCAATTGGCAAAGATTATCTTGAAGTGAGATAGTATTTAATCATGCTTAATTAATTCTTATCTATTTTTTTCTTTTTCAGTGAAGGACAAGGATAGATCTTAAAAGTTGAGAAAAAATATGTCGCTTCACCAGCTGCCTTTTTTAAGAAGTAGTGACACTTCAGTCAATACAACTGTATTCTAAATGGTGGTTGGAGACATGGCATAAGCATTCAAAGGCTGTATCACATAGGGTTAGGCTACTCCTTAACAAACTTATATCTGGAAATGCTTTTATATTTAAATTCAGAGGTTTCATGACTGCTTCAGAGGTAGTGGTCAGATTTCTAAAAGTAGGCATCAGCTTTCCAATACTAAGTTCAGACTAGTAAATTAGAGATTACTTTCAACAGGCTGTTTCATGCTTCAAGTTGAAATGCAGTGATCTCAGCCTGGTTTCTAGTGGCCCAAATTTCCACATCAGAAAGTGAATAAAACATAAAAGAAAATACTATAACAGTTTGCATTTGTTAACACCTTGGTTAGCTTTCTCAGTACAAAAGGAAAAGAAGACAGAATGGGACTAAAGAACAATTTGCTATCTTCCTTCATCTCATCATCTGAGCAAATCATGGCAGTAGGTCATATTCGAGAATTTTATTTCCATTCATAACTTATAAGATTTTAGAAAAGAAAAAAAAAAAAGGAAATCCATATGTTCCAATCTGTCTGCTTTCAAAGAGAGTGTAATTTACTCTAAAAACTTTCAATGAAAATAAGACTATATGAGCAATTTAGATTTCCATAAAAATGGCACAGCAAGGAGTCTAAGAAAATTACCAAGGACAGCGGCAATGTTAATTTATCTGTGCCACAGAACTGCACAAATTATTTATACCCTTAAGCTCCTAGTTTAACATAAAGCTGTTGCTTAAAGAATTCTTGAATGAGACAATCAAGCAGCTCAATGTGTTTTCTAACAAGAAGATTTACACTGCTCTAGTAAAACCTAAATAATAAAGCTATACATTATTTTGCCATGTCAAACATGTAAGAGAGGCTGAGAAGAAGAAAACATTTTTACGTGGGTCTTTAGGGAAAGTTAATGAACTGCCAGAGTTTAAATCATGTTGCCTGTTTGCATACTCAAACAAACTGAACCCAAAACCATTTATTGACTTCCCTGAGAGCACTCTAACAAACCTTCTGTTACAGAACCCAAAGCAGAATGCCACTAATGAGGGGAATGTACCTTCATTTATCCATATGATACACACACAGGCACAAACACATATATAGCCACGTATTTACATATGCTGTGAGCATGACAAAGGTCTGAATTTCCTAAGCACCTTCATCTTGTCAGAACTTCTTCAGCCCATGCATCAGTGTTCTACATAGATTCAGTACAAAGGTTCCTGAACCAGCATTTTCTTCTCTTGACAGAGAAAAGTAAAAGATGTTTCTGGTTGTTCTGAGTACCAGCTTACAAGTTTCATGAATCATTGATTCATTTTGATTAAACTTAATATAGTGTTGGTATATACAAGGAATACATGGAATCTTGAGGAATGCTTCATGAATGTTTAATTTTTACCAGTCCTCTGGGGTGCCTTGCAACTATGATCCATTACTGTTCATAAAATTCAACTTTTCTTTTGCAAGATTAATATTAATGAAAGGTCATTGGAATATATTCTAATAGCTATAATGACAGTGCAAAGACAGTTTTACTGTAAAGATATAGCCAACTTTTTTCCAATCCAAAAGCTAATTTAATAGGAAAAAAGTTATGTAAGGCTATCTTTTAGGTCTTACCAGACTAAACTTGCAAACTAAAATAACTTTTAGAAGTGACAGACTCAGAATCAATTTGCTCATAAAGCTTTCTGTGGCAGGCTAAACCTATAAAGCTGAAAAAGTTGCAAAGCAAAAAGCGTGTGCAAAATCCTAAATCAATCAACAATATTATTATTATATTATAAAGAGGCCTTTAATCTCAGCAACATTACTGTAATATTATAATATTATCCACAATTTGCAATTTTATTTAAATTGCAATATCAGCTATTTTATCTTACTGATATTTTTTGAGATGTAGTTTGTGAATTGTCATGAGACAAGGAAAAATTTCTCAATGAAAGTCATAATGCAGGAAGGGAAATGTCAGCTAATATGGTAATTCAATAAATTGCTTAAACAACAAAGCAAATCTGAGCATAGAAATATTGAACATATTTCAGTATTAAAATATTTAATCTTTGTGTAATTCTGAAAGGACTTGAAACTGTATTTTAACTTGGATTCTTGTAAGCACAAGAGATAATCGAATAACTAACATGGTGAAGTGGCCACTGTGTTTTACTGGGGTTAGAAAAGAGCTAGAAGTGGTGGAGATCTCCAGGAACTGCTCTCAAGATTTATTTGCATACAGTGACATCACAACAACATTAAAGTGGGACAGAGAGGGAGAAGAGAGCCTAAACACTTGTTCTACCTATCTCTAAGGACAACACCGCAGGTATATGCTATCACTGAGCTGTCCTGGTTTGAGAAAAATATCCCAGAGAAATCTTAGGTAAGAGTTGAGAGAGATTTGGTTCGGATATGTCGCATGCCCCTTAGATGCTTGTTTTGTAACAGTCTTTCTATTCTTGCCACCAGGAAGTTAATTTTTTCTTAGGTTTCTTTCCATATTGAGCTTTCCTCATGTTTAAGATTTAGGCAGAGATATTTAAGAGGATATGAATTATTTCTTATTTCTTTGTATAAAGAAATCTGTGTCAAGCCATGGTGATAGAAAGATCTTGCTACCCAGAGTTTCAAAGGTTAATATATTTCTCATGCTCCCTAATTTCATAAAAAACCAATGACAAATAACATTTTCAAGAGAACAGGTTAACTTTGATAAAAAAAAGTAAGCAATATTGTCAACACTTGCAGTTTTTCTTTTCTTGTTTGCTATTTAAAAATAATTAATAAAGTTAATGAAAAATGGGTACAGTTAAGTAGCTGGTAAATTAGAAATAGAACATTAAATGTTGGCAATGTATTATATCTTCCCAGATCTTCCATCAGTGGACAAAAATAAAAACTTGAAGTATCAAAGGAAATTTAAGCAGCAGCAGGCTGAATAATGTCAGACTTGAACGAAAACTGGTTATAAGAAATTATGGGAAGCTAGAGGCAACTTTTTAAAAATATATAGATTATGGCAACAAAGATCTTTGACACCAATTTTTTTAGATCACCAGAGTGAAAAACTAGAACCTATACTTTATGAGCACCCAATATGAATTACTCTGAAGGACTTTTATTTTT
The DNA here is from genome assembly GCA_017639245.1 of Myiopsitta monachus. Classification (NCBI taxonomy): domain Eukaryota; kingdom Metazoa; phylum Chordata; class Aves; order Psittaciformes; family Psittacidae; genus Myiopsitta; species Myiopsitta monachus. Next base: position 32,615,077 of record CM029927.1, read on the forward strand.
TTTTTCCTCATGGTGCATATGGAAAAGTAGCAAAGGTCCTGAGGTCTGCTGGCAGATGATAAAGCACATATTTCATTTTCTGGGTAGGATACACTTGGTAAGACTTGCCAGTTTCTTAAGGCTGGCAGCCAGAAGGATGTGAACTAAATGGAACTGCTCCTGATGTTAGACGATTTTTTCAAGGGAGGAAGAGAGGGTAAAAATGCAGTTTTAACCTGTGGTGCAATATAATAACTGTCAGCTAGCCACTGGCAGCAAGGAAGACTCTGAATTATAGCTGCTTCTGAATGGTGCTGCGTTTCCAAATTATGATGCTTTGAGCTTTAAATCTATGTGTCTGGCTGCCACAGAAAAATCCCCTTTTTGTCTTTTTTCTTGTATTAATTGTATCACATTGAATTGTATCATTGTATTGAAGAGTTTGATTTTGGATTCAACATCTAATGACAGGATTTGAGTGGATGACAAATGGAATAGCTATTCTGTCTGTGGGAATGCAAGCAACCATTTGATCAAAAATAACTACACCTGTAGAGATGCAGTTTTCTCTGTTCTTATTATATTTTTAATCTTCTAAAAAATACACTGCAATTATTAGCTTTTTTTTTAATAGCATACTATGGTAGAAATTCAGCTATGGGAATAAACAGCAATGTCCGGGGTTTATGATGCTTATTTTGTTTTGCAGGAAAGTAATCTAAACCATAATAATGTTTTCTTCTCTTGAGTACATTAGCTATTAGATGTGGAGAGTGTCTGGCACTTGAGAAGGCAAAAGTATCTATTAATAGAAGGGGAGGGGGTGGAGGACGGCTGCCAAAATAAAGGTGGAATAGCTGGCAGCTGTGATGGATGACCCAGTAACAAAGATGAAGAAGTCTTAGCGGGAGTGCACAGATAGAGAATAAAACATACGGTAAGAAAAGAAGAGACAAAAGGAAGAAAATGGAGCTGAAATGGCAAAAGACATTGCTTAAAGGAATAGGTGAAAAAAAGTATCACTTTATTTGCCACAAATCAAAGGAAAGGAGAGAAAACTTGTCTTAGGAAAATTGTTTTAGTATTATTTTTCATTGGAAAAGAAAATGAAGACAGTAATTACAGAATTTAAATTAACAACTGAACAAAATCCATTAATGAGAAGTAAAACCAGTCTAGTTCACAAATCACAGACACACTGACAGGCACACTGTTCTTTTGAGAATCTTAAAAGGACAGAAGATGTGCACCAATTATATTCAATTTAGCAGGATACTGCCTCTAACTCTGCTATGTGACTACACAAAAAAAAAAAAAAAAAAAGCTGGATTCTACTATTCTTGTGGAAATAAAAATAAAACCCAGGAAGCTGTGATTGGTAACGAGTTGTACTTTCAAGGAGCAGGAAGTACTGTATTAAAGCATTATCCTTAAGAAGTAATTTCCATAGATGAGAATTTTTCTTATCTTTACAAATAATAGAGGATGAATTAACTAGGAATACTTTCAAACTAAGAGAGTTAGTTTTATATATATATGTATATATTTACATACACATACACTCAGCCATTATGGGAAAAAAATAACTAGCTAAATAAAACATCCCCACCCCCAAAAAAAACTAAACAAGCAGTTATATATGCAATACGATGACATTTAGCAATATCCAATGTAATACAAAAGAAGTGGTAAAGTTTTATTTAATGAGCATTTTGCCCCAGGCAACTTGCACTCAGGAAGAGGCTTTCATATACAGTTCTGAATGAAAGAAGCAGAATTTCAGCCTCTGTCCTCCCACTACTTCCCCATTGTCTAATGCATCACACAGAATTGGGATACAAATTTATCATACAGATTTGTATCACATTGTCCTGCTTGGCCATGTCCCGCTCATCCCTGCATATGAGGAAGGAGTCCGCTGCTGAGGCACCTTTATGCAGTTTACTATCATGATCACTCATTTTCTTCTAAAGATTTGTTTAACATCAGTTTGTTCTCTTTTCCTTTCAGTTGCTCTTGACAACCTAAAATATACATTCTTCAGAATGATACTAACAGAAGTGTATAAAAGTCTGTTAAGTGATGAGAATTCCCTCATATTAGTATCTGAAACCTTCACAAACCCTAAATTGTCTTCCTCCCTTGAGAAGTAAATGCAAATTACTCTCTCCTCTATCTAGAGGAACCTAAAGGTAATGACCTGACCAAGACCACATAAAAAATCTGTGGTATAGGAAGGCACTGAAATCAAGGCCTATGAACCTTAGGCCACTGACTATACTGGAGTATGTAATTTCCACCCGCAGATAAAAAATAAGCAACAGAAATAAATTTGTGAGTGGACAGATGTGAACTGACTTTGGGTATAAATTGTAATAACTGAGTCCTTGGGCTGTTTTATAAAAAGCTTGTTTAGTCCAGGCAGATGGATGCTTATACTATGCAGTTACCATAGTGCTTGCTGTAATGCTAAATCCTGATGAACAGAGGGTATCTTTACTAAGGCTCAGCCATGCAGTAATGCATCCACACCACTTCCAGTCAGCTCAGAAATTAAGTAGGACTGGCTCCTATTCACCTGCAAAAGCCTACCTAAAAGCACGTAGATAAAGATGATCTTTTAGAGGCAGCTCACAGGAGTTGTCTGAACCTTTTCCACAAGAACTATTCTCAGCTCTCTTCTCAGTCCGAAGAGATGCAATCAGCCATATGGCCTGTAGACTCCAAAGACAGAGAACAAAGATGCTAAAAAACCCACAGGCAACAATTACCATGTCTAAACATAATTATTTCTGTACTCCAGAAGTAAAATGGTTGTTACATTTATCAAGGGGAAAATGGATCAATTGGAGCCAACAACAAACACTTGAATGTGCAGGCTATGAGATTTACTGAAGGGAGAACTAAAACAAGGGGTGTCCCAGTCCTGAAGACTACAGTTGAGCAAGTCTGATGTAACCTCCAGACAGTGAATTTTGTTACAGCACAGCTGCCAAACACAAATTAAAAATTAAAGACATCTTCCACAAATTGATAGTGAGGTGTCTTTTTAAAATCCAGGTTTTGGAAACATTTTGATGAAGGCTAAACTCTGTCTTTTAGAAAAATGTTAAGATTATCACAAGGCCATTGGCTGAGGTTTAAGAAGCATGCCTGAGTTTGAGGAAATTCATAGGAAAATGTGAAGAACTAACAGGACTGTAATAGGCGGATATTTTAAAGTCCTGGTGATTTTTATATTATTAGGTGCCACCTTTTATTGGACCAGCTGATATGCCTAGAAAAATTGGCAAGCTTTTAAACTCTGTATCTTTCCATCTAGTGACACAAAAAGCTAAATTTGGAACATACAATGTTACTCTTATTAAATTCCAGTTTTGATTATACAGATTTATTATATACAGTGATTGAGTTCACAAGCCTCAGTGAAACTGAAAGAGAAAAAATTATTAGGACTTTTGTCATGGGAAGGTATCATCAGGAAATTGTAATGGGCTGTAAGAAAATACATCTATTATGTACCTGATTTTCATATTCATTAGAGTTATGGATTTTAGTCAATTGGCTCACCTTTAAGAATTATCTCAGGTATGAAAAACCTGAAGCAGAATGGTTGCTTCTAATGGTAAATGTTTCTTCATTTTGTTGCATGAATTCATTCTTGTGCATATTGATTATTTTGTTCCAGCCAACCTTCTTCTGTTTCAAAATCTTCATAAGAACATTTAAGAAAGGGAAAAACACGTAACTTCTTCCACAGTTAATCCACCTCAGGATCTTTCTGCAGGCTGGCCACAATCAACAAGCAGAGAAACTTTGGCAGACCCACCGTATCTAAAACCAGAATCTTCCTCAATAGGTATCAAAATTGGCGTGATGACAGGAACATCCTCAAAAGCCTCATTGCTTGGAGTGTGCCTTTTTCTGAAACACAACAAACATTTCCTGGAAACAACAAACACTAAACAACCTTCCTTCTTATGCTATGGGCATCACTGTGGGATTTGCTAGCCTATAGACCTCATTCATTCCTTGGCACCTTTATTGGCTCTCTTTGTTAAGGAGTAGCTGAATGCAGTGCTCTTCAGGAACCTGTGGGTTCCTTTTTCCTGGCCCAGGAGAAATGAACCTGTTGTACTCGAAGACCCAGAGATCTCACTCATGCCATTCTGATGTGTGCTGTTTCACTCCCCTCTGCAAGTCCAGCCTGATACTGAAGATGAACTCCAGGAGGTAAAAACGCACAACTCACACAATACACAGAGGACACTAACACAGCCAGCTACACAGACCAGCACGTGTCTTTACTGATGCAGCACAGAACACCTCACCACTCCCAAAACCACAGAAATCCCAGTCTCAGTCCTTCTCTCTGGCTGGGGCTCATCATTGACACTTGCACATATTCAAGCTCTCTGAGACTGCAACGCTCACAGATTCACAGGGCCCATACATACAAGCTCACTCATGAAGATCCATCAGTATCTTGTATCCTGACCCCCTCCCCTAGTTACTGGTTCTTACCTTTGCCATTCCAGATGAGGGTCTCACTAGTTAGTCCAGACTGAAATTCACTTCTGAGCTGCACAAACCCCCATGCCCAAAGGACTGGGTTTCAGGAGACCAGAGAGTCCTATCTCCCTGTTATTGGCACCCAGATCTACAGGCTGCTGCAATACTCTTTGAACACCAGAGCTGAAATCCTGGGCTTCCTCAAGGACTTATGCAGCCTGAGCATAATCAGGTTGTCATGGGTTCAGCAGCAGCAGTCATTTTTTCTCCTCCTTGGTAGCTGGTGCAGCGCTGTGTTTTTGATTTTGGGGCTGGGAGCAATGCTGATAACACCAGTGTTTTCAGTTACTGCTTGGTAATGTTTTGGTCTGGCCAAGGACTTTCTGAGTCTCATGCTATGCCAGGGAGGAGGGGAAGCCGGGAGGAAGCAGAGACAGGACACCTGACCCAAACTGACCAAAGAGGTTATTCTATACCACAGAACGTCATGTCCAGGATGTGAAAACGGAGGGCAGAGACCCGGAAGGGTGTGGTGGTGGACTGGGAGTGCACAGCATGGTCAGGTTTTTGGTACTGGGGGGTTTGCTGCTGGGGGTGCACTGGCTGGGTCGGGCTTGGTGAGCAGTTGTATTCTCTTTCCTTGTATTTCTCTTGTATTATTACTGGTGGCAACAGTAGTGATTTGTGTTATACTTTAGTTACTAAACTGTTCTTATCTCAACCTGTGCGAGTTGCATTCTTTTGATTCTCCTCCCCATCCCCGCGGGACTGGGGGAAGAAAGAGGGGAGGTGAGTGAGTGAGCGACTTTCGTGAGTTTTAGAGGCTTAAGCCATGACACAGGTATAAACCTTGTTCTGAGATTCCTCCACCTTGTCTCTGAAATAAAAACAGGCTTTTTCTCTGGCCGGTAATTTAAGGAGAGACTCTCTTAGAACAAAAGGAAAAACCTCATAACTATGTTTATATGTGTTCTGCTGTGAACTGTAACTTTGTACAGGAAAGCAAGAAAAGAGTGACTGTATTACCAGCTGAATTATTTTATGCATGCTTACATTTGTCTCCATCTATTTTTAAAGACAGATACCTTTGTCTTAATATAGCCTGGGGTGAGACTATGCAATGAGAGCTGTGGCAAGAACTGTTTCTCTCTGGGATCTTGTGGGCTCAAAGGAATTAAATATTTATCTCCTTGCAATGCAAGATTTACTTTTTTTTCCCATTGGATTTTTGCCATAGTTTGCCAGGATTCATTATCTGACTTTCTTTTACTCCCTACTATCCTTACATTTCATATCAGATTGCTTTTCTTTTCCTTCTCTTCACTGTATTTTTGCCTGGTGAGATCAAGCTTTCAGACTGTTCTCATTGTTTGGACAAGAGTGTGAAAGCTTTTGGCAAATAAGGTTTGTGGGGCTCTGTGGGAGACAAGTATGTGCTTGAACATACCATATTATTTAGATGTCTCATTTTCAGATATGTCATAGAATCACAGAATCCTGTCTCATTAGTTCTGTAACAGAAGACTGTACATATGTATCAGTTTTTGAAAAATAGGGTTAAATCTTCAGAGATTTTACCAAGACACTTAAGTAGGAGACCAACTTCTTCAATCTGCCTAAATAACAGAGAGTGAGAGACTACAGGAATCTGTAAAAGGTGATTCATATCTCCTAAGTGCTGTGCCTAAAAATGGGTATCAATTTTATTACACCTGTTTTTCATCTTGCTTTTTAAGGAAACTAAGAAATGTTGTTTATCCATACAAAGTATATAGAAGTAGAGATTTTTCAGCCATCATGCTCTTAAAATGTCAAGATATTACACTCTGTTAAAATATAACAGAACTGAGGTTTCCTTTAGGTGGTCTTCCTTGTCATGATTGCATACAGTGCTTCCATTTCTGTTTCATTTTCCGTCATTGGATTCAAAGACTAAATCTCCTGTGATAAAAAGTCAGCATTATGTGGTAAAGAAGGCTGTTGATTGCAGATTCTTGCTTGCTGCTGAATTTAGAAAGTGTACTGAGTGACTAATGTGATTGCAAGCAATGAGAAAAGGTCTCATTAATAAAAGCAAATGAATGATTCTGTGGAAAATTCCTATGTCAAGTCAGTTAATCTGTCTCTTCACAGATGGTTACTATTACGCATTTCTTATTTTCTGAATGCTCAGCTTGATGACCTGATATCGAATTGATGGACATGATACTCAGTCAGTTATAAACAGCAATGAGGGGAAGCTGTTTTGGACATAAGAAGTGCCATTCAGTGATAACTGTTCTGAAAATGAGCGATACTAGAACTATCAAATTAGGGACCTGATCTTGCAGAACATTTTCACACTTATCGTACCTGGTTTTGTCTTCCAGTGGCAAAATAGAATCATATAATGGTTAGGGTTGGAAAGGACCTTAAGATCATCTAGTTCCAAACCCCCTTTCCAGGGGCAGGAACACCTCCAACTAAACCATGCCACCCAAGGCTATATCCAACCCAGCCTTGAACACCGCCAGCAATGGAGCATTCACAACCTCCTTGGGCAACCCATTCCAGTGCCTCACCAACCTCACAGTAAAGAATTTCTTCCTCATATCCAATCTAAACTTCCCCTCTTTAAGTTTGAACCCGTTACCCCTTGTCCTCTCACTACAGTCCCTCATGAAGAGTCCCTCCCCAGCATCCCTATAGGACCCCTTCAGATACTGGAAGGCTGCTATGAGGTCTCCACGCAGCCTTCTCTTCTCCAGACTGAACAGCCCCAACTTTCTCATCCTATCTTCCTACGGGAGGTGCTCCAGTCCCCTGATCATTCCTTGTGGCCCTCCTCTGGACTTGTTCCAGCAGTTCCATGTCCTTTTTATGTTGAGGACACCAGAACTGCATACAGTACTCCAAGTGAGGCCTCAGGAGAGCAGAGTAGAGGGGCAGGATCACCTCCATTAACCTGCTGGTCACACTCCTTTTGCTGCAGCCCAGGATACGATTGGCTTTCTGGGCTGTGAACGCACACTGCCCGCTCATGTTCATTTTCTCATCAACCAACACCCCCAAGTCCTTCTCCGCAGGGCTGCTCTGAATCTCTTCTCTGCCCAACCTGTAGCTGTGCCTGGGATTGCTCCAACCCAGGTGTAGGACCTTGCACTCAGTATGGATAAACTTCACAAGGCTGACATCAGCTCACCTCACAAGCGTGCCATGGTCCCTCTGGATGGCATTCCTTCCCTCCAACGTATCAACCGAACCACACAGCTTGTTGTCATTGACAAACTTGCTGAGGGCGCACTCAATCCCACTGTGAATGTTACTGACAAAGATGTTGAACAAGACCAGTCCCAACACTGATCCCTGAGGGACACCACTTGTTACTGGTCTCCAGCTGGACATTGAGCCATTGAGCACAACTCTTTGCTTGCGATCATCCAGCCAGTTCTTTAGTGAGTTCTTTGACCACCAGTGAGTGGTCCACCTACCAAATCGATGTCTCTCCAACTTAGTGATAAGGATGTCATGTGAGACAGTGTCAAAAGCTTTTCACAAATCCAGGTAGATGACATCAACTGCTCTACCCCTGTCCATCAGTTCTGTAGCCCCAGCATAGAAGACCACCAGATTGGTCTATATAGAACATCTTTATTGACAAAAAAAGTTAGGGTAATACACTAAAAAAAAGATTTTTATTCTCAAATCCAGTAGTGATCAGTGGTGCAGGAAAATCCAGAAGAAAATTCTTATTAAGATACCATAGAATAAGGGATGGAAACATTTGAATAGAGAGGATGGAAAATAAAGACAAGCCACTCTAATTAAATCATATGATCATGTTAATACAACCTTCTCATAGTGCATGAGCACCCTTACATAGACATTACCTAGCCTGGATTTTCTTATCTCAGTGGTTTTAAACAGTGGAATCTAAGCATGAGGGGATGGATTTCAGCATACAACTCATTTTGTTCTAAAAGAGATAAATTTTAAAAATTTACTTTACATAAAAAGTGACTTAGATTCCTACATACTTGGTGTGAGGAGCCAGCATCCTTTACTACTTTTTGTGTAATGAACAGTTCTTGAAAACTAAGAGTCATTCTTAAGAGCCTAAACGTGAATTTTGTGTCCTAACTTCAAGATCTTGTTATATCAGATCTTAACTTTTGTGGATAATGATGCAAACCACAAAATGCAGATATACATACAAGCATATTAAAACTGTATAAAACCATTTGATTTAAATAAAAGCATTTACATGATGAATCTGACACAAAACATTCCCACATATGTTTTCAGGATGCATATCTATATTTGCATCTCAGTTTCACAGTAACTTTCTGCAAATATTTGAATACAATTACATCTTGTACTCAAATACTCAAGTTGTTTCCTCAGAAGTGATATGTTTTTCCCTGAATCACACAGCTAGAGTAAGGTAAAAGGGTCCTAATTTTCCTTACCCTCACCTTCTCGCAAAGCAGTTCAGTGAAGTAGACAATGATCACAGATGGATTAACAGAATGGTTTGGGTTGGAAGGGACTTTAAATATAATCTAGTTCCAACCTCTCTGTCATGGGCAGGGACACCTTTCACTAGACAAGGTTGCCCAAAACCCTGTCCAACCTGGTCTTCAACACTTCCAGGGAGCTTGTCTGAGCAACCCGTTATAGAGTCTCACCATCCTCATAGTGAAGAGTTGTTTCACTGTGAGGGCGGTGAGATTTATTTCCACTCTTCACAGGCCTGATGTTCAATAAACAGAAAGGATGATACAAAAAAAATCAGTTAAGTGCAACTCTTTCACTGTGCCTCTGTCTCTTTCCACTCTTGCAATTGCACACATTATACATATATATAATATTGCTATTTATAAATATATTTTCAGGCAAATATCCTTTTGCATTGTCTGCAGTGAAAATATCAAAACATTTAATTGGGTTAACCAATTGACTTTACTTCATCATTCCAGTACTGAGTAAGGTTCATTAATCTTGATGACCTCGATTTCCCTCTCTCCATACCCAGGTTCTCAAGTCACTCAAAACCTTTATCAGAAAGAGGTTAAGGATAGGGAGTTGGCTGGAAAGCCAAAGAGTTTCAGTCAACAGCTCAGTGTTCAAATGGAGTTTAGTAAGAACTGACATCCCTCAGGGAGCTGCACTGTTACTGGTACCGATCAGTATCTTCATTAACAACAGAGAGTGAGATTGAGTGCACCCTCAGCAAGTTTGCAGATGGCACCAAGCTGAGTGCTGCAGCTGATACTCTTGAAGAATAGCATACTGTCCAGAGGGAGCTTGACGGGCTTGAGGAGTGGGCACATGTGAAATTCATTAAGTTCAACAAGACAAAGTGCAAGCACCTATACCTAACTTTGGCAGTCTCTGAAATCTATACAGGCTGGGGGTGAATTGATTGAGAGAAGTTCTACAGAGGACTTGCGGATACTAGTGGACAAAAAGTTGTATTTGAGACAGCAAATTTTATTGGCTGGTAGCCATAAAACCAATTGTGTCTTGGGCTTCATATAAAGAAGTGTGGCTAGCAGGTTGAGGGAAGTGATTCTTTTTCCTCTATTCTTGTCAGACGCCATCTGGAGTACTATGTTCAGCTCTGGGGTCATCAGCACAAGAAAGTAATGGACCTGCTAAAGTGAGTCCAGAGAAAGGCCAGAAAAATGATTAGGGGGCTCCAATACCTCTTCTCTGAAGGAAGGCTGAGAAAGTTTGGGCTGTTTTATGTTGCTTGGGTTGAAAGCAAAGCTCCAGGGATGGCTTTCAATACTTAAAGGCAGGTATAAGGAAGATGAAGAGAGACTTTTTAAAAGAGCCTGTAGTCACAGGACAAGGGGCAACAGTTTTAAACTGAAAGAGGGTAGGTTTAGGTTGGATGCAAGGAAAAAGTTTTTTACAATGAGGGTGGTGAAACACTGGCACAGACTGCCCAGAGAAATCTTTCATGTCCCATCCTTGGAAGTCTTCAAGGCCAGGTTGGATGGGCCTTTGAACAAAATGATCTATTGAAAGATGTTGCTGCACATATCATATGAGTTAGACTAGATGATCTTTGAAGGTCTCTTGAATCCAAACCCTTCAATGATTCTATGATTTTGTGAAATAGACTTTGTAAGATATTTTAAATAGCAGGACATCTAGGACATCATAAAAGACAGAGTTTAAAAGGGATGCCAATTAATGTGATGTTCAAACATAGAGCAGCGGCTGTACTGTGAAGCATCTTAGCAAAATGTATTAATAAATGCATCATTAGAATGGCTCCTGACAGAAAAAAAAAAGAGCGAGACAGTTAACTATAGCCATTGTTACTGTTTATTCCCAGATTCTTCATAATAAGTGCTTTTATGCCTCTCAGCTTTGCTTATGAAAAGTTTACATAACAGGTTTAGAATTGAGAGAATTATCCTCCCTGATGTGGTTCCCCATTAGGCATTTAGGTCCTAAAAATTATGCATAGATCTATTTTAACTTGAGGGCTGACATCACCACGAATCTTTCATGAAGATGGTCAGCAGGACTTACATATGCCCATTAAGCAGTGTTCATTCTGGGTCTGCTGCCAACAAGGTTCATTAACTGAACAATATATCTAGTCTCATAAACAATTTGCTAATGTTAACTTGCTAGAAATTATTATAATTTCTCCTGGATTAAGGAAGTCATGTCCTATTATCCCTAATTGTGAAAGACCGTGCAGGTGAACAATAGAAGTGTGACGCCATAAAGAGGAACCTTTGAATTTCCCTTGACAGATAAATGTCCTAATTGTAAGTCTAGTCAATCTTGCACATGCTTTAAGTCTCTGACACATACAATGTTTTGGCTTTTCTGTAGAGTGGAACGGCCTCAAAGAAAGGGCATAGAATTAACAGCATCCCTTGACTCTGTATGGGCTCTAGCTCCTGACTTTTTGGTATTATCCAGAGAAGGGGAAGCTGAGATCTGGGCTAAAGAGGGAATGTTTTTTTTTTGGTTTTTTTGGAATACATGTTTTTCCTGAATTAAAATCTAGTGCTTTAGACCTAGAGGTATTTAATAATAAAGTGTAGGAGATTCCTACACTTCAGCGGTTTCCATTTTTCAAAGAAAGCTTTAGGAAATTCCAGGTTATAAACCATCAGTATAAAGGATCCTTTCTGAAGCTCAATGAAGTGCTGAGATGAAACGGAGTATCATCGCACAGTATTTTCAATTAGTTACCTTACTAGACTTTAGTTCATGTAACTGAGACTAATTTTTATGAGAGTTACTGAAGATGCCCAGGTCTTAAAGCTTTTTAACTTGGGGTTGGATCTGTCTTCACTGGGAGATGTTCACTTAAATGTGTTTATATGGCTTTGTTGGGTTTGTGTTGCAGTTGTGATTTGTGGATGAGATTTTCAAAGTCGTCAGGTTTGGTTTGGTGACTACTCAAAAGCAAGCAGTTTAGGGTTTGAGGCTGCTTCAGAAAATCTCATCTTACCTTAATACAGTTTACTCTCTGGAAATCTTGGTGATATTCCTGTCAAAAGGATGTTTGCCACTGACTTCAGTGAAGCTGCTTCTTTCATCCAGAAAATTCTTCCTTTAAGGAAATAAACCATGACAACTGAACAGAGAAGAGCTTTAGGGTATTCTCCTAATTATATTTCACATGTTTATTTTGCAAGAAGTATAGGTGTGGCTGATATTTTAAAAATAATACAATGAGGTTTTGAAGCTGCAGAAGTCTTTTCTGTTTAAGTCTTTTACCTAACAAATGCAAACTTCATCTTATGAAGGAAAAAGTTCTATTAAGACAAGAGATGGTGCCTATTGTGGAAATATATATTTCAAAATGTATATGCACACAGAAGAATCTATTTAGACTTAGAAATATTAAGAATATGTATAGCAGAGATATTTTTAATAAATTATGATTTAAAGTGTTTTAAGTAGACACTAATCTGTCCTTCTGACCCTGAAACTAGGATTGAAATAAAAACCAGCCTAATTGGCAGCTAAAGATGTAAGCAGCTTTAAATATTAGTTTTTATTTTAATTCAATTTTTAATGCACTCCAGATTTGCAGTTCAAAACAAAAATTTGCATGACTGTTTACTGAGTTTTTCCGATCAAAAGTTATTTCTCAACAAAGCTACCTGACAGTTAAATCTGAGCACATTTACAATCACATAAAATTTTATCAGCCAAACTAGCTCTGCTTTCGGTCTCAAGAACTTTGCTGCTTTTTCAGTATATTTTTCCAAGAATGTCAAGTTTTATTTAACTAAGTAGTACTTTGACCAGTTAAAGCAATGCATTCTGTCATTCAAGTCTTTTTCTGTAAGGATATTCCTAACTCTATCCATGGTTTATAGGAGATTTTCAATGGCTGACTCATATAATTACTACAAGACAACAAAATGAAGTGAATTTTAAGTGACTTTATCCTCAAACAAATGTTGGTCATTGTTCAGTTGTATCCAGGTCCCTATAAAAGACTGGGTTTCAACAGGACAAATTTATATTTGACAGCTTAATTATAACCAGGCTTTTTACCTTCATATGACTTTCTATCCCACAGCCTAATTCCAACAACAAACAGCAAAACTTGTCTAATGAGTTTTTTCTTTCCTTGAACAAGGCCACCCATCCACACTTTGAAAATTAATCATCATGCTTGTAGTGTGCAGTGAAGTATAAAACATCTGAGTTCAACTGGAGGTGTTCTGAAGCTGCATGTGGAACTCCTTTCTGTTCAGAATCATATGGATATAACCTCTTGGTTAGGGGTAGGCATGCCAGAGGCCTCACTTTCAGGGTATTTTACTAAAGTAAAATGAACTTCAATCTCACATGCATATGTTTATTTTGACTTTTCTCTTTCAACTGATATTCTTATCTGAAGTCTTGGATTTTTTGACCTTTTAACTTAATTAAGTCTGTAAAATACTTTTTATTCTGTAGGATGTAAAGTTCTTGCAGTAATTGAACAAGCTTTATAACCAGGTTTCTTCCAGTTTTTAGCCAGGTGTCTATGTTATTGTTCAAGCTGGCAAACAACGTAAAATTCTCTTATAAATGTGCATAAAAAGAAATATATGTTAAATATTTTAAATGCATTTTTTTATGTTCTTAAACATATTACTTTTTTTTACCTTCTATAAAATGCTCAGTTCCCCTTCAATCTTATTTTTAGTAGTTTTTGAATACTCCTGTGCTCTTATTAAAATAAATTTGCCTTATTCCTTGTTTAGCAAACAAATGCAAAAAAGAATAGTTCTAGCTCTTTTATAACTCTTATCAGTTATATGCTTAGGTGGAAAATATTTTGATCTGAAAATCAAAGAACAGCTTCTTTCCCAATTTTGGTCAGATAATTACATTGATTATTTCGCTAGCACGTATTTGGTCTCAGGTTAGATTTTGCCTTCTCTAGGGCAACAGCTGTGATACAGGACATAAATTCAGTGCTGATAGGATATACTTTTTCCCAAATATTATTAACCTGTCTTGTTAATAATAAATACAGTTTTCAAACTGTATAAGAAATAAATCATCAGGATGATCGGGGGACTGGAGCACCTCCCGTATGAAGATAGGATAGGGAAGCTAGGGCTGTTCGGCCTGGAGAAGAGAAGGCTACGTGGAGACCTCATAGCAGCCTTCCAGTATCTGAAAGGGGCCTATAGAGATGCTGGGGAGGGACTCTTCATGAGGGGCTGTAGTGAGAGGACAAGGGGTAATGGGTTCAAACTTAAAGAGGGGAAATTTAGATTGGATATGAGGAAGGAATTCTTTGCTGTAAGGGTGGTGAGGCACTGGAATGGGTTGCCCAGGGAAGATGTGAATGCCGCATTGCTGGCGGTGTTCAAGGCTGGGTTGGATGGAGCCTTGGGTGGCATGGTTTAGTGGGAGGTTTTCCTGCCTGTGGCAGGGGGGTTGCAACTAGATGATCTTAAGGTTCTTTCCAGCCCTAAATATTCTATGATTCTAAACCATGCTTTTATTGTGGAGAGAAACGAGTAAATAGCAACAAATAATATTGTTTTGTAGTCCTGGTAGCTGTGGTTTAATATCGAAACCGGTTGTCCAGGCTTCCTCTGCTCTCTCCAGCAAGAATTCCAAAGAGGAATCAAAAGAAGATGGACAGTACTCTTGATGACTAGAGAAGAAAGGTGAGGGAAGCAATAGGTAGTCCTGAAGTTCCAGTTTTATATGCTTTGTTTTGTATTATGACTGACAGGGTTTGCTGTCAGGAAAGGAGTCCTATTATGAAATGGAGGATAATTTTTAATTGTAATTTTTTGCAGGAATCTCATCCACTAACCATATCTAAATATACCTGGGCCAAGTGGCCATGTATCTTCAAGTAATAAATTTCAGCACTGAGGTTCAGCTGTGACAGCATGATGCATTTTGTTTTTAGAAGAGTACATGTTTTGTCAGATTAAAGATAAAAGCCTCTTTGTGTCTCTTCTGGGCTAACTAGCATGGTTAACATGAAGGAGCAGAATAAGGAACAGCTAGAGGAACAGCATGACTGGAGTTAGCATAAGGAATTGTAAGCAGAAGCTTTGGTTTAGGGTGAGGTGTCCCTGGCCATGTCAGGGGGTTGGAACTTGATGATCTTAAGGTCCTTTCCCACCCAAACCATTCTGTGATTCTATGATAGATATACTTCGTTCTGTGATTCTGTACATAAACTATATGTGACATAGATGAAAATCAGTGAGTATTGATCAAATATTGGGGAAAAAGAGAATAAGGTATTATTACCCTGTTCTTACACTTTTCCCTCAACATCAGCTTTTGGCCACTGTTAAGGAGAGGATACCAGACCAGAGGGACTGTTGGTCTGATGCAGCACACCTGCATTCTTTAGTCTCAGGAAGGAGCATGGCATGGGACATTTGGGGTCTTTGGCAAAAGATCTGCGCTGGAGACTTTTTGACAGAGTACCACCACGTGTTATGATATTAAGTACAGATTCTTGTGTGAGAAATTTCTCTTCCAGGATCAAAGCCTAGTTTAATGATTATGCTGATGAAGGTATGATTTATATTCACCACGCTTCAAATTACCTTCCTTTACTGCTTTTGCTTCCTTCAAGGCACTCAGAACTTAAATAGATCTTGTGCAGCTTACCATTTATTTCCAGTGGCAGTCAAGGGCAGAAACATTTATAACAGCAGTGAAGCTCAAAAATGACATATCTTTTATAAGTATTCACCAGTAATTATAAAAAAAAATCTTAGATGGTGAAAAGATATATTTTTGTTCTGAAAAAAGAGTAGCTGCTCTCCTCATCTGAATTCATTGAGACAAGAATCGGAAACAATACTTAGATACATTGAACAAATGAGATAGTGAAAGAATCTTGGGAAGGTTCAAGGCCACTAAATGCATGTTTTTGTTTCTGTCTTTATGTATGAAAGGTTCATGTGAAATACTGTCTGGGAAACAATGTGAGGTTAACATTAAGAGGGACAAAAAAAGCCACTGACCAAGGCAAGTTTGTATAGAAGAGCAAGTCATGGGAAAACTGCAAGTTAAAAAATATATCTAGGATTTGGAATTTCCATCTTTCAGCAAGGTCTGAAATTCTACAGAAGAAATACGTCTTCCACATATCCTTTGAAAATCAACCAAATTCAGTGGAGATTTACACAGAACCCCCCCAAAAAAAGATTTTTGATGCTTTAGGAAGTTGAGAGTCTTGAAAACTGAAGTGGAACAAAGACAGACTGCCACAGTGTTTAGGAGCGGAATCTCAGATATTCCAGATTTTAGTTTAAAGAATGCACTGAACTGCATAGTAATAAGTAAGTACTGAAAATATTGCATGGAAAATCCTGACCAACAGTATTCTTCCAGTTAAATTTAGGATTTTATTTTTGTCTATGCATCATGCTACCTATCCTGTTGTTTCTTTGTCTCTTAGCTAATAGGAATTATCTACTATTTAATTTTTGCATCCATAATGAAAAAAGACATATTAAAAGAAACAAAACAAAACAAAACAAAAACAACAAACAAAACACACCTTGATAAACAAACAGACAAACAAACAAACAAGCAGTCCAGAAATATCCTTTTCTGGGCTTAAGCCATGACACCTGCAAAGATATCTCCAAAAAAAAGATAATCTTTTACTTTCCTTTGCAAAACAAGTAGGCATGTTTGCTTGTCTCCTGTCAGTTGGCACTGGCATTCAGACAGAGAAAGACTTAGAGAATGGGGGTTTTTACCATTGAGAAGGAACTGCAAAAATATTATGGCACAAAGTGCCATCTCTCTAAAGAGATTTAACTTTAACTGAAGTTTCTTGCTGGATTCACCTTGTCCTATAATATAAGTGAGCATTATATGTTTTCTGAAACTCTAGATGTTTTGAATAAATGTAGATTGCGGATAGCTGATGACTCAGTCAGAATTTTGACATCAAAGCAATATTTGTATATTTCCAAAAGACCAAGAGGAAAGTTTGTTGTATCTGTCTTCCTTAGGGAATCTGATGAGGTTAGGCATTAAGTTTCTATTTCAAGATTAGATAATGCATTATAAAATATGAAATCTCAAGAGCTCAAAGATTTACACAAAATGAAAGTGAATTAAAGGAGCAGTTATGTATACTGTTTAACAGCTAACAGCGGTAAAACAAAAATGATTATTTTTTTTTTTCCAAATATATCTATCTCCAGAAACGTAAATGATACAGAAAGCTTTCAGTAGCACTTTTTCTTCTTGCTTTTGCTTCAGTCAAATTATAATTTTCACATAGTTTTTAATGATACTTCTTTTGATGGTGATTTTTTTTACCTACACCTATAACAAATATTGCTGACCAGAACTTGTCTATGATCAGCATGAAGTGTGAACTATAGCAATGTTGCTGGGACAGTTTTTTCACCTAAACAAATAAACAAATATTGATCTTGCACTTTCCAAGGCAGACTTTATGAAATGGTAGGCAAAGCACAAGGAGATTTTTTGAAAGCTTTAAAGCAGAGTCTGCTTCTCAAGACTTGTATACATTTGTGATTGACTGAATAACTCTGAAGCTATGATTATCTATGATTAACTCCATCAGTATGCAGTTGTTTAAGAGAAACTCTTAACATTTCAATATCTGTCTAGGGGGCTGTGTTTGTTTTTTCTTGCATGCAATTAGGGTTGATTTTTTGCAACCTGAAATAATTGGTCGCTAGTCATTCAGAATGAGAAACTGGAACAAACCAAGATATTTTATCTGAATCTCCTGTTTGGGGAGGACATTGTTTAGATTCTAAACTCCTAAATCCAAAATTACGTCAGAGTAAAACATTATCTTTATTTTTCCTAAGATCTATAAGAAATTACACAGAACCACATTTCTCTATTTTTGAGGATGAAATTATTAATTTTTGATTGTTATTATTGAAACATGAAATAAATGGGAAGTTTTATCACATAATGATTAAAAATGAAATAACTGAATGATAGGTAGATAGGTATACTCATCCATAAATAAACTAATAAATGTGTTTCTCAAGTACTATACAATGCACACAATGTATTATGTAACCTCATTATTCAAAATCATTACTTTCAAAAATGAAAAAAGGGGTAGATATAAGCAAAATGTATGGCTTATTTGATATTTCACATTAAGTTTCTAGATTCTGTGAGGTTTTTAGAGAAAATATGCACTTCTGATTTTTATACAGTATATTGTTCTTGCATAGTGTAATGCAATTCATTACAAAAAAATAGCAATGAAGTCCATGTTATTGTTTCACATTGTTTTGTTTGGTTGTCTGGTTGCATTTTTTTTGCTAAACTAGAGTTGATGAGAGCAACATCTAAGTTAAATAGGAAAACATTCAGTTACTGGGAAAACAAACAAACAAACAACCCTGCATTATACTTAACTATAAATATATAAAACATCATAATGTTACTAAAACATAATTCCCCCCCCCCCCCCTTAGAATTTAAGGCATTTAAAAGTTGCCTGTAATTGCATTACACCAACACACAGCAATGAAGATCTGCCTCAGGGTCAAACAACTCTTCAAAGATCTAAATTGTGCAAGTTGTATATCTTGCATGGGGATTTGAAAGCAATCAAATTATGAGGTAAAACAAGTTTCCTAGGAAATCAAGTAGTTTAGATGTAAGGTCTCCATTTGATGTCAAAGTAAATATAGGGATTATGAATAGATACTTGGTATGGTAACTAGTCATGGGAGGAAAAAAAAAAGCAGCACAGCATTTTATTGTTTTCAAACTCAAAAGGAAATGCTTATTTTGAGTGAAAATCAAAGTATAAGCCACTACTATGGTAGGAACAGTGGAGGATCCTGTAACTTCAGCAATCCTTTGTCAGAATTTCTAACATTTAAGATATTATCATACACACTGTATACATGAGGAAAAAAACTTCAACAAACAAACCTGGCAGTTCTATCAGAATGACACACAGTTCCAACAGCTGTATGCTCCTTGCTATGAACTGGTGAAAGTCTGCTACCATGCAGTATTTTTTCTGGGAATGCAATTACATATACCCTAGCAGTCAGAGAACATTTTGTAACACACAGGAAAAGATTATCTGTATTTTGACCTGCAGAACCAAATGGATGATTAGAACTAAAAGCTTTTATGCAAATTTACTATTTGGTTGGCATCTCCCATTTCCAGCCACTTGTATATCACGTACAAAAGAATCCACGCTAGCCCTGCAATGAATTAAATTCAGAGATGGTTCTCATAATGGGTTTGAAAAGCAAATCTCCAAGAGAAATATCAAATTTATGGAGTTTACCAGGTGCAAAATGGTACCATGAAACTTTGTGTTTTAACAAGGAGATTTCCTCAAGTTATTTCTAAGCATATGCACCTGGATAACCACAAACACTACATTTTGGTGACAGTCTGGGCTATTTGAAGCTCAGTATACAGATTTCTTATGGCTTTGTAGGAAGTAATTGCAATGAGTTGAACAAAACTGCTTTGGACACTCCCTTCTAACTTTATTTTCCTACATCCATAGTGGCATGCTGTGAGATTAACTGTGTCAAAGAAATCAGGGGCCCAGTTTACAGGACAGCTTAAACAAGGCTGGCGTATAACTGCAACACTATTTCAAAATCAATACAGAAATGGACCAGACAAAGCACAGAAAATTCAGCTGCCCTTACCATACTGTTGAAAAGAATAAGCAGATTTTGGTTATTCATGCAAATCAATGAGTCTTTTCCAGGCAGCTAGAAGACAGAATTTCATATTGCTCATTTACTAATTTAGATACTTTACATATGAACATCGATGTGGTAGATATCTTCCCCCATTGCCTTCCAATTTGTGGATAAGAAAAGCCATGTCATTACATGTAAATTTTTTTTGTATGTTATTTTAAGAACATATTTTCATTTTAAGGCTTCATTTTTGTTGAAGGCAGAGCCAACATGACAGTGTATTTCAACAGCACCCCCATCATAGTTTAGGTTTACTGGTACAATCTGATAGAGTTTTTTAAGATTTGGTTGTTATTTTTCTCTGCTGCCATTTCTAACTCACATGAGTCCGTAACATAATGGGGCAGATCTAAAAAAGATCAAAAAACAAAAATTTAAATTCTGCTAAATCAGGCTGCTGGATAAGTCCAGATATAAGATCTAGGGCTGAGAAAAGAACTGAAATCCAAGTCCAGATATTTTAGCTTTGTTGCTGATTGTGGGCATTGGTTCTTTATGGTATAGGAAAATTTGTTACACCACAGTAAGATGACTGCATCTAACAAAAAAAAAAAAAGGATCACAAAGCTCCATTTAGGTGGAATTTAGAGACTTCTTTGACCATCTCAAGAAAATATCAGCTGGTTGCAGCATATGAAATTTCAGATAATATCTACAACTGTACTGCATGGCATGCTCATCAACCCTCTGCTTGTGGCTGAGCTAATTCAAGGGCCAAAATCTGTGTGACACAGAAAGGAGTTATTCCTTTTTTTATTTTTCCTATGCCTGTTAAATCACCCTGTTTGTTAGGTTTACTCAGATATCCAACTTATTTAGACTGCTTTGAACGGTCACTCTATTTTTTTTTGAATAATAAATTAAAAAAAAAAAAGAGGCTTCCAGTGAGGTGCATCCTTGCTAGCTATTACATGAAGTGAGATGTTACATGAAATTGTCCCAAGTAGTCTCAGCTAGTAGATTAGATTAAATCTATGCAGTTTCACACGGGGCCAGATGGATCATTTCTTCCCTTTGGACCAACAACTAATTGTGTAGACACGAGAGTGTCTCAGGATGGGGTCATCCAGGTCACAACACGGAGATGCAGTTCTGTTAAGAATGTACAAGAAAATAGCTGGCAAATGATAGCAAGTGGTAGAAGTGAAAGCAATGTTACAGTCAGAGAGGGTGAAGAGGCAACAGAAAAATAGAAAAAAATAAATCAGAAGAGCTGAAGTGGAGGAGAGCAGATGCAAAAAGAATGTGTGCAAGCCAGATGACAGGGGAAAGGTCAAAAAGGCAGCAGCAGTAGATTGAGGGACTGTGCAAAGCAATTAGTGTGGACTTCCAAGTCCTGAAACCTGTCTCCAGGTATGCCCAAGTGAATAGTTCCCTGATCTTTTCCTACTATGTCTGGGGAGCTAGGTCTGTTCTAGTCCCTTGAAGAGACTGCTCAGTAATGGTCTCCTAAACAATTCCCAGTCATGGTTCCTAGCTGGTATAGGGTGGATTCCACTCATAGCAGCCAGTTTGATTATGAATGCCCTGTTTCAGATGCTGCAGGAGTTTAATCATACACATCTGAACTATTCCATAGGTCATTGGGCTCTCTGTCAGTCAATGGTTTGAAGGACTTGCAAGTTATTAGGGTAGCTGTAGACTACAGCTTTGAAGAACTCACATCATTTCACTATCCTGGGATTTTTCTTCTTTCCTAACCGTCTTAGACCAAAAAAACTTCCCTATTTTGATACTCAGGCTTAGACACAACTTTCAGGACTAAATGATCTACTTGTCCTTCTCCTGCTCTGATGCTCTCCTTACGCCAGAAATGAGCACCAAAGAAGCTCAACAATACTTCTGTCCTGTGTCATGTTTACATGGAGTCCCTTCTCCTCCGAATACAAATTATGATTTCAAACTATGGAACCAACCTTCTACCCCAAAATCATCAATGTTTTTCCAGCCAAAGACTGGATAGGATGCCAGGAGGATATTTTATATCAGTGAGAAAAATGTCAATGTGAATATTAAAGCGTGCAATTACTTCTTCAAGTGAGTTTTATGCTGTTTCTCTGTAGCAGGGGTGTTTCTATTTAATTTGCACAAGTTTTCACTGCACACAATACATATTGATTTGAGTAGTCTGTCACTTCTGCTCATTTTCTGTCATTTAGAGATGTCTGAAGAAGTATGCTAACATCAAGATCTCTGCTACTTAAGTACCAGGTGTTTTTTCTCCCATGGGAAAACTATTGCCTCAACAAAAAGGCATGTGACTTAGTGTCTAGGTATGTCCTAGTTATTGCTTAATTTACTTCCATTATCTGTCTTTTATATTGTTTAAATCAAACAGATGAATTTTTAGATGTTCATCGTAAAGGAAAGTAAGTATACATGCACATAAAGAGACATACTTTCATATACATATATTTTCACATAAAATATGTACAATATGTGATTGTTTTCCAGTACTATGTATCTTGTTTCCTACATATATTAGTGACGTCTTTTGATATGGTTTCTTTTTTTTTTCATATTCTCCATTCTTTGTGACTGATTTATTTGTATTTAAAGCTATAGATGTTCTTAGAACAAAGATATTTAGAGATAGAAACGTCAGTGTAGTTTCCAGTATAATGCTTCCTGCAGGAAAACCATCCTTTTTATGCAGTCCTAATCCATTATATTTTATCTCCTTTTAGGTTGGATCATTTTTTCATTTGTTTGAAAATGTAGCAGTATAATCTAGAACTATCCTTTATTTTAAGCTCAAAGCAGCAAACACAAAAACCAATTGCTTACTATTCCTGAGATAGACTTACACTCCTGCCACCATGTTGCTTTTTCAACAAGAACTGTTGTTTTTTGTCTAAGATGTGAAGTATGATCCTAAATTTAACATTGTCACTACTTAGAAGAAAATTTACCATTCCAGGCTCTGCAATAAAAACTACTTGAAAAGAGTTTTAGGTAATAATAATTTTATATACAACCTTACACAGAAACTTCTCATAGTCTTTCTGTAGTAACTAATTTTTGTCAGTCAAGAGCCAGAGTTCATTTTATTCTCTTCTTTATATTCATCAGTCTGAAGTGTGAATGCTGGTTTGATGTATGCTAGCACTAAAACAAGGTGACATCTGTATTTTCATTTTTTTTTATTGTTGCTCTCATGATGACTAACTAGTATGTAATGATTCTTGGCTATCTGCCACAAAGGAAAAAAGTCTGGTCTCCTCTGCATTCTACTTCTCCCTTCTTGGGGGATATTGTCACTGCTACATTAAGAGTAGGTCCTATTAGCTTTAGGCATTTACAAAATAGACCTCTACATGTCAGAAACACATCTAAGTCATCAGATTAGACAGTCAGATGAGGTTAGGATGCCATTATCTGATCTTTTTTTTTTTCTTCTGCATCACAGTGGAATGAATAAATCTTTGGAGGCCACAGATGTGATTGAGTCAACACAAGTAGGTCACAACAGAATAAAAAGAAGGTTTAGGTACTCTAGTTTAACTATTACACCTGTGCTGGAGTCACCTTAATGTATGTTAGGTGATGCCAGTCTGAATATCACAAAAAAAATTTCAATGTGAAAAGATTTCAACTCTTTGCAGATATGATAGTTCAGTGGGTCAGCAGTTATTATCTTTATTCATAAGTTGTGGGTATTTAACTATTCATTTTGACATTTCTGCACAATAAGATGCCATAGTATTTAGGAAATGAATCAATTTTTTAACATTCTTATTTTGAAATAAATTATTTATAATTTTGTTTTGTACTAGACGAAGAAGTATTTGTCAGGCATGCAATTTTAAACTATTCAAAGTGCTTAACTGCTACTGTGCCATGTTTTTAAAAATCTATTTTGAAGGTGATAACCTACTTTTCATTTATGGGTTGAAATTATGCCTTTTGTTAGTTTCTTGCATGATGCCATCAGAAAGTATAGCACATTCTATGAAGACAGGCTGAAAGAGTTGGGCTTGTTCAGCCTCGAGAAGAGAAGGCTCTGGGAAGACCTTATAACAGTCTTATAGTACCTAAGCGGGGCCTACAAGACATCTGTAGAGGAACTTTTTACAAGGGAATGTAGTGATAGACAAGGGGGAATGGCTTTAAACTGAAACAGGGTAGATTTATATTAGATTTCAAGCAGAGATTCTTCACTGTGAGGGTGTTGAGACACTGGAACAGGTTGCTCAGAGAAGCTGTGGCTGCCTCATCCCTCAAGTGTTCAAGGCCAGGTTGGACAGGGCTTCAAGCAACCTGGTCTAGCAGAACATGTCACTGCCTATGGTTCCAACGATGTACTAACTATGTTCCAAATAGTTCCAACTATGGCAGGGAGGCTGAAACTGGATGATCTATACAGTCTCTTCCAACTGAAGCCATTTGTCATGGGTTCAGCAGCAGCAGGCATTTTTTTCTCCTTGGTAGCTGGTGCAGCTCTGGTTTTGATTTTGGGCCTGGGAACTGTGCTGATAGCATCCAGTGTTTTCAGTTACTGCTTGGCTGTATTTTGTCTGATCAAGGACTTTCTGAAGTCTCATGTTATGCCAGGGAGGAGGGGGAGCTGGGAGGAAGCAGAGACAGGACACCTGACCCAAACTGACCAAAGAGGTTATTCCATGCCACAGCACTGTCATGCCCAGGATGTGAAAACTGGAGAGCAGAGACCTGGAAGGGTGTGATGGTGGACTGGGGGGTTCGCTGCTGGGGGTGCACTGGCTGGGTCAGGCTTGGCGAGCAGTTGTATTCTCTTTCCTTGTATTTCTCTTGTATTATTATTGATGGTAGCAGTAGTGATTTGTGTTATACCTTAGTTACTAAACTGTTCTTATCTCAACCAGTGCGAGTTGCATTCTTTTTTCAATTCTCCATCCCATCCCCCCGGGACTGGGGGAAGAAAAAGAGGGGAGTGAGTGAGTGAGCGATTTTCATGAGTTTTAGAGGCTTAAACCGCGACACCATTCTATGACCCTATAATTCTATGATCTTCACTTATTAAATCAAAAGCGTTAACAGGAAGAGCAGACATAGAATCATAGAATCATAGTATAGTTAGGGTTGGAAAGGACCTTAAGATCATCTAGTTCCAAACCCCCTTTCATGGGCAGGGACACCTCCCACTAAACCATGCCACCCAAGACTCTGTCCAACCCTGAGCTTGTACACCACCAGTGATGGAGCATTCACAACCTCCTTGGGCAACCCATTCCAGTGCCTCATCACCCTTGCAGTAAAGAATTTCTTCCTCATATCCAATCTAAACTTCCCCTCTTTAAGTTTGAACCCGCTACCCCTTGTCCTCTCACTACAGTCCCTCATGACGAGTCCCTCCCCAGCATCCCTATAGGCCCCCTTCAGATACTGGAAGGCTGCTATGAGGTCTCCACACACCCTTCTCTTCTCCAGGCTGAACAGTCCCAACCTTCTCATCCTATATTCATACAGGAGGTGCTCCAGTCTCCTGATCATCCTCATGGCCCTCCTCTGGACTTGTTCCAACAGTTCCATGTCCTTTTTAAGTTGAGGACACCAGCACTGCACACAATACTCTAAGTGAGGTCCTCAGGAGAGCAGAGTAGAGGGGCAGGATCACCTGCCTCGACCTGCTGGTCACACGCCTCTTGATGTAGCCCAGGATACAGTTGGCTTTCTGGGCTGTGAGCGTACACTGCTGACTCATGTTCATTTTCTTTTCAACCAATACCCCCAAGTCCTCCTCCACAGGGCTGCTCTGAATCTCTTCTCTGCCCAACCTGTAGCTGTGCCTCGGATTGCTCCAACCCAGGTGTAGGACCTTGCACTTCTCATGGTTAAACTTCATCAGGTTGGCATCAGCCCACCTCGCAAGCATGTCAAGGTCCCTCTGGATGGACATTCCTTCCCTCCAACTGTATCAACCGAACCACACAGCTTGTTGTCATTGGCAAACTTGCTGAGGGCGCACTCAATACCACTGTCCATGTCACCAACAAAGTTCGTACAAAGTTTCAGTCCCTGAGGAAGAGAATTCTTGTCAAATCTTGTTCGCTGTTATTCATGCAAAATCTGTTATGTAAATAAGACTAAATTACATTTCAATTACAGAATTTACAGTAGCATGAAAATTTACAAAATGCGTAATTCTAATTCCAGCATTTTCTAATAACATTGCATCTTCATGGCATTGACAAAGAGTGTATAGAGCGTATGGGTAAAAGTTGACCTGATTTATTCATTTATACATATACAGAGCTATAAACGAATAATAGTTAATGGTTTTGAATGATTTGGACTTAATTATGTGTGTGTGTATATGTGCATACATAATTTTAAAGATTTACGGAAAACCAAAGTATTTATTCTTTTTTGTTCTATCATTTAGAATATGACTATTCATTGAGCTGATGAGAAATTTGATTTTTTTAATATTTAAACATACACAATGTCAGCAACATAAATGACATAGTTCTGTCCTATAAGGCTATGTGTTGTCCTATTTGTCCTATCCATTCCTCATTCTAAAGTCCATAACTGATACTCATGATTTCAGTTTATGGTCTGGGACTTGGGGGTGGACACTTGTGCTCTCAAGTTTATCATGAAACGAACCAAGATGCTTATGTAATGTGTTACATTTGTGCTGTTATAACCTTGACATAAGTGCATATTGTAAATTTTATAGCAAAGACTTTGTCAAATGACAGCTCATTCTTTCTATTCATTTTCAGATATCTTCCTGCATTGACCTTGCTTCGAAGAAGGAAACTTTTACAGAAAATAATCATCAGTTGTCAGACATATTTTTCAAGGACTTTGCTCCCTAACATCTACTTTAATCAGAGCCGACTGTCAAGAAACAGGTTTCTGTTAATAACTTAGATTAAGTTGTTCTATTTTTCAGTGTAATGCAGAATTTTGTTGTCGGTTTATGTTAAAGCAATGCAAATGTGTCTCTTCCTAATTCTAAGAACATTCTTAAAGACTTTCTGCATTAAAAATATTTCACTATCATATAATTTTGAAATTTCATTGTCAGCTATGTATTTTTCATTGAGATCCTTCAGTTGTTCAGCATGTTCCTTCAGCATGATGTTGTCACTTTCATGTGGTACTTTAATGAGTGTCACACTCTAATCTCAGTGAAAGAGTCTACAGGATCTGCACCACTTCCAATCCACTGAGAGGACTATTGGGAAGGCAGAAGAGTCAAAACACATGGAAATTTGCTTTATGTATCTTTTTCTATGCCCAGGCCATAAGGTTCTACTCAGTGAAAACAGGAGCAGATGTTACTGACAGAAGGGTCATTGCTCCTGAACTGTTGCTGGATCAGCAATAGCAAGGATGGCAGGTTTTGGAGCTCCTGCATTATTATGGGACAGGTACCACCCTGTCTTCTGAGCTGCAGGGAGGGTGATCTTTTTCTTGCATCATCTCCATTTCTATAGCAGTTTCACACATGCTATTCTGTAAATGTTGTCCTGCAGATATGATACCAAGTAGTGCACAGATAAGACAGTTCACCCCAGTGCTGTAGAGAAAGAAGGGGTTCCAAAAGCCCTTTAGTCCATGTAATCCTATCTTTCAGTGCACCTTACCATGTTTCTAAGATGAGTTAGTCAATTTCCTGTGGACTTCTCTTCATGCGGTTTTGATTACATTGAAGTTGATAGGCTTTTTCTGCTTTGCAGCATTTGGCTATAAACATTTCTGTATATTGTCATATCTTCTATTTTTTTCAGTTAGCAGATTTTTAAAAATTGTTTTTTGTTCTTGCCATGAAATACAATTGATTAAATATAACCTACTGAGTCTCATAGTAGCATCATACTTTGAATTTGTAATTACAATGCACTGAAAACAGTTTTGTTATGACTGCTTCCTAATCCCAGTGTCTGTTTCTCTGTCCTGATGAGAACTGCAGGAGAATCCAGTCAGGGGTATAGACCTTGGGAAAAAAATTCTCTCTGTTTTTATAAATGCACTTTCAGATCACAGTTGTAAATTTTTTGCCATAAGGCAACAAACTGGAGGCATTCAGTTGTTTGTTTTTTGCTTGTTTGTTTTTTTTTTTTTGTTTGGTTTTTTTTTGTTTGTTTGTTTGTTTTTTCTAAAAATGAAGTCAGAAAATCAGAAACTTTGTTAATCATATATGATGAGGCTCTGTGGCGTCTTTGGTTAATATTCCAGTGATACCAAAAAGACTAAGGCATACTTTTTACTGACTTCTTTCCACAAGGTTTCATAACATCGTTGTTTGGTTGTTTTGAGGGACTTTCTTTAAACAGGACATCTTAATCCTGTTGCAGTTGATAACAAATCTGTTGATCTAACTAGCACAAGAGTTTTAACTATAATTTATGTTCCCTTGTTTAATTTGCATCTGTTTTCTTCAGGTCAGTAAGAAAACCCTCAGTTACTACTTAAAGTAATGTAACTAGCTTAAGGAGAATAAATCTTGTCAAGCTGCTGAAAGAGAATTGTGCTCCTCCTGACAGTGATGTAACATGAAAGACCAGTGGCGCTTATTTGTCACGACTGTGTTTGTCAGTGGAACTGTACTGGCTTTCACTGGAGAGATTCTCAGGTCCAGACTGGATGATTTCTGATTATAACTGGTATGAGTCTCCAGTAAGCCAAGTATATCTAAAGAGAGTGGAAGACCCATATTAGAAGGCCTTTTCTCATCAATGTTTACAAATAAGGAGAGCCCTAGTCCGGGGGGGGGGGGAGGGGGGGGGGGATAAGCAAAAGGATAACATACCCCTTGGAAAACACCAATTCATAAAAGGGAATTGGAATCAGCTGATAATATATGGCCACTACGCTTATGTATCTACAGAAAACCTGCTTAATCTTCATTGCACATGCTTAATTCTCACTGGCTGCTCCTTTGCATATGGGATAGCCTCATGTTTGCAAGCCAGCTATGTATTCACTGGGATTGGTGTTCAACACCTACAGCGCCTGTTTTACCCTTTCGTGAGATCATTTTTAAATGGCTGACCTTTTCGTTTCTTGCATCACAGAGGCTCAGAGTTTTCAAGTGAGGACTTGAGAGAACTTGCTTATTATTCAGCAGTGCTTTTATTTTGAAACCCATGGATAATGGCAATCTAATTTACAGATTTCTCTCAGCTTTATTTCTGTAGCAAAAAATACTTGTAGAAGGAAATACAATTTTAACTTCTATGAGGTTAGTTGCAGGAAGTTACAGAAATGGTCAGAAGTGAGGATAAACACACTAAGCTTCATATTCTGTGGTTTTGCTTGAAACGATTTGATAAAAAATATCAATTTTTATTGAAAGGCCATTTTTCACTTATGTACATAAATGCTCTCATTAATTTCTCTTCCCTATAGTTACCTGTCATCATCTTGAAACTCAGAAGAAACTAAATTTTTTTCTTTACCCCCAAAGAATTTCACCAGGCCCAAGCTCCAGTACTATTTCCTAAATAGGCAAATGTCTTCCCACATTTTTGCCTCAGAATAGGGAATCCCTGTTCGCAGGTTGAAATAACTCCTAGATAATTTCCACAGGAGTGGATGGCACATGTCTGTTTTCCATTTTTGTCCATTGCTCTCACAGGTTGTCTGCCTGTAGTAGCAAACACAAATTTTTGGTAGCTTGCATGCTCTATCCTGCAGAGAGCATCAGCAGTCACCTGGGTATAACAAGAGCAGAGGTAATACACTACATTTAAGGCTGGGCTTGAGACTTGTATCCATGTCTGCCATTACTCAGAGAGGTAGATTTTATGATGCTGCCATTTTATATTTTTCTGGTTTAAGGACTCGATATTGTAGGTGTTGTTTCCTTTTTTAGTAGCCCCTGGAGTGTCTCAGATATTACTTTACGTTATTGATAGCAGACATGGCCATAGTCTCTGTGGTATATGGGACATTTCTGGTGAAACTGCAATCATTTACTGTTAAATCTAATTTGAGAAAAGAAACTGAAGGCATTGCACAATGTGTACATATTAGAAAAATAAAGGAACAAAACACCAGTAACTCAAAGCAATGAAAGCAGTGGGTTTCTTTCTGTGAAACCAGACTGCTCAACTGCAAGCCCTCTAAATTGTGTCCAAGCTCTCCAGACACCAGGGGTCTACAAAAGGTCCTGTTGTGATTTTTTCTGCTGTGAAACACAACAAAGTAATGTTCTAAAAACCAATGAAAACGATCTGTTTTGAAATTTTTAATGTAGTAATAAAAATATATTTCATTTCCTTTATGTCTTAAGCATAGCTGTCACTGCAAAATAGAGACTCAGTTTGAAAGTCCATAGCCAGTCTTATGTTCTACTAGGGAAGTTTATGCACCAAATCATGTAAATTATTGACAGTAGGTGCATACAGACTTTTTGATTTTGAACTCATTCTGTGTATCCCTTCAGAGTTTATGAAAAGGCATCACAGGTGTTTACTTCTTGTGTCACTTTTCCATGAAGATGATCTTGACAAAAAACAGCAAAGTTATTAATTATTGCCTTTACCCAAGAGAAATATTACCTTGATGATGAAAATTAGATATAAACCAGTCCAAATCTAAGTGTCCCAGAACACCACTTGAGTTTCATCTGTGATTAGACCAGAAATTAGACCAAAACTTTAATGAAGTTCTGAAATATTCAGATAACATTTTATTTTCATGTATACAAATTTTCCTTCCGGGTTCCAGATGAAACTGCAAATGATAAAACACCAACAGAGTTTGTTGCAGTAATTCAGAACCAAAAGCAGAATAGCTCTAAATTTCCTAAGAAAAGCCCTTCTTGTATGATCTCCAGATTTGCACTAAAACTGAAGCTCTTCAAAGTTCAGCTGAACTGTATACTCATCAAAATTTACTATATTTAGATGAAAAGAACCTAAACAAAGAACATTTATAATTGTACCTACTTTAATGATGTAGCAATGTCAAATATGTTTTCAGTGACAATGAAGATGGAAAGGGGAAAAATGAGACCTGGGAGACATGGAAGACATGGAAAGGTGTGTGCGTAAAAGGAGGATACTGAAACTTAGCTTTAATGATAATATTCTGGCAGATATATGGACAAAAAATGCTATGTGTTTTGTGGTGGTTTAAATCCATATAAAAATTATTAAGACTTCTAGTGCTTTGATAGGTGCTGGATCATATTTTCAGTAAATAGGAAGAAATAGAGATATGGAAAAGTGCTGTTATCTGCCTTGGAATCAGCTATCACTGAAAAAAAGTATGTAAGATCCAAAAATGCACCAATGCAAAAATTTGCCAAAACTAGCCAATAAGTTTGGCCCTTTAACTTCTCATCCTAAGTGATGATTACTGAAAGTACCTAAGCTTGAAAGCCCCATTAATGGTGTGCTTTATTATATGGTGGGCTGATGCCAGCCTTATGAAGTTTAACCATGGTCCTACAATGTGCAAGGTCCTACACCTGGGTTGGAGCAATCCCAGGCAGAGCTACAGGTTGGGCAGGGAAGAGATTCAGAACGTCCTTGTGGAGAAGGACTTGGGGATTTTGGTCTATGAGAAAATGAACATGAGCAGGCAGTATACTCGCAGCCCAGAAAGGCAACCGTATCCTGGGCTGCATCAAAAGGAGAGTGACCAGAAGGTTAATGGAGGTGATCCTGACCCCTCTACTCTGCTCTCATGAGACCTCACTTGGAGTACTGTATGCAGTGCTGGTGTCCTCAACATTAAAAAGGACATGGAACTGTTAGAACAAGTCCAGAGGAGGGCCACGAGGATGATCAGGGGACTGGAGCACCTCCCATATGAAGATAAGATGGGAAGGTTGGGGCTGTTGAGCCTGGAGAAGAGAAGGCTATGTGGAGACCTCCTAGCAGCCTTCCAGTATCTGAAGGGGGCCTATAGGGATGCTGGGGAGGGACTCTTCAGGAGGGACTGTAGTGATAGGACAAGGGGTAATGAGTTCAGACTTAAAGAGGGGAAGTTTAGATTGGATATGAGGAAGAAATTCTTTACTGCAAGGGTGGTGAGGCACTGGAATGGGCTGCCCAAGGAGGCTGCAAATGCTCCATCATTGGTGGTGTTCAAGGCTAGGTTGAACAGAGCCTTGGGTGGCATGGTTTAGTGGGAGTTTGCCCTGCCCATGACAGGGGGTTTGGAACTAGATGATCTTAAGGTCCTTTCCAACCCTATCTATTCTATGATTCTATGATATGAGAATGAGGAACTTCATGAAAGTATGTGAAAAACTCCCCACTTCTTTTTTAGTCAAGGAACTGGAAAAGACAGGAAAAAAATGTCTATCATCAGGGGTTTGTTGCCGTTGTATGGTACATCAACCTACTTACTCAAAAGCAAAGTATGTGTGAATATAAATAAAACAGAGTTAATTTGGTGCATGCAACCTTGTTAACCAGTTAAAAAATGTGATAAAGCTTTTTACCCTTGCGAATGAATCAAGAAATTAATGTACACCTTTTAAAAGACAGTAATGGCACATTCCTAAGAAAACTTTAATAGGGCATGAGTGTGTAATTTGCTCTTTCTAAGTCCTAATTCTCTTCCTGCTTTGTCTAAAAACCAGACTACCTTGCATTTGCTCTTTGTAACTTGGAGTAATTAAAAATCCATTATACTTCCCTCTCTCCAATGGCAGCATATAAATTAAGCTTCAGCAGTGTTGAAACTCATGCAAAAAGTGATGTGACCCTTTCAAAGTGTCACTTATCTGCAATGCAAATTTCTCTTGGTGATCAGAAATTCAGCAAATATTTTTCATTTAGAACTCAATCTTTTACAGCTAAGTGGTGTTCATTTGTTGATTCACAGTTCAGAAGTTACTGGGGTGTTTATTTTTGTTAATCAAATATATGCACTTCTCTCGTTATTTTTATACTCCAGAACTCCTGGTAGTCAGCCTTCAGAATGCCTCAGTGCCTCTCAGCACTGAGACCTGCAGAAATATGCAAGCAGGCGCTTGCTTTTTAACATGTCAATTTTCAGTAACTCAACAAGCCAATTCTGCTAAAGTGTATGTAGCATTTATCTTTACATATCTCTATTTTAGGTGTGGAAAATAAAAATTAACTTAACCCAGTGCTTCTCAGACCTCCTAACTCAAACCTAGTATCAGCTGATTGAATTAAACTTTGTAATTGTGGAGTTTCATGAATCCGGGGTTCACAAAAAGGAAGAAGTACTTCTAGTTAGCCCAGATCAGATGTACATGTATAATTTTTTGCAGTCACCTTGTAATCACTCCTTTTCTTGATTACTGCTTTTCATTTTCAGTTTTATCCTGTGAAAAAATTTGTCTTTCTAAGCTTTTCTGAAGATACTACATGAGATTTTCACTTCTCATTCTCAAACCTTGGCAAGTGCTTTAAGGTGTGTACTGAAAATAACCATAGAAATGTTGGCTAGAAGCAAGCTTCTAGAACTCATGTAGCCAAACCTTATGTTCAAAATACAACCAGGTCATACAGGACTTTGCCTTGGTGTCAGGAAAGGGAAAGCATGGGTGATGCTGAACTGGGCCAGGGGCATGAAGAGCAATAAGGGCTCTTATAGGTATGCCAACCAGAAAATGAAGGTCAAAGAAAGCATACTCTCCCTAGCCAATGAGCACAGCAAGCAAACTGGTAAAAGCAGATGAGGAGAAAGCTGGTGTACTCAACAACTTTCTTGCTTCAGTCTTCGCTAGCAACCTCATTTCCCTTGCCTATCAAGCAGATGAACTTCAAGGGACTGGGGAAGCAAAGTCCCTCCCACTGTAAGAGAAGATCAGGTTCGTGACCACCTGAGGACCCTGAACATATATAAGCCCATGGGACATGAAAAAATACATCTCATAGTCTCGAGGGAACTTGCTGATGCAATTGCCAAGCCTCTCTCCATGGCATTTGAAAAGTCATGGCAGTGAGGTGGAGTCCCTAGTGACTAGAAAAAGGGAAACATTACACCCACTTATAAGAAGTGTAGAAAGGAGGACTCTGGGAACTACCAACCACTGTACCTGGGAATTTCCTGAAGCAGGTCTTCCTAGAAGCTATGCTAAAGCATATTGAGGACAAGGAGGTGATTTGAGACAGCCAGCAGGGCATCACCAAAGGAATGTCTTGCCTGACCAGCCTAGTGGCCTTTTGTGTTGGAGTGACTACATCTGTGGACAGGGGAAGAGCTGGGGGCTGCATTGCTGAGAGCAGCCCTGAAGAGAAGGACCTGAATATACTGGTAGGCAAGAAGCTGGACAGGAGATGACAATGTATGCTTGAAGCCCTGAAAGCCGAACATATCCTGGGCTGCATAAAAAGAAGCCATGTCAGCAGTTCAAGGGAGGTAATTCTTCCCCTCTATTCAGCTCTGGTGAGACCCCACCTGGAGTATTGTGTCTAGCTCTGGAGTCCTCAGTACAGAAAAGACATGGACCTGTTTGAGTGGGTCGAGAGGAGGACCAAAAAAATTATCAGAGGGATGTAACATCTCTCCTATGAGGAAAGGCTAAGAGAATTGGTGTACTTCAGCCTGGAGAACAAAGGACTCCAGGAACACCTTATGGGGGCCTTTCAATACTTAAAGGGGCTTATAAGAAAGATGGGGACTAAAAAATTTTAGTAGGGCCTGTAGTGATAGGACAAGGGGATGCGCCATCTCTAGAAACATTCAAGGTCACTTGAATGGTGCTCTGCACAGCCTGATGTAGTTGAAGATGTCCCTGCTCATCAAAGTAGGGGTTGGACTAGGTGATCTTTAAGGGTCCCTTCCAACCTGAACCATTCTATGATTCTATGATTCCATGATTCCATGATTCCATGAAGATCCCACAATCACTTTATGTAAACTGTTCCCATGTCATGCTCTCTAACTGTATTGACAGTTACATGAATACTAGATTTTCTCAAATTTTTTGCCTACTTTCCGCAATTTTTTAAATTTTCTCTCTATTAGTTACTCACAGAGATGACATTATTGTATTAAAAGAGAGAAAATCAAGATGGTGCCAGCCAGGATCTCTTGCAGTAATGCTGCCTACTCAGCTGACTATATTGAACCAGTGAAAAGTTGGTGGTTTACATGCCAGGGACGTGTGCGCACCCTTCCCAAAACCCCAGGGCATGCCTGGCTGCCCAGGCTCTGGACCAGACCTTCAGGTTTGCTCCTGACTGGGTTTCTGTCATTCCCATCACTCTGGTCTTGTCAGGAAGTTGTGGGTTTTAGGCTGGCCTCAGTCACTGTTCCCAGCCCAGCTCCTTCAGTGGGTGCTGTGGGATCATGCTCACTTTAGGAGAGCATGTCCTTGCTGCCTCCATGGTCACCCTTGGCTTCCTCCCTTGGGGCTATCAGGCCTCACAGGCTCCGGATGGTCAGGTCCAGCCTGTCTATAAGATCTTACTGCATTTTTGTGAACTAGAGAGCAGGTTGTAGCTTTGAAGACCTCAATGGCTTTCAAAGAATGTAGTCCTTTTTCTGATTTCTGGTGCTTTACCAGAAAACCTGAGCAAAATTTAAACATTCATTCCTGTATCTCTAGCATCTACTTTTCTATTATTCTCATCTCGTTTGAAGTCTCCTGATTTTTGTCTTCATGCATGGTCCAGCTCACTATGAGATCATGAGATGTTTACCAGACTTCTTAGTATGGCAGCTGTCTTCAGTGAATCATACTTTCAACAGCTCAATTAAAAGAAAAATGCTGAAAATCTACTTAATTTATGCTAAAAAGGAAACACTTTGAATGCTTGGGTTCATGACTGACAACTATGACTTTCTTTTAGCTTTGCTTCTTATTCTTGCAAAAATGTGAGCAAATTTATCTTAGCATGAAATGGAAACTCACAAGCAAGTCTTTTTCCTTATTTAGTTCAGTCATTGGCGTGAATCTTCCCCAGGGGGTGACTTGATTGAAGTCTTCATTATTTTCTGATGGCTTGAAGTCCTTGTGGTACTGCTGCACAGTGAGATGAGTAGAGGCCAAGGGTAATTCAGAGGGGGTAGGCATTCACTTCAGAGGCACTCACATCATTGCTGTGTCTCTGAAAACATTTATGTCTGGAAAATTTCCTCCACATTTATTACAACAGCTAGAAGCTTGTTAGTTTAGTTCAGTTTTTAATTAAATCCTAGGTTCTTTAAAAGGAGTTCATTATTGCATTTATTATATGAATCATGAATATTTTCATCCACCTTTTCACCATTTAATTCAGCTACTCTCCGATCTCTCAATAATACTATTGTCTTGAGGAATTTGTAAAGAGCCCTTGGGCAGATTTAATTTATATTCTTTTTTTTTTTTTCTCCTTTTCACTTTTTTTTTTTCCTTACTTGAACTAATTCTGAGATACCAGATTAATCTTGGGTGTTTGAGCAGCTACTATGATGCTATTGGCTCATTCTGGGCACCATAGATAAGACTGGCATTCAGAATTATTTCAAAAATGATTTATGTAATGCGAAACAATATACATATGGTTTCTCTTTTTTTGTTCTTTGATGTTTTGATACTTCGCTGGCCTTCTATTGTCTCATAAGCAAACCATATATCCTTATGCAATGAGGTCTGAGCTGTACCCACAGATGAACTCACACATTGACCCTCTGGAGTAAGAGTGAAGTCATTCTACTCCCATCCATATTTCTATAAATGCCCTGTTTCTCCTTTCAGCAGTGTATGAGGAAATCTCATCGTTCAGTTTTAAGCAGGCCAAATGCTTGCACTTCTGTTTAGAGGGTGCTGGGCATCTTTCTATAACCTTTACTTGGAAGCTTTCACAGTGGCCAGCATTCCCATTATGTCTTTTCTATGCCTGTCCCCACAATGATTACTGGGACACACCTTTTGCATAGTACCACCCAGGCAAAACAAACCCCTTATGCAATTGAAAGTATTGTTTCATCTTCAGTTTCATTCTTTGCCACGGGCCATGAGAGGTTATTAGGAACAGGCGGCAGTAGCCAAAATCCTAGATTTTGCTTTATTATTTGTGTGCATTTACAGCCTTCCTATGTGACAGTCTCATTTAGTCGGTGCTACAGGCAATCTCTGTCTGTACCTAAAAATATCTTTAACAGCTGCACATAGGGAACAATCACAAGGGGAAGGAAAAGAAGCATACAAAAGCAAAAGGTAACTTAAAAAGGAATTGGAGCCAAAGGAATTCAAGACTGGGGTTCTTTTATTATCTAAAAGGACACTTATTTTGAGAGGCATGCAGAGTTTGCTTTTACTGATTCTATTTTTGTTGATATTTTGTCCGTTGCCATTGTTTGCTTAAAATAATTTCTCAGGAGATACCTGGTTGCTGCAGGCAGCAATTCTTAGCAAAGTAGCTCTGAAAGTGAAAAATAGTCTTATTCTTTACAGAAGGCAACTACTTTCTACAAGCACAAAGAAATACCTGTGAATCTTGGCATTATATATTGGGATGTGTGGCAAGTTCTTATAAAAGCACAGGCACAACCAAGAAATTGTGTGAAGAAAATATTTTTCCCGCTCTTCAAACTTTCATCTGGAAAGACTGGGGGGTAATATCTTTTATGTCTTTTTCTGGTACACACTGGAAAAATCACATTTAAAAGTTGTTTTCTGTCCTTTCTTCCCAAAGTCCTTGTAGCATTTATTATCTCACAAACTTTGCCTTATCCCATTCCTGCCACCCTGTCATCACCTTAAAAATTGTTAAGCTATGGCTGAGAATAATCATCCCTGCTTTGTAATTCCAAAGTGGAGACCTTAAACTGGCAAGCAGAAAACAATTTATAACCACTTTATGAACGATCCCTCCATTTCCTCCCTTTTTCTTAGCTCTTCTGCTTTCTTATAAGTGTTTTGGCTGTGTGATTAGACAGAACATGCAGTATAGACCAGTTTGTCATTGAACAGCCCATCAGGGCTGCTTGACGCACCAGGCCAGCCTGCCTGCTTCAGATACTTGTCTAAATCCTGATTCATTTCATTCTTACCCCCCACCTCACAGCCTTGAGATCATAATAGGAACAGGTTTCAGGATGTCCTAGTTTCCTGGGAGATAAAATGAAGTATTTTCCTCATCCCAGAAGAATGTAAAATGATTCATGTTGTCTCCACTTGCAAGATGTTTTTATATGTTGAACATCCTGGCTCCCTGAGGAACTCTAATTGGAAGTGTATTAGAAAGAAAGACCTACTCAGGGATATGGAAAATGAAGTGGTGGTCCTCATATGCAGTATAAGAAAAAATATTTCATACTACCCAATGTGCAAACAGACGACCGCCATTTTCATCTTTTTAGCCTCATATTACAAGGGAAGAGTAGAAGAGATCTGTACAGAGTGTCCCTCATGCCAGTGCAGGAAAGCCTACACATGCCCAAACATCTTTCTCATCTTTTCCATATGTATCTTATCTGAATTATGAGGGGCTTCTGCTTTCTTTGTCCCTCAATTTATTCTGGACAAGTATTTGTCTACCCTGTCATAAAATCCTCCAGTGACTAGGATTCTACAACACACCTAAGTACGCTTTACTGGTGTTCCACTAAATATCCTGAACTCAAATAATTTCCCTCTAATTCCAAACAGAACAAAACAAAAAAAACCCAACAAAATACTCACCCAGGCTCCATTGCTTCCAAGTCATTTTTATTTAAATAATCTCTGGCAACATTCCTCTAACCTACATTTACATAATGTCAATTCATTGGTCAGTCCTTGCAGGGCCCCTTCTTCCTACCAGCCAGTTGCTGCTTTGCCCCACTGGCCATTACCAGCTCTCTAGGAAATTTCATCAGGTTTGCCCTTTTTAGGTCATGCCACATGCAGATGATTTTCCACTGGCCACAGATGTCTGGTCCAGAGTTCACATCTACCTCTGTCTTCTTAAGGGAACATATTCATTTGACCAGGTTGGTATTCCTTTTGTCATAGATTTCTTAATCTGGGGGCATTTATGGCTCTTAATAAACGTATACATAACACTGTGATGAAACAGCACAAAATTGCATGTGCTTGGTCAGCAGTCCAATATAAAGAATCAAAACTACAATTCCTCTTCACATGATTAAGCATTTCCTCATGTAGTACGCTGTTCATTTCCCTTTGATTGTCCTCTTCTTGCGTGCATTTTCAAATTTGTCACTTGTGTTATTTGTATGCCAAATATGTGCAAAAGCAGCAGTCATTAGTAGCTCTCTATTCAGTACACATTAGGTATTTTTAATGACACTTTTGAACATTTTCTTCCATAAAACATCATAAGAGTTTTGTGTAGAGGTTCCCTAGCCCACAGACAAACTATAACAACTTGCTCATTAGACTGCTCTCCAACTATTTGATAGTCACATTTTCAAACTACTTAGCTGTCATATTTTTCAGACCTTGGCACTTTGGATTAGCACAGTTATTAAATGAGGGTAACAGCCCATTATTATTCAGAGACTGCTCTTGTCAGAAATGGCTGACTGAGGACTGCAGCAGTATCTGAAACACACTTATATGCTGTGTCTCAGCTCTTACATCTTGACATGTCCGAAGTTGAAATACTGTACGCTGATACCAGAAAACTCTTGCTTCATTAAGCTTCCTCCCTGGCAAGACTTCCCCTGAAAGAAGCAATGTTATGTCCAAAACTGCAAAGGTGGGCCTGAACACACCAGCCAGCTATGGGTTGCCACAGATGAACAGCTGTCCAGCTCCGGATGTGTGTCTCCTGAGGGACAGCACATCTCTGTGGTTGAATTCAAGTGGGAAACAGCATGACTAAGTGCGTCTGAAACCTGTCTTCATTACAACAGAGGCCTATCCTGTCAAGTGCCTTGCGGAGTGATGCTGAGTTCCTGCACTGTGGGAGAAAGGGTAAATAAAGTACACTTCCCAAACCCATAAATTCATAGCAGAAAAAGGAGCTGTCACTCATAGCTGATTGAGCACCTCTTAAGACTCTCTCTTTTCTGACATGCCTTGATGAACAGTGAAATAGTTAACAGTCTTGACATTTATAGATTCTCAAGAACAAGTACAGTTGCTAAAGCATTCTGCCTCATGGTGGACCAAGCTTTCATTGTCAGCTTCTCTTTGCAAGTTTATAATGTGTTGACATGGGAAGATTTTTATGAAACTAAAGAGAAAAAATGATAATTTTAAATGCCTGTGGCAGAAACATTCTATACATGTAAATGTATAAGCCAACGTTTTCTGTTACATAAAGACAGGTAATGTGTTTTTTTGTTCTTTTTATCTTTCCCAGATATGAATTCTCTTCCATCAGAACTCTTCTGTAATCACATGAAAATATAACACATTAAGATTCTGTGAACTCATCTGAAAAGAAGATCAAATTCCCATGGTTCATAACCTTAAGCATCTGCTGGGGCAAAAGCAAAACAAACAGCAATATGAAATAGAAATAATTGGTACCTAAATTGGGAATGTGTATATGTGCATGTGATCAAAAGAGAGACAGAAATCTTTAATGAACCCACATCTGTTCATTCCTCACCCAGCAGTTAATTCTGCCCCTAAATCTCAAAATCAATATTGTTCTTTCCAGTGTGAGCCCAGTAATTCTGTTCCTCCTTTAAATCTGTTTCTCGCATAGCATCTGGGATTCTTTAACATCGTTCCTAAGGCTGGGATGTTGTGCATCTCAGTCCTCTGCTTTTGCAGAGTCTCTGTATATGACCACTACTAGAGACCTGTGTACATAACGATCTCTCCTGTTGCTTTCAGACAGATAGATGATGGAGGAATGAGTGGCATAGCCCTGGTTTCTGCTTTATTTTTTCCCTTTTCATGTAAATGGAAGAAGGAAAGTGAGTTACAAAATTAACTCCTTTTTTTTTAGTTACTTTTCACAAAGTCTCAGGTTGGTTGTTCTTTTCCGTAGGTGTGGTTTAAAAAAAAAAAAAAAAGATTACTCTTGTCAGACCAGAGGGAAAGATGGCAGCTTCTTCAGATGACGCTAAATGTATGCATAATCTCCAGAAAGATGGATCACAATGTAAGGATTGGGTTCTTTTGTCTGTGACTCATGAGCACTGAAAATAAACAGCTCATTCCTCTGAAGGTTCAGGCAGTTATCCACTAACTTACACCTGTGTTTTCAGGGCACTAGTATCAGAGCTTTTGTAAAAGATACTAAATCTTCAAGCAGGGTAATTCAGAAAGCTATTGTGGGTTTGCTGATCTTTTAAAATAATCTGGGTTGAGAGTTTAATCCTCTATAAATGCAGGGTTTGTGGTGATACTGACCATTCATGTCTGGAAAAATGGACTTCTGATCACATAGCCTACTTGTGGAAGAGAAATAAAGTGGGTCAACCATTTCAGTGAAATCAGTGTTCACCTGACCAGACACTGACATTGATTAGAGCTGATGGTTAAGTAGATGTCCATACTCTAGGCTTCTCCTAAAATCTGCATGAGAGCTCAGTAGTCTGTGTCCCTTTTTTCATACACAGTATTAGAATAAACCTAACATAATTCAGAAACATTGAAGAAATAAGAGACTATGAGGTTTATCCTATACGCACTGTAAGAGACAAAGAAGAAAACATTTGGAATATGCCAGCTGGGTA
Source organism: Myiopsitta monachus (assembly GCA_017639245.1). NCBI lineage: Eukaryota > Metazoa > Chordata > Aves > Psittaciformes > Psittacidae > Myiopsitta > Myiopsitta monachus. The sequence goes on from CM029927.1 coordinate 32,656,278, forward strand.
TTAAATATACAGATAAGGTCAATAAGACTGCGTTTAATTTACGTTAGACCATTCATGAGGCCATGTGAAATACTCAAACAGAAAACTGCTTACAATTTTTAACTATATCTTCAGGCAAGATGTTGGAAGAAAACTGAAAATCTGAAGTGAGAATGACTGAGTCAAGGTTCTCCATGTAGTACGAGACGCATGGAAAAAAGTGTTCTCCCCCTAGCTCTGTGTATAGATAAAATCACAAATTTCTAGCAAGCCAGAAGCTTTCTTGATACCCCTAGAGCTATCCTCTAAAACTGACATTGTTTTTGACCAATTCCATCTGTAGACTTGACAAGACCATCAATGTCACTTAGCAGCTACCAGGGGCTCCCCAGTCCATTGCTCCCAGCTAGGAGGGCCAGTAACCCCAACGAGTGAGACTCCTTTACAGTTATGCCTTTAAACTAGAGAAAGTTCTCTAAATTCACTACCTTTTTGTCTTCATTTTTAACATTTTGTACAATTAACAGTAATTGCACACTTTTCTGAAACTTTATTTTTGTGAGAACTTAGACATTTACTCTGGTGATAATTTACAGGCTGATTTGGCAGCTGGAAAGAAGGAGGAGGTGGGGTAGTGGTGGCCTGTGGTAAGGAAGGTAACCCAGCAGGAAACAAGAGGAAACATCTGATAGAAAAAGTAAGTAGATGCAAATAATTAAGGGAGTGCAAAAAGAAAAGGGATATTAAGCAAAGGTAGCACAATAGTATGATGGTGCCTACTGAAAATAAAGGTTTTAAAAAAAATTAATCAACCAAAGCTGGGAGCATAATTTGATTATTAGTCATAACTATGAAACTCCAATTGAATAACTTCATGTGTCTCAACTGCTAGGTAAACTAGCTAATATTCTAGTTAGCTGCTTTAAGATGTGTTGCAATATAAATACAAAATTCTATTTAAATTACCATGTAACTGCATTGCAAGCAAATGTACAAATAAAACTTTAAACACTGCGCAAAACCTCTTCTAGTCAATCATTTTGATAAGCTCCCTCTGAAGTCTGTAGAAGTTTAGACCACACTGAAAAAGCTCTTTGCCCTTATTCTTTAAATATTCCCAGTGATGTAACAGTGCAGGGGATAAACTGTATGGCAGTAGTTTTGGATACTTCAAAACTATATTGCAAAATCTGTCCATTAACTATTAGTTACTATAGACTAATGTAGATAGCCTTTAGTCATAAATAAAAATGTCTAGTAGCTGTTCATATTTATTTTGAAAAGACATGAGGATTTTCAGTTGAGCCTTAAAAGTTAAATATGAACTGCATTTTGAGGTTTCTGTTTTGCAAGCACCTTGTGTATTAATATATAATTTCTAATATAACAGTTTTATAATCTGTATTTATATAAAGCAGTAAGTTCTTACAGTATAATAAAGAACTTTGACATATTTTTAATATAGACTATTTTTACATATGAAGTTGTGGGTACGCTTAAGGAATCACAATGCACAGGGATTTTCGTGCCTTCAAAAGATGAACAGAGTTTTGTCTAAAAGGGACATAAAAGTATATATGGACCATTGCCTGCAATTCTGAAAATATTTTCATACATTTCTGAACTTATATTTCAGCACAACAATTTGCACAGGAAAGTACAGGAATTAATTCAGTTTGTATTATCAGTGAAAAAGGACATTAAACACACTAAAGGACAGGTAAATGGGAAACTAAAATTGGTTTTGTGTTTAATTCAATTATTGCACAACAGAATCTTTCTATTGCATTATATAGATTTTTTCCCTTGCATTAAATATTCCTTGTGTTTACTAATATTAAATACAGAGTTTATCAATTACAGGTGCTAAGTTATATATCAAATGCCATTTATTACATAAATATTTGTTTGACTTTGTTGTCAATAACGTTAATTTCATTAACTGAAATTTCCTTAACTAAGTTAACTCCATAATATTAAAGCATTTTAAGAATGAAAGGTGAATATGAGTAATGTAGAAAATATTCTCTTTTTTGCTAAATTTATTTTCTTAAGACTCCTACGGACCATTTCCAAATCTTCAAATAAGATTTTTAAATAAAAAGCTCATGTATTTTCTGCAGCTAAATTCTGAGTGAAGTTTATACATTGAAATCAGCATGTTTGGCAAGAAAGAATAGGTTTAGATTTTTTTAATTTTTTAGAAAAATGTTAGAGGAAATCTCCAGATAGTTTAGAAGTAGGAGAGGAAGTTGATGATCTTCCGAGCTCTTTTTTAGCTCTGTATTTCTAAAGATCTAGAAAATATATTTTTTCCAGCAGTTGCAACCCCCAAAAAGACATGATAAACTGAAATGGCTGAACTACAACCTATATGTGAGAAGATGCCTAAAATCTGACCTATCCCTTCTGTCTATAGCAAAAATAAGATGGTGGATGATGAAATTTTTTCTTTCTCCTCCAGCTGCACTGGAAGTGAGGAGATGAGATCTTGGCAGAGCAGCTGTGGATGAATTATTGTACTTGAACACAGATTACATGTTAAGACCATCTGGGTATTCTGCATCATCTTGGAGAATTTTCCTCCAAATTTCAGTGGAGGAGAGGTCGATACAGAAGGAAAAGTGATTAGTTCAGTAAGCCAGTAGTAAAATAATTAGGGATATAGTGTGTAGTGGATGCTTCACCTTCCAGCATCAAGAAAAGTTTGACCTTACCAGCCTTTTTCATATCTGAGTGATCTTATCAGGAAACCTGTCTAAGCAAGGAAGAATTTCTTCACTAACCACATATACAGAGGACACCCTGACATTGCACTGCAGTGAACCCCTGCTCTGCGTGACCACAGAGAACACTGGCTGATTTTCTTCTCAGCTGGAGTTTGGGCATTGTGATCTTGCTCATCCACAGAGAGAACCCTGCCCTTTTAGACCATCATCATGCACGTCAAATCAGGGTTGGAGCACCTGCCAAGAGTCAGCCTAAAGCCCTGAAAACAAGAAAAATAGACTGCCCACTGTACCAAGTAGTTAACACTACATTTTCTTAACAAATAAGGGTATTTTCAAAATCTGTAGTATTCTCTGTGTGTTTCATTTCGCATCTACAAAGGATTCCTTGAAAATCAATTTTTCTATAAAAGTGTTTGAAATTACAATGTATCATTTTATGTTGGCAGGGTAAGGTTTGTTGGGTTTTTGTTGGCTTTTCTGGCAGGGATTTTAGAAATGATTCAGAGATTATAAAGCAACATAAAAACCAGCTTTGAAAGATAGGATAAACTGCTCACTATGATTTGTATGAACTAATCTCTACTGCTTCTTTGTGAAAAAACATCAACTGAAGGTTAGAGCCCATTGCATACATTAGCAATGACTACTTATTAATCTTATGACCTTTCCTAATTAACAGAGTAAATTCTAAAATTAATACAAATTGAATGGATCCAAGGGTAATATATATTCAGCTATGAAATTTGTCCTTACATTTGCTGAAATGTCTATGAAGTAAGTGTTATGTCACAGAAATAATCTGTTTCATTTCTTTTTCATTCACTTATAGTCAACAAGAAGTGCCAGCAGCTGGCGCTTTGCAACTAACACATCTGTGTCAATCGTATGTATTATTACAGGCATGGCTACTAAAATTGCATTGTTACTACTGCTGTTGCCATTGCAGCTGTTACTCTTTACTATGTACTACAGTTCTTTCTTCTAAATGCATGACCAATGAAAAACAGAAGAGAAATCTGAAGGGCAAATTTAGAACAAGCATCTTAAAGTCATAAAGTGCAATATATGAATGAATCCTTAGGACGAATGATGCTTATGAAAAAGATGTAAGTATAAATTCCATTATGTGTGAACAGTATGGAAATTTAGCTGCAAATATTTTAGCCAACAGTTTGTTCCATAAAAGCCAGTATGGACAAAAGCCCATGCAGGAACCATTACAACAAACAGATACAAACGCCTATAGAGAGCCAGATATGGCAAGATGAAGAAAATATAGCTGCGGTTATTTCCTAGCAGGAATCAAACTATTATAGTTACATGAGCGAGAAGTGAAACATGCAGAGATTGGATCTAGTGGTAAACTAAATTTTACAGTTTTAGTACCTAAAGGAAGGGAAAGCATTTATGTGCAGTGCTTTAGAGGCACCTGGCTCTCATTCCACTGTCTATGCAGAGAATGCAGAAGCTGCATTAAACAGCTGAGCTTGAATTGTTCTTTCTTATCCAGGAACCAAACAGAAGTGCTAGAGTAGAAGTGATGCATTACGTCAGCTGACACTTATTTAGGTAAACTGAACTCTAGAATAGTAGTATATTTCTTTTTCATTTGCTGGAAAACAACTTAAATTCCAGGGCACATCTGCAGAACCAGGTTAATGTTATACAGCACAAAATTTCTACAGAAAATGAGACATATGAAGCATATAAGAATAAAATCAGAGCTGGTTTTCATTTTTACTTGACATAACAAAACCTCTATAATACTGATGCATCAAATGAGATAGGTAGCAAGAGACATAGATGTGAGAATAATAATTTTGAGTATGTATGTGTCTTTAAATGTACATTTATGTGTGTAAGAATATACATGTATAGGAGGGTAGGAGCTAGGCTCATTTCAGTGTTGCCCAGTGACAGGACCAGAGGCAAAAGGCACACACTGATACACAAGAGGCTCTGAGCATCAGAAAACAGAAAACTGAGTATGACTGAGCACAGACACAAGTTACCCAGATAGGCTGTGGACTCCCCCTCCGCAGAGACACTCAAAGTCTCTCTGGACACAGACCTGGGCAACCAGCACTAAGTGGCTCTTTTCTGAGTGGGGGGTTGGACCAAATCATCTCTGGAGGTTCCTTCCAAACTCAACCATTCTGTACTAGCATTAATAAATCATATATATGATCAAAATAAAAAACTATGACCTAAAAAACTATAAAGTTTTCTGTTTAATTAAGAAAAGCAGCTTCCATAGTAATGCCATAAAAAGTAAATTAGGACTCCTTCGTAGTAGAGTAAGTTTATTCCAGATAGATTTTATAGGTGTCAATCTCTGTGGATGAATGTAGATATTAAATACATTGAATCTCTTTGACCCACATACCGAAAGGCATTTAGGCATTAAAGTTCTATGGACTGAAATTGATGAAATTATGATTAAATTGAAATTAACTGAATTTCCAGTGCCTAAATATCTCTGAGGTATTTCATTGTCTCTCTTTAACAGGGAAACATGTCAAACAGTAAATGCCTATCACTGTATAGTTGCCTTGGCACAGCTTTTTTCTTGAGTGGCATGGCTGACTCTGTGTTCTGTAAAATTACCAGTACTAAAACTGATTTTTAATGGAGTTTTCTCTTCTTGCTACCCCTCCAAAATGTATACAAATATTATGAAAATAACTCAAAATTAAGGCAATGCTGTTAATGTATACAGTTTTATATTCAGATTTTTTTCAAATAAGGCACTTCCTTATAATTTTCTTTGAATGCTGTAAAGACAAAACCAGCTGCTATACTAGAAAAAATATGAGATATGCACAGAAAACAAGAAAGACGAGTGAAAAGTGAGAGCTAAAAATGTAGTGCAACAATTTTTCTTGAATTTTTGCTATGCCTGGCTCCCAACGGCCACTTTGGATTCTGGACACATTTTTTGCCTTGTAAAGACTATATAATATGTGCCATCATATTACCATGTCAGATGAGCATATCCATACAGACCAGCATTAATATATACTGAACAGTTCACGAGAAAGATATAATTGGTGATTTAAAAAATTTTGCACATATTTGTAGTTTATATTCATTCATCAGAAGCATTCTTTGATTTTTTCTTTTAGGTCAGCATACTGCATTCTACCACTTAGTTTGGGAATATTGGATGTATCTGACATAATTAAAGACAGATTCTCACATCAGGGTTATGTGAGTTATGCACATCTATTAGAGCATTAAGTATTTGCCATGTGAGGTAAACAAGAAGACAACTTTGGATAGTGTGGATAAGCTGTCAGACATGTCAAAATATAAGTTTTTTAATTTGCAATCCAAGCATGCAGTCAAAAACTATATTCACTGCAGATGGGTGCTCCCTTGACTGAAAAAACAGCAACTGCAAACAAACATCCCCCCAGAAAAACCCACATTTTCCATATAGAATAGAAAATCTGCTGGAGGGAAATCAAAATATGTTATCATTTTATTTTGAGCAATATTAAACCCAGGTTTTTGTCATTTACTCTTTTTAATTATAGAGTGATAAACAGACATAGAGCCACCATAGCATTAATGCAGTCATTCTGCATAGTAGTTACTAACTCCTGATGTCAGATCATCCTCTTTCTAGTGAGAACTATGGCAGGCAAGACCGCATGGTACAAGTTCTTATTTTTTGCATCATTCAAACAGGTCTTTGTTATTGGAAAGATCCGTTCTCATTTGAAAATACTTGGAAGCATTTTTGTAAAAAACTTTACTGATTTTGCAGTGAGAAGGAAATACAGCAATGCAGAAAAGCCATGTCTCTGCAGGGATCTCTGGTTAGCTTCAGCTCCAAAGGCAGCAGGATCTGGTAGGCTGTAATCCCTGACTGAGATTTGTTTGCTTGCTGACGGGCAGCGTCATTTCAGATGTATGTGTGTAAAAACAGTTAATTATTCTCTGAATATAATCAATCTCTAGCTCAGATTCATCTTACATTTCATAACTTTTGCATTCACTGGAAATCTGAACTGCAACATTCACAGGCATCTCCTATTGTTTAGCAAACAGATGACACAGGTGTTTAAATAGGGCAAAAGTACTGGAAACGCTAGCAGCATCCAAGCATTCTGTTTCAGCATACTCTCCCATCTGCAGTCTGCCATCCATTTCTAGGCTGCCATTCAAGAGTCTGTTTTTTTAAACTCTTCTCAATTTGATCTGATTTTATATTCAAACTAGCACTTTGTGCATACAAATTCCTAGTAGCTCTTGTGAACTCAGTTGTTTAGCTTGAGCACTTACAGTGAGAAACCATGTACCTGAAAGATAAAGCTCCATGACTCCATTTATTTGAAACAAGCTGCCTTAATATTCTGTATATTTTAAATCCTCTTTCTTGCTCCTTCCTCAATTTCTCATGCAAGTGCATTGTTTCCACTGAGATTGAATTTACAATAAAATTTACATTTGATGGGTAATGGTCTCCCTTAGATGGATGGAAAGGGATTGTTCTCTGGCATCTTTTATTGAAAAATCCAGTTTCCCCCCAGTATTAGTCTTACCACCAGCACAATTGACTGTCACAACACAGTTGTCCAGTGTAATGGGCTAAGTGCATCCCATTGAGATAAGAAACAACTAGTAATTAAAGTTCTTATTCTCACAGTCTTCATTCTACACTGTCCTTTCAAGAAAAGGGGAGTTAAAAGACAGCCCCTAGTTGCTGTATAGGGCTCCTGATCCATCAGAGGCTTGGGGTTGTCTCCCTTACTCTCTGACTTAATTTTACTCCTTTGGGAAGAAATTACAGCTGGCATTTTAAACTTTCATGTTTCAGGAAGCATTTTGCTGGGTTCCACAGCAAGTACTCTTTCTTTATTCCCTCTTGGTTATATTTAAATAACTTCCTACTTTCCCTGTCCTCATTTTCAGGTTTTGATTAATGTGGTTGATATTCCCTACAAACATAGCATCACAGTTTTATAAAGCAGCATAAATGTCATGTCTGCTTGGTACAGTATGGCACTTCAGAGTCATCAGTTCTTGGAATGGGGCTACAAGGAATAATGCAATTTTGCTACCTTCTGCCAGCCTGCTCCTTGTGATGAGAAAGCTCCAGCCTCCAATAATTTAAGACCCTGCCAGTAAGAAATATTTTCCTCTCCTTCCAGCCAATGAAAGATCTTTTGCCAAGCATTCTTCCTCTACTGAGGATGTGGCAGAGAGGCATGGGCATTGGGACTGGGTCAGAGGCATCAGCCAATACCTTTTGCAAGCAGTTGGTAGGGCAAACCAGAAAAATCACATTACCTTCAAAGCCACCTTCTCCTTCTCTTTTCTCCCTCCCATTCCTCTGCTTTGTCACGTGTGGTGTCATTTGAAACATTTGAAGGGTAGCACAGATAAAGTCAAAAGCTTGGAAAGGGAATAGGCCAGAGGACCTTAGAGCTGCCTTCTTCAGAACTGAGGCAGCAGGAAGACAGCAAAGGCCCCCAGAAATGCAGCTCTGTTGGGCAATGTGTCCAAAACTGACCTAGTCCTGAGGAGGGGGGGAGAAGAGGAAGATCGAGGGAAGTGTGTGGTGGTTGAAAGGGCTGGAGCCACAGGACTGACTTAGGCTGAAAAAAATGTCTCTACCTCAAACTACTGAGTACCCATAACAGAGTTGCCAATTGCAGTTGTCCCAAATAGAACAGGGCTAGCAGGCTTTTTATTATAAAAACGACAAAAAAAAAAACCCAACCCAATAAAAAAACATAGACACACACACACACACCCCAAACCTACAGCTTTACCCTGTGTATTTTTTTAAGCCTTTATAGCTGGATTGAGAGGGGAAATGCGGGCATTGTGGTTGGCAGTTCCAGAGTTCCTACTGCTGCATTTAGATGATCCTGTGCATCACATCTGAATTAATGGAAAAATTAAAGCGGTATGTCATGGTGGCTTAATTAATGGCAAAGAAGCTTGTGGTGAGGAGGCAGGAGAGTCAACGCTGTTGCCACACAAGATTAATGATATGTATATCAATATTGATGTGGGCACAAGATTACGCATAATAAACTGTTTTAAATAGCAATAATTAAAAGGAAAATGATAATGAAATGGATTCAAGGAACTTACACTGACTGATAAATAACTAAATTTCAGAAGTTCTTTACAAGATCAGATGTGTCATATTAACGCAGAATAGTTACAGTTCAATTAGAAGCTTAATCTTTATTGCTTCAGTACTACAGCCAAAAGACTTGCATTCCAACACAGGAAAAAAATGCCAGAAAAACAAGAAAGAACTTCCACCACAGTCCCTTCTTTCTGATCATTAGGAATCAGTATCTATGTGATGAACTTCTCCAGGATGAAGAATATGGTTGTTTGTTATCCTGTATCTTTCATGTGAGAGGCCCTTGCACACCCTATAAATTCAAAGATATGGATGTGGTAAAAGTACTACACATGATAGAGAGTAATTTCTTAGCTGTATGTTTTTTTGCTCTGCTTCTGTAATCTCACTCAAGTATCTGTTATATAACACTAAGATGAATGGGACCTCTCTGTGCTCTGGCAGTAAGAGAATGCCCTTCTGAAACACTGACTGAAATGATAACATCTCTCGAACACTGAAATAATCTATGCTGCAAAGAATTTTGAAAAAGATGAAGCTTCACAGGGCAGAGGGCGGGGAATACCCACAGAACAGTAATAAGTATCACAAAACCCCCTCGCTGTCTGCTTGAGACAGTGCTCCTTGGAGAATAAAAAATTTGTATTCTTTGGAGAAGAGAAATCTAAACTGGTTGAGAAATGCCCATTTAAGCAATGTTGTGTCACAACAAAATGATATATCTGCTAGCAAAACATACAGTATCTAGCTCTCAGAGTTAAGACACAGATAGCTGAGAGTACTAAGTATTTGAAATGTGATCCCATTCTAATTCTGAGTTGATACATGGATTTATATCCTTGATTGTAGGCATCAGGCGTACATCTGTCGTGGTTTTCCTTTCAACTAGCAAAAATGCTTTCAGGGCATACACAAGAGCAGTGCGTTACAGAAATGAGGGGAATGACAACACTGACTTGCCAGCAAAATTGTTCTTATATTTTCCACTAACAGAAGATAATTTTTTGTTGAAAATTAAGGTTTTCAATAAAAATATGTTAATTTGTCTCAAAAAAGGAAAGAGAATAAAAAAAAAGTAAAAATTTGCATAATCTAAAATCAAGGATCTCAATAAAATACACTGAAGGGAAGGAAAAAAGGGAAAAAGGCGAAAGGAATAACTCAAAAAAGAAAAATAATGTGAAAAGACTTCACTTAATATTAAAAAAAAAATCCAACTAGATTCATTTCATCCTGATTTTCTCTACAATTACACATCCAAATATTTCACAACAAAAACAGAATTCACCAAGTCAGCATAACTCCCGAGTACCAAATACATCTTGCACACCTTCAGATGAATATTCTCTTTTGCTACAGATAGTTCTTTGAAAATATTGTTGTAAAATGTTTGTCACTGTGACTACACATCTCACAGTTTGAGTCTAAATTAGTGTGGTAAACACTTGAAAAATAATTTAAAATGTATATTCTATAACTAGTAATCATGACTTTACAAGTACCACATGACATTGCAAACCTTTCAATCACCTCCTGCAGCTCCATCCTTTCATAGAAAAATGTTTTTCTGCTATAATTTAAATTCATTCTTTTTTTTATATGTGAAGGAAAGCTGTTTACATTAAGAATCCATTTATTTTCCTAGATTCCCAACATGTAACATGTATTTTTATGTTGTATGCTTTTGATATTTCAAAGAGCATTCAGCGTGACAGAGGTAGGTATGCACTTTACCACTCGCATCTTACGGGAAGATACGTGCAATATGTTTTTAGGGGACTGTAATTATTGACGAAGACATATTAGAATAATTTTTGCCTATCGATGCTATGGGTGAAATGAAGAACATATTGTCAATGTCACCTGTTCTGGCACTTTGCAGGAAGTAATTTAACAGCAACTCTGGAAAATGAGATCATAAAGGTTAACAGGGTAGAGATCATAATAATCATTTTAATGGAGTTTAAGAAGTTCAAAATATTTTATTTTCCCATTTTTTTCCCCCCAAAGGGTATTCTGAAGGTTTATAAAGGAAACAGAATGATGTGCATGCTTGAGAATGAAGAGAGTTTGTGTATTAGTATTCCAGAACTGAAAACATAACCAAGGAGACCTCTTTGCAATATGCTAGTTGTTGGTGTGCCTTTAGGGTAAAATAGTTGCATCATTTTATCTGAGAGCCATGGCAACATAGAGATGCAAGATCAAGTTGAGATTGAGTTCAAAGGACCAGGTTGTCAAGCAACATATTGAAAGAAGTCAGGTCTTGCATGGATCTCCAGATATATCTAGGTAAGTTAGACCAAGGCTTTTTAACTGTCAGCATTATTTAATCTTACTGATACAAGGGCGCTGAGTAAAAGATGAGACCAGACAATGTTGTTGAATTGGCAGCATCACGCAATGGCTTCAGAATCTGTTTTCAAAGGGAACCTAATAATAAATTAGTTTAAGTAAATCAGACAATTCTTACTGTATTGAAAGCTCAAAAGCCTTTCCTCTGAAGTTTTTAGTGTTTAGTGGCTCTCACTGAATGCAGTCATCATGAAGCACTACATATTTTCATCATATACCCTTGAATGACAAGAAGCCTATTGTAGCCAGGGAAACCATGTAGGCCAAGTCTATTTACAAAAAGTGATATTCAAAGAACTGATAGAAATGTTCACTTTACATTTTAGGGCTGAGTTTGCTTTCTACTTTGGTGAAAAGAGTGTCTTTGTTGATACTAAAGCTGAATTTCTCTGGTGTATTTGTTATTTTGTTCTGGTGCTTTGATCATACATTCAAGGCTTTCTTCTGCTAGATCTTCTCACTCAGCTTATGCAGAGAAAAGGAGAGGAAAAGAGAGAAGAGGAAAGGAGAGGAGAGAATGAGAATTGTCCACAGTTATAGGAGCCTAGCTGCAGATTCACTTAATCGCATAGGTGTATCTGTTGAAGTAGTGATTGAAACTTACTCCTAAATCTTATTTCCTCATTTCCTTAAATTTCCACCCTGTATATCTCCCATTAATCATTTCTTTAAGTTGGTAACAGTGTTTATCACTTTTTCAGAAATTGCTGCTTCTTTTTGATGATGAAAATGAGCAAAATTGCAATGGCATAAGGAGGACATAAACGTGATGGACAAAAATAGAAGAAAAATAAGATAGACACTTCTATGAAACTGAAATCAATCTTTCTGACTTCTTAGCTATTTGACACACATTTTTCCAATTAACTTTAATAACACAAAACCAAAAGTAAATAAATATTGAAACATGGATAAAGAAACCATACTCATTGTTGGTAGTATCTAGGCATGATTTTCACCTAAGGTGAATAGTAGAACTTGTGGACAGTTCACTAAAATTGCAAATTATCTCCCTTAAGCAATCAGTTACATTGGGTAGGCTTCATAATATGATAGTCTTCAAATAAATTAACATGATTTGATTTTCCTAATGAATATTGACATGTACATGTTACTTTTGTCAAGGCAGTTAATACTGCATAAGAATGGAGAGTCTGCTGGTTCAATTCTGAATATTTTTTTGTTTTCTCTCTTTTATATTCCGGAAAGGTTCACACAATATAATATTTATAAATATCTTGTCTTGTTTTCCGGAGGATCCCTTGCTAGGTTCTGTGTTGCGCTCTTCTGTGAAGTAGGAATAGCTAGACACAGGAACGAGCAATTTGGATCACAGCTCATTTAGACAGTTACCTATCTTTTCCATCAGAGGAAATATGTATCACCCTTTGGATACATTGTTTCTTTGATATATTGTATCTTGATGCATTGTCTGTTCTCTATAGTAATGACAATGCTGACAATTCATAAAAATGTGTGGGGAAATGTATGCTTGTATACATGCAAAAACGAAGGAAAAGCATGCACTTTAGGTCTGAGTCAAGTATTTTGCTAACTTCAAATCACTTCAGGTTTGGTTATGTGACTGTACTTCAGATTTCCATGGAGCTAATGTAGATGGAATGAGCTTTTTCTTCTTTTTTTTCTCTTTTTTTTTTTTTTTTTTTAAGCTTACACAACTGCTGGTTTGCCCCAAAATTTATTTGATTTATTATAACATTGATCAAAATAGTCTGGTGAAATCACACTTCAATCTTTATTTCATTCTTTTCAGAGAGGAAGAAGAAGCATGCAATAGGCACTGTTGATGATGCTGGAGAATATCCTCTGTCCCAAATTTCAGATTCCAAGCCCAATATTTCCGGATTGCTTCTTCTGCTGAAATTAGCTTTGAGAACTTCTGTTTCAGCACATCTGGAGGAGGAACCTATGTATGTTATTTCATTGCTTATCGTTAATTTGCATAAATTAGGCTTTCCTCTAAAGACCTTCAAAGACATCTACATTTCTGCACTAAATATGTATGTATGAAAAGTAGGCATTTAGATGACTTCCTCCACTGTGCAGCAATAATAGCACTTCGTAGATGCCTAAGTTAAATAGGTCTTTTCCCACCCAAGACTATAGGATAAACCAGATGCCTGGGTTTTCCTACTCATCCCAGTGAGAAATGTTTATGTCTGACACACCACCCACAACAAAAATTGTAAATGTGTTTTCTTATTTCCTGTCCTGCCAACAGCATTTCCATGAAGCCATAAGCCAATGTGATGGTAGTTAATGCTGGGTTTAGTTTTTTTCTAACTCTGTGTGAAAAATGCTTCTTTCATCTCTCATTCAAATATTTTTTGTCCTCTGTTTTTAAGTGTGTCCTGGGTTCAGCAGTAGCAGTTGTTTTACTCTGCCTTAGTAGCTGGTGCAGTGCTGTGGTTTTGACTTTCAACCTGGGAACAGCGCTGATAACACCAATGTTTTTAATTGCTGCTCAGTAATGTTTACTCTGACCAAGGACTTTCTGAGTCTCATGTTCTGCCAGGGATGAGGGGAAGCTGGGAGGAAGTAGGGACAGGACACCTGACCCAAACTAACCAGAGGTATTCCATGCCATAGCACATCATACCCACTTTATAAACTGGGGGCAGTTACATGGAAGGGCTAGATCACTGCTCAGTCAGGCTGGGTATTGGTCGGTGGGTGGTGAGTCATTGTATTCTCTTCCCTTGTTATTTCCCTTATCATAATTATAATTAGTGGTGGCAGCAGTGGTTTGTGTTATACTTTAGTTACTGGACTGTTCTTATCTCAACCCTGGGCGTTACATTCTTTGGATTCTCCTCCCCATCCCCTCAGGAACAGGGCGGGGTGGGGTGGGGGGGAGGAAGTGGGGGAGTGAGCGAACGGCTGCATGGTTCTGAATTGCTGTCTGGGCTTAAACCACGACACAGTGGAATCTAGCAGATTCAGTGTTGCTTCTTGTGACCCATGTGAAAAGGTACATTTTACAGCTGGATAGTAGTTGACCCCTCAGTGCCTCTGTATTTATCCCCTCTGAAAGCTTTTCATTGTTCTGTTAGGTTTTTATTATCTTTTTTAGCCAGTACATTTTACATCCTGATCTTTACGGTAAACAGTATCCTAGTAACGGAAGCGTTGAACTCAGAGAAAAATATTAGCTTCATTGTATTTCAAACAAAAAGCCAGGCTGGAAGGAAGCTGATGGGGACAGCCTGAGCTTATGGAATGGGAAAGGATGAAAACATCCTTTAAAACTTACACAAGATTTTTGGTTTAGAATAAATTAAAGATATAGACAGTAAGAGTAAAATATTATAAATTATTCAGTCTGCATATCTTCTGTTGGTGAAGGGACTCATTCCGCAAAGTTCCTGAGTATAGTGGTATGGTGAAGACTGCAATCTTGCAAGCATGGGTTCAAATGCCAGGCTGGACTAGAATCTCTCTGCTCATATTCTTTCTTATTAGATATATACTTAGTCATGTAATAATACAGACTATTAAGAAAAAAAAACCATTAAGGTGCTACAACTTGTTTTATATCCAACCTAATGCAGGCTAAACATTTTTAACATCAGAAAAAAACTGCAAAAAATGCATAGCAGATGGAGCCCTAAAATAATGTTTCATGAATAATTCAGAGCAGTTTATTTGTTTGATTGGCTAAGAAGTATTTCTGAAGAGATGAAGATACAAGAAGATAGAAAGAATACAGTATGCGTAAAACAATGTAAGCTTTTTAACACAACAGGTAAACATTCTTTATAATAGAGACTGACAGCTGTATATTAAATGTTGAGATTTTTTTTCCAGAAGTTCAGTAGGGTTCTTCAAGTCAAGTTCTTTCAACACAATCATAATTGGTAGTAACAGAAAAGGTAAATTGGAAAAGATCTTACTTTATTGTTGGCAAAATTCTATTCTAATTGAAATATCTTACCCTAATAAAATAATTAAAATTTCAGCGTATGAAGTTATTATTATGACCTCAAAACCAAATTGCTTGGCTTGTTTAATGGTGACAACTTTTTAATATTTTCAATAGGATATTTCTTCACTGATTTGCAGGGCATGATAAAGACAAAATGAACTGAAAGTCAGTGTCAAAAAACAAGTAAACAAACAATTTTAGCTTTTAAAAAATTAAGTGAAACTTAGGCATTTACTCGCAAAATTCTGATTGTGAAAATCTCCATTTAGGTTGAGAGCTTTTAAATTTCATATATGCCTCACTTTTTAAAAAAGATTTTAAGGAGTCCAGGAGACAGAAGTGGGATTCAGCTCCCTAAAAACAGATGTCTTGAGATTTATGCTGTTTATACTGGTTATCCTGTATCTTTTTTTTTAATCTATGCAAAAACAAGAAAGGAATATTCCTAGGCGCAACTGATTTAATCCTCACATAGCTGTACAATCTAGGCTAGACATATCTTGTTTTTCTCTCCCCTAGAGAGAAATGGAGCCGACCTCAGTTCTAGATACCTTCACTGTAAGTGTATAAATTTGTATAAGATAAATCTCAGACCTATGTGTACAATCCTATCTACAGTGATTTCTACATCCTTCTGAAGCCAGGGAATACATCCTTCCTTGTGACATCTAAGGACTCTGATCCTACTTCCCGAGTGCTCCTGGCAATGCAAGAATGAGGTTCTTCCTGCACAAGTACAGTTTCCTTTCAAAACCCGAAAGAAGACAGAGAAGAGGGTGGGCAAAGAGAAGCACAGTGCACTTTCTGCCCTTTCCACAAAAGCTTTGCCGTTTGGCAGGAAAGACTCATAGACTCATGGGGTCAGGAAGCAAGTTAATGGTGACAGAAAGTGACTCCACAGACATAAGGTATGTCCCTCTCTGCTCTAGAGGCAATCTGTTTATGTTATTCAAAATACTTAATCTTGAAGTTTCATAGCAAAGCTGTCATTACAACCTATGTAAGTGCCTTTACTGATAGGGAATATTGCCCTCTTCATGATTCCCTGGATTTAAAATTGTCTACTACTGAGTTTTGGTTTTTTTTGTTTGTTTGTTTTTTATTCACAGCCTGTACACTTCCCTAGATCTTAATTTCATCTCTCAACTCACCACCACCACCACCACTACTACTACTACTACGACTAATACTTTTGTCCTCTAAACTGGCTTGTAGATGTGTGCTCTGATGAACATCACAATCTTTAAAAAAAAAAGAAATTGAAAAAATTAGGCACCATGTGGTGTTGCCCATGTCCATTTGGTGCACAGATTCTGTACCTTCTCCCCTAGCAGAACAAGACCAGCCAGTGTGGAATGACATCATGGCTGGGGCCCACAGCTGGTGTGAAAAGATGAAAAGCATGCCCTAGGCTTTGGTCTGTAAACACAGAAAAGCTTCCTTATTCTACCCCTTTCCTGACTATGTATTTCTTTGTCAATCTAGTATAATTCACAAGCTCCTTTCAGGAAAGCTCAAGGTTCGGTACCCTGAGAATCAATTGGATAAAATTTATGCCACAGTTTCTGTTAAAGGGTTGGTGCCTTCTGAGTCTCTGATTAGCACGGATCTACTGGTAGCAACATTTCAGTGAAAAGCGAAAATTCTCCAGTTTGCATTGCCTTCAAGTCATAAAAGGGCTTTGGTTTAATCAGGCACAATGCCTCAAGAAGCTCCTAAGACATTGCTGCCTTTCTACAGCTTTCCCTAAGACAGCTTTATGGATGTAAAATGCTTCTTAGAATGAAAAGAGGTTGCTATGATGTTAGATCAAGGTGATCATCCATTAAGATCTTGACCTTGGTTTTAATCTGTGAAGATCAGAGTCTGAATCTCAATAGATAATCACCTTGATTCATCTTACAGGGTAAAACCCTTTCATGCTGTCCTGATTTTGGCTGGGATAAAGTCAATTTTCTTCCTAGTAGCTGGTACAGTGCTGTGTTTTGGCTTTAGTCTCAGAACAATGCTGCTAACACACTGATGTTTTTAGTTGTTGCTCAGTAGTGCTTACCGCGACCAAGGACTTTTCAGTCTCATGCTCTCCCAGTGAAGAGGGGACAAGAAGCGGGGGAAAGAGGGGAGATAGCAGAGACAGGACACCTGAATCGAAGTGGTATTCCATACTACAGCACATCATGCATTGTGTATAACTGGGGGGAGTTATCCAGAAGGGACTGATTGCTGCTTGGGGACAGGCCTCTCGTGACTGAGTTTTTTTGATAGATAATCAAAGAGGGTTGTGATTCAGTATCATTAAGCTTAATATCAGAGGTCACTTCCCTTTTTTTTTAGTCAGTATTATAGAGGAGTATTTTAGTCAGGATTATAGGGGCATGAAGCAGCTCCTTTTGTGAATAATATGCTTTTTAAAAGCCTGGTGAATGACAACATCTCACTGATGACTGTGCTTTTCATGTGTATCAGACAGAGAGGTGTTAGGACCTAAAATTCCTGTTTTAACAGTCTCCCTGGACTTTAAGCAGTAATCCAGACAGCGGCATTCATCAGTTGCTTCCCAATGCATTACATATGACAGTGCAAGGCTGACAGTTACAAACCAATCAGCAGATTTTCCTAAACCTGAATATTTTGTCTGTTTGGCAGGAGGATGGATAACATTAAAGATAAAAAACGAAAGAAATGCCCACACATGATACAAACTTCTAGTAATCTTTTTATCACTATCAGCACTGGGAAACCACTTCTAAAGTTGGGGAGCGGATGTCTTCATAGCTTGATTTTTCATCTGTGAGCTATGAAGACCATATTAATATAACCTTATTCTCTTGCAGTCCAACTTAGAATCATAGAATCATATAATGGTTAGGGTTGGAAAGGACCTTATGGTCATCTAGTTCCAAACCCCCTGCCATGGGCAGGGACACCTCCCACTACACCATGTCACTCAAGGCTATGTCCAACCCAGCCTTGAACACCACCAGCAATGGAGCATTCAAAACTTCCCTGGGCAACCCATTCCAGTGCCTCACCACCCTTACAGGAAAGAATTTCTTCCTCATATCCAATCTAAACTTCCCCTCTTTAAGTTTGAACCCATTACCCCTTGTCCTATCACTGCAGTCCCTCATGAAGAGTCCCTCCCCAGCATCCCTATAGGACCCCTTCAGATACTGGAAGGCTGCTATGAGGTCTCCACACAGCCTTCTCTTCTCCAGACTGAACAGTCCCAACTCTCTCATCCTATCTTCATACGGGAGGTGCTCCAGTCCCCTGACCATCCTTGTGGCCCTGCTCTGCACTTGTT
Organism: Myiopsitta monachus; assembly: GCA_017639245.1. Taxonomy (NCBI): domain Eukaryota; kingdom Metazoa; phylum Chordata; class Aves; order Psittaciformes; family Psittacidae; genus Myiopsitta; species Myiopsitta monachus. The sequence goes on from CM029927.1 coordinate 32,674,709, forward strand.
CCAACACTTCCATGTCCTTTTATGTTGAGGACACCAGAACTGCACACAAGACTCCAAGTGAGGTCTCAGGAGAGCACAATAGAGGGGCAGGATCACCTCCCTTGACCTGCTGGTCACTCTCCTTTTGATGCAGCCCAGGATACGCTTGGCTTTCTGGGCTGAAAGCACACACTGAAGCAGGCTCATGTTCATTTTCTCCTCAACCAACACCCCCAAGTCCTTCTCTGCAGGACTGCTTTGAATCTCTTCTCTGCCCAACCTGTAGCTGTGCCTGGGATTGCTCTCACCCAGGTGTAGGACCTTGCACTTGGTATGGTTAACCTTCATCTGGTTGGCATCAGCCCACCTCAAAAGCGTGTCAAGGTCCCTCTGGATGGCATTCCTTCCCTCCAGCATATCAACCGAACCACACAGCTTGGTATCATCTTCGACAAACTTGCTGAGGGCGCACTCAATCCCACTGTCCATGTCACCAAGAAAGAAGAAGAACAAGACCGGTTGAACAAGACCGGTCCCAACACTGATCCCTGAGGGACAGCACTCCTTACTGGTCTCCAGCTGGACATTGAGCCATTGAGCACTACTCTTTGAGTGCGTGCAGCCATCCAGCCAGTTCTTTATCCACCAAGTGGTCCACCTATCAAATTGATGTCTGTCCAACTTAGAGACAAGGATGTCATGTGAGACAGTGTCAAACGCTTTGCACAAGTCCAGGTAGATGACATCAACTGCTCTACCCCCATCCATCAGTTCCGTAGCCCCATCATAGAGGGCCACCAGATTGATCAGGCAGAATTTCCCCTTAGTGAAGCCATGATGGCTGTCACCAACCACCTTGCTGTTTTACATGTGCCTCAGCATGCCTTCCAGGAGAATCCGCTCCAAGATTTTGGCAGGCACAGAGGTGAGGCTGACTGGTCTCTAGTTCCCTGGGTCATCCATTTTCCCCTTCTTGAAAATGGGGGTCATATTACCCTTTTTCCAGTCGTCGGGAACTTCACCTGACTGCCATGATTTTTCAAATATGACGGACAGTGGCTTCGCAGCTTCATTTGCCAGCTCCTTCAGGACCCGCGAATGGATTTCATCTGGTCCCATGGACTTGCATATGTTCAGGTTCCTAAGATGGTCTCGAACCAGTTCCTCTCTTACAGTGGGCCCAGGGTCTTCATTCTCACTGTCCCTGCGTCTGCCTTCCAAGCCTTGGGTGGTGTGGTCAGAGCATTTGGCAGTGAAGATTGAGGCAAAGAAGTCATTAAGAACCTCAACCTTCTCCAAATCCAGGGTAGCTAGTTCTCCCAATAGCTTCTGGAGAGGGCCCATGTTGTCCCTAGCCTGCCTTTTATTTGCAGTGTACCTATAGAATCCCTTCCTGTTATCCTTAACATCCCTAGCCAAGTTTAATTCTAAGTGGGCCTTAGCTTTCCTAACCTGGTCCCTAGCTTCCTGAACAACATCCCTGTATTCTTCCCAGGCCGCCTGTCCTTGCTTCCACCTTTTTTAAGCCTCTCTTTTCCTTCAAATTTTCTTCAGCAGCTCCTTATCCATCCAAGGAGGTCTCCTGGCACTCCTGCAGCACTTCCTTCCAGTTGGGATGCATTGCTCCTGAGCTTGCAGCAGGTGATCCTTGAATATCTGTTAACAGTCTTGGGCCCCCCTGCCCTCTAGGGCTATATCCCATGGAATCTTACTGAGCAGGTTCCTGAAGTGGCCAATGTCTGCTCTCTTGAATTCCAGGCCAGTGAGCTTGCTGCACGCTCTTCTCACTGTCCTGAGGATCTCAAATTTGACCATCTCATGATCACTGCAATCAAGGCTGCCCTGGAGCGTCACATTTCCAACCAGCCCTTCCCTGTTGTTGAGGACGAGGTCAAGCATGGCACCTCTCCTTGTCGGCTCCTCTATTACTTGCAGAAGGAAGTTGTCTTCCACACAATCGAGGAACTTCCTGGATTGCTTGTGCTGGGCCATACTGTCCCTCCAATAGATATCAGGGTGGTTGATTTCCCCCATGAGAACAAGGGCCTGCGAGTGTGAGGCTGTTCCTATCTGTCTGTAGAGTGCTTCATCCACCTGAGTCCTCTTGGTCAGGTGGTCTGTAACAGATCCCCTCAATAATGTCTCCCATCGCTGTTCTCCTTTTAACCCTGTTCCACAAACTCTCTGTTGACTGCTCACCTGTCCCCAGACAGAGTTCCATACTCTCCAGACTATCCCTAACATAAATATCAACTCCCGCTCCCCGCCTTACCGGGTCTGTCTTTCCTAAAGAGCCTGTAACCTTCCATTCCAACACACCAGTCATATGAGCCTGTCGTGGTTTAAGTCCAGTCAACCACGAAGTTTTCTCACTCACTCACTCACTCACTCACTCACTCACTCACTCACTCACTCACTCACTCACTCCACTCTCTTTCTTTTTGGGGAGGAGAATCAAAAGAATGCAACTCGCACAGGTTGAGATAAGAACAGTTTAGTAACTAAGGTATAACACAAATCACGGCTGCTACCACCAGTAATAATACAAGAGAAATACAAGGAAAGAGAATACAACTGCTCACCAAGCCCGACCCAGCCAGTGCACCCTCCAGCAGTGAGCCCCCACTGCACCACCACACCCTTCTGGGTCTCTGCTCTCCATTTTCACATCCTGGACATGACGTGCTGTGGTATGGAATAGCCTCTTTGGTCAGTTTGTGTCAGGTGTCCTGTCTCTGCTTCCTCCCGGCTTCCCCTGCTCCCTGGCAGAGCATGAAGCTCAGAAAGCCCTTGGTCAAACCAAAACAGTGCCAAGCAGTAACTGAAAACACTGGTGTTATCAGTGCTGTTCCCAGGCCCAAAATCAAAAACACAGTGCTGCACCAGCTACCAAGAGGGAGAAAAATTACTGCTACTGCTGAACCCATGACAGAGCCATCCCACCATGTGTCTGTGATGCCTATGATATCATACTCCTGTAGACGTGCACACATCTCTAATTCCTCTTGTTTGTTCCCCATGCTACAGGCATTTGTATAGAGGCATCTGAGCCAAGCTCCAATTGAAGCTGGCTCATTGGCTGGAGCAGCTGGAATATCTCTGCATTGCTCTGAACGTTTACTATAGGTGCTGGCCAGTGATTGGGTGTGTTGGGATGGAACGATGCCCCCCTCCCCCAGCACATCTAGTTTAAAGCATCCTTAACCAGTCTGGCACGCGTCCTACCATATTCACTCTTCCCTTTCTTTGTCTTCAGTCCATAAGGTTTTTAAGATGCTTTGTGTCTAAACTTTTGCAATAAATATTCCTACCTAAACCAACTTTATATCAAATTCTCCTAAAATTTCACAATGAAGAGTTCTGCTCTTGCAATTTCAACCATTTCGCAATATTTTTCACATGAAACAGGTACAATAAAACATTATCTGCATAAAAAAGGCTTTATTACTTTAGAACTGTAGAATAAATAACATTGCAGGTATTTTTGTAAGTGAGCTGACCATACATGAACCTGTTTTCTTCAAATAAATAGTTTTCTTTTTCAAGGAAAATACCTGTGGAAACATTCTGTCAGAGAGAAGGCTAGTATTAACCTACAAAGGAAATCTAGCATGTTTACATTAAAGGAATGTTCTCTAAGTATTCAGAAGATGCTGTATAAGCATTGTATAGCCTATAATCCACATCCCGCAAGGTCTGCAATGTTTCATAACATTGACAGTATAATTAGAGATGGGAGGATAATCAAGCTGGTTTTATTCTTACTAGCTAGCATACTGCAAGGTTCAGCAGAAGTCAGGAATCCATCGTCTTTCCATATGTATAAGAAACCTTCCATTGCTGAACCGTTTGTTGGCACAAGCTCACTGCTTTCAGTACTCAATTAGTGGGTTAAAGCTACTCTGGGTAGTCTTAACAAAAATTTGGAACATCCTTTGCTTGCTGTACAGATGAAGTTTTAGGCAGAATCTTCTTGGTTTTGATGCATATAAAACTAAAAACTTTTTGGTGTTTCCCAGAACACAAAAATGTTCTGGAAAAGCTGTATGTTCTATCAGGGTGTTTCCAGAACCCCAGGAGCTATTTGCAGTTTCAGCAGCCTATAAAACTGGGAGTCCCTAAAGCCTGGCTCAGGTCTTCAGTCTTGTGGGGAACAAAATGTGTGACTGTTGCTGTCTTAGACTCAGAGCTTCACATCAAGATCTGTCACCTCCTCAATGGTGATTTGGGAGCAGCCACCTTGGTATGTTTACTCAGAGGCAAGGGATCCATCACCCTGTGGGTTCCTAGCAAATTTTGAATCTGACAGTCTGAAACTGAAAGATACTGCTGCAGAATACACTGCAGTCCAGCTGCTGCAGAGGTGACCCCATTCCTCCTGGTCACCTGCAGTCCCTGACAGACCCAGAGGAACCAGAAATTCATAAGTCCCCTGTCTTCAGGTTGTAGATAAGTCCCTGAAACCATCTGCTCCCTGGTGGTTCCCAGTGCAGAGTGTTGCTCTCTGGCAGCTGTTCCTCCTGCTCACATGGCCAGCCACCCTGCTTGCACTGTACTCAGGCAGGGTAGGTTCCTCTTGAAAGTGAGCTCCTTAGAGCATATTCCAGATGCTGCACAGGCAATGCTACAGGAAAGAGAAATGACAGAGAAGATAAAAAGTTCTGGCATATGCACAGAAACATCATGTCCTAATGTAAGTCAAACCCCACTATGTTTTAAAATCAGAACATAGGAATTTTGTAGCCATGTTTGTCCTATTTTTCTTTCTTTTTCCATTTTTTCCTGTATCAGGTGACATGTGAGATTTTCTATAAATTGCCCACACATTTGAACACCCAGATCTCACGTTACTACAATGTGAAATAAACTACGGCTGGCAAGTGATGATTCTCACTGAGCTGGGAATCATACTGACATTATTCACTTAATTTTCTGCAAACTTTTGGTTGGATTTCAGTGAGCTGACTCCCATTTCCAAAGCTCATATTTCCTTTTTATTTTTCTTTTTTCTGACACAGTAATTTGAGGCAAGTCAGGACACCTTTGTTTTTATGAGCAAGGAACCTGTGACATATAGTCCCTGAGGGGGAAATATTATTTAAATAATTCCATGTAGTCTCCTCTGTCTGCTAAAAGAGAATAAATATAATTAGAAAAATGTGACTAATATCTTTCTCTGAATCCTCAGTGTGCATCTTTTTTAACCATCTATTCTCTCTCCTCCAGGCCCCAATTCCACATGCACTGAACATTAAGCACACAACCTATCTATAAACCTGAAGCTAAGGCTATCTTATATCTCCTAATATAGGGGGACCTTCTGAACCTTGGTTTTCGAGCTCTTCAGCTGTGTCTTCTGTAGAGAAGGTGCCTTACTGACTAGAAAATGCACTTTCACCAGCTTACCACTTTCAGCATTTTTTGTTCTTTCAGTATTCCCAATAGTTAGAGAAGTACTATTATCTGTTGGGCACAGAGGAGCAATGGAGAAACAGTTAAATGACTTCCCTGAGCCATACAGGGATCCTGTGCAAACTAGGATGTGATGCTGTTAAATAATACTGTAGAGAAACACACTTCCCTCTGAAGTTTAACTCCCAGTTTAAACTGAAATATTCTAAAATCAGGCACCATGTTACAATACCGATGCTAGTTAAATGATGGATTGAAAATCAGTCTCAAAGTACCAGAGCAACACGTTCTCCTTGTGCCTTCCTTGTTCATAAATTGTGAATCACATATATCCCATCAATAACATGTTGTGAAAAACCAGTATTTTCCTTGTGAGGTCAGGCAGTACCATTACAAAAATGGTATATTGCACTTCTCATTTTATTTTGCAGATAAACAAAGACTACTTTAATTACCATGATCTAACATGCCATCTCCAGAACAGAACATACAGTACTGAAAGGTATAATACATTTGCAATGCAGGGAAGGTTTATTTTAGGCATTAAATGAAATGACATTAACATAAAGTATGAAAAATACTGCCCTATTCTTAATAGAATCTTTCTTGAAGGAACAGTTATAAAAATAGATTTCGTACTTTACTGCCTGTCAAAATATTAAGTGTTGCACTAAAGTATATTTTTGGAAATATGAAGCTTTTGCCACAAACAAGAAATAACTTCTATTATTCAGGGTGTCCTCTGTGTGTTTCAATTTCTTGAATTTCATAATGTAGAGTTAATCCTTACTAGACATCAAGTAAGTAGGAGGTTAGCAGTGTCACGAAACTCTAAAAGTCAAGGTTAGCAGTGTCACGAAGCTCTAAAAGTCAAGTCTTTTCACTAAAACCACTATCTATTTTCTGATTCATTAGGGCAAAATAGCCATTACCAGTATGACAAGCAAATAGGAGGACTGAGTGGCAAAGAAATATGTGGAGAAAAAAGTGAGGGTTGTGGGCTTTTTAGGAAAGATTAGAGAGATGGTACCAAAAGACAAGAAGGGTATGAAAGAAAGGCTATATTCAGGCAAGAAGAAATCACAGCAGTAGAAAAATTATGGGTTTTGACACCTCAGTCAGACAGCACAGAACAGCTGTGGAGCCTAAAGGAACAAACAGTTCCTGCACCTGCAGAAAGAAAGGAAATAATAGCAACATAGGATCTTCCCAATGAAAAGAAGTAGATGTGATGTCCTTGAGAATATAAATTGAGATCCTTGCAAAAGTCACAGCCCAACAACTGTGGAAACAAAACAGATCCAATGGCACCAAACACCTTGTCTGCGTTACTGGTGTATATCTAACACACAACATATTTTTTCACATATGCTTCAGCAAGAATATTTGTTCAGAAAGTTTTGTATAAGCTGTGGCAGAGCTGCAGGAGCTGGAGAGAGCATCCTCCCAAGATGTGCTAAGTAGCACAGTAGCCGGCACCCTGGCTGCCCACTGCAAGGAGTGCATGCAGGCACTGGTGCTGTGCCCCAAGGGGATCTTGGGCCACATGGTGAGCACCAAAACCGTGGATGTGAGGATCCTGATGTGATGCTGAGAGGCAGTCACTGTCACTGCAGAAGAATACTTCTATTCAAATTGCAGGCATCTTTCTTCCTAAGTTTATGTAGTACATTATGTGATTACTTCAAGCAAAGAGAACTTTGCCACGACTGGCCATCTGACAGATTTCCAGGTACAATATAAAATATCCTAAATGCTTATCAGACAAATACCTGAACAATCTAACTTTATCAGAATACACAGGACTTTGCTACCTACAGAGAGCTTGCAGAGCACATATTTAAGATATACAGTCATGAATACAAGGCAAAACATCAAAAACAGGACTTCAAGGAAAGAGTACAACATTTCCCAGGACAGCTATCTGGATATTGTAGAGAATGAAATTTTGAATGGAACTGCAGCACAAAAATCAAATAAAGCCCAGGTTTTACAGACAGAGAAATATACCATATATCATAATATATTTTTAGAGGACAGGCTTCAATAGCTCCCAAAAACTAGGTCACAACCTTAATGTTGGCTGACTGAAGCTGCTGCATTACTTTCATCACTGAGAACTCTTGTATCAAACAGATTCTAATACATTATTCTATTGGAATTAACCAGTGTCTTGTGATAAGGAGCAAGCCACCTTTCATTATCAGGCATCAGATCATTTTAGTATTTTGCTGATATGTTCTCCTCTGGTACAATATGCCAAAGAAAATAGTTTGCCTGCATGTAGAGTGGAAAAAAATTGCCTGAATAAGATGCAGATAAAAATGGATACAAAAATTAGTCCTGAAGTACTGTATATTTCCCAAGGCTAAGAACTCAGAGACAGTTATATTTAGCTTTAAGTGCTCAAGCTCAAGTTTCTTCTCAGAAAATGATAAATCTTATTCAGAGAACTTAAACTGTGGCAAAGATGTTTAAAGGAAAACCACATTTTATTTATTTGTGATCACACTACATTCATCAATAAAATAATAGGTCTGTGATAGACAGTGAAAGACATCTTTGTAGTATCATGTGAATTTGGAACTCAGATATCAAATATGGACCAAATCTTTCACTTTTTAGCAACTGGGCTATGACCATACGGGTGTATCCGCATCAGGGATTGAAGGATTTGGGTGGTTTCAGGGGTTATGAATTTGGCTTGCAGATACATATACATATGGAGACTTATGGCACACACTCAAGCATACTTGAAGTAGTTTCCTTTTGAAACAAAGGTTGCTGCCATACAATAAGACACCAACTAGGAAGCACTATTTTAATGTGGACAGAAGGTCATAGAATCATAGAATCATAGAATAGTTAGGGTTGGAAAGGACCTTAAGATCATCTAGTTCCAACCCCCCAAGTGGCAGGGACACCTCCCACTACACCATGCCACCCAAGGCTCTGTCCAACCCAGCCTTGAACACCACCAATGCAATGGAGCATTCACAACTTCCCTGGGCAACCCATTCCAGTGCCTCATCACCCTTACAGGAAAGAATTTCTTCCTCATATCCAATCTAAATTTCCCCTGTTTAAGTTTGAACCCATTACCCCTTGTCCTCTCACTACAGTCCCTCATGAAGAGTCCCTCCCCAGCATCCCTATAGGCCCCCTTCAGATACTGGAAGGCTGCTAGGAGGTCTCCACACAGCCTTACTCTTCTCCAGACTGAACAGCCCCAACTTTCTCATCCTATCTTCATACAGGAGGTGCTCCAGTCCCCTGACCATCCTCGTGGCCCTCCTCTGGACTTGTTCCAACAGTTCCATGTCCTTTTAATGTTGAGGACACCAGAACTGCACACAATACTTCAAGTGAGGTCTCTTCACTACATAGGTCTCTACATTATAATGGCACAAGCAATGTTAGATTGTTGGCAAGCTATTTATTATTTCATATCCATAACGCTTGATAGAGATGCTGTTGCAGGTGTCCTCTTTACCAATCAGTTACTAAATTATAGTAACAGGTGGACCTCTCGATTATTATTTCTGTATTTTTAATTGCTCTGTAATGCTCTACTAATACTGGGTAGCACTTAGCAAAAAGGACAGGAAGGAGTTCATTTAGTGATTGTAATTGACATAAACTATAGGTAAATTTTTTGCTGTGAAAGAAAGCTGAAGCTGAAGATATCTAGATAATTATCTCATCTAGAAAATGTCTACAGCCTGACGACTGGTAGATGAGGATTACAGTATGTCCTTCAGAATGATTTTTGTATTATAAAGATAGAAAAAGTGGGTCTTGCCCTCCTTCTCTTGGAACATTTTCTTGACTGAAATTCTCTTCTGCAGTGATGCATTTGAAGACAGGTGCTCCTACATTACAAAACATACTGAAGTCTGGTACCACAGTGGTTCAAGTCAGCTACCCACACTCTCTTGTTCCAGTTTCTGAAAGGGAACTGAAGCTTATCTATCCTAAGTTGACCTCCAGCAGGTTCCTTTCTGAATCATGATCACAGTAGCAAAATTGAAAGAGAGATGAGCAGCACAGCTGTAGCCATGGTTTCCAGAGAACGTTGTCCCATGACAGCTGGTTAGGGACAGCATGCAGGGATCTGGTGTGGTTTTCTATTGCTAAGTGTATGACCCTGAGGATTTCATAGAAACGTCTCTCTGTTTTTGGAGTCAGTGGGACTTTCTCTTCAGGGTCTCTGGAGAGATCGAAGAGCAATGGGGGATCATGCCACGTGATGAATCTTCCATGGCAGAAGCAAACATGAGAATCATAGCAACCATTGGAGTCTTCCGGACTGAAGTTTGGAGTGAAGAAGAAGACTTTCCAGACAGATTCACCTGCAATTTACAGACACAAAAAAGCTGGCGATAAAATGAAAAACTGAAAGTCCCCTAGTCTTATGAACCTTTAATTTACACCACAGGAAATCAGTCTTTTAGCACAACCTTGCTCTGTAGAGGAACTACTGTATACTGAAAGAATAAAACAAAATTGAGCAAAAATAAGCAAAACACACTGATTTTCAGGCAACACACAGTTATGAAATAATTATGATTACTTAATTCCCTTGAACGGATTCTGATTAACTAAACCATAGAATACTTAAAAGATCTTTGCATTTTTACACAAACAGTGCCAAGAAGATTTGCATAGATATTTAGTAAGCCATTGTACTGTCTTCTTCAAGGCTTATTAAAATGTACCTCTGCCCCTTGACCATATCCAGATATTTCTGGGTTATGTCTGCTTCCCATTTTACTAATGAAAACAATTTCCTTTTTACATTTTTCTGTCTTCCTCTCTTTGTGTATTAAACTACTGCCCCCTGCCACATGCTTTCATTGCAAGCACCTGGAAACAGTTTCTTACATTATAAATGTGATGACATGAAAAGGTATAATGGATGCCAAATTGCTCGCTAGGGCCTCTAGATTACTTTTTTTTTTTTCCCAAAAATAAGTAACTGCTTACACTGGTACAATTTTTAGGTGATGTTCTGCTGTGTAAAATGGGAAGTAAAGGTCTTCATTTGCAGCTTGGTCATTCTCTTTTGGCTTAATTTGCTGTGTACAGAAACTGAACTAGTGTAACTTCAATTAGAATTTTCACTGTTTAAAAATACTAGTTACTTCCTGGATTAAGAATAAACAGATATCAATTGGCTCCTTCAAGAAGCACTCTGGAACAGAAGGTACACTGGAGAATCTGAGAGTATTTAACAAGAAAGGAGTAAACAAAAAAAAATGGCTACTATTTTCCTCAAGTATCACAGAACAGACAGGAAAGGCAGGCAGGGAACAGCCACTTCCAGGGAAACACAAAGTCCTCCCACAGTCAGGAAAGCATACTGTTCTCCAGAAATGGACCAGAGAATCATTAAATAGATAAACCCCCTTACTTAATTCTTAATAAAAGTAGGACACTAATCATCAATAATTTACATTCCTCAGCATCCTACTGAGAAAAACATTTATGTATCACCTCATTTTTTTTCCAATAGTGGGGGAAAAATCTTTTTGGTATTTTGTTGAATTTTATCAGAAAGCTTGTTAATGTAGCAGAAGATAGCCACAGATTTATGTGCACTACAGTGGTTAATATTCATTGATCAATTCATCAGTTCAACAGAATTGAAACCACTAGAAAATGTGGGAAAGGCAGGGATGAAGTGGTATATGCCAAGCTGTAACTATATCATACTCAATTTTTAAACATAAAAACAGGTTTTAAAAAAGAAATGTTTCAGTGGACTAAAGACTCACAGGCTGTAGTGCATGAATTTAAAGGACAGTACGTGACCTTCAGACTCTTTACAGCTTCTTCTATCCCACAGCATTTTTCTTATTACAAGAGATTTTACCTTTTGGAACCAATTCAGTGACAGAGCCTGGAGACTTCCAGTTTACTTCATCTGCACTTAAATCAGGTCGGAAGGGTGACGGTTATTACACACATTAGACCTGGAGAACCCTCCGAATGCTGCCTGTAAGCCAGCAAAGGGGAGGGAGCTTTAAAGGCTGAAAGTGACTTGCAGGCACAGACAATAGGACGTGGCAAGCTTTAAAAGGCTCTGGCTGTGACAGCCACAATGGCACAGTCTTACTGGGAAAAACAGAAGAGAAAGGAAAGAGAAGGGAAGGGAAGGCAAGGCAAGGCAGCATTCCTTCATCTACCTTTCAAATAAGAAATTCAAATTCTTTGCCATTTTCTCAGAATTGAAATAAACAAACAAAACAACACTTCTCCTAAAGTTTCTTTGAACTTATGCATGGAACACTTCCAGGAGCAGATAAATGCCTCTTATTTACTGAGATTTAGAATTTACATTCTGGGAAGGTATGTAATTCCATACTAAACATTCCTTCAGGCCCTTTAAAAGTGTTTAGTTGGCAAGATGGACAACAAGTAACAGAAAAAGCCAAAGGGCTTTATTAATCAGTGCACTGTGCGCCTTTGTAGAGAACACATTTGCCCCACCTGAGAATTTGATTCAGGGCATTATAACAGCTTGATAGAAAAAGAGAAAAAAAAATATATAGTTATTAAAATGTCAATTAATAGGAATTCCAATAAGGCCATGCACATGAGAAATTTGTGGTCAGAGTGTCTTACCACTCATCCATCTTTGGTGCTACACTTGTGCTGAATGACATTGAAAGGAAATTTTCAACCCGTGTTTTTGATGTTGGGCACTGTATCACCAGGCAAATTTAAGGGCTTATAAATAGCAATATAAAGATGGGGATTTTGAATTAATGCAAGTCAGTACAAGCAGCTCATGTAGGTAAGACACGGGGAAAAGGAAGAAATGAGGTAGTTGTATCATTTTATTTTCCCCCAAAGAATAAAAAATTGTTCAGGTTTTGCTCTACACAGAGCAGACAGCATGTTGCAGCATCAGGTGTGGGGCTGGGGAGAGAGCATGTGCGACATCACATCTGAATCACATCGCTAGTGTGTTGAAGAGCTAGTGCTAGTTTGTTAGCTATGCACCTATATAACGTCATGCTCATACTGCACAAAACACTGAGCTCTGCAAGAGCGACGTCTGATATTGTGTAATGGTCATCTGTTGCACTGCAGCAATGTTTCAGCAAGGATCTGGAACTTCATGTGGTGCTCGAAGAACAGCAGCACAGACTTTAACTGCCAATTTCCTAAGCATTAGTAAAAACTAACGCATATGTATCAGTGTCTGTTGCTGTGGAGCAGCCAGTGTAATATACTAGGAGACATAAAGAGCTGTCAGACTTCTAATCTGTAAAGCTGATGAACTGTATAAGACTCGATATTAAAAAGTGAGAGCTCTCTCCCAGTCTCTCTCAGCTGATATAAAATCTCATTTTGTCAGAAGGTTAACTACAAGGATCAAATTAATCTCTCAGTAATTAAAGATACCTTTGTTCTGCAAAGCATCTGGATAGTAAACTCTCTTTATATAGAAAGATAACTATATGTCTCCTCCTCAGTGAAGTTAGTAGTAAAATTGTCAGGGCTCCCCTGCAGTCAAGTATATCAGGTCCCTTCCAAAACAGAAGGCAAGCTATAATTCTGTAGCAATCTTAAAGATACTATCACAGTGCTTCATGGCTACTTCATTTAGCATCCATTTTTCCTGCAACTTTCCAGCTGTCTGAATTGTCCAGCAATTTCACCTATTCAACTCTCAGAACACCTCTTCCATTCACACATTAAGAAAAATAGAAACTGCAGAAGCTGTACATCTAAATAGTCTCAAATTAAAATAGGTTGTAATTAGTTCAAGCAAATCTGCTATGAACATAATTGTTCAGAGTTCTCCCTAACAGACTCCTGTTTTACTATCCTTTACTCATAGAGAATAACAAGTTAAACAAGTCTGTTCTTCACTGTAAATTGCAGTGCTGGTCTCTCCTTGACATCAGATGCCTGTGAGCATAACCCTGTGGGCGTAGCATATTGATGTAAATTGCCTACAGACTTTTCCTGTATCTCGAGTGTGCTCTGTAGCCATTGTCAGCTCCTACATTCCTAGATCAAGCTCTTCAACATTTCTACAGAGTAGCTTGAAAATTACATTCTTCAGATAACTCTCGTTATTAGATTGAATCTTTCCCACTTCCTGTATCTTTAGAATCATTTACTGTTAGGTTCCCTGCTAATATTATATAAAGTAGATATCACATGTGTATATATTCAGATCTTCAATAATTTAGCAATTTAGAAAAGGTTTCAGTTGAGAAATCCTTGTAGAACTATATGTAGCTCCTAGAGAATACTATCTGGTTGCTATAAAGAAAATACATGCATTATTTTAATGACTATGTGCATTCCTCAAACAGATAATAAAAATCTGCTATTTGAGTTTAAAAATTTGCAAGTTCATTGTTCTTTCAGTAATTTTTTTTTCTAGATACTTGTTTTAAGTATCTGGGTATCTTACAATGTTACATTGTTACATCAGTCAAAAGACAGTACATTATGTCCTGTAGTAGTAGGTGGAGAATGAGTGATACTTCAAAAACATAATGTTATTTAAAGAGAATCAGTTGTTGCTAGAAGAGGCTTGCATAAAGAATTCTGCAGAACTATACAGTATTTGAGGTAAAACCATGAAAACTACCAGTAGTAGCAGTGATTTTAAAATCGTATAGATAGAAACTGCAATGTTAAGTATCCTCTAAACTGGAAGGGATTGCACGTTGATGAATGTATATAATCATACTGAACAACTGCTGGAGTAAAAGACACAGTGAAACCATGCTCAGGCTGCTGAAGTCGAGACAGAAACTTCATGACTGAGCTCATTCTCTAAACTAAGTAATGTGGTACAAAAAGCTTCCACTGAATTCTGCTGAATGGTAGCAGCTGACAAAGAATTATTTTTCTGAAGTCTTCATCATCTTCAAAAATACTTGATTAATCATTACAGTGTTTTCTTGTCGAAGAAAATCCCAAATAGGAAGAATCTGTGGGTACAGAAACTATGCTGCTATAATGTAATTATATGCCTCTGATTTGGAAGTCTTACTTAACAGCAACATGTAAGAATACATGTTGCCCCAGAAAATAAACAAATAAATAAATAAATCCATCCATAATAATTTGGTGCATGTAATCCAGACACTTGCCACAGATTTTTTTGAAACATCTATTTACTTGCTGAATGACCCATGTAATTTTCAGTTCTTCCAAGCAACAGTTGATGGCATGCTGAAAACAGAATATAATGGTGGAACAAAATTAAAAAAAACAACCCAAAACTGGTTATTCCCAACCTGTATTCAAAGTCCTTTGAATAAAAAAAAAAAAAAAAAAAAACCAAAACCAGAAAAGCCTTATTTTATTGCTTGTAAGAGAAATAGTTATCAATTTGCATGTGCTGGTTTTCCACTGGAGTCACTAAGAGACAGAGTTAAGAACTGAGACAACACCATACTGAAGAATGTAACAAAGATAGCCTCTTTGACAAAGATGGCAAATACCAAAGAGAAAACTATCCAGAGCTGTGTTTTTCCTTTTGTTCTTTCTGTCCTTCAAACACACATTTTATTAAAGAAAAATAAATTGAGGACAATCATTACTCTCTTACATAAAGTGGATGCAATCATTCTGAGTGAAATGAACTGATCTGCAAGATTCATAGAGCAATTTTCCTGATACCGAACAATCATACAAGACAAAGATGCAAAGAAAATCCTAAGCAGCATCTGCAGAAATTTTCAGACAAGCTTGAACCAGTCAAAACCAAAACCATTCCCAGGAATTTGTATATAAATTATTTTATCCAAACATTTTTTCAAAATTTGGATGTCAAAGAACCCTTTGACACACAGAATGCTAATAAAGTATCTCAAATATTAATCTGAAAACTGATAGCGTGCTTAACCTTTAAGTAGCAAGATGTACGTCTAAGAACAAAGACATAATTACGCAAATATTATTTAAAAATGAAAAGTATAAATTTTGTTATGCAGTTGCCTGTTATTTTCTGCACTGCAAAAGAACACTGAATATTCTTTTGTTTTATTTCAAAAACTTGTGTACATTATGATTCCTTATAGGTGTCTCAGTTGAATTTTTAGTTGTTTGTTTTGTTGTGGGGTTTTTTATACTTCTAAAAAGCTACTAGGATAATTAGAATCTCAATACCAGGCAGTCCGAAATATTAAAAAAGTAAATCTGAAAGACTGAATTTTCTTTTTATTGTAAAGGTTATAGTACGTGCAGTTTAGTATCTGAAATAAATGAGAATAGGTTTTGTCCCAGTGTTAAAAAAATGCATCTTTTTGCCAGAATCTGAAACTAGTAAAAGATTAAAAATGGTGCAAAACTTTTGGGGGAATAGCTGAAAGAAAATTGAAACTTGTGCTGTTTGTTTTTATTAGAAAGAAAAGTTGAGAAAATCGTGCAGGTACTAAGTCAATTAGAACCAGCCAGCTTGGAATAGCAATAGCTTGGGGGTGTACAAATATCCAGAATTTCAGGTGGAAATTGAGTTTTGTAATGTGTAGGAAAGTTTGTATCTAATTCATTAGGGTTCCTATGAGCCTATCATCTGGAACCAGTACATTTCAAGAAATGGAAAGCAGGAGTTTACTGCAGGTCTGTGATACAGAATAATGTGATTAATAAGAGTACGTTCAAACAATGCAAATATCCCTCAAAATCACGGATTAAAAATAAACATCAAAAGGAGATAACACAGCATGTTTTCTTAGAGATGACCAGGGACTCATATACATTTATTCCTAAAAAAATTTCTGGAAGTCTATTTTCTGTTTTCACCTGTTCAAGGTTCAGGTATTTCAGCAGTCTGCCAGCTTGGACCTCTATGCAAAAAAATAAACTTAATTAATTTCACAGTTCTCCAGTCAACATGACTGTTTGAGTTTGAAGAGAACAGTTTTAGGAAAGCAATGGGAAAGAGTTTTAGGAAAGCAATTACTTTTCTTGGTGGTATGCAAGATGGATACAGACATGTTCAGCTATTCTCCAGATAACAGAAAGTGGTGGAAAAGGGAAAAAATCTTGACTCTCTCCTAATTTACAGCTTAAGGAATGCATGTATGCAGTACAGTAAAACACAGGCTTTGCCTTTTGAAGTGCTAAAATCTCCTTCATATTAAAAACAAGAACAGTCTCCTGGTCTCCTGGGGCTGCAGATGGGATGAATACATTTCAGCTGTTCTTTATACAGCTTCCAATGCTGCAGCCATTCCTGCCCCTTACTTTGCAATCTAAACCATGAGAAAGGGAAGTGCAAAGACAAAAACCCAAACCAAACCAAACCAAACCAAACCAACAACAACAACAACACTGAAAAGAAAAAAAAACAAACCACCACCACCACCAAAAACAAACAAACAAAAAAAGATGGTCTCTCTTTCACTTCAATCAACTGGACTAGGAAATTGGGTTTCTGTTATTACAATGATTAGCAATACAGTAAATATATATATATTTTTTAAGAAGCAAGGATTTAATTTCTCTTTTTCTGGAGCACTGCAAGTCCCAGTGTATAAATAGCTCTGCCTGAGCCTAACAATAACTCTGCTGCCACTGTCACAGAGCAGAGCAGAAGCAAGAAAATACTGTAACAGTATTTGTCATGCTTGTCAGGGGAAACACTTTCCTACCTAAAATATTGTTAGCAGAAATGTGTATCAGTTGATCAGGTCAATTTTCTTGAGCTGGATATAAACAGTTTTGTGGTGCCTGTTCAACCTAGAAATACTCTTCTCTCCTTTAGCAGTTACATTATTTCACACTTACCAAATAATATGCCCATGCTGTGCCACCCAAATTTAGCTGCAGTTGCTCTGATATATGGATCAAGACAGCAAATTAAAATACTCAGTGAGATAGTTTAGTTAAATGACACTTAATGCTTGTTTTGCTTCCTCCAGCTGTTGCATTTGAAACGCTGAAAATAATGAGGGATTTGGAAGATTATTTGGAATTTATGGAGGCTTTTCTTGATTGTGGTGCCCTCGTGAAATGGGCAAGATCAGGTAGAGAGAGAAAAAAACCAACAAGCAAGGGGGCAAACAAAGACTGAAGATGATACCCACAAAGCAAGTTAGGAATGATGAAACAAAATATGTTCAATAATCAAGGAGATGAAAAGATCGCAATGGACCTCAGCAAGAAATAGTAGTAAATGACTCAGATGTTTCATGCAGTGCAAAAATGTATGTCTTCTTGATATCACCAAAGAAGAAAACCAGGAGCAAAGAGAGAAGCCAAAAAGGTCTTAAAAACACACACACACACACACACACACACACACACCCCAAAGCAAAGCAAACCCTACTTCTAAGATAAAAGACTTACCTAAAGAGAAAAATGAAAGTGAAGGCGCCTGTGAGACAAACAAAAAGGACAAAACAGAAAAGGCAGATGACAGGAAAACCCTGATGAAGGTCAAAGTTCATTACAGAAGGGGAAGACACACAAAGATTTGATCAATTAGGAGAATCAAAGGAGATTCCCTATCAGTGAGGCTAGAAGCTCAGAAATGGGGATGGAAGGGGGAATAAAGTGGGAAAAGGATGAAAACAGGGTAGAAGGACACAGTTCAGAGGAGAGAAAGGGACTGCTCTTTATCAAGCAAATATGTGGTCAGAAGACCACAAGTTATTACTGAAGGAAAAATGAATTTTCTCCAATGACGTACATATTGTGAATTATGTTATTTAAGTCTTTCATGGAATTGTGTAGCTGAACCAGTGGAGAGCAAACAGTAAACCCACATCATGCTGACACTTCAGCATCCTCATGCATGCAACCCTCAAAACCAGAAAAGTGGTCTGCGGTTCTTCCTTCGACTGTTCGGGAAATCTCAAGAAAAAAACTTTGCTACAAAGTATAACATGCAAATGTGTAAATATCAGTAAAAGATAAGTATGTATTTATAGAAACTTGTTACTTATTGTTACAGTTGCTACTATTTCTGTGATAGATTACTTAGTCACTGTGTTGCTGTTAAGACAAAGGCTGGTAAAAAGGTATGAGGTTTAATGAGACTTAACGAAGTTTATAGAGTTATTTTTGGGAAGGACACCTACGTCTCCACATTAAAAGCTGCCCCTATCACCAACACCACCTGTAAGAAAGAATAAAAATATTTTCAGAGAGCTGATAGCGAACAGAGAAGGTAAATGACCATTTTGGCCGTGTGTTAAAAGGAAAATCGAACAAGCAAAGCAAGTGGCACTTTCTCAATTAGATTTTAAAGATCTTTATGCCACTGTAATTCAAATCAGGATCTGTATCTCATCCATGTTTTTCTTTTCTGACCATTCTTGTCAGTTCGTTCATGACAGTGATTCATGGATAAAATGTCACTCTGTACTACAAAACCAAATCAGTATGTATTGTACTACACAGTCTAACCTGATTATGTTATTGAGTGCATATTTCTAGACAGGCCCTTATTTGAACCTTCACTGATTTAAAAGTAAAATAACACTAATTAAATTACATTATCCTAAAATTCCCAGTCAACTTCAAAAGACTCCCATAGTGTTATTCCTGACACTTATCAAAATAATAATGTTTTTTCACATTGTGAAAAAGGTGGCAAGGCATTTCTAATTTTAAATTCAAGGTACTGAGTAGGATTTATTGCTCATTGCTATGCTGCTACTTAGTATGCAATTCGAAAATCTGGTGACCTCTCCTAATTTTGGAACCCTGCAATATGGAGGTCTTTATGTAAGCTAGTTAAGAGCCCATACTGATCTGCTACTTGCCTTTGTTAAAAGCCTGCCTTAGGCTGAGAACAATTCTGCTTGTTTCTCTTTTGATAAAACCGACTAGCTTAGGTTAACAGAGAGGCAGATGTTTACACTGCCGACTTCTACATGCTGTCATCACCATCCTGAGAATTTGCTAAAATCTGAGATGCCAAGAGCTTTGAGGGTACCAAAGAACCTCACCAGCCCTGCTGTGCCCTAATGTAGATGCTTACCTGCGTGCCCTGCCAATGGACCAGGGTTCCCATTTCCGCTCATCCAAACATCATCAGTTCCTGCCCAAGTGGACAGTTCTGTCTGTGTTCTCATCTCTTCCTGCTGCTGACAAGACTCCCTGGATGGACCTTGAACCTGAATCACCACTTTACCTAGGCAGGAACCATTGGTGAATCCTGTTAGCAACATCCAGCTCTGTTCGCTCCGCTCGGGTGGTGGAAGATCTTGTTCCATCAGTAAAAGCACTGCCAGTGATGGGGGCACTTACAGTTCTGCCAGAGTCACTATTAGAGTGAAGCATCACCCCAGGAGTCAAAAATCTTGTCTCTCCAGCATTCCTAGTCCATCCTTAATTTTGCTTTCTAAGGTCAAATATCTATCTATATGGTGCTGCTACTTATGAAAAATCCCACAGTGTTCTCAGATAGTGGGATAAACATCTCCTGTCAAGTACAGGGAAAACCTACATATTTAACTGACATGGCCAGAAAACACAGGGATTTGCCTTCCTTGTTCATATATTAACTATATATTTTTTATCAAATAAAAGTATTTCTACACACTTTTAAAATTAGTCTTATTCACCCTTAACTATAATTCAATGACCTTTTGTCGTGGTTTAAGCCCCCCACCCACACAGTTTTACTCACTCACTCCCCTCTATTTCTTCCCCCAGTCCCGGGGGGATAGGGAGGAGAATCAAAAGAATGCAACTCGCACAGGTTGAGATAAGAACAGTTTAGTAACTAAGGTATAACACAAATCACTGCTGCTACCACCAGTAATAATACAAGAGAGATACAAGGAAAAAGAATACAACTGCTCACCAAGTCCGACCCAGCCAGTGCACCCTCCAGCAGCGAACCCCCCAATACCAAAAACCTGACCATGCCGTGCACCCTCAGTCCACCACCACACCCTTCCGGGTCTCTGCCCTCTGTCTTCACATCCTGGACATGACGTGCTGTGGTATGGAATAACCTCTTTGGTCAGTTTGGGTCAGGTGTCCTGTCTCTGCTACCTCCCGGCTCCCCTCCTCCCTGGGGGAGGCTCAGAAAGTCCTTGATCAAACCAAAACATTGCCAAGCAGTAACTATAAACACTGGTGTTATCAGCGCTGCTCCCAGGCCCAAAGTCGAAAACATAGTGCTGCACCAGCTACCAAGAGGGAGAAAAATGACTGCTGCTGCTGACCCCATGACACCTTTGAAATACAGTCACTAGCTGCAGCAAATCTGCATTGACTCTGCTTATGTCATGCATGCAGCTTTCTCATATTAATGCATGCAGTTTTCTCTGTTCCAGTTGTAGCACATAAGAACAAAAGCTCATTTTGAATATTTCAAATGAATTTTCTTTTTGTCGTCTAATTCATCCCCCTGCCACTGCACAATTGTTCCCTACAATGTATTTTTTAAGAGCTGTCTTGATGGATGGTGTCTTCTATTGTAACTTTTGTGCTACTATCATTCATTTCCTTTATTGCAGAAGACAAAGACATTTCATTGGCATGCTCCTTTCATGTAGTGTTTTATCTACTAACTTTTCCAATACAAATCCTTCACAAACTTTTGCTGCAGTTTAAACAAAGATTTTGGTGCAGATGATTGCTCAGAGTTCGTTTGGGTTGTCCCATCCCTCAATTACCTGTTGCATTGTCTAGTCCATATTTAATTTCTACACCTTTTGTAATGCTGTAGACTGAATTGAATGTTAAAATCCCTGTGAATATACTGAGAGGTTGGTTTCATCTTGTTTGCCTTCTGTTCAGCGAAGTATTTGACCTTAGCTTAGGAATACTAATAATAACCTCATGCTTAAATTTAGAAAACTACAATATAACCTGTGACTGAAGATGCTGCGTGCTAAACTAATTGTTCAGGTAAGGATCTACATATGCTCCTCATCTCCCATCAAATCTCCTGCTTCAAACCATTTGGGGGAAAAAAAAAAAGGAAATAATTTTCTTGGCAATCTGTGCTGTTGCTTACTAAAAGAGTTAATAAAAATGTTTTATTCCTTTGTTATATTGACACTGATGGATACTCTGAGTGATTTACTTAATGTTTTCTTAAACCCTACAGAAGAAGAAACCTTTCAATCAAGTTTTACCAAGTTTAAGACAAATGTCATGTTCACTGGACAGCTCTACCTTGTACAGTAACCAGTGTTCAGCATTCAGATCTTACCTCCCTGAAGATTAAAATTATGTCTGCTTAGCAACATCCTCTAACACCAAACATAAATCTTCAGTTACTTGGCATCGCATTAATAAAACCTTGTTGCATTTTCTTCTTCTGTCAGGTACATGGATATGTATACATGACATACTACCTAGTATATCCAGGTAAATCCCGGTGGTTTTGAACTATGTGGTGCATGGACCTAGGTGCAGAATTTGAACAAAGCCCTTCCCTTGGGCCTGCTGGAGACATTTAGGTGTTTAAAATAGTCCTACACAATGCCCAGAGAGCCCACCTGAGATGTAATCAGCCACTAAATGAGTTCATCTCAAACTAGAAGAAAGCAGGAAATGATCTGGAAAACTCCAGACATTGTCCTTCATCCTCTGTGTTAAATCTTACAGTTTTCTGTGTAAAAAGACAAAATTGCTAGCACTTAAGGTAGTGTTAGATTTCTCTCACAAAAATGAGTATAATCCAAATTCTAACTTAAAACTTCTGGTCAATCATTTTCATGGGCCATGAAGGATGGGTTTTTTTGATTTTTTTTTCCCATGATACATGGGTGGCAAAATTAATTCAGTCTTTTTTATCCCTCCAATCTCTGAAACACAGTTGAATGATTGTAAGTAGACCACTGCTGCAAATGAGGTGTTTGCTCTCTTTGGCTTCCTGATCTCCTATTTTTAATTAACTCTATAATTCAATGTAATAACTCTAGCATGCCTCAAAGTATCTTTGAAGAGGGCCTTTACGACAAAAACTTAATCCAACATTTGTTGCTATTTACTGTGGCACTATGAGGTCCAGACTCTGTTACACAAGAGAGTTAAACAAAGAAAGCATGAAAGCCTACATCTTTTTTACTGGTCTAAGTGTATGTCCCCATAGGCGTTTACTTTAACAGCTTTAACCCATTATTTTAGGAAATAATATAAATAAATAGAATATAAACAAGCTTTCAGTCCAAAGTCATTCAGTTACACATTGTACTTCCTCAAAATTATTGAAAGTGCTTTTGGCATTACATGACAAGCTATAAATTTTATATATATGTTCTCCTCCTCACTGCAGTTAAAAGTGATGACAGCACTCTATGGATACTGTGAAATACAAACATCTGCATACGGGTAGTTGCTTTTTGGCTTTTGAAGCTTACATTCAATTTTTAACTTATAGTTCTGAAAACTCAGTCTCCATCTCTCAATTTTAACTCGTTTCTTTGTCAAAATCTCAGATCTTTAAAGATCTGAGATAATAGTAACAGTAACAGGAAGCACCAGGAAATGTTTTTCTATTGTATTCACTACCATGGCTCCTACTTCTATGCATTTTTATGCTAATCTCCCCAAGACAAGTAATCAGGCACATGTTCCCCCATTCCTCATCTGTTGAAATGGAAAAGAAAATGGATTACATAAATTATTTTCAGCTGTAAAACAGGTTTGTTTCAGCACTGAGCAGTGATTTGCAGTGATCAATTCTGCTTCATACTATAGTGCATTGCATACCGACAGACATTTACCACAACCTCAGTCTAGTGAATAATTAAAATATGCTAATTCAAGCAATGTTTACCTGGCTGCCTAACTTTCTTACACTTCTAAAGATGGAAGTCTAACTAGCTGGCTGTTTCTCTACTAATACTCTGTTTCTTTACTAATACTGAATCAGTATTGCTAACTGAGATCCTGGCACTGTGTAGCTGTGTAGACATAAAAAGGTACCTGAAAAGGGGTCTTCAGTGCCACAGCAATAACACAGATTTATCAAGCTTGACAGCATGAAAAAAGTACTTAGTGGGGAATACTCAGGCCATTGTGTATGTAGACACTGTCCTAGTTAGTTGCAATTATTTGCCAGCATCTTAAGTTTGAGGAGTACCCACTAATGGAATAATCCTTTGCAGCACTCAAATAATTTATACTTAATTTTCTCACTTAATTACAAGATAAAAATTTATAAACTTTTTCACATATAAGCTGTGTTTAAAAGACACAGTAATATGTTGACCTTTATACATTTTTTCTGTCTTCAAAATATGAACACTCCTCATGGCTACTTATCATTGGATTAAATGCTTTGAGAGATAGGTGCTAAAAAATATTCTGTGAAATATGAATAGTACATTTACTTTCTTTTGTTCAACCTGTTAATTGATGAACATTCAAATATGCTTCTCAGAACTTAGGGCTTTTTGTTTTGTTTGTTTTGCTGCTGGTTGTTTTGGTTTCTTGTTTTCCCAAAAAATCAGTATGCTGTAACTGTTTAATAGCATCGGCTGAAAGTAAACCACTTCCTAACTGAAGATGTGAAATATTTGGGCATATAAAAGGGAGAAAAAAGAGGACTTTAATAATGCTGAGGAGCTACAGGCATTGTATAATCTATTTAGTATCAAGTTTCAGAATCCAGTTAAAGCATTTCTCATAACCTTTTCTTGATTATCACGGCCCCACTGTGAGCACCAGCAGGTTTTTTTAAGCAAGCCTTTCATTGTCACTACACCGTCCTGGTGTTTGGACCTACTTGGCATTCTTGACGTCGCCAGAACTTCTAAATGACTTAGCAGCCCTGCTAGGGCAGAGCTGAATGAACTGAAGCAGATAAACAAACAACCTGCATACTTGTACAATTTTTTGCAATTGCCAGTTACTTTTCTATCCACTGACTAATTATGTTTACATTGACCATGAAACTATACTGAGACATTTGTTTTCAATACTTATTCTTGAGCTAAAATAAGCCTATTATTGCACCTTACAAGATTTTTGGAAGGATAAAACTGCAAACTGTCAATGTATGATATTCAATAGGATAATTTCAGTAGTAAAAAAAGCTGTAAATGTTGCTAATTTTGATTAACCTCAATGTCATAATCCAATATACATAAATACATACATACAAACTGCATTTTCCCTTAATACAATTTAAACATGTCTAGGACAAAAAGGTAACAGCTCACTAAAGGCAAATAGCTTTGCTGGCTAAGTGGTTTTGTTATCAAGGGTATGAACTGATGATGAGTTATCTATAATGCTTTCAGGACCAAGATTAAACTTTCACTTGTCACTGAACAGGTCCATATGGATGGGTCAGAACTATGGACTGAAAACCTACCTGTACAACATCCCTATCACATAGAAGAGAGACAAGATAATATAATTAATTTAATCTTGAATACTTTACTGAATCTTGAAGACTGTTCTCACTGAGCAAGTGAGATGATTGACAAGCTGACTTCTGTGATATAATAACATTTAAAATTAATGTACAATACACAGGTAACAGGTTGTAAACAAAAAATTAGAATACTGGGGTAATGACAAATTTATCTTATGGTTGACTAACATTTCCTAACACTAAAAGGGTCAGCCCTCCTTTATTACACTAGTGCTAATTCTAAGTACTAAACTATCATGATCTTTATGGAGTTTTTACAGTCTTGTTAACTTTTAATGTGTGATTCCACCATGATTTTTAACTTTCTGCTCCTACTATGAACTGTAGGCAACCTATTTTGCTTTAAAATGCAAACGTGTCACACAAATGTTTCATTAGAGTCCAGGATCTACTGAGACCACGTGGTCTATAAAAATAAATGTATTATATTTACTATTCTGATTACTATGATTGAACTGCAGCTGAAGTATGATTTTCAACAAAATTTGGGGTAAATCTTTGAATAAATTCGAAAAATGTCACAACATTTTTTGTTTCATTGGAGGAACTTGTTCTATACCACTTTATGGGCTTCTCATTTCTACTCAGAGGTCATTGAAAGAACTATGACAAGAAACAACTAGTGAAATAAAGTCTTTTCCAGTTGCAAAAAAATTTTACACAAATCCATCTACAAAATTGCCCTACTAATAACAACAAAACAAGAAATATTGAGGTTTTTATCTTATTTTTAGTTTCGGGAAACTCTGGATGTCTTAATAAAAGATGCTTGAAAAATGTAATGCATTATGTGTCCTCTAATAACCTGAGACCACATAAAAAACTCTGAGATGAACAGAAAGGTTACTGTTTGTACTGGAATGTGAGCTTTTCTGAGGCCACAGATATTTACAGATTATTGAATCTATCTGGTTGTGTTGTCTTTCCAAAGTACTGTCCAGGACTTACATTAGAAGCAACTACACAGTTCAGAGTGCACATCATTCACAGATAGATAGAGACTGGTCGCCAGCGTAATATCATCTAAGTGCACCCATCATCCGAGCATCCACTGTTCTCTTTTATTATATTTTCTGCCTTTAATGACGTAGTCTTTTACAGCATATTGAGAAGTCACTTGGCTCTTGACAGTCAGGTTTCCAGGGAATCTCTCTAAATACACAAATACTTTGCTTCATTTTCAAGGAGTAATAGGATGTTAGAGACTGTGGCACACAGAATACTCTATGATGTGGGTTGTGCATGCTATAACTACATTCGTTGAAGAACACTACCTAAGACAACATATGCCATTTGAATACAATTTTCAAATTAAGATGAATCAGGGCTATGTTCTGAATGTCACATGCAGAATGCTGCAGGCTCAAATCCAACACTGAACTAAAGATATTTTTGGAAGTGCAATGCTCCAGAAATTCTTAAAGACCCACTTTTTACATTACTTGGTAAGCTGAAATTAATTATTGAATGTTGTAGGGCAGTTTTATCTCTCTATTTTGTAGTTGTTATTTATATTTGCTTTGACTACTGTTAACATTATAAACAGATAAAAAATTACCAGACAGTAGTAGCTCTAACTCAGATTATTTTTTTTTCTTGCTATTTGTGTTACCTGTGGAGTATGCAGAAAAAAAAAAAAAAATCCATAGAGATTTTTCTTTTGTCCTGTCACAAGTGCATGACACAATATCTGACAGCAAGCCATTCAAGCTGAAGTTTAAATAATAGTGAATTAGCTACTTCAAATGCCTTTGCCTTTACATGATCACTGAAATCTGTCAACCTTTCTCTGTTCACTAAGAACATTACTAATTTAGGTCAGGATATCTTGGATTCAATACAGCAGTATGTTGTGGTTGCTATTTTTATATGAAGAAAAAGAACTGTGATATGATCACTGAAAGTCTGTGTGTATAATGTCAATGTCAAAGGACATTTACCATGGTCTTTCACTGGGGAAATGGCTCTGAGACAAGAGTGTTCCTACATTGACTTTACTATGACTAAAGAAGTCTATACTTCCTAGTTAGAAAGCAGAAATTTTTGTGCCAGTGGGAAAATCTTGCTCCTTCAAATGTTTATCTTTTCTTTCTTATCCCTTCCCATCTGTTCTTTTCTGAGAAAAGAGATGAGGTTAGTACCATAAGACTTGATTAAAAAAAAGATATTTCTTTGTAAGAAAACAAAATGTTTCCTTGACAGCAGTTATAGTCACATGGTAATATTAGATTTCTCTTTGAAGATGCTGTGCAAAAGAAGAAAGTTCTGGATGAAATGTCTTTTAAGTTTACCTTCCTTTGCATTGTTAAGTAATGAAAGGAACTATAACTACTAGCATTCTCAGGGGCAATGTAAATCCTTACTAATCTGTAACAGCATCCTCTAAGATCTTTGTTCATGACAGAGAAGGCAAATAAACAATAAACAGAAAAAAAATCTCCTCAGGAAGCAAGCAAAAGAATAGGAAAAAGCGAGGCAAGGTTATGGGTTCTGCCAGTGGGTCTACTGGGTATGACAAGCACATACCAGAGTTTACGTATGAAGCTACCATTGACATTTCTTGCTTGTATTAAGAAGGTAGAAGCAATATTAAGACATATCTTTAAAATACCAAATATTGACAGATAACTAATACTGTATACTTCTGAGAAAACAGAACTGTTAATTTACTTCTTGGATGTCTGAAAGATTATGGTTTTTAAATGCTCTACAAGGGCTGAACAAGAAAGGTCTGGCATTTTCAAATACAAGTATATTGCCACCACTTGCAGTCCAAAATATCTCTCACATACAAATTAATGCATCTCCATTTGCTAGTGACAACCACTAGCCTCATCTACCCTCACACTGAGAACTTCACTGTAGAAAAAACATTTTAAGCTGGTATTATAGAACTTCATAGACGTTTCCCAGTTTTTCCTACCTGTCTAAACTCCATCTCCTGCACTCTCTCAGGACAATACTGTGTTCACAAGCTAGCATTCTTTAAGCATTTGAATTCAGTTTACACTTTTTAACTGTTAAGACTTATTTTAATTCCATTTCACAAGAAAGGTTGCACCTGTCCAAACCAGAAGTTGTTACAAAACAGCCCTTCTGAGCAGACTTTTTCCTGCTTTGCCCTCTTCATTGGACTCCAATGTCTTTAGACGAATCAAACCTGGAACAATCTCTTAAAAAAACCCCACTGTTCTGTAAATGCATGCTAAGTACGCAGTCTGAAAACTGTAAAACAGAAAATATTCCTCTCCATTCTCTTTTTATTTGTTTTTAATCTGCAACAGCTGAAAGTGCAGAAAAGGCTAAATGCATGACTGAGAAGAGGCCATCATCCCTAGCCAAAGAACAAAATATGTCTCATGAAATACTGTAGACAACTGGATGCCAGAGGACATTGCAACAGCTAGGAAGGAGAAGAGATATGAATTCTGTGATAATATTGAAAGAATCCCTGGTTGGCAAATTTGACAACATTATTTTCAGTAACTGCAGTAGATCACAACACACAAGAAACTCAGAATAAACAGTAGTTGAAATATATCCTGTTTGTTAAGTGAGGCAAAGTAGAAAATATCTATATGTTTTTCAGTGAACATCTACTGTCTTTGAAAGTCATTATATTTGCATGATGAGCTAGTTTGACTCTATTGTCTAGCATGCTTCAATTTAGATTGCCGTAGCAAGTCTCTTTTTCTTTTGTTTACTGAATGATATTTTCTACTGAATAATTAAATCCATTTTGAAATAGAAAAGGTGAAGTGCTGTTAGTAAAGTCCCTCCAGCATTTATAAGAAACATTAGTGTATTTTTATTAGTACCAGAATACGGTGAAGATTATTAATTCTTTATAATACTGACTGTATTGCATTACTTTTCCCAGTGTTTGTTACACAGGATTACAATGTATTTCCTCCTTATTAAATGAAAATTCTGCACACAATCAGAGAAGTCTGAAAGATGCAGTAGTTCCATTCAACTGTAGATTTGCTCTGTATCTGATGATTTCTCTCCTTATAATTAAGTTGTCATAGCAATGCATTTTTAATAGTACTGATTCATATGACAATAATGTTCTAGAGACAGAGCTCTTGCTAGTTTTGTAGTACTCAGTTATGCTAAATTATAACTTTAGCAAATATACAAGTACTTGTCTACTTGCCCTAGCATAAGAACATGTGATCAGACTTAAAATAGGCCAAAGCATAATCTGGTGTACCCAACTGAAAGCTGAATAAAAGTTTGGGTGGCTCAGCTCAAGAAAGTAAAAGCAGATCCTTCAACTGCTTTGTTTTAAATTTAAATGTTTAATGAATAAACCACCCTAAATTATTACACCTTACTAGGCAGAAAGAAGTTTGTGTTTTTTTCCCAAAGCTATTGCTTTTTTATATTGGTAAATATATGGTACACCAAGCAGCCATGGAGAACAAGCATTGATAATGGGCAATCACAGTACTTTACTGACACTGTTTCAGTATGTCTTGCTCTATACTTTTAACAGAGCAATCAAATTACATATATTTATAAGGTTTCAAAATTACAGGAAATCATCCCCTAAGGACTAGGACTGTATGCCTTGGCTGTTTCTAAGGCACTGATACTTGAGTGTCAGCATGCAAAAGTCTCAGAGCAAGACATGAATCACAAGCAAAGATAACTGCCTGATAATTCATTCCTTCTTTTAATTCAGAATGTGAAGAATAATGTGAATTATTTTTTCATATCATGCAAAATGTAAGGGAATTAAAGAGAGATGTAGGAAAAAAATGGTGTACCTTATTTTCTGTGGCTGATGAAGAAGTGGAAAGTAGAAGAAAAATTCTTTTTCTTATGTCTCTCTAGAAAAGATAAAGCTTAAATCTTGAAGGGCTGCATGGAAAGAGCATTGCATAGCACATATCCTTTAAATGCTCCTTTAAATGGCTGATGAAAGTCTATTGTGAATGCAATAACTGAGCTAAATAATATGTCTAATGAAGACATGTATTGATGTGGTTACGAGAACTGCTTATCCTCTAAATATATAAATTTTAAATGGTAATTGTTCACTCTGAGATACTGACCTTCCCTGAATGATGTGAGAATCACCCCTGCTTAAGTCAGACTCTAGAAGCTTGCAAGTAGGGGGAGGGTGTGGAAGCACTAGTGAATTAAATATACACTAAATTTACCGTGTTCTTATATATGTAGCCTAAGAGTCAAAAATTAAACCCAAAAAGGTTTTTTGGACTGAAACACAGTGACAATCTAACAGTGGCAAAGATAAAGTTACTAAAGGAGCTCTGGAGTGCTGGAGGCAACAAGGGACCAAACGGCTAAGCAGTACTTTTGCTTCCCTCTCACTCCCTGGCATACACATTTTTCCTTAGGGTCAAAATCCCACCTAACGGAAAAAGTGGAATATGCAAGCTGAAGCTGACACACAAACTAAGACTTCTCATAAAATAAATATAGCAATAAATATGAAAATATATGCATTAATAAGTGTATTTATGCAATATATGCACCTTTAGGCTTTATTTAGAATGGACTGTACTTTAGTTAAATAAATACATAAAATCATATTTTTTTCCCTAACAGTTGGAACCATTTTCTTCTATGCATTTCTGTAGGTTGCTGCTTTTTCATTCAAAAGGTGCAACTTTAAATTTATAAAATGCAGTCTCAGACGAGTTGGACAATTGGGTCCTTCTTACTAAGTGCACATCATTAGAACTGTACAGGAGATGCTGCATATAGCTGGAATTTCATCACTGTCGCAGTTTCTTCTGCTAAGCCCCAGGTCTAGCAGGAGGCAGAGCTGGTCAGCTTTGGCCTGTACATCAGGTATAATCTGCAGGCAGTATGTGTTTACACATCTACAAAGTAGCCATAGTCAACCTAGGTAACTATCTGGGGAACACAGATAAAGAACAACACAATTCTTTTCTGGTTTGAAAGATCATTTACAGTACACAGGAAAAGACAATTGTGCCTTGATGAAATTTTTTGTCAAGAATTTCATTATTTTTCTTAGATAAGGAGTATCACCTTTTCAAGACTATCCTTAAGAAAATTATCTGTTTGTGGAGGTCTTTTCTGAATTAAGTACTATTTGCCTGACTATTGGCAAGGTGCAAATAAAACATGAGAGATCCTACAATCATTTCTGGATACTGGAAAATGTGTGTAGCTCACAGAAGAATGGGGCAAATACTTAGGCCATAAATTGTGTTAGACATGGAATACATGTAGAGTTAGGAAAGATGATCAAACCCTGAAGACTTACAGTCTTGTAACTGATAATAGTAGCATGCTGAGGTAAAGTGAAAGTTGCATAATTTTCTAGCTTTCTAGTCTGTCTTTAATGAACATGGCCTCATTAACTTTCTTGAATGTATTCCTAAGTATACGGAATTAACTGTTGCTATAGGATCCTTCTAATTTAGTTCTTTGCTGCTAGGCAAAAGCTCTGTAACATTTTGAATTAAATGTTTGAAATAACTGCTTTTTGAGGAAAAAAAAAAAAAAAGAAAAAAAGGGGTGGAGGGCGTGTAGAGAGCATTACATTACATTTCTGCTTTACCTGTGCTCGTTTTCACTTAGTATAATATCAATTAACTGAATAAGAAATAGCGACTGCTGATGGACTCTGAGATTATCTGTAAAGGGTGAGCTGTGATAGGAGCCTAGAAGACAAAAATACTCCTAGGAATATAATGCACTTATTATCAGTTGCTTCATATAGAGCTGCTGAGATATCAGAAGAAAAAACCATACTCATTTTTCCACGAGTACCCACAGCAATGCAGATACCATCAGGTGTGTACAGACGTAATGCAACTATATTTGTCTCTATGTAAGAATAACACATGGGAGAGAAATAAATAGGCAAACATTTAGCTGACTGCAACAAATATCTTTACAAACATGGTTGCATTGTCTACATGGAAAAGGAATTTTTGAAGATCTGAGATCAGACAAATAAGAAAGAAGGTGTTGAGCACTTGTAGACCTGTACAGAAGAGGGTAGAGAGGAGTAACTGGCTACTGTCTGCTCTCATATTACAGTGTAGGCTGACAAGGTAGTATATCAAAACCCCTTTGTGCCGGTTTTGACTGGGATAGTTACTTTTCATCATAGAAGCTAGTGTGGGGCTGTGTTTTGGATTTGTGCTGGAAACAGTGTTGATAACACAGGGATTTTTCAGCTGTAACTGAGCAGTGCTTACACAGAGTGAGGACCTTTTCTGCTCCTTACACCACCTCCACAGCGAGCAGGCTGGGGGTGCACAAGATGCCAGGAAGGGACACAGACAGGACAGTTGACCCCAAATGACCCAGGGGATATTTCATACTGTATGGCATCATGCTCAGCATTTAAAGCTGGGGAAAAAAGAATGCGAGTGGTTTGTTTGGAGTGATGACATTTATCTTAAACAAAAAAATCACAGAATCACAGAAAGGTTTGGGTTGGAAGGTATCTTAAAGATCATCTAGTTCCAACCCCCTGCCACGGGCAGGGACACCTTCCATTAGACCAAGTTGCTCAAAGCCCCATATGAACTGGTCTTGAGCACCTCCAGGGATAAGGCAGCCACAGTATCTCTGGGCAACCTGTTCCAGTGCCTCACCACTCTCACACTAAAGAACTTCTTCCTAATATCAGCCCTCTTTCAGTTTAAAGACATTCCTCCTTGTCCTGTCACTACACTAAAGTGTCCTATCACTGTCCGAAAATGCTACATCAAAGTTTGTCTTGGACCACCATTCTGAAGCTGTAACACAAGTTGTCATTTGGAGTGTCAACTGGTATGAGCCAAATGTGTATTTGACTTTATTTGGCACATAGAATTTTATAGAAAGAGAAATATGCATTTGTTAATGTGGAAGTTGATACCAGAAACATCAAGTTATCAGTTAAAAAGAAGCAAATCAATGGGAAATGCCTTTTCCTTGGCCTAAAAGTGGAATTATATTGTTCATAAAAAGCCTGAAAAGGGACCCTATAATACTGTATTCATTTATTGGATAATTATTACTTTGACTCAATGATGATGCTCCTATACTTTGCAATTCCAATAATAAAAATGGCCACTCTGTCATCATACTTGTGTGGTTATTCAGCAATAATTTTTTTAGGAAGACGTAACAGTTAACCATGACTACTTAATTCTATAACACAGACTGTCTTTCAGGCAAGATTAGTTTCAGATACCATAGATCTCAGTATTGTAGTTGATATGTAACATTAACTGCATAGCAAGAAACTAATGTTAAATGTTAAAATGGTGAATAGGTGTGTTCTAGCAAAAAGAAAAATGGAAAAGAATTTAAAAGGCTAGATATTTTAAATAATCTTTTGTTACTATAGCCCAAGGTTTTTTCCTGATTCTTTTCAAGCTGCAATAAGAATTAAATTAAATATTTAAAATGTGAGCAAGTAAGTTTACTTACTGTTTCCTGGATGCCAGCGCACTGCATTTAAATATGCATTGCAGTAATGGAAGAGAAATTCATGGTTGGATTGGGCAACTTTTCCTTGAAGCAAGGGCATCAGATCATTGTCCATCAATAATTCTGAGTAAGAAAGCATTTCAAAATCAGAAGATTAACCCAAACCTCACTTTACTGTAAAGATTTCATAACTCTGCATTTCCATTACTTAAAAAAATAAAACTGAATAGCCACCTCCAGTTGGTCAATTTTGAGAAAAATCTTCAGGTGCTCTTTCCCTTTTTTTTTTTTTTTTTTTTTTACAGTATTTAATGTCAATTTTACATTTTGCCATTAGGAAAGTTTGTTTCCTCAACAATTTTTTATCTTTTTTTCTTTTTTTTTTCCTGAGAAAATGACCACACATTCATGAATAAATTGTGACAACACAGCTCTCCATGTATACCTGCTAAAACTGCTTGGGAGTAATTTGGCTGAAGTAACCCTAAAACAAGAGAAAAACATGCTGTGTTGTGTTAGCATCCCCAGAAGTAATGGTAAGAACTCTGTCCAGCAAATTATGCATGCCAGGATTTGAAACAGAAGTAATTTCGAAGTTGGAAATGAACTATGTCTAAATATGTGGTTTCTGACTACAGAAAAGCCTTTGAATTGCTGAAATCAGTTGGCAAGGAAGAAATCACTATCTGAACTTAAGACCTGTGTGAGTTACAAATTTTACAAGAAGTTTCATAAGAAATTATTTTTACTGATATATAGATCAGCAGGTAATTTTTTTAAGCATTTTGAGCAACTTCTCACAAAAACTTTTTTGAAACTTTTTTCAAAGTTCAATAATGTCTATGCTAATTTTCGCTACTGTGTAAAACCCTTTTCACATTAGTGCAACTACTACAACATAGCTACTAACTTCACTTTTTTAAGCCTATCCTATGCATAAAATTCTTGGCAGCAATTGTATGCAAAGGCACTGTTCTGCATAGGACTCTTCTCAAAGGATGGGCAGGAAAACATCCTGGAATTTCTAAAGCTATACTAGTCCAATAACTGCTTTCTGGGTGCATCCCTGTCTGTGGGACTCTGTTGAATTAGAGTCTTTCTCATTTTCCATCTGTCGTGTTTTCTTGCCTGAGTAATGCACTTTTGTTTTGTCCCTTGTCTTGCTCACTGTCAAGCTGGGAGCAGGACAGATGCGTGCCAACTGTGCACCTTCTGTTCTTCAGCACGTTGATAGGGAAAAGGACATCTCCAGCAAGATGCCTCCAGTACTCTTGCATTCCCACTACTGCTGGTTTCAGAGGGTATGGGAGACTTTTCTCCCTGACCCACCAGTGAAGCAGTAATTATGGCATCTAGTCTACTTAGAAGAATCAAAATAGAGCAACTTGCAAGTGGAAGGTACACAAGTATATTGGGATGTCTATCAGAGATCAAAATAAAACATTTGTGCTTGGTCTTCACTCAAGCAATATGAACACAAAGTGCAGAAGATCTGCCCCCATTAAGAACAATCTGAAATGCTTAATGTTTAACAGAGTTGTTTCTTGCAGGGCATCTCTCAGGACCAGCCTAATTTTTCATGTCTTACACATGTCCTGCCCTGACATTTCCTTCAAGCATTAAATGAATCATCATCAGCAGAGTGTCTCTGCTCACTACTGGTTTTCCCCACAGGGATTCTGGATGCTTTGTGCTCAGAAGCTGTTTGTGTGTGGTAGATGTGTTCAAAGCATACACATATCAGCAGGTTTCTCCATTTACTGGATTTGGATGGGAAGAGACTTTAGATGCAGGCACCTTGCTGCTGAGACAGGGTGTCTTCTGAACAAGACACAACACAGGTATGTAGGAGTACCAATATGTATGCCAATAAAGCATCTTATGAATTTTAGAAGTCCAGTTTCTTATCAGGTTTCAAAACTCTGTGAGGGATTATTTTCACTAATTTCAATACAAAATAAAAAAAACCCAAAACTGTGAGAAAATCCTAGCTGGCATTTTGATGTATTTTGTTATACTAAGCAGGCCAAGGTTGACCTCATAAAGTTGAATTTAGACTTGCAGTTCCTTTTCTAGCACATTTACTCGTGCAGAACACAGACTTTTTTGATATATTCATTTTTGATTTTAGGAAATAATTCTAAGGCCTGATTTGACAGTATGTTGCTCTTGGTGCTTCTTCTGGTTTTGGCTGGGATGGAGTTAACTTTCCTCTTAGTAGCTGGCAGTGCTGAGTTTTGGCTTTAGTCTGAGAACAATGCTGATAACACACCAATATTTTCGTTGCTGCTAAGCAGCACTTACTTACCTTGATTAAGGATTTTTCAGTCCCATACTCTGCCAGTGAGGAGGGGCACAAGAAGCCATGAGAGATCAGACAGGACACTTGACCCAAACTAGCCAAAGGGGTATTCCACACTACAGCACATCATGCCAAGTATATAAACTAAGGGGGGAGGTGTGTGTGTGGGGAGGTGGGAAAATGGGGGAAATTAGACCACCTCACCCCAGTCCCCCAAAGTTATATTATGACACTAAGGAAACCTGAGGTTAAAATTCAGCTGCTACTTCCATGTCATGGTTTAAGCATTGCTGCAACTCAGAGTCACACAGCCGCTCTCTCACTTCCCCCACTTCCTCCCCCCTGCTCCCAGAGGGACGGGAAAGAGAATCTAAAGAATGTAACTCCCACAGGTTGAGATAAGAACAGCCCAGCAACTAAGGTATAACACAAACCACTGCTGCTACCACCAATAATAATAATAATAAGGGAAACAGCAAGGGAAGAGAATACAATCGCTCACCACTCGCCAATCGATATCCAGCCCGACCAGAGCAGTGATCTAACCCTTTGTTGTGGTTTAAGCCCCCAATCCCCCACGCAGTTTTTCTCACTCACTCACTCCCCTCTATTTCTTCCCCCAGTCCCAGGGGGATGGGGAGGAGAATCAAAAGAATTCAACTCGCACAGTTTGAGATAAGAACAGTTTAGTAACTAAGGTATAACACAAATCACTACTGCTACCATCAATAATAATACAAGAGAAATACAAGGAGAAAGAATATAACTGCTCACCAAGCCCAACCCAGCCAGTGCACTCCCCAGCAGTGAAACCCCCAATACCAAAAAACCTGACCATGCCGTGCACCCCCAGTCCACCACCACACCCTTCCGGGTCTCTGCTCTCTGTGTTCACATCCTGGACATGACGTGCTGCGGTATGGAGTAACCTCTTTGGTCAGTTTGGGTCAGGTGTCCTGTCTCTGCTCCCTCCCGGCTCCCCCTCCTCCCTGGCAGAGCATGAGATTCAGAAAGTCCTTGGCCAGATAAAACACTGGTGTTATCAGCACAGCTCCAAGGCCCAAAAATCAAAAACACAGTGCTGCACCAGCTACCAAAAAGGAGAAAAATGACTGCTGCTGCTGAACCCATGACACCCTTCCAGGTAACTGCCCCCAGTTTATATAGTGTGCATGACTTGCTGTGGTATGGAATACCTCTTTGGTTAGTTTGGGTCAGGTGTCCCGTCTCTGCTTCCTCCCAGCTTCCCCTCCTCCTTGGCAGAGCATAAGACTCAGAAAGTCCTTGGTCAGACTAAACATTACTGAGCAGCAACTGAAAACATCGGTGTTATCAGTGCTGTTCCAAGGCCAAAAGTCAAAATCACAGCACTGCACCAGCTACTAAGAAGGAGAAAAATGACTGCTACTGCTGAACCCAGGACATTCTAGGATGGGGTGTGGTTGGCATGCATGGAATCTACCTGATGATAGTTACCCAGGCAAACCTGGGTTCTTAGCAGTGGGGTTTACATTCTTTCAATTCTCCTCCTCCTCCCACCAGGGAAGACAGTAAGGTGGGGGGGGAGCCAACAGCTGCATGGTACTAAGTTACTAGCTGGGTTCAAACCATGACAATGGTATTCTCTTTTCTTTTTGCTTGGTGCTTGTTCTGCAAGTTAAGCTGTATTTACATATAATGTTTCTGTAAAATATTTAAGTATGTTGATATTAAAAGAGACAACATACTACTGTAAGGAATCACAAGAAAATGCTTTTAAACTCTATTTTTTTCTTTTCCTTTCCACCTCTACCTTAACAGGCATCACCAGAATGTATAAAACACTCATGAGACTTTCTCCAAAACAAAGATGACTATAGAGCATACCTGTCGGAGGGTAGTTGTGCCTCAGCAAGTTTGACTATGGTAGGAAATATATCCATGTTACTTGTTGGTTCATCAAGATAGGCACCAGCCTGTATCAATCCTGGCCAACGGAGAAGCCCTGGCACACGAATACCTCCTTCCCAGTTTGTTGATTTTCCACCTGAAAAACACAAGTTTTGTTTGCTAAGAAATCAATTTGTTCTTAGAAAAATACCCACCCCATAAGATTCAATTTCCAAATGTTGATTATTCTGTCTGTCTAGAATCTCTCCATCAAATGCTTTATCATATTTTCAGTTTGCTAGGTTTAGATTTTTCACATGCAATCAGTACTTTCTCATAGTAAATCTACTAAGATATATTAGACAGAGCTTATAAAATGTATTTAATTTACAAACAAAATTCAGTAACAGATGTAGGAGATAAAAAGGCACCTTGCAGGCATCTTAAGATAGAATTTTGCTTAGTATGACACATAGCTATGTGAAGGTATAACCAAAAAACAGGAACTGAAAATAAATTGAAGTATGCCTATATGTCTGAGGTATGAACCCAGAGAAGATATGACATTTTAAAGATATAAGCGATAAAGATAAGATATATATAGACATAAGATATTTTAATAAAGATATTTAAAGGGTGCCTAATGACTTCAGATAGAAGAAAGTACCAATTTAAGTATGTTACTGAATTCTCCAATGAAATACATTAGGGAGAAATTAGCTGCAAGGATGGCAGATCTCAGTTTGCTGTGAAGACCTTTTTGACTTGTGAACAAACACAGTTGCATCAAATGCACTATCAACTGATTGCATTTAACACTACATTGCATCCATTTTCTTTGTTTCTACAAAATCCCTCACTGGCCAGCCCTCCTGATATCCTTGCAGAAGGGCAATGTCTTTGTCATATTACTACCATTACTTAATATGTTTTTAACAGCTTTATATGAAGAAGTATCACACGTTCTATTATTAATGTCTTACAGTCATGTGATTATGTAGAGCACCTCATGTTGATCTTTGAAATTCATATATCACTTTGGAAAAAAAAAATCTCATAAACAGAAGAGGTTTGGACGTGGTTAAGCATGGTCAGGGCCAGGCATTTATGATTAAATTGAGACTGGTTTATATAATAGAAATGTCTGAAAGAAGAGAAATATGTCTGTTGAACCCCTACCATTAACTGAATCAAACAGCAATTCAGGGTTCTGACAAAAACTACTATAAGCATATTTTTTTTTATATCCCTTTTTCAAGTAAAAAACCCACAAAAGAACAAAATATTACAACACAGTACTTCAACAGTTCTATGCCTCTTAGACATTTGAAACACCACATAGATGTTAAAATATTTGGTGTCAAGCCCAGGCTTTTCCATACATGCTGCCTACCTTACTGACTCCTCAATGATCTTTCCTATTTCAGCATCAGGGGATTCAGAATCCAACTGTTTTTCTGCAGCTTTTTTACTGCTCGATAAGGTTTTCTACAGGTTTTTCACTGTTCATAAGGGTAAGTAGCAATTTCAAGATAGAAAATTCTCTTTTGTATAGATCTTTACCCTATATATATATATATACACACACGCACACAGTCTTGTGGCTGAAAAATCTTTAGCTCATGATTCTTTGTTATACAAAATTTGTGATTACTTTTTTCATGGGCTTTATCAGAATTCATAATATTGAATAGTCAGGGGCATGTAATTATCTAGTCCGACATCAGAAATCTAATATCCAACATTACATCAAGCAACAATCTGTGCTTTACTTGTTTTTGGAAAGCTGTGCCAAGTTCAGAGCTCAGCACAATATCTGTCTTTTAGAGCAGCTTGAAAAACTTACTCTTGTCACTGTGTCAGATGCAATTCCATTCTCACGATAAAGCGTGTGGTTTCCTATCCTAAAGCTCAGGAATGACATACTTGCATTATTTTGTTTACACTGTTGTAGAAAATCCAATTTTGAAAAGGAAAAATCTAAAGAAAATGTAGATTTATTTTTATTAAGGTGTTGTTTGGTGAGGTTTAAAACACCTGTCGCCTAGGAGAAAGAAGTGCTCACCCAACAGTACGCCAATTGCTTGTTAATACAGTTGAGACCAGGGTAGATGTTAATGGACTGTAGAAAAGATGGCTCTATTCATGTACAACAGTCATCAGGTTTTTAAAAGTTTGATGAGGATTATGTGTTACTTAGCAGGAAAGTGCTAAGATTAATACCCTGACAGAACTATGGTTCACTGAAAATCCTACTGAGAAGGAAGTAGTTAAATCTGAATAAAAATAGAAAAAAAGTAAAAGGACATAAAATTACAGGCATCCTCAAATTAAGATATTTTCAGTGAATAGCTATACTGGGGAGATGATTTAGTTCATGAGATGGATCCTACTTCTGTGTACACATCACAGCAGCTTGTTGGATGGACAGTATGGACAGACAGAAAACTCAGCTGATCTATACCATAGGGTAGCTTTTAGTGCAGGGTTTCCTTTATTTCTCTATAACTGTCTGAACCTAGTAACAGCGCTATGTAGACTGGATTGTTTAAATAAATTCTTGTTTTATTGTTGCATTCTGTGTAATCTGAAGATAGAGCAATTTCAAGGTAAGTGGAATTCCATTCCCACACATTGAAATTCTTAAAACCTAGATATTGGATCACTTTCACAGCTCCAAGGTTCACAGCACAATTTACTTGAGTCATTACAGAACAGGACAAAAAGCTTGCACATTACCCAAGCACAAAGGGTGCACTCAGCAAACTCTGCCTCCCTGCTGTGAGATACAAAAAGCGAAATGGACTCCACAGCAGGGATATCTCCTCACTTATGTCTATGAAGAAGTGACTGCTGTTTTCCTATCAAAAGACTAATTGGAGCATAATTTTTTTTATATCTCTGGAGGTTAGGAATAGCAAGGAACCAGGGCAGGAATTACAGGTCCATTGCGGAAGACTGTCTTTTATCATCTATGCCTACATGGTATTCATCTTCATTAGAACTGACATCACTAGAGTTGCTTAATGATGTGATGTGATTACAAATCCCTTGATATACATTATCTTTAAAACACTAGCTGTTAAACATTGTTCAAGCTAGCTACATTTTTTTTCCTTAAAAAAAACACCAAACAAGGTTTCACTACTAATGCTTGAAATATGAATCAAACATTCAAATAGCCAAAATATTAGAAGGAAAATAAAAAAAAAATCATAGCAGGTCATTATTTTAAAATAAAATATTTTGATATTTAAGGATCTGACTCATTAGTTTTGTATTTTGCTTGGACTTGGCAACACTGAAACAGAGAAAAGGCAGGAACCTAGTAGTCTTTATGCCCAGCAAATTCTAGGCAGCCTAGCTATATATCACTTTTGTTCTCTTAAATTCTTCTAAAAATATTTTTAAAACAGCATAAAACACCCTAGGCTGTATTTTCATGCTTAGCTATCTATGCTTTCTGAGTAGTTGCACCCTTCAGTGCTATATTGAACAATAGCCTACATTTACCTTTCCTGAAAAATCTGCAGGAGCAGACAAAGTACAGACGTAACTCTCTGCAGTCATCCACAACATGATGCCAAATTTCCATTTTAACCTCATTCTAAATCTTAGCTATGAGAATATCTCTTTTTTCTCCCTCTGGTTTAAATTGACTGCTATTACTGAACTCTGGGAATAGAGCTTTTACAAAAGATGATATATAAAGGGGAACTCTGTGGTATATCACTATTAATATTTTGAATGATGAATGATGAAAACTATTTAAAATAACTTTCTTAGATCATTTGGGTTATAACCATACTGCCCTTTCTGCTCTTCTTATATTCTTCTAAAAACAAAGCTTCCAAACCCAATTAATTCTCTTGAATGATAGAAAAAGGCAAGGAAATTAATTATTCTACCCACCTGTAGTGGACTTTGGTACTATTGGTTACCTTAGTAAATGATCAAACAACAATTTCTTTTCAGTGGCAAGTTCACTATTTTACTGAACTTTAATCTGGTTCATATACCTTTGTGAATTTTCAACTTGAGCTGTTCTTGTGTAGGTGAATGTAACAGATATAGCTCATTTGGATGAATCTGACCTGTCTTCCAATCAAATGAGAGGGTTTCTAATGATATTTTCTGTTTCAGTTAAAACTACAAGATGGGTTGATTATAAAAAAATCTGGATTGCTTCAGAGAAAATATAAACATACAGTACATTTGAAACAAAAGCTCAGTTCCAACTCTCATTAAAATCAAAGGGGAAACTCCAACTAATATCACTAAATATGTAATAGCACAGTTCCTGAGGCCAGAGTAATGGTCAGCTTGATTATTCTGTGACTTACAGGTAGGAAAAGGTTTACTATTAGCTTCAAGAAACACTGATGAATGAACTTAATACAGCAGTATATGAAATTATATAAAAATAATAGGCTTTAATAAAATACTGAATAGTTGATTCAACCAGTCCTTGTTCAGCACTCACAGACCTGTGGTAGATGTAAAAATCAGGGTCTAAGTCCTTTAGACACCTTTGTTATTATTTTTCACAGATATTAGCAAAGTATCTATGAATATACCTATTTCTAAGGCACAAAGCATTTAGAATGAATGTTGTACAAATGGTTTACCATTATCAGTGTTTGACTTCATTCGCAGACTCATAACCCTGTCTAGCAGCATGACAGTAATCAAATGCCTGTATTCATTGTGTTAAATGCTTCACAAGTACGAAGAAAGACAACTTTTCTAATATGCAGGTTCAAAGTATATTGAGATATGTATTGAAAAGAAGCTGACAGTAAGAGTATTAAGGGATACAAGGAGAATCCATAGAAAATCCCACATGTAACCGTGGAATAGATGTCAACAACTGACAATGAGGGAGGATTTCCACTGTCTAAATA
The DNA here is from genome assembly GCA_017639245.1 of Myiopsitta monachus. Taxonomy (NCBI): domain Eukaryota; kingdom Metazoa; phylum Chordata; class Aves; order Psittaciformes; family Psittacidae; genus Myiopsitta; species Myiopsitta monachus. The sequence goes on from CM029927.1 coordinate 32,716,947, forward strand.
TGTACCAGTGAAATAGTATAATGATAAAATGTATGGAGAAAAGATTTTAATGCCTTTACTGTTTAGTGTTATAAAGTACATAATAGAAGAGATGCATTTTATAACAATTTTATAACACTTATTCAAGAAATAAGTAATTAAGCAACTAAATTAAACTTACCACAATATAATTAGATTCAATATCTTAGGGCACCAAAGAAGACAATAATGGCATCCTTAAGACTATCTTAAACAGTGTGTTTATTCAACTGAGCAAACATTCTATTCATCATATCCTAAAACAGAGATCTGAAGTATTTTGGAAAACTAACCTTAGGTAGTTAGCTCCTAAGGGAAAGCTAAGATGAGTAGCTCAAATGGACATGCTTAAATTGCAGATGTCATAATAATGAGAAAGCAAGTGAAAAACGCATAAGAAGAAGTAAGTGCAGGTATCCTGCATATCACATTCAAAAACAATACCCAAAAGTTCCATACCTTTCAACACAGAAATACCACAGAAAACAAAAAAAAAATCCAACCAAACAAAAAATAAATCTTGGAAAAATACCTCAGAAAGTTTTAAGAGACTTCAGTTAAACACAACAGTTGTCATATTTCAATCTGAAAATGTTAATTTTAACAGGTGAAAATTATCCTAATTTATATGTTATAAGTCATAACAACTTTTATGTTATAAACAACTTAGAGGTTGTAAGTTATACATTCAATATGACTTACGTGACAAAGTATTAAAAATCATTCAGTTACCTGATATGAAAAATAAAGAGACAGATAGAAAAATACACAAAGACTTAAAAAGAAAAAAAAAATACAAACTTGAAGTTTCCAAAGAAAATAAGTGGCCCAAATGACTCAAAGGACCACTAAGCCCACAGGAACTACTAGTTTTCTTTCTCTGATCAATTTCTGACCAAAATACTAAGTAACCAGAAAAAATGCATTATCACATATGTACCCAGGAGTTCTTCAGGAGTTCAGGTAAGAAAACCTTGAGTTATTGGGAAGAAATTTTTACTAAAATAGCTACTATTTTTTGTTTTAGAGGCTGTATCCAGATTTCAACTTTTGAAAGATTTTTGAGAAGGACCTTCAGAAACAGCTTCAGGAACATGAATCATGAGTTAGGAGACAAAAGGTTGTCATGAATCAAGATCTGACTAACAAGCAGGAAGCAAAGAGAAAAAAAGAAACAGCCTGTGACACTATGCAAAAAAGTCAATATTAAGGTACCTTGATGCTACTCTGCATTACATCCCTTGTTATTTTAATATATTTACTTCAATTTTGGAAGGGAAGCGAGCTGTGGAATTGAAAATTTCATGTATGACATGTTGATCAAATTCAGAAGAAAAGATAATGGACTTCACACCAAGCTGGATGGAACAGGAAACAAGATGCAGGTTCAAAATCTATAAAAGTATTTGCAGCAGAAATGACCATCAGAATAAAAATGACTTATTCTAAGTATTCTAAGTTCTACGGCATTAGTTATTCATACCATAACATTCACTGCATACTTAAGAAAAAGGACCTATACAAAGACTAATGCTTAATGCACATCTGTAATTAGTAAGATACAAAGACAATAGGCAATCTGTAGGATCTAATGGATAATATTAACAAATAAGTATACAAACAGGTAGTGGCAAAATGTGAAAGGCAATACTTGTAAAATAATTTTAAAAGAATATATTGTGTAATTAGAAAGAGTTCAAAGATGAAAAGAATGAGAAATTAGGGACAAAAAAACCCTCATCAGTCAAGACTAAAGAGAGAGACTGGAGAGAATTCTTTTCTGAATGAGGTATTAAAGAGAAAGAGGCATAATAAAAGTATATAAAAGAAAGGTAAGCTGGGGAAGTTATAATAAGTTTTCCCTCCTTTATCCTATATCAGGGAGGAAACAGTATTAAACTTCAAGATATTCAATTAAATTTGCAACAGTCCCATTTCAAAACATTAAATGAAAGCATTGTGTTCTCATTGCCAAATGATTTAGGCTATACTAAGAATTTAGAAAGACTCAAAGTGGTATTTAATCTTCCTAGCATACATATAACTAACGCTGAAGTTCTTTGTAGAATCTAAATTGACAGGTTTAACAACTTAAACCAAGGTCATACTATCTGGAATTAGGAAAAGATCTTCTTAGGGACCTTGTTGATTTACTACACAGCTCCTGCACCTTTGTCCAAGGAAGTACCCTGATAACTGTCAGAAAAAGGCCATTGAAAACATAGGCCATGATTTTGATCCATCACTGCAATATTACTATATAATGTCTTCTGGAAAAGGATATTGAAGAGAGATACTGTAAATGACAGTAAGTAGTTAAACACTATGTTAGCTCTGGTTTCTAATTTCAAGGTCTATGCAAATTTATGGTGACTGTTGCACAGTCAGAACCCAGAGTAATAAAACCTTCAAAAGCAATTTCCCCATCCTGCATTCAGTCTTGCAGCATTAGCATAACTCTTCAAACTCCTCTTAAAGTTTATTATTGGTGCTCATTTGGCTAGATATCAAGACAAATAAGTGAGTTTGAATTGTGGAGATCTGTTGAGAGCTTTTGATTTTAGGGCAGAATCAATTATTGCTGAGCATACTGCTCCAGCTCTGACAAGAGGGTTAAGTGGCTTGATTCATATTCACATTCATACAGCGCTCATGTACAAAAAGATAAGTAGTGGAGGTTGTCTAGCAGAGACAATCTCTGGTAGAAGAAGAAAGGACGTGCATATCTCACAATTTTGTAGACTATTTATCAGATGAAGCAAACTCCTAGTGCTTGCACACACGAAGCACAAGCAGCATAAAGATAGACCTTCAGCTTTTTTGTTTTTGGCATATTGCTCTATCAGTGCTGGAGACCTAGGACTTCACCGATATGATGTCCATTAAATCTTGCAGAGATATACAGACGTACAGACCTCTAACACTGTTTATTGTACATGGCTCTTAATATGAATAAAGTATTGCTAATTATGCAATCAATTGATCGCTTCTACCTCATTGCTTTTGAAGATGATCCATAACATACTTGATAAATTGAAGACTGATATGGAGATGGAAAGAGTGGAAGATAAAGCAGAATTAATTGTATTTTTAAAAGTTAGAAGTATATTCAACTGACTGCATTGGTCTTTTAATTTATTTCTATTTTATTAAAAATGTCTCTCATACAATATTTTTTTTTCTTATATAGTGATCATTTTCTATCCCATAGTACAGTACAACATTTGCCAGCATAGCATAGGTGGTAACTGCAAACCACACAATATTAAAAATCACTCCCCAAATAACCGTATCAGTCAGATTTTTATTAATTCAGATTTATTTCAAATTGCTCTCCATTCTGCAAGTGTGAATACAAAATTTTGCAATGCTTGATAGAAAATGCTCCATTCAATCATCAGGTTCCTAAGGAAGACATATTCCCCAGTGTATTTGTCTTTTTTTCTTCTGCCTCATCATTTATCCTGTATCTTATGTCTGGCATTTTAGAAGGCAAGTATTTTTTGGAGCTTCTAAAACCCCTCAGGCTGTGCCTACAGCTACAGATATGCAACCATATGGTTTCTTAATTACTTAAATCACTATGTAAAGCCTATGTGCTAACAGACAAGATACATTTCACTCTGGTGTTAGCTGAAGGGGACCCATCTGATAGTTTGGAATGTGACGACTGGTATTGCTCATTTTGCTTGCATAGCATTTCCTTCACACACAGCTCTTTTAAAACCTAAGGGTCATTTCTCAGGCAGATACCTACTGACTAAAAACTGTAGAGTCTTCTCACTTGAAAACCTCACTGTATTATTATTGCTTACTGTATATGTCTATTTTTCTTCCTTTTTGCAGTTTTTCAGATCTTACATAACTAGGAGTAATGGCTGATCCATTGGCAGTTGTGCTGCTATCCAGGGGGACCTTGACAGGCTGGGGAAATGAGCCAAAAGGAACCTAATGAAGTTCAGCAAAAGGAAGGGAAGAAAAACTAGCTGAACATAGCCGCTTCTTAGTGAAAGAACGAAAATAATTTTATCTCTGGTAAAACAACAAGAATATTCACCACATTTACTTAAAAATAATAAAAAAAAGCATTCCTATCCTGATTCAATGAGATTATTAACAACATGTTGACATGCATTTTCCTAATGCTGTATGTCTACTACTTGCACACTGGAAAACTGTTTTCTGTAATTTGTCAGAAGTAATAATTTATTTCCTATTTGATAATGTGGACTATGAGCAGTCTGTGACTGAATAATCCTAATCTTTGATTATGACCAGCCTGTGACTGAATGCTATACCCATGCTACCAAGCAGAATATTTCCATCTCCACATCCTTCATTCTCTCATTCTATCATCTCTTATTGTCTGTTTTTTTTTTTTTAAAAAAAAAAAGGAAAAAGAAAAAAATTGCTGACAATAATTATTTTCATCCCCCATGTTGGAGCCATGCTCTCAAATGTATCCAATGATGTAGTACATTCCTGCTGACTGAAGGGAATCACCATGCCAGGGTGTCATGGGTTCAGCAGCAGCAGTCATTTTTTCTCCTTGATAGCTGGTGCAGCACTGTGTTTTTGATTTTGGGCCTGGGAGCAGGGCTGATAACACCAGTGTTTTCAGGTACTGCTTGGTAGTGTTTTGTCTGGCCAGTGACTTTCTGAGTCTCATGCTATGCCAGGGAGGAGGGGGAGCTGGGAGTAAGCAGAGACAGGACACCTGACCCAAACTGACCAAAGAGGTTATTCCATACCACAGCACGTCATGGCCAGGATGTGAAAACGGAGAGCAGAGACCCAGAAGGGTGTGGTGGTGGACTGAGGGTGCACGGCATGGTCAGGTTTTTGGTACTGGGGGGTTTGCTGCTGGGGGGCGCACTGGCTGGGTTGGGCTTGGTGAGCAATTGTATTCTCTTTCCCTGTATTTCTCTTGAATTATTACTGGTGGTAGCAGTAGTGGTTTGTGTTCTACCTTAGTTACTAAACTGTTCTTATCTCAACCTGTGTGAGTTGAAATCTTTTGATTCTCCTCCCCATCCCCCCAGGACTGGGGAAAGAAAGAGGGGAGTGAGTGAGTGAGTAAAACTTCGTGAGTTATTAGCCTGGGTGAGGCTTAAACCACGACACAGGGATATGGGAATAGAAAAACTAAGGAAGGCTATTTGCTAAGCTGGAATTTTTCTTTTATACAAATCACTATATTGCAACAAAAGCAGTTCCTTTCACTACTGCTGTGTGGTACACCAGGAGAAAGTACACTACAATAAGGTAGACTTTAAATGTATTTTAAGTCTCCACAGAATAAACAGATTTTGGTGTACTAATCTCCTCAAGACCTTCACTAAAAGAATACAACTAAACTCTGTCCTTTTAACTGAAGTCTCTCAATTTCTAAATCAGTCCTCAATTCAGTGTGTTATGCACTATTTTCAAAACTCTCTCAGTATTTTCTGCTTGAAAACTTGTCCACTTCTGGCTGTTGTTGAACTTGCCCATCCCAAACTCAATCCAACTCTTGATTTTTTTTTTTAACCTGATTTTCGTTTTCTACTTTTTCTGTTATGAATATAATGGACTCTCTTCTCCCATCTTCTCTGTATCTTCTGTTTCTGTGATCCCACTCACTCCATGGTATTTGACTCCTAATTATGATTCTGGTGGCTCACAAACCACCTTTTTTCCATTCTATTCTGCTATTCAGACATTATAGTAAGTACTATGAACTGACATCCTTCCAAAGCTATATCTCTGCCCAGTTCAGAAGTACATTTGCTAGTGTTAAAACTACACAAAGCCCTGTCTAAGTATATACACTGGTTGAGCTGCTGTATTTGATAAGTAAATTCCTTATATTTACTACCTACATTTGAAATTTGGAATGACAGTCATGAGAAGTTTACTACTAGGGAATCGAGTTTTGACCTTGGCCATAGAGTAGGTTACAGTTTTGGAGTGAAAACAAGATTATAGTTCCTGACAGTTTTTAAGAATCACCAGAGCAAGTTCACCTTTATATATCCCATTGTATCCTCCGTGGACTTCTCCAGAACTGGAGATTTCTTCCACATGGGCCCCTTGGTCAGACGTAAAGTATACGAGAGTTTTATCACTCAGATTATATTTGTCCAGCACATCCAGAATCTGCCCTAGGAAAAAAAAAAAAAAGAAAGAACAGCTTTCGTGTCTTTGATGGGCTTTCGCATTACCCTTGGCACATACAAATATTTTTGTCCATATGTTTTTTTAAGATCACTTTCCATATAAATATTATTATACATAACAATTCGCCTCATGCAACATACAGTAGGGGACAATTGCACAAACCTTGTTGCAATCAGGACCACAGTTCGATTGCTGCAGGGTTACTTAAAGTATAAAATGAGAGGATTTGTGCGCATCAGAGAAAAAGGCTGTTCCACAGGGAGCCAGTGACCTTTGGAAGCAGTTACTCTCAGTCAAGGAAATCCCTCGGCAAGAAGATTCAAACTGCTGAGGGTATCTGAGAGTCTCAGCCTGCAGAATACAGCTAATAGTTTGGGGGTAAAGCTTTGCTTCTTAGCAACCAATAGAGGCGGTATGGCAAAAATCTCAGTGTGAATGTTAGAATAAGACTTTCTAAGAAAAAAGGAAGTTAATGTATGGAGTGCCTCTGAAGGCCCCATGTTTTGTTATTAAACCTATTAATTAGTCCCTAATTTCTCATCATATAAGAATAAAATTCAGCTAAACTCAAAATGTGCAAATTAATACATACACATGCATGTATTAAAAGAGGAATCCACATGGATGTACTCTGTAACTCTAAGCCATATTGGCTTATGCTTCTTTTCCACAAAGGACTCCTCATACTGGCAACTGTGGAGAGCCTTGCAGGACACATAAATTACATTCAAACCTATTTAGAGTCCTTTAAAGTGGGTTTCTGTATGAAGGAGAATGAAGCCGCTCTTTGTAACTTGCTCCAGTGAATTTCATATGGAATTTAAAATTATTGGTCCCAGAAAATGACCAAGGTTTAAGAATATACTTCTTCACATCAGCCTGCAAATGAGCTTTAACCTTGTCCTTTAGGGATCTTAGAGCATATAAAGATAATTCTGTCTTCACAACCATTTTATCTTTACTCTTTTTAGTTAAACATCCAAGACCGGTCCAATTTCAGTGTTAATGCTGATTTGCTCACCTGTCAACTAAGAATTAAGTCATCAGCTGATGCTCAATTATTGTGTCAAGGAGGCTGAGACAAGAACTTTGAAACACGGAGTCTTCTTTAAAGATTTTCAGATCACATTTCTGTTGCTCTACTCCTTTTTTTTCTTTTTTTTTTTTTCTTCTGGATAAGGAGTAGTTACCTTACCTTATTGCTACTATTTCTACATGTCTTTTAATGTTATAGCATTCTAAAACTGCCTTTTTAAAAAAGTTGCTTTCTTCATTTCTCATCAGCTCAATTGACCATGTGATGAATAAAGGAACATCAGCAGTTAAGAATGCGATACCTGTTGGACTTGTTTGTAAACTAAGAGCAAAGAAGAAATATAAGAGTAGGAGAGTCTGTTTATGTAAATTTTGAAACCTTGTGGGAGTTAAAATTTCCCAACAGAGCTGAGAAAAATCTGTTACAAAGGCTGACATTTTAAAGTTAGTGGGTTGAGGGAAATTCATGCAGATCCATCTGACAAGCCACTTGCTCGATGCAGTAGGTGGACTTAGTGCCAGAAAAGAAAAAGGCAATTTCCAATTGGCCTCTGAGGTTGTCTGGAGAATGTACTTGCTAAGCAATTGTAATATCCTTTGGAAAAGCAGCAATGATTGTAGAGAAGTAGAGTATGTAGATCTATTAGGGCATTATGTGTGGATATTCAACCACATGTCCTCCTGAATTCCCTTTCAACAACTAACAATCTCTGATTTTATGATTCTACAATTATAATAATAAATGGGGTTGCACAAAAAAATATATGTGTAATGGCAGGCACAAATGTATTTCTATTTACATGCAGTTTTCCTTGATGAAATGGAATTTTACAATTCACCCTGCATATAAAACAAAATGAAAATAAAATGAGAATTCCACTCAGTACATCACATTAAAAAATCTCTGGTAATCAGAGACATCTGCTGTAATTCAATAATGGGTATTTTGATTTCCTAATCATTTTCAGAAAAATGCAAAGCAATAAAAAATGTCTCACTATCACAAATAATTAAATAAAACAGTTATCATTATAATTACTTTTTTTTTTCTCTTGAAGCAAGGTTGGTTAGCTTGACTTGGTTGGAAAAAAAGATAAATTCTGGCACTCAAATGCTACCATTTCAGGAAAAAAAAAAAAAAAGAAAACAAACAAAACCACCAAACCACTCAAAAAACCAACCAAAAAGCAAAAAAAATCAATAAAATGCACAGAAAGTCTCATCTAAAACTTGTCAAACTCAGTGGTAAAACTTCCATTTTCTTCATTTGGATTTTTAAACACAAAAAAGATTGGTTACATTAGCATTAATTAACAAATGCTAAAATGTCAGTTTATTTTAGGAACAACTTTTAGCAGTACAGATGGACTAATAGTCGTAATTCAAATGACACTATTGTCAGAGAATGGCAATTGCAAATGCACTCACAGAAATGAAGTAAAACTTCCATTTTTATTTTCATCTTGAACACTGCCACCTTCTAGAATGAAAACTATAAATAAACAATATAGTGTGTGCTACTAAGAGATAAGCCCCATGAAAGTGCATTTGAATGATGTGATCACTGTTAACACAAGCAACACATTCACTTGTTGGCATTTCTAAATGGTAACCAATACAGAAGGAAAAATGCAAAGAATATATTATGGACCTCTGTGAACAGATAATTTTCATGTGCAATATTACATAGACTTTGGGAGCAAATACTACAAAGTAGGCAAAATACATCCTCTACTGTTTCTTTATAACAATTTAAATTCTTTAACTCTCCATTTTCATTATCTCTGTAAATTTCACAGAGACTTTAGGATTAAGTTAAAAACAATAATGTGTTTACAAATGTCTTAGAGATTTGGAAAAACTGTCCAAAGGTTTAGTCAAGCAAGCATATGAGCAAATGCATTCAATTCATAAATAAGTTTACTGCCATTTGAAGTCAATAGGACAGAAATGTTACTTGTGTAAATTTGAAATGATTCAGAGTCTTCTAAAATTATGAATTAAAAAGCCTAGAATACAGAGGACCTCTGTATAATCTAGGCAGTCAGACAAAATGTTGAGGAAAGCTTTAAAGCAGTTTGCCAGATTCACAGAAGGAATCGGATTCAGAAGGAGGCTTAAGGATCTGTCTCAGAATAAGACAGTTGAGGATAAAGGGAATTCCTGTAAAAACAACATTTTTTCCCCACTCCAACAGACTTTTAAAACCCTCTGTTTCATCCAGAAGCTTCCAGTAATCTTGAGACAATTATTGGACAAAGAGTGACCTGGAGAGATCAGCCATTACATGTCTACCTAGAAGCAGCAGTTGTGGGTTTTGTTGCTGTTGTTCAGTTCTCTTTAATTATTTTTATTTGTGGTTTCAGAATTCCTTACTGATACTAATGTTTGGTTTTGAGTACAATCATTAGTCAGAATCACAACTAATGTAGTCACCTAAGGGGGTCATCCCTGTGAGTGGCAACCCAGGAACACTTTCAGTACATGCATAAACTCCTAAAAATTAACCCTACATGCGTAAGTATCTGGAAGCCGCTATTTCTCCCTGGAAAGATACAGAAGCCATTCAACTATATAACTGCTATATAGTAAACCTCTTGGGACCCTCTTCCTGCCACAGGATTTAATGAAGGTAATTCCACAGTTCATCACCTCTTTAGGGATCAAAGGCTAAGATTTTCACCTTATAAAAACTTAATGTTGCAACTTCTGCACAGTCATGCAGAAGGTAACAATCATTTTAATCTCTATGCTGATTCTGCATGATGAAAAAAGATACTTCACTCTTTAATGCACTGTTCTGATTAAAAAATACACCGACTAAAACCTTTGTATAAAAACAAGCTTAGTAACTAAGACCAAGACATCCCTATCTTAATTTTAGGGTTTTTTTTTTTTTACATTTCAGGTTATAAATATGCAAACGGTTCTGTGGTATGCTCACAGCCATCCAGTTTCCCCTTGATAAATATGTAAATCAGTTTGTCTCTGCAGAGAGGAAGTAATTATCACTTTCAGACCAAGTCATTGAGCTCAGCACTTGAGGTAAAGATGGAAAATAATAAAATCATTGACAGCAACACAAGAAGTGGTGGCACATATGGTGAATAGTACATAAACTCTGCATGAAACTTGTTTAACATTCAGAGCTAGAACACAACTACTGGAAAGTGGAAATTCTCGGGTGAAGTAATAGGTTGATGTTACAGCATGTTATCTAGAAGATGAGTGACTCTTCATAGGGGAAGTACTTAATATATGAACATTAAAGGTGAGGGGAATACTACTTAGTATAACTGCATGTATTAGAACAGAAAATAAATGCATAACTAATTACAAAATGTACAATAATTCCTGCAGGAAGAAAGTGAAGTGTAGATTCAGTGGAAAGTCTTGAATCAGTCTTATTGTGCTACTATTATTTTTAAAGTTATGCTATAGAATCAGCCCATACAAAGAAGTCTTTTCCAGAGTGCAAAACTGGAGTTTCAAATGTGCTCAGTTCTTCTGATGACATGTTAGTGGGATCCTTTGATGTCAACAGGACATTCTGCCAAACAAGTCATACCTGCTTCTGAAAAAGGCACATCTATACTAGTGTTTTAATTCAGATCAGGAGTGCACATTTACAGTAAATCCAGTCAGGGACAGTTAATATATTTTTGTTTGCATAGCAAAGCCCTCTTGGATTTCGTGACCTGGATTCCTTTCAAATTAAACTAAACTGAAGGATGGACTCTAGGCATGTACCTATGGCACTCACATTACTGATGGGCATTTGGTCTACAGGACCACAGTAGAGCTGGTCTGAAGTGGATTTCCCGTCTCTGCTGATGTGCTGACAGTCTCTCTCCAGCTTTGAATAGTTCAGACCTGCCCCTGTTAGAAGTTCAAGACATGGCAGGACTGATGAATCCTACACTGAAACTCTGGTGCTAGCACAATCAAGCTCCACCTGTGCACATTGCAGATACACAGGGGGTGGGATCTACAGTGTACCCATCTCCATCTGATATAGTTACTATAAAGATTTTTTAGGATCAGTAAAGTAAAAGAAGGATTTTCATACACAGCTCATCTAAAGATGAATGAATTTGGCCCCAAGAAATCTGCATTCTTTCCACAATAAAGTGAGACAATTGTCCTAGATTTACCTACCTACCATTACCATGCAAATTATGCAATTCTTAGGTCCAGATAGGTCTGCAGAAAATCATTTTTCTGTTGGATTCCCCTAGACTCAGGTGAGGCAAGTAAAATCAGTGCTTGGAGAAGGGCAGTCTTCTTTAAAAAAGCAGAGCAACTTTGGTGTAGGGTCAGCTAAGCTGCCCTTGTGAATTTACTTTCTGTTTGGCTTTGGATTGCCATCTAATTGTAAACTTGCAATTGACTTGTGACTGTTTATACAGTCTTATAAGTATAATGTGTCTTTCAGACCTCAGGATAAATTTTCAGCATAGTGCACAGCAGATTAGGCATGTACTTCTTAGCAGCTATGAATAAATCAACCACATTTTGACTTGTATTTATGCATAAGTTTTTCCTAGAGATAAGTACCACAACTCTTTTTTTTCTTATTCATATACGGTTCAATTTACTTTGTAAATGTTAAAGTTGAAATTATACTTTAGATATTTATAAATACATGTGGATAATGAAGCACAGAGTTAAGATGTGATTAGGAAAGTTGTGAAGACCTTTAAGTATAGCTGCAATATAGACAATGCAGGATAGAAAAGTTTTTCATATTTACATCAATACTACAAACTAATGATAGATCATTAAAGGTCAAACATATAACTATTCAGTGGCTATCTCCTTATTAGTATTTAAATTAGCTAATAAATGTATTGCTTGAAATTCAGTTTTAGACCTTACATCTGTTGAACTGTAAGGCTATGTATTTCTAATGCAAATCTTAATTTTTAGCCTGTTTAAAATTCTAAAATATGAGAGATGGTCACGCATTTTAGGAGGGTCCATTGCATTTGCATTTTGCATGACAGTTGTGATAACTTTTTGAGTAAATTTGCATCTTCATTCTGCACACATATAAGATGCCATTTCACACATACAACTAAGATGCATAACGTAAATCACACTGTCTAGTTCCGCACTTTGAGGTATCCCATGTTTTCTTTCAAATTTTGAAAGGGATTTCTTTAGGTAGGACCTAGAAAAACTGTGAGGACAACTAATGGATGCTGTTCACTTTTGAATTAGACTGTCAGGTGAAGTTAGGGCTTCAGCAATTTGACCATTCCAATATAAGCTGATGGTGATTGATTCAGTAATTATGGAGTGATAAAAGAAACCCTTCTCTATATCTTCAAAGGTTTAAACATTTATTAATGTCAGACTCAGTTTTAAACTGAATATGCATATGCTGTTAGATCCAGATGTACTAATGCCAACTTTTTGCCAGATTAAAGTCTGAAGAATTATGAAGAATTTAAAAGGGCAAGTAATTTAACCCCACTTTTTAATCCTCTGCACTTTTCTGAAAACTATAAAGTATTTGTCAGTGTGTTTGCTTCATTTTTATAATTTTTATTAAATAAAATTGCAACTGTGATAAAATTGACATTAGAACCTAAGCACTTCTTGTCTTTCAGCAGCCAAATCTTGTAACCTTTACTGAATTTGGGAGTAGGTTTTAAAAACTTGATATAATCATATACCATAAAGTTAAGAGGACTTTTATCAAGATCAAATTAATAGTCCTTATGAAATCTTAATTATTTTTATTTCCTTGTTTTCTGATTCGAATTGTATAAAGCTAATCTTACATGAAAGTAGCTGTGCATTAACTCACCCCAAAACACAAGATGCCTCTTTTTTAGCCTGGACAGGACCACTACCATTCACACTTATTGATTCATCTACTTCTCCAATTGCTTTGGGGCAACTCAGTGTCTTTTGTGTCTAAGAAAGACATTTGAAACCTACTATGCAATCACCATCTCCAAACCATGTTACCTGTGAATGATTCTCTGTACAGATACTGTTAATACCAATAAGAAAGCAAACTTGACTGATAATTGTCCTCAAGGGAGTTTTCCACTAATGAACGTAAATCCAATCTGCCTTGTCTAGATGACATTCTAAATTAAGTAAAAAAGCCAAACAAATTGAAGGCCACAAAGCTTCCTTTATGATTAAGGTTTTGTTGTTTGGGGTTTTTTTTTCAATTCTCATTCTTTCTTTTTTTTTTTTTTTTTCTGTTCCCAGTATGTGCATGTGTGAGTGCAATATGACAGTATCTATGTTTATTTAAATTCCAGAGGATCTTTTCAGAAGGGAAGGCAAATATTTTTTCAGGTTATTCTCACTGATCATAGATGACTAGCTGAAAAGATTGCTCACTACCTTATAAAATGGGACTTTGATTCCTTAATTCATCTAAGGGCTCTTGTAAAAGTACTCCCAGCCTATTCAGGAAGAGCTTCTGTTGAAGTTTCAGAGTAGTATTCAGTAGCAGAGCAATAAAAATAAACCAAAACAAAATAAAATTTAAAAAAAAAACTTAAAAAAATCTGCCTTTTTCTTGACCAAGGCCTGCAAAAAGGAACATGTCACTCACTTTAAATTAGTTTGAAAATACTTGAAGTCTCTGCCCTAGGCCAAGATGCATTTGATGGCCCAAGACACTGGTAGGGGCATGAAATCAATGGAGGGCCCTGGATTTCTTTTTTTTTCTCTGCCTTTTCTCTACCTAATTCTTACTCATGAAGAAAGAAATATATGATGTGAAATTACTAACATTGTTACTAATCTATCTTTACAGAGGTTCAACAATATGAATGCTATGTCTCATTTGTTTTGTAAAGTGGAGTTACAAAAATGGACCTATGCAACTTTCCTATGTGAAGGCAAGACAGATTTCTGGAAAGGCTCTGCTTTGCATGCAAGGATCACAGTAAGATGTGGTTTTTAAGATAAATCTGAAGGATAAATATGAGATGAGGAAGGCTCATTCACATAGAAACACCACAAATCAGCTGAAATATTAACATAGATACACAAACAAATTAATCTAACTGTAAATATATAGCATTTGGGGAAGAGAGGAGTTATTGCTAAGGTAAACTTTCCTAAGCACAGATGGCAAATAACTACTAGAATGCTCCAGACAGCAAGTTTCTTACTTATAGGAATATATAGATAGATAGGCAGGTACATGGTTAGTTATTTCTGAACCTATAACCATGGTACTTAAGTATCACATACAAAGTAAGTATAGAACAGCAAATAGATTTTTGCTCTCAAAGGCACTGGAAAAGCATGGCTAGCTATACACAGCCACTGGCTGCATCATTATTGAGATTAAATAAGTAGGACAACAGTAAGATAGAGTATTTGCATACATTTCCTGATTGAGTATATTATTATATAGCGTCTCCTATTTAAAACAATTAGTTTTCTACTATCTTACTGTGTATTTCTAAAGGGAATATAGACCAAGGAAGTAATTAAATGCCACATCAGAAAATAAGTTCGTATTCTGAGAGAGATATGTGATATTATTCTCTAGTATTTTTTTGCCAAGAAAATCCCCAAAGCTGTCTTTAACTTAGCTGTCTACTTTTATGAGCAGGGGGCTATTGCAACAACTACTTGAACAACTACAGCAGAATCACATGTAAGCTGAAGTGTGAATAGACTGAGAAATCTGAGATATGGGGCTTGACTACCTCAGCTCTATAGGTAAGAATATTTAGGTTATATCCCATATAAATCTTTCAGGGATTCTTATAAGGACAATTGCCAGTTTTGTACCTTATTAAAACAAGACTGGAATAAAAGCCAGTTCTAGCAACACTTTGCCCATAACACTGTGCTAAGATGTTCAAACTTCACCCTGTAGGATGTGCCATGGTTGATACAAAGGAACTTCACTCTTTCCTGAAGCTGGGTTGAAAGGGATCTTCGAAGATCGTCTAGTCCAAACCGCCGATATGGGAAGATACATCTGTCACTACTACCGGGTCCAGTGTCTCACCACACTCACAGAAAACAATTTCTTCCTAGCATCACACTGTAATTTTATTTTTCTTTTTTCACTATGTCCTATCTAAAGCTATCCTGTTACTGTTTAAAAGTGTTGCCCCTTGTCCTGTCAATACAGGCCCTGATAACAAGCATCTCTCTGTCTTCCTTATAAGACCCCACATATATTGTAGGGCAGAAATAAGGTGTCCCTGGAGCCTGCTCTTCCTCAGGCTAAACAACTCCAGCTCTTTCTGCCTGTCTTCACAGGGGAGGTGTTCCAGCCCTCTGATCATCTTCATAGCCCTCCTCTGGAACACATTTCAACGGTCCACATCCCTCTTGTGTTGGGCCTCCCAGAGCTGGATGCAGTACCGCAGGTGGGGTCTCACCAGAACAGAGTAGAGAGGCAGGATCATCTCCCTCAACCTATAGGACATGCTCCTTTTGATGCAGCCCAGGGTACAGTGGGTTTTCTGGGCTGCAAGTGAACTATTTCCAGGTCATGTCCAGTTCTCCACACACTGAACTGAACAGATACAATTTATCTGTTCCAATCATAAATAAAGAAAAAAATATTCATGTATTACTTGTTTAATGTTCACTTTGCTGTTTTGTGGTATAATAATCAACTGTACTCTGGACTAGAAGCACGCTGATGCCTTTCACATAGCTATATTCTATACACATGGCTGTACTTTTCACACTGCCAAAAACATTATCTTCCATGACTTTGGTAGCAATGCTGAGACATCCTGAGCTACTAATTTATTTCAAACATCTGGCATTAAGTTATCTTTGGGTTTGCAGGAATACAAAATTTATATTACTTTTCAGGGGCAGCTTAAAGCACATTTACATTGTATTATTTCTTGTTTGCCTGCTTTGTTTATAAATTCCATTCTGATTCAGAAGTGCATGTAGAATCTATTTCTAAGCCATGAATATCTCATCCACTGAAATACAAAAGCCTGAAAAGCCTAAGATCTTAATCCTCATAACACAGAAATTGCAGTAGTACTTTAAAATCAAGTAAACTGAAGCACACAAAGGGCAAAGTTAATCACACATAATTTTAGGCAAACTAAGTGTGACATGAGTCCACCTAGTAGTCTGCTAAAAGAGTACTTGCTGAAAAAGGAAGCTGCTTCTCCTTTTTCTCCTCCTTTCAGCTTTACCTGGAAGCTGGCTAGGAAAAAGGAGGGAAGGAAGGGAAAGGTACTCTGCCTCCCTTCTTGTGGTAGGAGCAAGCTGCAAGATAGACTGAAGCTGTGGAATTTAACTTCATGCTGGTCTAAGATAGGGCTTTGATTATCTGAGAGTCTCTCTTTCATCATCTCAGTCAAGCAACTCAGCCCTTAGTGGTCATGTGCCCCTTTGGATATTGACCTTAGTACTGTAACCTAAAATCTGTTGGGTATTCTCAGGGTTACTACAGTGTGCTCTTTCTAAGGGAATGTTACAATGAAACTTCCAGAGGTGGGAGAGGGAATGATTTAAAAAGATGTAAGCCAAGAGAAAACAAAATAAGAAAGCATTCAAAATAGTAACAAATACCCTGAGTACACTAAATAAAGTATGAGGGGGGGGACTGGGGAGGGGGGGGGGACGGGACGGACACCAACCAAAAAAAAAAAACAAGCCCAACCAAAAAACCCCAGTAACATTAAAAAAAAATATCAGGTGGAAAGCATAATGAAGATTCAGTATCAGCTTTTCTTAAACAGCACCCAAACTGAAACAAAATAGACATGTTTTACAACCAAGTAGCAAGGAAAAAAGCTGGAGAAGCACAAAGTTATCACTTTAGTAGCCTGCCTTTCACAAACCACAGCATCATTATTCCAGTGCTTTCTCTAACCTTAAAAACTTCATTATTTTTCTTATTATTATACTTCATTATTACACAGAAAATTAGAAAAAGTTTTCTGTAATGTAAAATGCAGAACTGATTTATACAAGAATGATGACCTTTGGTAATATTACCAGCCTGCCTATTACATAGTGAATTTGTTTCAGCAGTCAGACACACCACTGAAGAAACCACAGCCACAGTCAATAAAAAGGCAGTTCTACCAACCTCATCAGTAAGAGCTTATTACCACAGGGAATTTAAGCCTTGTGATTCAGCAGAGTGAAATTTCTGCATGGTGATTCACTAATAGGAACCAGCCTCGCAATGAACAATAGTTTACAACATAATCGATATTGCCATAAGCTTTATCATATGATTACTGTTTCCACCGAGAATTAGTTCCCCTCTTTTTAATAGTATGGTCTCAAAAAAATTAACATACATTTCAGAAGAAGCATGAAAACTTTCATGTCTCTCCCCAAGAAACAGCAGGGATGATCTAAAAAGGACCCCTAGGATTCTCAGTATCATCACTGAAACTGAATTGCACATGGTCAATTTCAGGCTTTTTTCTACAGTTAAAAGAGATGCAGGCAACTATGAATAAATGGCAAAAGGCTGGAAGACTTTCCTGAATCATCACAGAAACTGTTCATACCATTACACTTCATGTGTTGGTGAAGACCAGAAGAAAACTGGAGTTTCTGAGCCCAGATGCACATTCTAACCATTTCCAAACTCTAACACGGATCAAGACCTGGAAAGATAAATGCTTGCTTTCCCTTCTTCTCCATCTCCATTCCAGCTGAATTAAAGTCCTAAGGCTTTAATATAGGTCCAGAGATGGATTAGTGGATGACTGGTAGCAAAGCTGTACCTCAGTAGGTAAATCTGAACATCATCTCTGTGTCTTAGTTTCTCTTCTGGGAAACTGATTAATGAGATTCCCCTGCCTCACAGAAACTTTGTGAAAGAGTTTATTTGCGAATATGTTATATAGTCTAGTGAAGAAATGCCACAGAAAAGATAAGTGGTGTCAAATATATCTGTCAACACTGAACTTCAACAGTGTGTGTTAAATAAAACATGAGAGTTCATATTTAACAATGAGGAATACACCTACTGCTGAGTAGCTGCTAATTAAGAAGGCATTCTGTGATGATAAGACAGGGTTCCAATGGGAAAAGAAATGCCATGTACACATATACTTAAAAGCTGTACCATAAAACACAGAGAGATCTTTCCTATCTTAGAGCATCTGACTTCATAGCCTTTCAATGCTCACTGTGCCTTCTGTGTGATTGTAATAATTCAAAGACTGTATCAATTATACTAAGGTACAGGGTAATCCAATACAAAACCATCTGAAGGCACAAGGAAGGGGTGTGGGAGGGAAGGTTTAAATATCTTTAGTTCATCTGCTCCTCTGTTCATGTTTAATCTTCTTTCATAGGGATGCAACTTCTACCAGCAATATCCCTCGCCTATTAGCTCAGTTGCATCCTTTATTAAAACCATGATTACAAGCTCTATAAATACCTAGACAGATACTGCTTTCAGAGTCCAACTGCTGAAGAAAAAGGATGGCAAAATCATGTTCATAAGGCAGTGCTGAAGGTTTCAGGTTCACAACACGGACACTTTGGTCAAAGAGAGCAAAGTCTGTCATCATGATCCCTCGTTCTGGGAGACTGGCTTATTAAATTCCTGGTGACTTTGGGACAAGGCAAATGTAATTCCTCTTAATAGAAACAGTATCTCTGTGAATAAGTTTGCTACGGAGAGGCACTCCCCCAGCATTGTCTTTAGTAGCTTCCTTTATACTGCTTTCCTAGCCTGTATTTTGGAGATTAGCTATAATTTGGATACAGTTAGCCCAGCCAGTTTCCTCATTGCAACCTCAGCCCAAGTATACAAAGAAATCACTGTATTCTTGTAGGTCAATTTTGGCTTAAATCTTTATTGTGTTCTTAATCCCACTCCCCTAAGCAAAGAGCAATAATCCAACCATACCATTTATTTGTGAAACTAAACTTTAGGGGAAAATGTTGGTAGTACATTTCACTACAAAACTTCCTATCCTCTTGCTTGGAGAGTCATTGGGATGCTGGAGAGAGGCTCTTCATCAGGGACTGTAGTGACAGGACAAGGGGTAATGGGTTCAAACTTAAACCAGGGGAAGTTCAGGTTAGATATAAGGAAGAAGTTCTTCACTGTGAGGGTGATGAGGCACTGGAGCAGGTTGCCTAAAGTGGTAAATCCTCCATTACTGGCAGTATTTAAGGCCAGGATGAACAGAGCCTTGGGTGACATGGTCTAGGGTAAGGTGTCCCTGCCCATGGCAGGGGGGTTGGAACTGGATGATCTTAGGGTCCTTTCCAATCCTAACTATTCTATGATTCTTCTGTCCTTACCAGATCTAAGACGAGCTTTGTGCTTTATCCTGGTAATGAAGATTAGCTTGTACCAAAAACAATGCTAATTTTTTCAATGATTAGAACATTTTGATCACAACGTCAGATGTCATTTCACAATTTTTGCATTAGACACAATTTTTAGAAGTTCATAACTAATAGAAAGCCTTTAAAATTTTGGAAGTATATGATTACATTTTTGTACAGTAAAATGCACAATGCACTAACACATCTTGCTCTGACAATTTAACCTAATCTTTAATCTAATTTAATCTTCATTGTGCTTTCCTACCTGTTAATTCTTTTTAATGCTACTGTCTTTTTTTCTTTTTTTTCCATACTTTATTTAGTGCACTCAGGGTATTTGTTACTATTTTGAATGTTTTCTTTTTTTGTTTTCTCTTGGCTTACCTCTTTTTAATTTTTTAATCTGATTAGCAGCGACAGCAAATTCTGAACAGCACAGCACTACTACCACAAACTGCATTACACTGAAGTTTTCCATCATGGAGTGCACGTTACTAAGTCATTATTTAAAATTGATTGATTAAAAAAATGCTATGAGAATAGCTGCTTAAGATGTGCCTTGCAATATTATACCTAATGTTCTAAGAAGGAGCTTTGCTGTATACAAAGATGTAATAAAGAAAAAGGGAATTGTACTTAAGAAGGATTAGACAGCTCAGGAGGCTTATCATCGTGGAAATGGGAGTCTTTCATCACTCAGTTACCTCTTAAATTCAGTCCTGTTCAGCAGTGACTGAAAGTCATAGCTGCTTAGTGACATATGAAATGAGTTTGGGTCTTAGTGGAGATGGTAATTTGAAAGCATCCACATCATAAAAGGTAGAATCACAAATATCCTCAATCTGCACCTGTGGATGATTTCTTGTTAGAGAATGGACATAGGCCTGCTCTGAATGAAAGCAACTATGTACAGCTGGCCATGCAGCAGGGGTAACACCTGGTTACCTCTGTGCAGCCGACCGTGGAAAAGAAGTAACTCCCAGACAGTTAATGAAACGAGAATGCAGGCCTAGAAGATAAGAAGGAGCTAAGATAAGGAGGTTGCTAAATTGGACTGTAAATCTTGCTTGCTTACAAAAACCACATTTTAGGTTCCCACGAAACATGTTAACCAATAATATGCCTGTTGCTAAGTATATGCAACCAATCGTAGAAAGACATATTATGTTAGAGCTGTAAGCCTGAAGTATATAAACTGTAACTGTGCCATCAATAAATGGGCTTTTTTCTAATCATATTGATTCCTGACTGAGTCCTCGTGGCATGCACCCTTACTGATGATTTTCCCAAATCAGACCTAAAGACCGAATGTGCTCCAAGAGCTTAACTACTGCCTTAGCTGAAGAAACAGTCTCTTAGAGTAAAAACGGAAAAGTGTGGAAAAATGCTGTTCAATTCAGACAGTGCCTGTATTGGCTGAATACCTTCTTCCTCAGAGATGCTGGCTGAATATTTTCCATGATAACAAAACCTGGCTCAGCTAAGTTTATGTCACATTCAGAACAGCTGGGTAAAACAATTTGAGCCTGCTTATCTGCAATTTCTGATAATGTGGCATTATTCTGCTGCGCTTATATTTTGTATCAACTTTGCACTGTTACAAATGACTACATCAGGTGAAAAAACATGTTAAATTAGGCTTATCTGTTTTTTTTTTCTGAAAAAAGTAAAAATAAGAAAAAATAAGGAGAGCTTTTTTTTTTTTTTCTCAAAGCAACAGGAATTTATTCTTTTTTTTTTTTTTTCCTGTTGTTAATGATTATTTTTAGCATAATTCAAAATTCTCACAAGATTTGTGGTATATATTTAGATTGGTCCTAATAGTGTAGGATTCTAAATAGAGGTTGAAAGCAAAAAAACTCACAGTAAAGTGAAATAAAGACGTAAGAATTCACAGTAATAGCCATTAGCAATTATTTGTAAAAGAAGGAATGTAGATTTCAGATGAAACTTACCAATACTGTGCTGTTTCACAGAAGAATAGTTACTGCTCAATATAGGAAAGAACATGAAACAAAAACCAAACAACAACCCCAACATCTAGGAATACATTTCATGGGTAGGATAACTTGAAATAAATATTAAAAGTATATTTTAATTGCTTTGTAATTAAAAATAAGTCAAGTTTAAGAGCTTATAGACTTGAAAGGTTAAAATAATTATTTTAAAAAGATAAATACTTCTACTAAGAAATTGAAGACAGATCAAATGCTATTATACAAGCTTACAAAACCTGAAAAATTGGGTGACTAATGTGCTTCAGAACCTCAACAATTCTTTGGCTGTAAGATTTAGACCCTTCTTTTTGTTTTGTGAATACCTTAGACTATGATACCTTCATCAGAGCAAGAATTTTACTGAGTCTTGTGGGCATAGTGTAGTTTTATGTCTCCATCACAATTTTCCAAAAGTAGCTTTCATTTGGTTCTGAAAACATTCTTTCCATCTATTAGGAAAGCAATGGTACATCTATTACTTAAGCAAAAAAAGCTACAGGGATCAATAAAAATTGTTTAAATTTAATTGGAATGGTTTCTACTTAGACCATTGATTCACATCACTCCATAGTTGAATAAAAGTTAAAAGCAGATGTGATCAATCCACAAACATAGCATATTCTCCATTCAGACGTGCAGACACTCATCAGATAACAGTCATATAAGTATTTGTTTTTTATAATCTCACATTCAGCCACTGTATGAATTAAGAGACACGGCATAATTCTGCACATTTATATCGACACAATTTCTTTAACAACCCTGGGTAATCTAATCATGGAACAAGTGAATTAGATGCTTCCACAAAGGTCTGGAGTTGACTTGGCAGAGTTTTTGCTCTTCCCTTCCTCCTTGAAAGCATCATGTGAAAATAAGTTTATAGACAATTCCTAAGCATAATAAAAGCTGAATCAAAGAAAAGCAGTGTGAAAAATGGTCTGATTTTCGGTTAGTCCTACAAAATTTTATCCTAGCTGGCCTTTCTCAGTGAAGTATGCTTTAGTTCCGCCTTGCTGAATTTCATTATAGGACACACATCAACCCAGAGAGTTCTATAGTAGAGTACAACAGATGCTTTGAAAAGTCATAAATGCTCCTCAGGTAAGGTTACATTCATTGAGATATCAAAGATCTTAATTACATAAATATTTTCAGTGTAAAGAAGTTAGGTACTGCATTTCCTTGTAAGGAAAAACTTTTTAAGGTATCACTGGTATCCTCAAAATGTCACCACTGTAGTAACACAGAATCACAGCATGGCTTGGGTTGGAAGGGACTTTTACAGAACATCTAGTCCAACTGCCCTGCCATGAGAAAGTACATCTGTCAGTAGGCCAGGCTGCTTAAAGCCCCATCCAATCTGACCTTGGACACTTTCAGGGATGGGGCATCCACAACTTCTCCAGGCAACCTCTTCCAGGGTCTCATCACTCTCATTGTAAATGAATTCTTCTTAACGCAAAACTATTCTCTTGCTGTTTAAAACTGTTGCCCCTTGTCCTGTCAATACAGACCTTGGTAACAAGTCTCTCTATATCTTTCTTATAAGACCCCTCCCTATACTTAAAGGCAGAAATAAGGTGTCCCTGCAGCAGAACTGTTCCATCCTTCTGACAGTTTTCGTGGCCCACCTCTGGACCTGCTCAAACAAGTGAGTATCTTTCTTCTGCTGGGGACCCCAGAGTGGGATGCAGTACTACTTGTGGGGTCTCATCAGAGTGAAGTAGAGGACAACAGTACCGTGAGAGTATCTTGCTTCTGTTTGCTTCAGTGAAGAGCTCCTTGGTTACTCTGGAATGACTTCTAATGGTTATGTCTGATTTTCTTTTGAAGCATGAATTAACTTCAGTGAATAGCTGTTTTCTTTTCTCTAGCATCTCACAGGATCACAGAATGGTTGAGGTTGGAAGGGACCTCTGGAGGAGACTTTTTCCAACACAACCTGCTCAAGCAGGGCCATTTGGAGCCCAGGACCTTGCCCAGATGGCTTCTGAGTATCTTCAAGAAGGGAGACCCTGCCACCTCTCCAGACAACCTGTGCTAGTGATTGGTCACTCTTGGAGTAATAAAGGTTTTCCTGATGTTCAGAGGGAACCTCCTGTGTTTCAGTTTGGCACCAATGAGAAGAGCTTGGCCCCATATTCTTTGCATCCTCCCTTCAAGTATTCATACACATTAATAAGATCCTACCCCAGCTTTCTCTTCTCCAGGATGAACAGAGCTCTAGTTCCAGCTGTCTCAGCTTTTCCTCGTAGGAGATATGCTCCAGTCCCTTAATCATCTTTGTGACCCTTTGCTGGACACTGTTCACTAGCTCCATATACCTCTTGTATTGGGGAGATATGGAACTACTCTCTTCGTATAAAACTACCAAACTTTTCAAAATATTTCGAACACCAGTTACAAGCAAGATGCATTGGGATTTATTTTTGCTCCTTTTCTTCTAATTTACTAACATCAGATGATGGTAATATTACCTTGGCATAACTTGATCTTAAGACAGGTCAGAAGATCATTGCAGAGAGGTAAGACTTTTAAGCTTGTAAGGCATCTACATAATAAAACTTTCCAGCCAAGGATATGTCACACTACCATTTGTGAGACTTTCTTACAGTTAAACCATTCAACTGTGATTGTGCTACAAAGGACTAAGAAGTTATATGTAGTTTTTCTGCTGTTAGCAGAACAATAAACAACCATTTGCAAAAGTGATGCTGAATAAGTGTGTCTTTGCACAGCTTGCATGCAAGTCTACAGGGGGCTCCAAAACTCTTTGCAGTAGTATTTTTTGGATTAGTGCTAAGCGATTCACATCAAAACCAATTTCTGAACATATTCATTTATCTTCCTAAACTCAATTAGGAATGAAGGAATGAAGGAAGGAAAGAAGGAAAGGAAGGAGGAAAATTGTAATATTGAATTCATTCATATATTCATCATTTCTTTTTCCATTTTTGGACTGTAGGATTATTTTATCTGCTCTCATATGAATTAGAATTAATAGAATTAATAAGGTGCTCAGCCTGCATTGAAAGAAAATTAATGTTATTAGACAGAGAATAACTCTCTAAGGCATGCCACATGCAGTGATGCTATAACTGTGAATGCTTTAAACATTAAATTCTGTTATACACACATTGGTATGCAAATGCAGTACACATATATGGTCCCAAAGCTTACCCAGAGACTTTGTACTCTGCATTTTTGACATGGACTGTAATCATATCCTTCAGTATTGGTTTAATAAGTCAGAAACATAAACTATTCAAAGCAGTATTTTATTCATGTGTCTTACAGGTTTTTCCCTTCCTAGCATGGGGATTCTCCTATAATTGAATTATTGGTAATTGATTCTCAATAAATAGAGAAATGAAAATAGAATTGTTTATTATTTAGAATTGTCATTCATTGTGGACTTCTCTGTCTTAATAGAAAGACTGTTGCTGCTTCTCTTGTAAATGGCAACTAAAATCTTTTTTCTGATTCTAGCTGACCTCTCAAATCAAGAACAATATTTCATTTGCATTTCATGGTCCAATTTTGATACAACTTTTTCATCACTGGTACCTGACAGGATTGACTTCTACTTGTAACTTCTATTCTACCTTTTTTTTTGGTTTAGTCACCCACAAGAGATTCCACATTTTCTAACCACTGGATAACACATTTTAAGCTTCTTTCAGAACCAAGTAAAAGTTTTTGTTTCTTTTCCTACCAAACTTTTATGATATTGTGCCATAACACAGTTCCCCATATACTTACTTTTATTTCTTATGCTTGTGTTGTCTTTTGTTATAAGGTTTTGCATCATATTGCTACATCTGGGGTACTTTGTTCTTATTGCTTTTGCAAGTTACATTCATCTATGCATAAATACTAATTTCTGTCTAGTGGATAATAAAACCTCCCTTTGTGCAAAGTTTATAGTTTTATCTTCTTTAGCTTTTCCAGAAAATTTTGTTTAACTTTTCTACTGTTACATCTTCAGAGGCATTCCAAGAAAGTACTGGCTACTGACACTGGCAATACAGTAAATAAATCTACTTTGTCTGATATAGCTGATGCACTGGAATTTTCAGTGGAGGTTAATGAAAATAAGCACTCCCTTCAAATGAAAAAAAGAACTAAAAAAGAAAAGAAGCTATATTATTCCTTCAGACTCCTTTGGAAATGCCAGCCATAACTTTTTTTCACTATTCTAATACTGGAGGAGAAAGTAAGCGAGGAACGAAATACATTTTCTACCTCCTGGAGCAAGTATGCCATTTGTCAACAGAGGAATCTTACAAGACATAAGCAAAACCAACTGACATAACCAGACCCCCAACTGAAACAAGATTTGATGCCTGTATACTACTAAATGACAGCTGAGGATCTGTTTCCTGATTAAGCTAGCTCTATTGCCCCTGATGCTCCTGTAATGAATGATAAAGGATCGTACAAGAGGAAACTCATTTATCCCCTCTGAGTTTGTTTAAAATTCCTGTTAGCACCATTAAATTTGTATCTCTGATTTATCCCAAGCTTTTTAATAATATGCTTCTGTCTTACAAAGACTGGTTTGTTTGACACATCTCCTAAGAGCCTGTGGTCATTCTGGAAGAGAGCAGTGTTTTTAAATCTGTTACCACCTCTGCATCATTACATAGCCAAAACCATCAGCACGTCAGCTGCTCTAGTTTCCAACTTGCCGTTTAAGCCCTGGAGCCACTCTCCTGGAGGAGGGAGAAAAACATTATGGCAGCAGCAAATGACCAATTAGATTGGAAAAAGCTAAATATAATAGAACAGAAAAACAAATAGTAAAAAAAAAATAAAAAAAAAAAAAACAGTAAGACCAGCTAATGCTCAGTAGCTTACTACAATGCAGATTCAAACAGAAATGATAACACATGCATAATTCTACCTAATATGAGCACTTGATTGACCAAATGCTGGTGGCCACTATGAAAGTGATAATGAGTGGAATGAAAGCCAATCTCTCTTTACAAAACCTGATTTAAAAAAAGAGGGTTTTTTTTTCTGTCATTTGCCGCATGAAAACCCTTCCTCCTGTATCACAAGGGTTTTCCTCATTTTCCAAATAGTGCAATAAATACATTACAAATCACTAAATGTGCTATGCTGCCTTTTGTCGCTCAGCTTCTGCAGCTAGAATTCCTGATGCAAAATGTGCAAAGAAATTTACACGATGTTTAAGTGCACATGCTTGCATAGTTTAAAAATGTGTATGCACCAAAACTAAGTATCTGTTTATGGCAATTTAATAAGGAAGCAACATGTTCTTGGAGAAAGCTGGCTTGCACTGAGTTGCACTGAGAACAGAATTGACTTGGGGTATATGGAAAGGAGGAATATAAGATCATCTTTGGCTCCTAATGCTGCTATGCTCCAATCTATCTATTTTCAAATATGAACTGTTAGTTGTTGAACAGAAAGCCTGTTGAAAGATGTAATGATCAACTGCTCTCCAACATCAAAGAGAATGGAAGGCTCTGAAGGGCAAATTGTTTGGTTTTGACTATTCTTCATGAACAGAAGTGGACCACACCTGAGTGATCTCATTAATTCACAAAACTCATTAAAATAATTAGCAAATTACTTTTAGCAACACTGCATATTGTAGTCACTGTATATGAAAATGTTTCGGTATCAATGTAATGTGGTCACTTTTCAAATTAGTATATTGTTTCATGAAGACAACATGCAGAAGCCAAATAGCACCCAGAAGCTCATGGAGTTGGATTTAACTACTCTGCTTCAAACGTCCACAGTAACAGTGTCTGTATCTCTGCTGAGACTATACTGTATAGGCTACATTCATAGTCAAAGAAAAGAGCAGGCATTTGTAGGACACAATAAATGTGGTCATAAAGTAGATATTGTCTTGGAAGGCAGACCAGCGACAGTGAGAATGAAGACCCTGGGCCCACTGTAAGAGAGGAACTGGTTCGAGACCATCTTAGGAACCTGAACATATGCAAGTCCATGGGACCAGATGAAATCCATTTGCGGGTCCTGAAGGAGCTGGCCAATGAAGTTGCTGAGCCACTGTCCATCATATTTGAAAAATCGTGGCACTCAGGCGAAGATCCCGATGACTGGAAAAAGGGAAATATAACCCCCATTTTCAAGAAGGGGAAAATGGATGACCCAGGGAACTACAGACCAGTCAGCCTCACCTCTGTGCCTGGTAAAATCCTGGAGCAGATTCTCCTGGAAGACATTCTGAGGCACACGTAAAACAACAAGGTGGTTGGTGACAGCCATCATGGCTTCACTAAGGGAAAATCCTGCCTGACCAATCTGGTGGCCCTCTATGATGGGGCTACGGAACTGATGGACGGGGGTAGAGCAGTTGTCGCCATCTCCCTGGATTTGTGCAAAGCGTTTGACACTGTCCCACATGACATCCTTGTCTCTAATTTGGAGAGACATCAATTTGATAGGTGGAGCACTCGGTGGATAAAGAACTGGCTGGATGGCTGCACGCACGCAAAGAGTAGTGCTCAATGGCTCAATGTCCAGCTGGAGACCAGTAAGGAGTGGTGCCCCTCAGGGATTGGTGTTGGGACCAGTCTTGTTCTTGTTCTTTGTCGGTGACATGGACAGTGGGATTGAGTGCACCCTCAGCAAGTTTGCCAATGACACCAAGCTGTGTGGTTCAGTTGATACGTTGGAGGGAAGGAATGCCATCCAGAGGGACCTTGACAGGCTTGTGAGGTGGTCTGATGCCAATGTGATGGAGTTTAACCATGCCAAGTGCAAGGTCCTACACCTGGGTCAGAGCAATGCCAGGCAGAGCTACAGGTTGGTCAGAGAAGAGATTCAGAGCAGCCCTGCAGAGAAGGACTTGGGGGTGTTGGTCAGTGAGAAAATGAGCATGAGCCGGCAGTGTGCGCTTGCAGCCCAGAAAGCCAACTGTATCCTGGGCTGCATCAAAAGGAGAGTGACCAGCAGGTCGAGGGAGGTGATCCTGCCCCTCTACTCTGCTCTCCTGAGGCCTCACTTGGAGTACTGTATGCAGTTCTGGTGTCCTCAACATAAAAAGGACATGGAACTGTTGAACAAGTCCAGAGGAGGGCTACGAGGATGATCAGGAGGCTGGAGCACCTCCTGTATGAAGACAGGCTGAGAGAGTTGGGGCTGTTGAGCCTGGAGGAGAGAAGGCTGTTTGGAGACCTCATAGCAGCCTTCCAGTATCTGAAGGGGGCCTATAGGGATGCTGGAAAGGGACTCTTTATTAGGGACTGTAGTGATAGGACAAGGGGTAACAGGTTCAAAGTCAAACAGGGGAAGTTTAGATTGGATATGAGGAAGAAATTCTTTACTGTAAGGGTGGTGAGGCACTGGAATGGGTTGCCCAGGGAAGTTGTGAATGCTCCATTGCTGGCGGTATTCAAGGCAGGTTGGACAGAGCCTTGGGTGGCATGGTTTAGTGGGAGGTGCCCCTGCCCATGTCACGGGGTTTGGAACTAAATGTTCTTAAGGTCCTTTCCAACCCTAACTATTCTATGATTATATATTACAAGAGGTCAAATTATTGTGCCTTTTAAACAACTGTTTCTTTCCTCTATGTATATATGACAAGCATCTCAGATATACTGTAGACATCCAAACCACAGAACTCTGCATTTGGTGAATATAAGTCTTCCATGAATTCCCTCTGCTGCTATTAGAAGGACATGCAACATACCTACACTCCAGTCCATTTCTTCCACTGCATCCCCATATAAACCATGCTTGCTCTTTCCTCTGAAAGTTTTTGAAGCATATAGAGCAGTATGGACATGAAGATAAGATAAGACAAGAAGAAACTGTGCATCAGTGTTCCTGAAAAACAAAAAAGAAAAATAAACAAAACAAACCCCAAACTATATATTTTATAACAAAATTTCTACCAAACCTACAAAACAATAGCAACCAAAAAAAAAAAAAAAAAGACGATGAAAAGTAATACTGTAACTGATTACAAGGTAATCCTGAAAACACACACACACACACACACACACACGCTGAATGCTGAATTGAAAACAATAATAAATGACAAAACCAAACTAATTGCTGTTTGCTATTGAAAGAGTTGTTTAAAGCCAGGAACACAGTTTCTGGCTGCAAGCACCTCTCTTCATTTCACAGGTACATAGTTAAAAGCCCAACCATAATTGCTGTTCAAAACCATACCTTTCTAACTGTATATGCATATATACAAGGAACACAATTACCTTCCTCACAAAGCATATGGAAGTTGATAACTAGACTGTATGACAACCAGGGTCAAACATACCATAACATCATAACTAGGTTAAACCAAGAATACTAATACTTTCCCTCCTTTATCCTGGACTAGGGTATATGACCAAATCTCTTGTCATTTAATGCTCTCTCTGTGTATTCTCAAATGAGTAACAGTACGTAATACTGTAAGTATGTTGTACCAAAGAATACGCAATCTCAAAGTACATACTAATACAAAGATTCTTCCTCTCACAGTCATTAACTGTCTCCATTATCTTCAGTCTATATCCTGAACTGATACAAAAGAAAAGAGTACAGTAAATAAACAGTAAATTTTGCTCTTCATGTGATCTGTCAACATGATATTTATGATGAATTCCAGCAGGCTGTGAAAGCACAGCTCAAGTAAGAACTTTTACTTATGCATTATTTATAGAACTTTGCTTAAAATTGTGTGGCAGTAGCCAAATTTACTGCTATATGCTCTAACAGCATTTGTAGTGCATTATGCATATTGTAAATATCAGTTGAATCACAAAAGCACTACCCAGAAAATTTGTCTGGATCTCACATTAAAGCACACAGTAAATTACAGAGTATTGTTGGGTTCATTTGCCATATTTTCTCCTGCCAGTCTGTGGTGGTTAATACCTGTGATTCACACCAACGTCAAAGGGAGACTATATATTTCCACACAGAGTTGATTCATCCACCCTTTAAAGAGGGAAGGAACAATACAGACATGCACACACAAACTGTTTCTTTAAAATGAAAGAAAAAAATTCTAACCTTTAGAACCTGAAAACAAAGTCTTTTAATAAAAGGGATTATTCTGATATCAATACTTTATTCTTCAGGAAAATAACTAGATAAAATCTAGAATATTTATGATCCATTTTTCCTCTCTCCTTGGTTGGACCCGTTTTTATACAAGCTCCATGGTAAAAGCTTTCTTTTTTATTTGTGTACACAGCAGTACCTAAGCATAAAATGGGAAAATTTGATCCAGATTACTCACTTGATAAATGTGTTTCTGACTGGGACTTTTTTTTCATATAAATTTTCCCCTTAAAAAAAAAAATGCAAATGACAAAGAAACAAATTTCATGTGGAAAATGGAAACAAAATTAATTCCCTTCAAATATTTGTGCACATGTCCTGTATTTTCCCACTACTATACATTACAAATTGAAAAAAAAAGAAAAAAAAAAGAAAAATGGCAATATTTTTCATAAAAAATACACTTTCTATGAAGTTGTGTTGCTATTTGAGAGGTCATACATGTTACATCACTGTAATAATAAATAACATGAGATTTCTGAGTCAATTTAAAAGACTGGAAACATCAGCCCTTCAAGTAAAAAGAAATATAAGTAAGTTTAATATTTAATATGTACATTAATGTAACACTGACCTTTCAATAAAGAACATTTCTGCAAGGCAGCTCATTCTCAGTTTACAACTTTTTACTGCATGGGATTATCTTTGACTTTTCCTTAAACACATTTCACTGAATTGACAGTAATATACAAAGTCCAGAGTAAAACACCACGAAAGTTTACTTTATACTTAAAATGGCATAGCCACAATTTACTTTCCATGCAACTGCCTTGTTCTGTGATCACAGAGATAGTGTATTACTGTCAATGTATACCTGTACTGCTAAGAGTATCTAAAGCCTCCATTGTAAATTTTATTTTCAAGAGACAATAATTCAGGTTTGGTTTGTGGGTTTTTTTTGTGTGTGTGTGTGTATTGTTGTTGGTGGTGGTGGTTTTCTTTTCTTTTTTTAAATGGAAGTGACACAAAGATCTAACTTTCATGAAGAGCCATCTAATCAAGGATTGATATGGAAGGGCACTTCATCTTTCTCTTCTTTGCAACTCAAATTGACAGGATCTGATTGACAGTTCGCAGTCAGGTGGAGAAGTGTCTCACCTATTAATATCTTATAAAAGATCACAGGCAGCTATTTATCTCTTGCCAAAACTCTTTGAGAAGAATTGTAGCTGTCTACCTTTACTGTGACCTTGAAAATGGAATAACAATCAGCTAGTAGGCAGGAGAGAAATTTGACAATAACAGCTTAACTCCTGAACCACTTCAGTAAACAGCTCCTTCAAAAACGCATTGCCACTATCTTTTACACAATTCTAACACAGGGAACTTCAGTTTCAAAAGATCAGAGATTCACTTAAATATAGTAATTTTTTTATCATAACATGAATCACACAGTCTTTTCAATTTACTGAGTAGCCAGAGAGATTACATATATATGACATAAGACATTCTTTCATGTGCATTTAACTGATCTCTAAAACATCTAAAAGCATCATACTGCTAGTGACTCCCCTGCATTGTAGAGTACTAGGTCCTTCTTTCTTAGTGCATACTTCTACATTACTTAAGGATTCAGTTCAGGTTTGAGCTGTAAAGCACAGCTTTAAAGTGGGTGAGAGAGCAAGGTACAACCAATCTGATGTTGTGCTTCGCAAATAGGTCTTTTAACTTTTTTCCTGCAATTTTGATCTAGATGCTTGCTGCATTGAAAACTCCTTAGGTAATTTTGTTTGCTTTTCTGTTCATTGCTGTTAATCTAATAATCAGAGACCACTGCAGCAGAGCAACAGCTGTGGCTCTGAATTTTTTGTCCTGCACTTGTCAAATCAAACTGATATTTCAAGTATGATTCTGTACTTGAAATGAGATGTGGACATGCCATAATGGCCAATCAATTTACTTTTTATCAATAAATTCTAAATTAACCTTTCGTATAATGTAGGAATATGATCTTTCTGAACATTTTTTAACTATCCTAACATTATCCTAGCATTGTAATTAATTATCCTAACATTCTGTCATAAAGTAGATAATTTTAACTTTTTAGACCATTATACCCACTACTATGATTCACAACAGCTGACTACGAAAGTAGATATATTTAGCATTCCCTTAGTTGGGCAAATGCTGTGCTGTGTTAAAATTGGGTTAACAATTGTTTCCATAATCCCCAGTCTTATAAATTCCAGCTAATTCACATATATGACACACCTTAAAACACAGACCTCATATTTTCAAAATTTTCCTGATCCAAAAAGAGAAATCCAGGTCACTCAGGGGTAACTTATCAAAACCAAAAAAGGTGTTGAAAATGGAATGAGAAAGGGAAAAAATTGTAGAAACTTGTAAAACCTGAGTCTTTCTAGAAGACATAAAAAAGTAGGATGTGTTACTACTATATCTACATTTGTGAAACAATTCTAACATGCAAACAGACAAGTTACTTTTGACATCTCTGATTCAGAAATATTTCTTCCTTTAAATAGCTAAGACACATATTATTCATACATGTTTTTATCTCCCTTCTATATAAGCTTTTTTCTCCCTTCAAAGAGTATATTCTCTTAAACATGTGGGGAAAATAAGAAGAAAGTAATTTTTCATTTACTAAAAATTATACTCGTTACTGAATCCCTTTCCCCTGCAAACCCTTGGAGCCCAGTTTACAGATCTACTGCTTTTTAGAAGTGTTCCATTTCCAGTGCAGTCTGTCACTCATCACAGAACAAGTTAGGTCCTTAATTCTTGAATTACTTAAACCTTCAATTCCTAGATGGCCCTAAAGCATATGAATTCACAGCTTCTTCCTGTTACCTTTTTGCTCAAAAGGAACAAGCAGAAATCTGAGAAAAAGGGAAGAAAATCCAGCAGAACTGTTATGGCTTATAAGTTACTACCCTTTTCTAATATATATGCACATATGCATCATGTGCATACAAAAAAACCCCAAACACTTCTCTATAATTTGTATTTTGCTGTAAACTATTAGGAATATTCTTGTAGGATTCATAAAAACACTTGATTTCAGAACTCTAACTCCAGTACAACATGCTAACTGTTATATCTTAAGACCTAGTTATACATGGAAAAACTCTAAACCATAATCTGGTAGAGTAGATGGAAAAAAAAAAAAAGTAGAATGCATGCTCTAACAGTGTTTCAATGACTGAAATAGAATAGATAAAAGGAAAATTAAAAAATTATCAATTGTCATCACAGAATTTGGAATATTACAGCTCTCCAATCTATAACTGAAAAAATGGAATTAAAATCGTTCAACGTCATCTTCAGCATAGATTTTGAACATACACAAATTTGCATGCAGAGACTGCTTTCCAGAAGTGAGATTTCATTAGGATTTTCTTTTAAGTATTATTATTTGTGATATCCTATAGGATTTGTTGGAGAAGTATTCTGCATCATAGAGTAGAACTTTTGTATTGCTAATTTCTGATATGTTAGAAATGGACCTCTGGAATTGTCCAAATTTGGACTGTCTGTGCAGCATGTCATGAAAAGATATACTGAAGATGTCTGAGTGACAACCATATTGAATAATTAGCATCCATTTGACTTTCAAATATGCAGTAATGTCTAGAGAGTGTTCTAATAGGTTTACAATATGTACACACACTTGCTCTTGGGTAAAAGTAGTGAAAATTAACATACACTGAGCTGACATGACCACTTACAATTAGGGTGAGCAAGTAAATTAGTATCTGGTTTTGCACACTTAGATCTGACACTTTTAATTGTATATATACTTCTCCTGTGCCGTTTCTGAGCATTGAATGTTGTATTTGCTCTCTTTCAGTCTACCTAGGAACAAATGATAATACACATACACAAGACTAAGGAAGAACAAATACAATACCACTTCTCAAAAAAACCAGACCAAATTAAGCATAACTGCACGTAGCTATATGCTATGAAGAAATTATAGAAGACTTTAAAAATACAACATCTAATGATTATACAGAATCATAGAATCATTTAGGTTGGAAAAGACCTTCAAGATCAAGTTCCACCATAAACTTAACACTGCCAACTCCATCACTAAACCATGTGCCTAAGCACCACACTGACGCCTCTTTTAAATACCTCCATGAATGTGATAGGCTGCCCATTTCCCTGGGCAGCCTGTTGTAATTCTTGACAACCCTTTTGGTGAACTTTTTCTTAATATCCAATTTAAACCTTCCTTGGTACAACTTAACGCTGTTTCCTCTTGTCCTGTCACTTGATACTGGGGAGAAGAGACCAACACCCATTCGATACAACCTCCTTTCAGATATTGTAGAGAGTGATAAGGTCCGCCATGAGCCTTCTTTTCTCCGTATTAATTTGATTACTGTTATCCCCAGGAACAAGTTTTATGGTCATATACAATGTGAGCAGGGAACAATTAAGATTGCTCAAATGCCCTAATTGCTTCTCAACACCTTAATGTGCTTGGATATTCTTTAATGTAACATTGAATTGTTTGGGTTATAATTCTTATTATAATTGCAGCACTCCTGTAACAAAGGTTATCGTAAATTATGAATAAGTGATATTAACCTTGACTTCAATTTAACATCTTTTTTGTCTGGGAACTACACTGAGAACTAAAGCCAAGTGCCCCCTGATGTAAAGTCACTTACCTTCAGCTGCGTCAACAAAGCTATGCTGACTTAGATGATAAATTGTTTTGCCAGCTCTAAACACTAACCTACGCAATAACATTGTCTGCATTATGAATAGTAATAAATTTAAAACAGTTACTAGTGTCCTGGTATTGATTTCCAATCTTCAACTCACCTGTTTTGGAGCTACCATTTTATTGTTGTTACATTGAAATCAATGCAACAATCAGAGATATCAAAAACATTATGAATCACTACAGGCACACTGCACACTTGTAAACCATGAAAGAATCATTCGACATATAGTTAGCGTACTTAAGAGTCAGTTGAAATCAACAAATGCTTTGTCACTGAGCAATAACCTTTCAACAATTTTCAAAAGGCTGTGCGTTTATAGTAAACAAAGTACTTCACTGTTAAATTAGTTAGAATGTAGATGAGAAGGCACCTTTATATTTATCACCATTGCCAAGAGGAAATAAAGATGGTTTAGGTTATTTATGAATACTCATGAAAATGTTGCTGTTGGAAAGGCTTACTCACTTAAAGAAATTTGATATAAGAAGCGTTTTATTTGGTATGATGGCGACACATGGCCACATCAAATATTTATATAGATAGAAATGATATAAAATTGCAGTATGAGATCAAGATTTTAGATACACTCTTTTTTTTCTTGCTAAGAGTCTTGATGAATGCTACATTAAGTCTAGAAAAGATAGGCTCCAATTCTTTGGTATAAGTTTTCATTCAGCAATAACACAATGCAAATATATTCGCAGTAACAACCTGGTACATACTTTTCAGAATAGCAATTAAGGGACTTCCTATATTTTAGAACATATTTTTACTTTTTATTAACTATTTCTAGAAATGGCGCAACCTGTTTAAAATGTGAACAATGCTCTGGTATATTTTTCAAGAATTTAAATGGATGAAATATTTTTTCCCCAAATACACCAATTTATATTTCACAATCTATAAATGCATACTTTCATGATTTGATCTCATTAAGAGACCTGTGGTAATAATTACAACAAAGTAGCTAATATTTCAAAAATGAAGAATGACTTAAGATGATTTTGTATATCCAATGTTTAGGTAACCCAATGTGATGGCTATTAAAAAAATCATTGCTGTCAAAATCCCATTTATTTCCTAACTTCTGTAAATCAAACCTTCTCAAAATGAATCTGCCATAAAAGTGAGGCATCTAAAAGACAGTATCTCAAAAACTGGGCCTTATGAATAGCCATTTAATGGATGCATCAAATCAATGATGAAGAACAGCTTCCCATTCCAGAAAAGTAATGGATTATGACTCTGCATTGTGCTTTCACATAATTAAGTCACATCACAAAAAATTTTTCATATCTCAAGTTACATGAAATTCGCAAGAATGAAAGTCCTAAAAAAGCTAATGCTTTTTGACAAAAACTTTAGGAAACATATAAACATAAGGTTTTTAATTTTTATAGATATATACCCAATAGGAAAAAAAATCAGTCACTTTCACTAAAAAGATCAACTGCAGTCATCTTTTGAAGGAAAAAAAATGATGACAATATGTAATGACATACTCCTTATGCCCACCAGCTCACTTTTTTCTTTTCTACTTCTTCAGAAGCATTGTCATTGTGAAATGCCACCATAAATTATAAAACAGTTAGAAACCTACCTTTCTATAAACTGCACAGCTTCCTTTGTGAGTCTCTGAGTAAGGTTCTCATAGGAGAGTGGTTGCTGGATAATCTGATGGTTCCTCATTAAGAAGCAGTTCAAGTGTCGAAAATGATAAAAGAAGAAAATCAAAACCGCAAGTGAAATGGTGGCTATTAAAAAGCAGTAACCCAATGCTCGGAAAGGTACTCTGAGGAGACCAATGCAATGCACTACTGCCAAAGAGACCAGGGTGGTTCCAGTGATTTGGAGTGGAATAACAAGGGATTTCTGAACCCCTTTTAAAAATACACTGCCTTGGCCAGGTTTGCAGTCTCTCAAGTTGGTCACGGTAAGCCCATAAAAGTAATCAAATCCATGATTGAGGGGGTGGTGGCAGAAGTCATTGCTTTTTTCACAGTTCATCCCAAGATGCCACTTTCCTACAAAAAGAGAAGGACAGGGCGTATTTCTGTAGTTAAATCAAACTTATAATGTGCACTATTCCAAACATGAAACTGTCATTATGTGTATTTTCCCTGCCCCTGAGCATTTAGTGTGAGGATCCCTATTTTCTATCTTCTATCTAATCTTTCTTTATGCCTTCATCAAAGACTTTGTTTCAAGTCTGCCTCTTCATTTTAGTGAGAAACAGTTTGGCACAGGTTCTGGTGGAAACCAGTAAATTCTGAGTGGGCTAGCAGGTCCTTGAAGAGCAACGTAGCCCTAACAGATAATTGACTTTGAAAATTAAGCCCTTGTACATATATAGTTAAGCAGTCAAAAGAAAACTGTGGCAGCTACTGCTTTTTAAGAAAAGCCAATATGCAGTTATGAAATATCTTTTCCAAAATTTTTCTGGCAAATCATTCATCTTTAACTAGGTTTAAAAACAAAAAAAAAAAAAAGGAAACAGTAACAGACAGACAAACAGGAGATAAAACAAGAATAGTGAAAATGAAATTTATTATTTAAATGATTGCAAGGTGTCTGAAATGGACAATATACATATATATAGTGAGGAAGATTATTTTAGATATAAAATATATACTCTGTACATATTTATATATATGGGTGCGTATATATATGAAAATAAAAGAAGAAACAATAGTAAAAAGGAAATTACTGCCACAAACTATCTTTCACAGCATTTTGTCTCACTAGAAAATCATTGTATTTCTGCAGTAATGTCCAACTGTTCTGTTGGACACTGACTGACACAAGAAAACTGAGAGTCTGATTCGCATTACTGTAGCATAATCTATTTAATGCTAATGACAGCAAGCATCTAGGTAATTCAATCTATGACTCAGGTATGACCCCTCATCACATACTTATGCATCACTTAGTTCAACAGACCTGTTTGGTAGCATTAAATCCAAATGCACAATTAAAAAAGAAAATCAAATTTAGTTAAGCCTATTGACATAAACGCTGGCTATAGCTATATGTTTTTTGGTATCAGAAAGGAAGCATGTTGAATATTTGACAAACATGTCAGCCTTGACAAAACAGATGACAATATGAACTGCTGGGTCAAATTTGATTTATTTTTTCTGAATCAAATACCTAAACATGACCAGCATATTTTAGGGATCATGATCTTTAAAGAAATAAACAAAAATCCCCACAAACCCAGTAAGTCCTCGTTCCCATAACCTAGTCCAAAGAAATGTGAAATATTTTGTTCTAGAGAATTCAGGATACAGGTGGTAGAAAGTACATAAAAGAAAAAAAGGGACAAATAGAATTTTTCCCTTTCCTGAACCATCCCAGCTTTTACACATCTGTAAGAAAGAGTCCTGACGCAGGCAGCCCTGAGCATCTCAGGGATCTAGACAGCAGCACATTGATCCCGCACTTCTTCCTTTGCCAAAGACAAATACAGATACTGCAGTATCAAAGATGGTGAAGATGGGGATCAGCTCTGATTTTTTGAGAGAGTGCCTTGCAAATGGGATCAATGTCATTATTTCCCTTTCACAAATGACATAACTAAGATACAGCATGGGAAATGTGTTCCTAAGTTAACCTGTCAGCAAAGGTGAATTAAAACACAACAGAAATCTTGAACCTGAGTGTTAATTGACTTCACTTCTCCTTGTGCATCTCTTAGGCTAGAAATGCCTTCAGTATGTTACAGAAGCAGCTATAAAAGCATTTTCAGGTCCTTCTATGTGCCAGTGAAATGCAGGTGCCCATAGATTTCTCATCCTGTCAGAAATTTTCCCTCTTAACTGTCAGAATACCTCCTCACCTGAGGAGGAATTCTGCTTTGTGTGGGCAGAATGGCTCTCATCACTACTTTTGATGTGGTCCAGTGAACATTTTTGTGACTGATTACAAAACCAGAAATGCAGACCACTGTACCGAATTTTCAGATGTTAGAATGGTGCCATAAAGGGCAAGCCAAGGCTGTAACTCTGAATTTCATTCCCAGCAAGCAAAGATACAGATTTTGGAAAATAAATGTTTCAGTGTTTCCTCTTAGGTTTACATGACTGTCTTTACGGAATAATTATAAAGCCAGATCTATAGCAAGGTCAGGATGTAACAATTCTTATCAAGTTAGATAATGGAAATAAAGTTAGAGAACTATTAACCACAAATATAAATGATCTCAAAGTTTAGGGTTTTTTTCTCTGTTATTTCTCAACCTCAAATCACTTATAATTCAGTAAAAAAAAAACAACAAAAGAAAAAGAAGCCATATCAACTTAAGCATACTTTCAAAGTCATTTATACACACAAAGATGTTTGTTTACACTAGATCTCAATAAAACTAGACACTGCAAGCTAGGACAGAAGAATCTTGCACCAACAAATTAGGACAGGGGAAAATATAGGACCTATTATTTCAAAAGGGTTTTAGCAAGCACAAGAAATTGTTCAATGTCAAGATAAACTTGGGTCTCAAAAAAAGATTTGTTGAGAAGCAAGTAAAGCCAAACAAAGTAGACAGCAGGTTAGCTGGGAAAAACACAGAAGCACTGGTTCACATTATATCGGCAGCTGCAATGGAGAAATACAATTGCCATTCTCAA
Organism: Myiopsitta monachus; assembly: GCA_017639245.1. Taxonomy (NCBI): domain Eukaryota; kingdom Metazoa; phylum Chordata; class Aves; order Psittaciformes; family Psittacidae; genus Myiopsitta; species Myiopsitta monachus. Next base: position 32,756,847 of record CM029927.1, read on the forward strand.
ATGGCTGACAAGGTAGAGGGTTTTGATAGATGCTGTGCTACTCTGAAAAAGCAAGTGACGACTGGGTGTACAATACATGTTTTGTTTCATTCTTTGTGACAATAACTGCTGCCTTGAGCTAGTGTTTCAACAGATTATTGTAATGTGCTTTACACTCTGGGGCCCTTGTGAATCTGAGAGCAGTGCAAAACCCTCTCACCTCCTTGCCAAGTGAAGCTTCATAGCATGGACACTTATCATACGCTTTTCAGAAGATTCTAGCAAGCTTTTGAGTTAGATCTATGCTGTTAATTGTAAATTATTTGTACCTTAATAGTTTGAAATCTTTTTCTCTCCTTTGGCCACAAGTAAGACTTCTGTAGAGCAAGAGTGATGCAATGAAAGGAACAGGGAAAGGAGAGGCAAGTCCTATTCAGCCAAGAAACTTCATTTGGAACTCAGTTTTTCAGGACCCAGAATGCTGGAGAAGCAGCAAGAATCAATGTTTCCCCTCTCCTTTTCTCTCAGACAGTTGAAAGGTTAGCATTATGAAGACTGATATAGTATATAATGATACAGTTCTGCTCTTCAGATAAATGGTAAGATACAAGATGCAGAGCAAGATCCAAAAAGAAATATTTTATGTGCTCAAAGTAATATATTTACATGAAGTTCATAGCAATAATAAGTATTAAGCATATATTGTTAATATAGTCAGTTTTTAAGCTGTTCTACCAATTGTGATCCATAGACTGCCAATTTTGCATTACTATTATTATTATTACAACACCTCATTCTGGAGGAAAGATACAAGTCTCAGTTTATACATTAGTATTTTAAGCTTTGGAGACAAGCTACATAGGTGGATTTTAAAGTTCTCTGGATGCTGGACAACACACTGGATAACAGTAGTGAGGAAAAGCTGACTGTAATTGAGTATAATAGTAGTTAAAACAAGATTCATCTACTTTCAGTGGAATTTTTGCATTATACATAGCTATTTCCTGCAAAACATCAACAGTTATTGCTAATCTCCAAGATCCTCAGCTGGTGAAATATTACATATGCAATGCATCTACCTTTTCTTGAGAAAACTTAGTTTTGTTACAGATCTTCTGACTGTGTCTCTTCCTGCCAGACCTACTGGATGTCACCTTTGTGTCACAGGGGAAAAACAGTGAGGTAAAGAAGTGTACACACAGAAGAGATGCATAGCTAAAATATATCTCAGGATGTACCAAGCAAGAGGAAGCACATATGTGGAGACATGGAGAAAATTTAAAAAAAAAAAATAAATGAAAATACATTTAGGGAAGAAAAAATGCTCTTAGAGAGTAAAGGGGAGAGAAACTTAGGAAAAAAAAAAAAAAAAGGAACTGACAGTATGGGCTTGAGCAACTGAAAGGCTTCAAATTACCCTTATGCCTATCCTTCAGTGGTGCAGGATTTGACAATTAATTGTTTCGGAACTGCTGAGTTAGACTGAACCAAGCAAAGACTCCCTGACCTAGACCAAATATGATGTAATAAGAATACCAACAGAGACGGAAAACAGCCTGGCTGGGAATCAGAATCTGCCTATCTAGTCTTCAAATCTACATAATTTTTCTTTTTGTCATTGACACATGCTTTATCCTTAATTTTAATGCACTTCTTGATTTTTAGAAGCCTTCATTATACTCTAAGGATATGTTAATATTACATCTTATGGTTTCATAGCTATCATTCAGGCCACTTGGAAGAATTGTTCATTAAGCATCATGGAGATAACTTCTGGAGATCTAAGTGGCAAGCTGTCATGTTGCAGAGAAAGTAGTTAAAAAAAGAACATTAACTAGGTCAGCCTCAGAAAATGAGTTGTATTACAGTGCTTTTTGCAAACAGAAAAATTATTTCTTTGCAGTCTCTAATTGAATATGGAGCAACAGGAATTAACTCCACGATGAACATGACAAATTATGAATGGCTTTTTTGCACTATGGTTCAAATGCACCTGCACTAAATATATTTCTGCTAAGATTTTCTGCTTTTATATTTTGACTGTCAGAACATCAAGGTAGTTTATAATTTCTCAGACTGGGCTATCGCTAAGTAGGATTTTTAGTTACAAGCATCAATACTGGCTAGCTACATCATACAGATATTTTTGAACAGTGGTATGAATTTCTAGCCATGCTAAATACACTTATTTTTTAAACAAAAATTACTCCCAAAATTGCAAGCTTCTATTAACATTTGAAAATAAAATTCAGTACAATTAGGTACATCACTCATCTAAATTAATGTAGTAACATTCCGGTATGATGCTCTCTAAACAACTATTTCCTAGCAATTCCTTTACAGAAATACATTACGTAACAGAAGTTGTATTTCACAAAAATATTCTAAAATGTAAGCAGTGTGGAAAAAGTCTGCGGCCAAATTAGGAAAAAGGCTCCCCACATTATTTAAATGTTATACCTTTATGATACTAATTCTAATTCAATTTATTATTCATCTAATGATATTCCTTTTACCCATCACTGGATATTTATGCTGAAGTTACTTCTCTGAACTATTTTTATAACACATTTTTACATTAGACATCTACCACAGGGTGAGACAAATTTCTTAGAAATGCCCATTTTTGTCTGATGACTAAGAAGAGAATCCAGATGGTTAGTGCACATACTACATCATCTACTTTACGGATATTTGAAAACTGGTGAAATGAATCCCACCACTGTGCTGACTTGTACCCTGAAATTGATCCCTTATTGTCTCTCTGTTGTAATCAAACTCCTGTTTGTACTGAAAACTTTCCAAGAGCTTGACTAATTTTCAATTTGTTCATCATGTTTCTTCAGTACCTTGCACAATGAGACTATAACTACAGAAGTGAATTAGACATACTTACCTGATTAGTGCTTCACATATGCACGGGAATGTGATCAGCTCTGTGCCAGAAAAATAAATTCAGTTATGCTGTGGGGCAAAAAAGCTTAATGCAGATCCTTAATAGCCTATATGGAAAGCTAATGTTCTTTTGATTGGAATGAATGAAAAATAATGCTGTATATGTTTGCAATTTTACCTATTAAAGCAGTTGCATAACCTCTCTTCTTCAGGAGTTTGGAAAACGTTATTTCTTCAGGAGGAAGTCCCCCAGAAGAAGCAGAAAATAAGAAGACACCAACTTGTGAGAAGGCAGCCATTCCTAAGTACAATAAAAATGAATGAGACTTGGATGATATAGTGAAACAATTTCCATTCACTCTTTCTGCATGCACTATTTTGCTTTAGATGGTATCACTTAGATTACATACTGCCACCAGACACTAAATGTTGCAAATGGCAGATACAATCATCCATTTAGTTGAGCAAGGTCTTTCCTGCATTGACACCACAAATTGAGAAGTGGAGAAAAAAATTCTCTGCTTGTAGCTGCTGGGGCCAGCCATTACATAAAAAGCTGCAGCCCCTTCTGTAGATGTTCTAAGGTATAACTGTATCTGAAAGAAGTTGAGCTTGCATAATGCAGTTTTCTTGTACATGAGGAAGGAATGGAGCTGGTAATGAAGCGAGATCATTCCCTTGTTCGACTCAGAACTTCGACTATCCTCATATGTGGTTTTCTACAAGCCTTTAAGGTTATTTGAAAGAAGGCAGATGAAATAGGGCAGTCGTACAGCTGGGCATGTAAGTAGCATGAGTTGAAAAAAGAGCAAGAGAGAGTCTGATTCTGGAAATAGAGTGGCTAAGGCACTCAGCTTTGGTAGGAGAGGACCAGCACTGCAACAGCTATGAAGACCACAATTCAAAGCACACAGAGTGTATTAAAGAAGCATAAGGTATCAGCTAACAAGACAACATCTAAATAAGGCACAGTAATTTCTACATTATGTGCTGAGAGTCTGAGGAACATAAACTTGAGCTTACAAACTACATTTAGGATGAGGAACTTGAGAGCTCAGGTTCATGAAAATTAGATTACTAGGATTCCAGATGAGAGCTGGCTTCAAGTATAGACAGACAGGACATAGAATATCTATGCAAATCTGTGCAGATGTATCTCCAGGAAGTCTGAATTATGCAACTGTATGATTGCAGTGCCAAAGTTACATGATTGATGTAGACAACCAGACTCTTCCCTCTGGTACCCCTCATGGTTAGATAAGAAAAAGACTCGTTCGACTGGTTTATTAAAGAGAGCTCAGCCTACCTGCCAAATACGGATTTAATTTTTTCACCCCAGCTAGCTTTATTGATCAACAGTTTAGGTAGTTTTAGTCATCCGTACATATCTATATTTTACTTATTATATATTTATTCATGTTTATTTTTTATGCACTTTAATGTCGGGTAACTGAAATCAGTGTAATTCCCTGAAGTTACCAGAATGACAGAACTATGGGGTTTTTTTCTTTTTTTTTTAATTGTTAGCTTTCTCTGGGTGTGTCTCTCATCAAATACTGCATTTTGGAAGACTTCAGCTCTATTAGCAGGATTTTTAGATTTCTAATATTTTTTTCACATCACTGATTCTAGTATCTTCTATAATAATCCTTTATTAGTATTCATTGATGTTTGGAAATAGCCCACATTCAGCAATTTAGTCATTTAATTAAGACAAAGAAAATTTTTGTACACAGATTGAAATAATCTGATTTATCTGGGAGGCAATCAGTTAAGAAACAAATCAGTTGAAATGCTAATTTCTTGGAAATAAGAACATGGGTCATAATGAAAAGTGACCTGTGGCTTTACCTACAGTAAATATTAATAGCAATTTAGCTGTAACAGGTATATAAAATTTTCCTTTGCAGCTGAACGCAATAGAAAATTTTGCAAGTTATATTAGCTAGCACTTTTGCAGAAGCCTGTTACTTGATTTGAATGAGCACGAATGTATCGAGTAGGCTCCAGAGTCTTGCTTTGCTTTTATTCCCAGAAGCAAGGACAGGATGTTTTATCACTAACGAACAAGTGATCTGATTAATGTATAATGATCCTTGCTAAAAATGATGTTAAGGGAATGTTAAAGTAGCATGGATAAGCACTGAGGGGCTCAGTCCTAGCACACTAAAATAAACAAGACTGGATCTTCACTTACTTAAATGGGCTTTGGATCAGGTAGTTTAAAAGTGAGAGAAGTTATTAAATGCATGCATTCATGGGGTACTTAACACTGTATATGCATAGATATGGAAAGAAAATACTTAGAAAGGAGATTTTTTTTTTCTTTCTTCTTCCCAATATTAAGGGCTGCTAGAACATCTTAATGAATAGCCATCATACACTCCACCACCCCCACCTCCTTCACCCCCTGCTACCCTGAAACAAAACAACTTGTCTAAATCAAAAGATTTTGTACAAACAGAAATGTCTGAGCAGAAGGATTTACACCAGGTTTTCCATTGTGTCTTTCTAGATGAATTTCTGTGATGCTCAACAGTCAGGCTGCCCTCTAATATCCTGGGAGCAGTCTGAATATGACTGGGGAGGCAGACAGAGAGGTCATTTGGAAGGTGGAGGAAATCAATGGAATCTGTCTGCTCAATTAAATCACCACAATCAGATTTTTTCCTTAGTATTTTTAAAATCTTTTTCCCAGTAAAAAAGGTCTTTATTTTTGTGTTAACTTATATGAACTGTGAGAACTTCCCATAAACATGGAAGATTTGAAATGCTGACCAACTTCACTGAGCTTGATTGATCACTGAAATAAGTACCTAATCAAGTAACGATAAAGATATCAAGAAAAGCCAGAGAAGAAAATGCATATATTTACTACAAATAAAATATTATATTTACGTATAAAGCAATGGAATTTTACCTGATCTGATGGGATATCGCCCAGTCAGGAAAGCAGCCCTACTTGGAGTACAAAGTGGGGACGCTGCTATATGCTGAGTAAGTGTCACTCCTTCCTCTGCCAGCCTGTCAATATTAGGGGTTCTAGAAAAACATAAGCAGGAAAGACAACAAAAAAATACACAAAGATAATTATTCGGAAATGGGCATAGCAAGATCAAGGCATCTGAAGCAAAAACTATCAGGAAAATCAAGTTAAGACTTATTGTAGGCAAATTATCAAAACCATGGCAGGGTTGCAATTCTAAATACTATTGTGTCAAATATTTTTACATTAGGTGTCATTAATCAGGTATATTAACACCTGTTTTAATGAATTCATTGAGTACAGCATGAAGATGAAGGAAAAAAAATCAGCACTTTATGATTGCCTAGTGACAAGCTTTGCTTAACTCACAAGTGCTTCAAAATATGCTTAATTTATAGTACTTGTGTCATGTATATTTTAAACTACAATTGTTGATTATACTTTGCTTCTCAAGACCTACCCTTATTTCATTGGTTGCTCAATTCTCTGTTTATGATGCAACTTTTCAGCAGGATAAATAAAAGAGATAAGTCTTCTTGTGAAGAAAAGAAAACAAAGATTAAATATGCTATTCTCTAAAAAGGATATTAACTCTGCTTACCTATAAAGAACTAATGAAATCTCTGAATGTTTTGGAGTTTTAACTTTACAAATCCATAGAAAAACTAAAATAAAGCTCTGATTCCCTCAACTGTATCATCCTACCTTAATGTTCTGTTCCCATAACATCCTAGGTCCCCAATACCAAGATCATCAGCCATCAGTAAAACGACACTGGGACTTGAAGCACTGTATGTGTTGATGCTGTTTATGGCACACTGGCAAATTAGTAAAAATAAAAGGAGTCTCATCTTCTTCCTGGTGCATAAGAACAGGTGGAAAACATAATAGACCTTTTTTTAATTTTACTATTAATCAAATTTAGTCCTATTATTTATAGCTCTGGATTGTATAGTAGAAGGGGGAAAAATAGACTGTAGATTTTGATTTGGCTTTTTTTTTTTCTCAAGAGTTTTTTTAAACATTATTTTCTGTCATATTTCTTAAAAATTAAAATGCATCTTTTAGTATATAGATAATTTTTCCTTTCACCCCTTTACCCAGATGAATCCTTTAAATAAAGGTGAACAAAGAATTAGTTACAAGCTCAGTAACAATATTTTTGCACACACAGATGCACTATACAGCCGTAGATAAGACAGCAAATAATTTTATTATTTTTTTTTTTAGGTATAAATGTGATTTAGGGAACACAGAAACAGAAATGTTTTAGGATCAAAATTTTCAAGGTTCATTGCAGGAAAAAACCAAACAACAACAACAACAAAAAAGCATTCATCAATTCTGCTGCCAATGGAAATGACTGAATATCACTTCAAGAAGGGAAAAAAAAAAATCCAGCTCTAGTTTCTTGACATGAATAAGTACTATCTGAAAGGAAATGAAGACATACATTACAAAATTACTGAAAGGGATGTTCAAGAAAAATCTCTTTGCAAACATTTTAAATATCAGGGCCTGTAGCAAAATTATGTAAAAATATTTTATATCATATCACAATGTTCAATAAACAATGCTCATGCTATATCCAACTTAAAACAGGAAGAAGAATATATTGTACACAATACTACATACCATCTTTTATGATAAGAGCACAGTCTATTGCTATTTTACCTAAGCAGAGACTTGTCATATCTCTGTTTTAAACTACATCAACTATGCTTTGGCTGCAACTGAGTGCCTCTAGGCTGTGAAGGGCTGTGTCAGGTATACACATCAAAAAGGAATAGAGACTTGCTCTCCTTTGCCTCTAGTAATACTTCCATCATTTCTGGATGCAGGCAGCCTTTTTGAAATGCAGATGAGGCATGAGTCACACCTGCACCCTGGATTATACTGGGACAAGAAGGAAAGGGGAGGAAACCAAGACTGAGGTAGAAATTTGAAAGTAAAAGAGTAGAAAAGAGAACTAGAAACAAGAATTTTAACAGAGAAATGGGGACAGCAGGTCAAGAAATGAAAAACTTGCAAATCAGTGAGTTACGGTAGATAAAAGTAACTGGAGAGAAGATAAAGAAGTCAGAACTAGAAGAGCAGGTACAGAGACTAGACGTCAAGAGAGACACATTCATGTATCAGTGAGGTGTGGTGGTTAAAAGTATCTGTAAAGTAGATGAAATAGTCAGAACTAGAAGAGCTCGCACTGACTTGAATAAAGAGCAAGAAGGGAAGCCTGAGGCCCAGCTGGAATGAGAATTGCAGGCTGAAATTAGGAGAAATGGTAGAGGGTTTAAGAAACTGGAAGGGGCAGGATGACAGTAGACAGGAACACAAATTCATGAAAAAACATGAGAGAAATGGGAGTATCTGGGATGAAAGAGCTGAGGAGGCATGATTAAGGCAGATTAAGAGAACTGACTGGAGAGAGTCTGGACAGCTTGGGACTGACGCAAGTGAAGATAGTGGAGATCAGCCAACAAACTGGGACTCTTAGTACTTGCTTGCATACAGATAAACCACTAATAAGTATATTAGCTGATTTTTACTGCTTAATATATGCTTTATAACCCATTGACCTTGCTTAGATGACAACAATTGTGGTTTAGATTTCAGCAAGCAACATTTAAAGATCCCAGACTTATCACTGTGGCAGCAGATCATTACCTGGCTTATTCCATGGGAAGCAATCTACTTTGTTTCAGATATGGAAAATACATACACAAACTTTAAGACTAAACCACTAAATGCAGTTCTGCTTGGTGGGATGCATCTAACCAACCCTCCATCCAATTATCATATTAATGAAGCTGTGTAGCACCTGCCACATTGCAGACTTAATCTGCACAGTAGATTTAGCTGTCTTCCCTGAAAGGATAAATGAGATTTTCTTCTATGCACTGCAGAGAACAGCTAGCACCCTGACCCTGTAGAACAGGAACAACCTGCTGCCAGACCTTTAGTTCCTACTCCACTATTCAGAGTGCAAGGGTCTCAAGGACCCTCGTAATAGGGATGCTGAAAAGGGTGACATGTATGTCGGTGACATATATAGAATTGCGCTGATGCTTGCAGGACATGCACATTTATTTCATAGAATTACTGACTGTCCTCAGTTTTGTTGCAGGCTTCACATTGTCTGAATAAAACCTAGAAATATATGCTCCTGCCACTAATAAAACCATAATTTTAAAAGCAGAAAGCTAGCCGGCTTTGCAAGTTTTCCACACAACAATTCCAAGGTTTAATTCAACTGATAAAAACAAAACATCCTGTGTTTTAATTAGGAGGTATGCAACCATGGACAGCAGTCTTTTTGAATATGTGTGGGGTCTTTAGCCATCAGGGAACAGAGCAAATTAATTTTCCTTTTACTGAGCAAAGTTACTGTTGGAAACCAAAGTAGCAGCTGTATTTTATTTTCCAGAATGAAAGCAATGTAAAAAATGAGTGAAATATCTTCAAAATTAGCTGACTACAATTTATATGAATTTTATATATTTCAGGTCTGCATAGAGACATGAGCAGGAAAATACCTAAGAAACTTTATCACTTTGGTCAAACCTTACAATCTTTTGCTGTATATGCTATACATATACATAGCAAAAAATAATATTTTAAATAAACATTCATATAATATTCTGAATAAATCTCGACAGCAACGTTAATAGTATCAACTCAGTATCAACTGGATCATTGTAATTTGCAAAGTGGCTGAAAATCTTATTTTCTGGATCTGTTCCTGCAGAAGTTAGCCTCATTTAGTACCGCATTTCTCATTTTGCAAATCAACAACAAAAAGTGGTATTGAAAGATGCCTCTGATGTAATATTGCTGGATACTCCTCCACTCTGGAAGAGTATCTGTAGGCACTCTTACACACTGGGCTATCTGCCCCCACTTGGTATCATAGGATCATAGAATAGTTAGGGATTGGAAAGGACCCTAAGATCATCTCGTTCCAACCGCCCTGCCATGGGCAGGGACACCTCCCACTAAACCATGTCACCCAAAGCTCTGTCCAACCTGGCCTTGAACACTGCCAGGGACGGAGCATTCACAACTTCCCTAGGCAAATCATGTCCCTGAAGTGAAATCAACACGGAAAAGGGAAAAAAAAATTAATCCCAACAACTCTGATTTCTCCAGTGTACTCTCTGCAGTAGACTTTTATGCGTCTTGAAGGGATGTGCTTGGAAAGCAAGAAATATTGGATGGATGAAATTGAGTGGAACAGACAACAGCGAAGAAATTCGGAGGAGTAAACAGGGAAGAACTTGAGAATGAAGCTCTGAGGATACTGAGTCTCATCTGTGTCACACTAGGGTTTTTAATGGTGAAAAGACAGGCATGTGCAGATCTAATATATAAATGATTACACCAAATCAGAGGAAGCTTCCATTTAACCCAGCATTTGGTCACCAGAAGCAGACAATCCAAATGTCTAAGGCAAGAATATAAAAACTTGGCGAGTATATTCTTTTACTAATGCACCCTTTCTAGCTTTTGACAGTCAGTATTTAGGGTATTTTGAACAGAAGAGCACTGTATTGAATATTTCCCTGTAGATTCTTTTCCCTTCATGAATTTATTTTAGTCTATTTTGAACCAGACAATTTTTGTTTCTTTTTTTTTTTGCATTGAATCAATTTGATATTATTTTACTTCTACAACATCCTTTAAATGTTCCTACAGTAATCTTCAGCTTTGAAGACTTATGTTTTAGATTCAGACAGCAAATTTTTTCCTTAACTGCATGCAGGACACCTAAGTGCAATTTTCAGTATCTGCTTCACTTTCCCTGGGACATAATAGGACTAGTAGTACCTTTTTTTCATCCCAAGGTGGCTGCTAAGTTGAATATATTTAAGAGGTGCTTAATTTCATACAAGAGATATGTAAGAATTTAGATTTCATACGTCCCATTTCAAACGACGATACTTTAATGACTGCATATGTATGTGTATGCATGCATATGTATATACATACATACAAAGATGTGTCAATATACATATCTGCACATGTACGTGGATGCACATATACATATATCCTACTTTTTCTACATATCTTCAAATTAGATTTTTGGGATTCTAATACATTTTTTACTTGTATTAAAGCAAATAAAGAATAAATGTGTAAGAACAAATGGATGAAAACAATTCACAGATATACTCAAAAAATTTTCCTAAAATTCAGAAAAATCACACTGTAAACAAACTAGAAGACAACACTGTTCTTCAGCTTCATGAGAAAAAAAGTTTCTAAATTGTAACAAATGAAAAGTAATATTATATACTATTAATAATTTTATGATATTAGCTTAAGATTTCTTAAAATCACTCCATTAATTTCTCTTTTACAAGTCAGACATAACTGTTGCATCTTTTAATGTCACATGACTGCGAAAGGAGAAATAAACCCACATGCTTTTGGCCTGCTTTTAACACTAATTCATTTAGACAAACAAACATTACTTTGCATTTGCAACAAGCTAAGACTCTGCAAATACTTGTATCCTAACTGATCACTGGTAAGTCAATCTCAGTAATATGCTTCTAATATTTTAATAGTATAAACTCACTATTTCTTAATGCTGTTTTTTCAGTATTTTATTTCTCCTCTTGCCTGGTAAGATACCTTCTAAGAATCCTCTCCAGTCCTCAAAGCCAGATGTCCTCCTTCTGTTTCCTCACGTCCAGGCAGCATATTTGATGTGCTTATTAGTCGTTGTTGGGTTTTTTCCAGAGACACAGGCATCTTCCATCCTACCTATTGGTTAAGCACTTCAGATTCAGTGCCAGATTAGGATGACTACTCGTTTCCCAGGTTGGAACTGATTAGCATTCAGCCTTCTCACAGTGTGGTCACAGAAGGCTGGGTCTCTCTGCATCTGTAAACTGATTGATATCTGTGTCTGTAAAAACACCAGAACATTTTTCTGAAGAGTGCCATTAGATTTCAATGTGCATCTTCAGGTAACTATGTACAAAAATGAAAATCAGTATTAAATTTATTAAAAGTTGTCTCATTGCAAGACAGAAATTTTGCTTAACATGAGATCGGAAGAACACCAGAGCAAATAATCATGTTTCTTGCTCAAGCAAGATTAATTATTGCATCTGAATCAAATAGAGATGAAGCCACACAGTATCCATCAGATACAAGTTCAATTTAAGGTTGTCCTGGGTTCAGCAGTAGCAGTCATTTCTTTTCCTTCTTAGTAGTTGGTGCAGTGCTGTGATTTTTACTTTTGGCATGGGAACAGCACTGATAACACCAATGTTTTTAGTTGCTGCTCAGTAATGTTTACTTTGACCAAGGACTTCGAGTCTCATGCTCTGCCAAGGAGGAGGGGAAGCTGGGAGGAAGCAGAGACAGAACACCTAACCCAAACTAGCCAAAGAGGTATTCCATACCACAGGAAGTCATGTCCACTATATAAACTGGGAGCAGTTACCCGGAAGGGTTAGATCACTGCTTGGGTCGGGCTGGATATCGGTCGGCAGGTGGTGAGCGACTGTATTCTCTTCCCTTGTTATTTCCCTTATCATTATTATTATTGGTGGTAGCAGTAGTGATTTGTGTTATACCTTAGTTACTGGACTTTTATCTCAACTGGTGGGAGTTCCATTCTTCCAGTTCTCCTCCCCATCCCTCAGGGAGTGGGGGGGAGGAAAGGGGGGAAGTGAGTGAGCAGCTGCGTGGCAGAATTGCCAGCTGGGTTTAAACCACAACAAAGGTAAATAAAGTATTTTTTAAAATGTTTTCTCAAGAAATTGCTAGGTTTAGCTAAATTAAATTAGATATTTTAATGGCAGTGTTAATAAATAGTAAACATAATTTTTGATAGCAAATTATAATATGAATGGAAGATAATCTTATCTTTCGCAGTATAAACTGTATCTTAATATAATTGAGTGGTTATAGTCTCTTTACCTTCATCCAGCTATAGCCAAACTGGTCTCTTTTGAGTTTCTGTTCATACTCAAAGTAATATTCCACAAAATGTCTAAAAAGGAAAAAAATCTAATTTCATGTAACATCAGACTAAGACACTAGACTCCATCAATACACTTCCTTCACAGGGATAGTGCACAGATCTGAAGGCTGGTACACGAGTCCTGTTGCAAGTCTTGGGAGGGACAGTAAGACAAATGGCCAACCAAATAACACTGGATTTTAATTTCATCCAGTTTGAAGTAATTTCTAACACTTTTTCACTGAAACAGTAGTATTCAAAAGCCTGTCATAGCAAATCATTAAACCTAACAGAGAACAAACAAACAAAAAAAACCCCAACAAACAACCCCCCCCCCCCAAACCAAACAAATAAAACCCCTTCAACCCCCCTAAACTTATCTCTCTCCCCTGAGTTACTCACTGGCATCCTCTGAAGTCTGTCAAGATCAAAGCTTTGGATTTTATAACATAATATTCTTCTATCTATAACTACTTTTCTAGTCAAAATGGTTTACCAGAGAAATTGCAGTGAAATGGCCAGTTAATTTTTCTTTGCCTCATAAAGCTAGCAAGTAACACACCAGTAAAATAATCCAGTATGTTATACTGTTTCCAAAAGGATGTTTCATGTAAAGAAAAGAGAACTTGCATTTGCATTAATTCATTCTCAAAGTGTGGGATTATGATTTTTAAAACAGCTCTATTGTTATTTATACTTGCATTTTGATAACACTCAAGGGCTCTCATTACAACTGACTGATCTAGACATAAAAATTGAGAAAAGGCTGCTATTCAGCCAATATTTATTTTAGCCACATAGAAGTTAAATGCCTACATGGCCCATATCAACTAGACACTCATGCTGCATCTGAATTTATTCATCTTAAAGTTATGCATTTAGACTGAGCTAATTATTTAGGCTTCCTTTCTAATTAATAGGAGGAGACAGGCATCTTAAGAGGATGATTCATCTCTCCTTAAGACTGGTATAATGAAATGTTGGAAGTGATGCTCATGATCTTTTTCCACAGACTACAGAGCCTAAATATCTAGTTTAGACTGGATGTATACAAAAAGGAATAAAGTTACATTAAAAAAATCCCAATTTGATGGTGCATTGCCTGTTTGTGTTCAGCATAAAATAAGAAAAAAACAACTTTGTGCAATAAACGACTACTACATTACTTTTCAATTAGTATAATGTGCCCTAGCAAAATTACTGATGAAACAATTTCTTACTCTGTGAATAATTCCACTGAAATCTGAGAACTGGGGACAAGTATTCATGAGTTCTAGTTGCAAAATTTTGCTCTAAAGGATGTATTTAAGTATTCGTCCTTTCCAGACTGTACAGTTACCTGATAAATATTCTATCTAGAAATTATATTCAATACTGCTACTCAAGCCAGACAATATTTCAAGGAAGATGTTGTCAGAGATGACCAACCAACAGACTATGAGCTTAGCTTGACTGTGGTTCACTGCCCACTCCCTGCTGCCCTCTTGCCTAGGGACTACACACACACGGCAACTAAACCAGCTTGTGACTGGCCAGTCATTGCTAGATCCTCTTTCATGAGTTCCTCTTCACAGAAGAAAAAACACTTTAGCTCCTGACATATGAGAAGAAAAAGTCTGTTAGTCTGCATGGGCAGTATCCAGCAATTCATATGGATGGCATACATTTTGTTAGTGTCTTACTGGAATTAACCTATTCACATGCTCAAGTATTACACGTGTTCCCCTGACCCCCATCACACCATGGGAGACACATTCATTCTCATAATAGGGCAGTCCTGTCACACAAGGATTAGGAGGAGAGTAACACTGTACTCATCATATGATACAGCTATATTCAGATCATTTGATGGAAAAAATGGTATTGCAAGCAGCCCTCTCATTTGTCCACAAGGACCTGTTTAATTTGTCCCATTGCAAAGACTGAGAATGGCTGTATTAGAAGGGACGTAAACTAATTGAGAGGAAATGGTTGTATCTGGGCTATTACTTATGTCCAGCCTTTGTGTTCTTTCCCAGAAACACTATTATAAAGAACATGCATTAGAAAAAGCATTAAAAAAAAACCCCAAACATCTCCCATGTTTATCAAAACAAAATATCACAGTACATCATTTTTTCATGGTGATGTATTGGATGCAGGCGTCAATATGTCAGTAGCAGGGGGCTGCAGGGGAGGCCGCTGGAGAATAGACATGGGGCCATCCTGCGCTGAATAGTCAGTTCCAGCCATCCCTGCAATGCAGGCATAGGTAAGCCCGTCAGACAAGCTGGCAACATCCTGGAAAAACATATTTAAGAAAGGGCAAAAACCACTGTGGGGAACAAACACAGAGGGAATAGGGTGGAGAGGCAGAGACAGGACAGAGAGGAGGAGGAGGAGGGAACAACAAGGTCCGGGCAGCAGGAGCTGCTGCACATAGCTAAGCACTGATTTCATCCTCACAAGCCACCCATTGCCTCACTGAAGGGACAGAGCACAACATGCAGCAACACTGTAGTAGAAGTCTGGAATGAAGGCGTGGAGACTAGGAAGATGGAAGAAAGAAAACTGAAGTTGAGCCTGGGAAGTGGGAGGAAAGGTGTTTTCCCTGTACATTTAGATGTCTGTACTTTCTTGTTGTTTCCCAACACTCCAATAAAAAATTAAATATTTACGCTACCTGGCAATATATTAATTCCCCATGTCGTTTTGCCCCTGACAGTACTTATTAAGGTGTGTTTCCCTGTCTTTATTTGAACTCTTGAGTCTTCTCACTTCTGTTCCTCCCATTTTTCTGCTTTCTCCCTCATCTCACTCAGGAGCATGGGAAGGAAAGAAGCAAGCAGCTGTGTGGGTGCTTGGCAGTTAGCCAGGGCCAACCTACCACATTTAAAATGAAAAGGGGATGAATGGATCCAACGGCAAATTGCTTTCATTGATTACCATTAACCAAAAGTTTCTTTGCTGCGATCCAATCCATCTAGATTCTAAAAGTTAACTTTTTACCAGGGAGAAAAATGGCAAAGCTTTTTAAGTAAAAAATAATTCAATTGAGATCAGGTGACTTATGGTGTTGCTGGTGTAAGCAGGAAGCTTACAAGAAATAAATGAACAGCTTCCCTTTACTTTTAATTTGCACAAGTAAGAGGCATTTAAAATAAAAAAGTGTAGCTGCTTACTGAAGACCAAGTTTATTCTTTGAAGTTTCTACGCAATAGAAAATCTGGTTATGTTACCACTGTCACGGAACTAATATTTTGGGAATGGTATGTCCTTATCCTTCAAATAGTTGTGAACATGTCTCATGACAAATTGCTCTGAATTATTTTCACAGAAGTCTTTCTAGTGGGGGAAAATAAAAAGAATTTTAAATTAAAAAAAAAACAAAAAAAAACAAAAAAAAACCAAAAAAATCCCAAAAAGATAGTTTTCTGGTTTGTTTTGTTTTACATCTAAAAATTAAATTCATGATCTTTACTCTTACATCTAGAAAAATAGCGTGTTTAGCATTTACAAGGCTAAACCAAATCACTTTTGTTGCTCTTCTCTGCTGGGAGATTTTTTTACTATGTTATTTTGAACAGGGTTAAAAGATTAACCCAAATACCACCCATTTTTTTATGACCTAATGCAAAAGTAGAGCAAATAGAATAGGATTACCCAGTCATAATTTTTATTTTTCCCCTATTATCATGGTGAAAAAAAACCCTTCAGAAATGGCAACAGGGAAGAATTAAGATGGTAAGTCATTTTCTAACAAGCTGTAATGCAGAGATACTCCACTAGCATTATTCATTGCAAACACTATTAAATACAATTATTGGAAACAGATTTGAAAACAAAACACAGTGATAAGAAAACTAGGAGGTCTTACAAACCAGGAAAATGCTTACTCTGGAAAGAACACCTGTACAATTAGGAAAAGAAGGATTATGAGCTGTAAAGTGGTTATATAGCTGCCTGATCGCAAACTACATAGAATCACAGAATCATAGAAGAGTTAGGGTTGGAAAGGACCTTAAGATCATCTAGTTCCAACCCCTCTGCCATGGACAGGGACACCTCCCACTAATCCATACCACCCAAGGCTCTGTCCAACCCGGCCTTTAACACCACCAACAATGGAGCATTCACAACTTCCCTGGCAACCCATTCATAGATCATATTCTTCTAAAAAATGTGCAAGCCAAAGGGCAAAGACATTTACGAAATAAGGCGTATACATTAGAGAACTTTATATCCCAATTCCAAAGATCTTATCATTTAATAACTTCAGTGAGAATACCAAGGAACACCTGAGTTACTCCCTCAGAAAAACAAAATAAAAATAAATTATAAAATTGTAAATATACTTAGCTTGGTGAAATATTTGAGGGACAGAATTTAAACAAGATAGAAGCAGGCAACAATTAGAATGAAAGTCTTAAAATGAGAGACATCTGAAACAACAAATAATTCTAAGACTAAAAATATCTGCCTACAACACATGAAAAGACTAAGCAGGTTCTTAGAGTCTGACAAAAAAAAATCTCAAACAAATGAAATTTATATATTGCATTACAGCAATACAGGAAAAACAGCAATTTAAGCCACAAGATATCCAGTTTCCTTCTGCCTTCTGTGAGTACAAAACTCTTATTCCTTCCCTCCTCCTTCCCTCTCCTCTTCCTTTTCTCTAGTTATTTCTCTTTTTCATAGGAGCTCTAGGAAACTGGTAAATTCTTGCTGTTAAAACAGAACACAGCTCTTTTGCCCATAGGAGCTAAAAGGCAAAATCACAACACAGAAAAATAAAAATTTTCATTATCTCAAAACTATAGTAATTCGCTTCATTTTCACCTTATTTTATATGACATTTTAAGAGCACAAATAAATATAGTGAGTATTAAAAAGAGACTTTTTTTTTTTTTTGGTGGTAAACCAGTATTAACTTCCTTTTAACATTTGAAAGGTTACTCAATAATAGATTCACGGGTCTCATTATCTTTTGGCCTGGACTGGAGCATGCTGCAAGCATGTTTGAAGCGAATAACATGCTTTTTGAATTGTATCAGAATGTCTTTAAAGAAGTTCATGAGAAAGAACACTTTCCTTTGCTCTATGCCTTTAGGTACAACACAATCTTATGTTTTTAAAGGACGGATTCTGCTCATCAGTGAAAAAGAACATGTCACTTGCTCTGTCCAACATGCATTTTTCAGGACTAATACTTCACTGCTATTATTAGATAACTGCTGTAATTGAAAACATACTCAGTTGTCTATTATAATAACTTACATGAACTGGAGATGTGATGCTTCTTATGTAGCTTTATGTAACTTTTGTCAATAATTAATCCGTGCCAACAGCTTCTAATTTTCTTCATCATAGTTCCCAGTTTTGTCAGCAGCGCAGAATATAAACACTGGGAAGGGGGGGAGAGAAAGATAATAAAGTAGCCTTCTAGCTTACCAACTTTGATTTCTAATTATATGAAATTTGTAACACTAGGGATTCCTGTAGAAAGCATGCTTGCATACAACACCATACAACGACCAATCTGGCTAGTTTAAGACAATGTCAGAGGAAAATAGGACTGTCTGAGCTCTGTATTCTAAGATTTCCTTCTGAGTAGGCTGATCAACTGATTCTTTAGTACAATAGAAAAAGGAAGAGGACATTTTTAAACCATTATTTTTTAATTTAAAATACTGTCCAGGATGTGAAAAATCCAAGATCACTATCACTGTGAACCTGAAGCAGTTCAAACTTCTGTGTTCACAGCTCAGAGTGCCATAACCATAATTCTTGTTAAGTACTTCCTAACAATCCCAGTCAAATGTTCCATCTTTCTTCTATCCCTCTTGTCACACTAAGCTGATTTTATTCAATTCTTCATCACCCCCAAAATTCCTCTCATACAATCAAGAAGCCATCACACAAATTCTTCTGCAATCCTAATCTTTCTAAACCATCTTCCTACCATATTCCAAATCCCTTTCTACTCAAGATTCCTGTATTTCTGTGTCATCAATATAAACTCAGACTGAATACCTCTTTGGATGCAGCTCCTCAGCTCCTCCAATTCTGCTTGCCCAGATATTGGTATTATCACTCTACCATTACAACTCTTGATGCTGCTGCACATTTTTGCCTTCGTCCTACATTATTTCTTTTCTCACAGTACAGGCTTTTCCACTGGCCAGCAGTATACAGCACTCCCTACTGCTGAACATCTGGGGTTCTCCAGATGTTAAAGCAGCCTCAGCTGCAGGTCTGACAGGGATTTAACACAGGTCTGCACTTACTAAGATCCACCTAGAGAGCACCCTACGGGCAGAAGCAAAAAATATGTTTATGAGAAAACAGGATGTATGGAATACATATTATTAGCAAGTAACTACAAAACTGCATAGCAAGCAATATGCATGGTCAGTTTCTGTTCTAACACCAGTTTTGGTTAAATAGTCTTCTCTTTCATCTTCCTTCTTTCTTTCTCAGCATGGCTGCTAAATGCAGAGTTTCTGCTTAAGCCTAGCAGATACAACCTATTCAGAAGAGATTATTTTTTCCTTACCTTTTCTCTTTGTCTATTATTCCTTGCCATCCTCTCCCCCAGAGATTAACCTTGTATATACTGTCCTCTCAGTAGCTGTGTTTACCCTCAGTCAGCAGGTTGGATTTGTAAAAGATCAGAAAGACATTAGATTTATTTAATATAACTTTATAAGCTACAGTTAAGTCTTGCAGGCTTTGAATCAAGTGGATTTTGACACATTACATACACTGCACACAAACCACAGTCACTTCAAAACTACAAGCTGATTTTAGATCCTAACCTTCCTCCAAAACTATTTAACAATTCATTTTCATTTGATTCTTGAAAGAGACTGTAATCAAAATTACATACACTTTTAACATTACTTTTTAAACAATCAGAGCTTAAGTGGTAAGAGAAAAACCACTGTTGCACAGCTGGAAAATGTTCTTGTTCACAAACACCCTGCTTGCTTTTTTGTTCAAAATGCTTTCACTATTCAGGTAAAGCTTATACACTCCTTAACCTGTTGCAGGCAGGGAACGTTCTACCCTACCCCACTGCAATCTCAATAACAAAGTGCATTTTGTTGCAAAATAACTTGCCACCATAATTAACAGTATCTTACGGACAAGAGTAGATGGTATCAACCAACTTCCTTTTTTCCTTCCTTATCTAAAATAGACTGCATTAAGTTAAAGAGGAAAAGACAACACAGTGTATGTTAATTACTTCTAACAATGCTAATTCCCTGCCACAAAGAATTTGTTTTGAGCTGTGAAAGAATATGAACTTGAACTACACATGACTTCAATGTTTACGATTATATATAACTATATATAAATGACAGAGTTTGGGGCAGGAGGGGCATTTTACCTTGCAGCACGGAATTGTTTCAGTTTCTGTCTCTGGTTTTCAAACAAAATGGCTCTACACTGATTGTCCAAAAATGGATACAAAGTCCAGTCATGTGAATTGAAACAGAAGGGCGGAGGGAAGGAAGGACAACACTGAAAAAGACAACTTACTATACAATACCAACATGATTGCTACTTCAGCAGTAGGAAACAATCTCAATAAGCTTCCATAACGCCTATACACATATGCCTAACCAAACAATAAACTAAAACCAGTAATAAACTTGTTTTAGTTTATTACTCAAGATGTCCTGTTAGGTTTTTCAAATGCTAGTGGCTTTGCACCATTTTTTGGGAAACATGTGCAGTGCCAATCTCGGGTACATTTCTGCCTTCTGTACACATGGTAAACATTCCTGCTGAATATCTATGTAGCAACTTCTAAGAAACTGCATTAAAACCCCTTTAAAGCATAACTTCAGTTTTTCAAACTTTACCATCAGAGCCATGGCATTACTGAGATTCTACCTCTATAAATACACCCAGTAGCAGCCCATCCTGGTTTGCTCACTGTACATTGTCTTGGAAACTTATGTACTCCCAGAAAATGACTGCTCTCAGGAAGTCCAAAGACACTAATACAAAAAATAATACATAAAACCTTCAGAAGTGCTAGCTAGTTTATCTATTATCCTCTTCCCCCCACCCCAATTTATGTATTTTCCAGCAGGAAACTTGGTCAGAAAGATGCATGCCCAAAGCTGTTTTTTTCCCCCACAAGGATATGAATGAGGGTTCAACTTTGTTTTTTCTTCCATAATTTGTTAGAAATGTTTTTTCAGATACTTTGGTCTTCTGGTCACCAAGTGGGAGACAGTACCTACACATTTATATTTGAACATTCATATGTATAACAAAGTTCAACTCACTGAATTGGTAAAGGAAATTAATTTTTGTTTGTTTGTTTGGAAAGAAAAGGAGATGAAAAGATGCATGACTGGACTTATTTTAATCTAGTGGAGAGGCAGAGCTACCATGAGATAGACCTTTTGTCTCAGTTCATTAAAACATCTCTCACAAAGCTTTAGAAGTTTAGGATCAAATTCAATCACACCACGAAGTGTTCATCTACCAGCTACAGTACATACATATCTTTGTAAAAACCAAACATGATACACTGCTTTCTTAGACTAGCTGAATATTGGCACACACCTAAATGCTTATGCTTCCACATAAACCTGCTAATGCAAACTTGTATTTAATACTTGTATTTAATTTAATGCACCAATAACAGAGCTAAAAATGGAATAAAGGATATTTGTTAACTTCTCACTACAGTAAAACCCAAGGAACCTAGCTAATTTCAGAAGATGTTTTTGAAAGTCACACTTGTCCAGAATTAAAAAAATACAGCTCTGCTGTTCCTAGGGACTTTATAAAAATTGTATTATTTTATATTAGATATTTATTCTGTAACAAATCTTCAGCAAAAAAAAAAAAAGATGTTTAAAATTTATTCTTCGGCTTTGTCCAAAACCACTAATGCCAAGTTTCACTCTAAAAATTCTGTAGCTATGTAGTTACCGTGAGGGAAGTAGGGGAATCATTACATGAACTTGTGAAATATGTGGATTGCAGAGGACTTTGTTCAGTTCTGAGGAAGTCACAATGGTTTTTATTATGGAACTCAGTGACATGTTTTAATGATCTTGGTATTTTTTGTCATGGTTGCGCTTAACTTTAGTTAAGAGTTTAGCTAGGAGTTTAGCTGGAGGAACATTCTGTCTACACTATGGCAAGAATAAAGATCCAGGTTTGGTAGCCCCTACAGCCATAGTTTCTAACTGTCAGATACTTCACTAAGCTATCTCAACTCACAAACAGAACAGGATCTTTAAAGAAAGGTGGGCTTGCACAAACAGGAAAAGTATATTCCACTGAATCTAAATTAAATAATGTATTTGATTATATTTCCTAGATGTGATGAAGTCAGAAAAAGTAGATGGCTGTGCACATTCCCACCCTTTGTCAGGTCCTTCAAGAAGCAACAATCACGCAGCTAAATATATTTAAAAATTGAAAATGGGTAAGGGTTTACTATATTTCCAACAACTTTAAACAGCTTTAGTGCCAGCACTACTCTAGAAGATACTGGTGACAAATGTCAGTGACAAGAATGCCACCTACTGAGTGGAGCTTTGTGCTTCATGATGCACACAGGCTTTCCTCAGAGCTCTGTAGCTCAAGAGCACAGCCTAACCCTACCTCATTTCATGACCACAGCACAAGATGGCTAGTCTCTGGATGGCACATCTTACTTAATGAGGATATATAGCCATCTTTAATAGTAAAAGTCTTGCTAATAAATTTTTTAAAATTGCATTAGTCTAGTTTTTCCAGATAAGTGCATAACTGTTGGCCTAAAAATGAAAAGCCAGTGAAAAACAGATTACAGAGTCAGACAGTCAAATGCGGTCATTAATGTAACACTCATTCCCTACTGCTCCTAGCAGCCACAGGGCTAAATGACACATGAAACATTTTTGAAACAGTGATACAAGCATTCATTTTGTAACACAGCTTTTTTGGAGATAGTTGCCTTATCAGGCTTGCAAGATGATAGAAATGTTTCATACCTAAAAATGCAGAAAAATCTTTTAAACTATATGAGAAGAGGCAGCAAGCTCTTCATGGGCTAGATATGCTGTCAATGATCTCTTACAGTGAAGTGTAATATTGGCTATTCTTAATTAATGAGGATACAGCTAGAAGTGATCCATAAAGAAAATTTTAAATTAAGCAAGTGGCAGCAAAAGCTTTTCGCTTACTACAAAATGGGAACAACCTAAGCAGCAGTAGTAAAAAATACTCGTAAGAGTTACAAATCATTCATAACTGAATAAACTATGGCAAAAGTGCTATTTCAAGTCTTACGTTATTCAAACTTATGCTGTACCTGGAACTAAGAAGGCAGTCTCTTAGTAAAACATGGCATTTCTATTTGTCACTTATAAACCCCACTGCTACAAAAATGTATCTGAGTGGTGGACTTCTCTAAGGATACAGAAAAGCTGGAAACCTGAAGAGCAAACAAAAGGCTGAAAGCTTCAGAAAGCATTAACTTATGAGAAAATGTTAAAAGAATGAAATTTGTTTAAAAAAAAAAAGGAAAAAAACATAGAGGAAGAACAAAGATATCCTAGAAGAGCAAAGATTAGGAAAAATTTAGGTAGAATCTCTGGACAGACATTTTAAGCCCATACAATTCTGTCTCAAAGAATTCATCTATATCTTGAACATCTCTTCTGGCCTTACCAGCATGTAAGCATATATGAAAAGAAAATTTAGGAATCTTTCTGTCCTGCAGCATCACTGTAAGCATCATTCACCTCACAGAACCCGAGGTGAAATGCTTCAGATGTGCTTAGTAGGTGGAGCTAGCTGTCTTAGGAAATAAAAAAATGAAAAAAATCAGGGACTCACTGGCTTCACAGCACTGAGACTATATGCTTCCTTCTAGGTAGACCTAATATCTGACTGTCTCAGTATTTACAAGTGGTGTTTCCATTTTACAAATGTTTTATGAAAACAAGTATCTGTTCTTTACCTTCTGCTAAGAAAATTCTAGTTCAAAGCACAAAATAGGAAATAAGGCTACATCATTTTCTCATATATTTTGTTACAACACACTGAACCTAATTCCTCAAGGTATGTCTCCCAGCACTACCTCGGCTGATAGCATGATTACTCTGATCATGTAGACAAACATTCTAGGCCGAGTGTCAACAAGCTCATTTATCTCTGCTCAACTGTTCTGGGTAAGTACAAAATTGCAACGCCATGCACCCGCAAAGTAAGCAGAATGTCTGAGCTCTGGAAATTCAGTTCTACAGCTTGTTGCATGCTGAGTGGGGAACACACATACAAAACCTGACTCTGAAGCATTACCATTCAGTGGCTTAGAGACCTTGCAACCCAGAGAATCACAATCCTTCTATCTCTTTTCCATATGAAGCTATAATTGTTGCAGCCTTTGAAGAGGTTGAGCTGAACAAGACTGAAAGGGACCACTGGAGGGGTCAGTGCATTCAGTTCCACCCTTATTGCCAGCAACCAAGTGACAGATGTCTTGCTCAGGAAGGTTGACAGAATGCGTATTCGACATGGCACAATTTTTTTCTTGTAATCCGTAACAATCAAACTGTAGTAAAATGAAAAAAATATAGTTATAAAATTCACATGCAGACAAGAAAGAAAACCAACACCCAAACCAAAATTTTAGGCTCCTGCAACATTAGAAAGTTAGATAAATAGAGCTGCAAACCAAGGAAATGCAATCCCTTCTCCCCTAAACTTTCTGGTAGTTTAAGGCTAAGAGGGACCACTAAGCACTTCAGGATTTCAATTACAATGCCACTGCTAATCACCTCAATACTCTGCCTGAGTGCAGCCAATGTTTTACTAGAAGACAAAAAATTATGTCAAAAAAGCTAATTCAGAAGCCATAGAGGAGAGAAAATTATTCTCACTGACTTGAATGGAAACAAAAAAAGGCCCCTGAAGCATGGCATTAAGGCTTAATTTCTCAGCTTCAGAAACTGATTGTTCTGTTGTACCATCCCATCCATAAATACAGCAATTGACATCTAAAAAAATCTTAAAGAGTTGTTCTTGTCTCTTGTGTGCTTGGTTGGCTTTTCCAGAATTTCACTCCTCATTGCTCCTTAAAAGCCTTTTTATAGTGCCTCATCTAAATTTATGGATGACCAATACATATCTTCTTCACTTTATTCTCTTGAAGCATAACACATCATCTTTCTTGCCTTTGTAACTACTTCATGTGGCAAATAGCAAAATCTAGAAAACAGGTGGCTCCCCTCCCCCCCTACCTGCTTGGCTGTAAGAAGACCCATATGATTGATTAAAGAGGATAGATTCCCTTTTGACTCATGTAATGAATAAAAGGTTACTCAGATCAGCAGGTGTATTGTATTATTTAATTGCCTTAATATACATGCTCATTTTCCCTTTTGCAACCATAAAAACATGTACTAAAACAATAATAGGGTGAAAAGGTCTTGTTTGGTGACATCCAGCACTGGAGGGGTTTCATTTTCTGAGGGCTTATAGACTCAACTATAACAACTGTTGTGAATCTCAGCTGATAGACTTAAATGTAATTTAATTAAGCTAATTCATTACAAGTAATTTGTTACTAATAGTGGGTTTAACAGTAGTTCATGTACATCATTGCAAAAGCTTTTAAATTACTGAATTTATTCAAATCTTTAGATTCTTTTTTAATATGCAAATCAAAACGGATTATAATCTGTTTATCCCCTTTGCCAAGGTGCCTGCAGAACAAGAAAAATAAAGTCAGTCACTTCTGTGTGAAACACATAGTGCATGACATTCTTATAAATGGTACAAAAATATGTAAGTGAATCCATTCTTCAAGCACAATATAAAGTCATGAAATAGGAAACTGCAATTTTTGAGTCAAGTGTATTACCTAAGAAAACACATTCTGAAGCTTTTACTTTCCAGAAAAAGAATTCAGGTAAGCTTTAGTAATGTGGCAAACATTTTAGCTTCAAGGTAAACAAATCCCAAACAAACATATAAAGGTTAAAAAAGGTTATGAGAACTGTATATGCGAAACATTGTGTTGTGTACTTAATAACCCCATGGCTACAAGGCTGAGTGTTTCACCTTATCTCACATGCAAGAACAAAGTGCTCTTAATACATTACTACAAAGCCACAGAAAAAAAGACTCATTTGGAGTAGGAAGAGTCAGCTAAAGGCAGCTAATTTACATTTGTTCAAACACCTGGACATCCACACATGTATATATCATGTAACATCATAAAATATAAAACTTGGCAAATATTTACTCATCTGCTTCCCTATACGCCTAGACAAAAAGTGAAATTAATTTAAAAAATGCACAGGAAATTAACTGTGTTCTTCAGACTTTAAGGGATTCAAGTCTACTTGCATCTCAGTAACCAAAGTTCCTTTCCCAATAAGCACACATCAGGTCCTTAGGCATATAATTAACTATCTGTTTTCATGGCTACTCTACCTCCACCACCTAATGCTTCCTACAACTCAGAAGTTATTAAAGTCCTCATCACTTGAAACAGGCTTAAAGTAAGTGATAAAAGGCAAACAAAAGAAAACAACTGCACAATTCCCAATCTCAACTTCTTCACTTATTAAAAAAACAAACCCAAATACTACTGCTGAAATCTTTGAGACAAATATTTAAGACAGCTCAAATAAAATTTAAATCAGCATTTTCACTTACTGTGCATCTAGAAAACTACACTCCACAATGAATTACAAGTTCTCCTTGGACTTTCATCAAGTTTCATTATGTTAGTAAAAAGACACAGTCACACTGAATAAACCTAAACAGTTTGCCTATTTTGAGAAGATTTTCTTGTGTCTGAATGCAGCTTTGAATAATCAAGTAAGCTAACATTACACTGATTATCACAGATGAGCTGGAGTAAAGCAAAGCAAATTGAGGTCATCAGCCTGTGAGGTAGCCTGACAGTCTTAAAATGTACACACTAAGATATGCAGCACAAACCACTTAACCATAAAAAGTTCATCTTGTGGGTTACACTTCAATTTTATAAGCTTTTTTCATACAGGTTGCCTTTAGGATTTATTTCCACTTTAAATAAACACAAGTTTTGCATAAGCCTTATGTTTTCTGAGATGAACTGGACACTAAAAATAGTTTCTCCCTTTTGAGGAGAATGGAGGAGGCAGAGTTGTGATCAAAATATGCTTTTCTTTAATTAGAACAATAAATCAAGATATCTGACTTATGTAGCTTTCCTTTTTTATTTTTTTTTTTAAAAGTACAGGCGTTAGTATGCCAGCAAATACAACTAAAGACAGGGTTCCTTTTCCTTTTTTTTTTTCACCTCAGGTATCACTGCCATACAACCTCATTACTCACTCTCTTGAAACTTTTGCTTTTACAGCAGAAACACATTCTTTCTTAAAATAGGAGAATGCTACCATTATAATTGTTGATATTACTATAATAATTTTTTTTATTCCTTTTAACAGAGTAACACTTTTTTGGACACACTGTACGTAGGACATTATCTTTCTATTGATTCTAGCTATGTTCTCATCTAAGTGAGCCACTAAGGAGGCAAACACATTTGCTGACTGAAACCAAGTTGGAATGTTGACTTGTTGCACAGTGTTTATTGCAGAAACAAAAAGGCTGTGGGCATTCTTAACACTTATATAAGGTTACAAAAAAAAAAAAAAAAAAAAAAAAAAGGTCTGGAAGCACAGGACCCGTTTTCCTAAATCTATGCAAGACCTAAGAGGTGTACATTAGCACTATAGACAACATTTTTACAAGACATTTAAGGCAATGTGCACAGTCTTTTTCCTAGCCTACACAGGCAGGATCTAAGCAGCATTATCAATTATAATCATTACAAAATAAGACAAATTAAAACCAAATAAATCAACCAGAAAACCAACACAAAACTCAAATAACTTCGAAAGTCAAGTTTTATTATTAAAAAGGTACAAATAAAAGCCAAGGTTGTTTTATTTGTTTTCCTATTTCCAAGATAGAAAGAGGCATAAGGACTTTGTGCCTATAATATTTCTCACAAATGGAGGGTGAGGGTTCTTTTAAGGGATAGGTTTTGGGGGCAGGTAAGATGCATAAGGAGGATAACTTAAAATTCAAACGTGATTGTATGACACCTACAGTTAGGGTTTTAAAAACCACCTCTAACTTGCTAAAAAGGTGAAGTATTGCAAATTCAAATGAGGGAACTGTCAGAAAAAAACTCCAATTGCCAAGAGGCCTGCCTACAGACAAGAGAGACAGGACCTCCCTTATGTGAAACTGCAACTACCCGTTGCCTTCCCTCGGAACTGCGAACCAATACAAATCTTCAAGTCAGTATGTCACCTTGTAAGCCTGACACAGCTCTTTCCATGTCTGCTTCTGCAACTGGTATTTCAGCAATCTTGATACCCAAGGGTGAGTTACCTGCATTAAAAAAAAAAAAGGGGGAAGGCTGATGAGCAAAGGTTTACCTCTTCCACTAACAACCGCACACATAAAACTGGATGATGTGTCAGTCCAGAGAGATTTTGCTTTGTCGCAAGAGCACTGGCTTCGTTTTTGAACTTCTTAAATGCTTAAAGCCCCCCCCCAAAACCCAAACAAACCACCATGCAAAACAACCCAGAATTAACTATCTCTGCACCCAGCAGCCCTTTCAAGAGATGGGTTTACACTTTTCTCACAGTTTCACATAGATCAGTGCCTGTTTATGGCTCCAGTTACTAGCGGTAATACTATCCTTGTAATTTTCCACACAGGCACACAAAAGCTTCGTGGAACGCTGCCTGAAAATGTCAAAACTTGTGCAACTCCCCAGTATGTCCTGTAAGCAGCAGCAAACGGAATCTGAAATGAGAAGTCCCCCTCCAGAAAAGGCCCCATGCAAAGAAATAGGCTTTGTTTTTAAAACAGAACCACAAAACAACCAGAGACAGCCCGGCGCCCACACTCCCAGCGCCGCTCCCGGCACACACCCGCGCTCCGCGACATCCCGGCTCTCTTCTGCTCCCGCCGCCCCGGCAGAGCGCGCTTGCGCCGCCAACTGCCACACAGGAACCGCGGCTGCTCTGGCCTCGCCATGTCCGCTTCTTCTTCCTCCTCCGCGGCCTCGCTGCGGCCAGTCACTCACCTGATCTTTGACATGGACGGCCTTCTCCTGGGTGTGTAGCTTTTGCCCTTCTCCCCCGCCACGGCCTGGCCCCTCTCTACCCGGGCACACTGCGCAGCCGGGCCCTACCCGGCCCGTTCGCTCGCGCGGTAAGGGGTCGTAGCAGCCCCCTTCCCTCCCTGCTGTGACGCGCCGCCCCTCCACCGAGGCGCCTCCCGAGGCCAGACCGGGCTGTCCAGCCGCTTACTTGACGGTCTCAGCGCTGCGGGCGAGCAGGCTGGGCACCAGGGGTGGTGTTGGTTAAACGCGTTTTACTTCCTTGTCCCGCTGCCCCCTGCAAACGTGGGCAAGCTTCTGAATTAAAAGGTCCAGGGCCAAGACTGAAAAGGGAGCTTACACTGAAACATCGGTGGAGGACTGACTGAGGTTAGGGTGGCTGTGAGTAGAGACATGAGGAGCAAATTGGGGTTAATAAGCCATGGGGAGCAGATGTAGGGAACGAATGGGTTTCCAGTTTGTAAGTGGCCGTGACACACGGAGAGTTTCCTATCCGGGGGTGGCTTCTGCTGGATGGGATTATCCAGGAGAGCACTTTTAAAGTGTTTAGAGCTACAGTCTGCAACTGAAAAGCCTGGAAACTGCTGTGATAGTCAACCCCTCAATTGTTATTTTGGTTTCAGCTTTGAAAGGTTATTCTGAAATCTGTTGCCACCAGTGCTATAGCTGGATTGCACCTTGAGGTTTGGATTGTCAATATGACTAGAGCAGCTTTTAAGTCTGTTCTTAACTATTTGCTGAATCAGGGCCTTCTGCTGTGTGTCTCCTGTGGAAAAACAGAGTATTTTTGCATGTGCCTTGGTTTTTTAGATAGTCCATGTAGATTATCATACAGGAGCTATCTTTGTATGTGGGTGAATTCTTCAAAAGCGTGAGCTTGAGGTGCCTGCCTTCTTTCTGCAAAACTAAAGTTATTGCAGTTTCTGGAAAGACTTCTGTGAAGTCTAATGAGTTATTCTGCAGGAGAGGTGCGCTTTTCCCTTCTTCAGGCCTATAAGAGATGAAGGCTATTCAGTTATCATGATTTAAACCAAAAACTGGTTTTATTTATATTGTCATAAGTCAAATAGTTTCAGTAACTTTAGAGCCTTTGGCTTCAATTTGTATCATTTGCACTCTCAATGCACCATGCGAAACAGTGATTAAGTTATTTAATTTTCAGTTTCACCACTGGGGTCTCAAATAGCCTGGGGTTGTGTTTGCTGGGGGTTTTTGTTTGTTTGGGTTTTTTATTAGCGAATTTCATTTTTATTTAGAAGTTTCAGGGAAGTTTTTTTTGTTTTTTTTTTTTTTTTTTTTTTTTTTTACTTACATATGACTGCTTTTTAGTGGAATTTGAAAATCTGTTTCATAGAGAATACTCACCTGAACACCTGAACAGGACAGTGTAGGTAAGCAATATGAATGGGTAGGCATTGATGTGGATGCATAAGAATTCTGCATCAGTTTTAAGTGAATCTGTTATGTGCAGGTATTGACAGTATAGGTGCTCTGGCTTTGGACAGTAGTAGCTAAAGACATTTTTCTCAGATGCTATCCTGTCAATGTTTAGAAATTGCCTTGCTGTAACATTCCAGACGA
Organism: Myiopsitta monachus; assembly: GCA_017639245.1. Lineage (NCBI taxonomy): Eukaryota > Metazoa > Chordata > Aves > Psittaciformes > Psittacidae > Myiopsitta > Myiopsitta monachus. Next base: position 32,787,408 of record CM029927.1, read on the forward strand.
GCAAAACAGTTTGAAGTTCTGAGTCATATTTAGTTCTCCAAACTCCTGGGGTTCATACAGTGAAGAAACATTAAAAGTAGCCTAGATTATTAACTGTACCTCTTACTGGGAAAGTAATTATAAGTGATACATAATTCTTGGACTTATGTTTTTCAAGACTGAGCCACTCGAGGTATAAACCTTCTCCTTCCTGTTATTAAATTTATCTGTTGTAAAGTGCAGCTGCAGAGAAATACTTTGTCACTTTCTGGATTCCAATAAAATAGCAGGCATAAATTTTGGCATGTTGTGTGCTTATATATAAAATATGCTTACGTGAAGTGTTTATGCACCCTAGTGTAATTTATTTTTCTCCCTATATATGAGACAAGGCATCCTTTGCCTGATAAATATTTGTTGTGTTGTGTTGTGTTGTGTTGTGCTACAGTGTGATTTTGAGTTCTTCTATTTTAAAAACTTGCATAGAAAGAGTATGTTGTATTTCAGTAATCTTTCAGCTGTGATGAAAGCTATACTTATGTATAAAATTACTCTGAAAATACTCTTAAGTGTCATACAGTGCAGAGGCATAAAAGGGACACCGCCTTGATGATTTCTGTAATGTACGCTTCCTTTCAGTAGACTTACAGAATGTTTCAGCCTCTAAATACTTTGAGTTTTGTCACATCTTTAGCAATTTTTTATAAACCTGTTTGTTTCATGACAAATTGTGGCCCTTAGGAGGCAGAAAAGCAGTTGAGAGTCTGCTTGGACTTCCAGCAGGATTCATAAATGTTTCAAGAAATTTGTAATAATTCTGGGAAAGGACTGAAATAAGGCTCACACAGGCTAGACGCTTTCTGCCCAACCTGTCTGCTATTAATCTTCTCAATGAGACAAGTGGTTATATTGATGTAAAGCTACGCAAGAAATAATATCATATTAATTTTTTCATTGAAATTCTTAATGTGTCAAGTAGTGTTAATCAAAGATGGTAAAATGAATTTTATTTTGAGGAGCACATATTTCTCAAGGCTATACAAACCTGCTTACATAACTTGTTTTGAAAGAGCACAAACAAAGTTTTTGGTGTCTGTTATCTAAAACTACACTTTTGTAACTTTTTGAAGTACCTTCATAGCTGGTTGCATTTTTCAGGATCTGAAGCTTTAGGTTTTTCAGAGTAAAGTAGTGTGTGAAAAAGAATGTGACTGTTTTTGGAAATTGTCACCTAAGCCTCACTGATTTTGTAGGATGAATATGTATTGATCTGTAAGCAATGAAAAATCAAGCATTAAATTGATCTAGTGTAATGTGCCATGAGCTTGCTTCCTATAGCTGACATGCTTGCTTCTGATTAAGGAAGGTACGATATCTTCTGATAGGAAGATTTCCAAAATACTCATGAATAATTCATAACTGTGAGTGTAAAATCTTTAAATGAGGTCTGAGGAGCTTACAAAGTTTTTGACCTTGGAAACAATCCAAGTGTTACCCTATAGAATCTGCATCCATATACTTTAGTGGCTAACGCTGGGCTATGTGAAAGTGTTGCTGAGTCTGATCTTCTGTGACTTCATCTCTCTCATCTCTTTAACATAATTGAAACTGATTAAGTTGTCCTTGAGTCCCACCTTGATACATCACCTTATCTTCGATAGGAAAGTTCTTACCAGTGGAAGTACTTCATCCCTTTTATTCAGAGTCCTTCTGTATCCTTATTTGAAGTGTTATCTAACACCCTTTTTTCAGCATTTATAATCAATGCAGTTCACCCTTCTGGGTTTTTTATCCTTCTGGATTACCTTCTCTTTCCCTTTGAGGTGTTGGATGGAATCTTATTTTTTTCATCTGTTGTTCCAATTGCAAGGAAATTAGCACACTAGAGAGTAATGCTCTCATTTAGTAAGTGAAATTTGTGAGCAGCACTTCTGGACAGCTTGTTATTTAATACGTAAAACTAATCGAAGGACTTGTTCTTGTGGTAAACTCCATCTATAATATAAAAAACAGCCTTAGTGCTAGTGTACTGCAGTTACAGTCTGCTTTATTATACATATGTAGCACGATTTAGTTGGTAGAGTTTATAAGTGGCGCTCAGTTTACTGTGTAGTATAAGCCACAGGAAAAGAAATAACTAAATTTTAATTTTTGGTGTACTGCCATACTTTTTTTTTTCCTTATCACTTTTGTAGTGTCAAATTTCTCCTTGCTTTTCTACAGCAAATTCTAACAATAAATGCTCAGAACTTGTACCGTAAATTTCTTTTTCTTTAAATGCTTTAGTCTGTTCCAACAGAAGACTTCTCTTCAATGTAGTATAATTTAAACTATTAAACCTACTTACGTGTGCACTTATTCAGCACACACAATACAGGATTAGCTGGCTAAAATAAAAAGCCAGAAGCTAGAGACCTTTGATACTTAAACACTTTTATTATAGTTGAACTGTTTAATATCTGATTCTGACATTTTAGCATATTGTAAAAGCATACAAAAGCAACACTGAAGATAGAGAAACAAAAAATCTATACTGAATTTGCACAAAATACACAACTAGAGCAATGCTCCCAAGGATCTATCTTCTCAACTACTCCATAGGTTGTAGGTTTTACCTATGACGAGTGTTAGGTTTGTTATGTCATTGTAGCCAATAGCTACCCCACCATCAGAACACAGATAGGATTGAATATTGCCTTTGTTTTTGTAGTGCCTAAACTTATAGGGGGCTGAAAATGTCCTATATTAGAAATTATATTCTCTACAAGCTTCATGCATAACTATTAATTTTTCCTGACAAATGAATTTATGAAAACTGCAGCAAAGATACAGTGTTTCTTAGCATTGTACTTAAAGCTGAACTAAAGCTAAATTAACATGCAGGGAGCATCACGCTTCAGTGTAGAAAGTTTAGTCATGTATTTTATTAGGAGTAGTGACCATTTTATGTAAATTATTATCCTTGCCAGCCCCTTAGTGTTGTAAACCAGCATCTTTATGTAAGATAAGTCAACTGCATTCAGGTAGATGTAAAAGATGGTTTCTAAAGTAGCTTAGTTTTGCAAGATACCTTTTCCATAACTCAGTCATGTTGATCTGTACAGGCCACAGGTATGCCAGCTTGTTCTGACCATTCACGGGGGGGGGGGAAGAAGTAGTTTAGGCAACTGGGATTGAAAGTTGCTGCATTTGCAGCTGCTGTCTCCTTTGTGTGGAGGAAACTCTTAGATTCTTGTGTGCCACTTCTAAGCAACTCCTGTATGGCTAGTCATACAGGTAATCTCTGGTTTATAATATAGAAGAAATTAACTTGCAGTTAAATTCATTGCAGTGTTGAGATTCACACAAGTTTTGGCATGTTTTCTTTCTCCCCAGTGTTATCTACTAATTGTCACAGAGGTCAGAACTCAAAAATGTACTCCTACTTTCATTTCGTTGCACAAGTTGCCTAGGAGATTGCTGGTACAAGAAAACTGGTAAGAGTTCCATGGTGGCGTTTGCTGATGTGCATGCTGTCTTTTATTTTTTAGTGTGAATGGGAGGTTAAAACAGCTTCCTATTTCTTCTGCACCTGAGCAAATAGCACCAATTCAACTAAACATCAGTCCTCTCTAGATTGTCCTTCATTATGTCTTAAGTGCAGGAATTAATCTTTTTAGGCTATAAACTGGCAATCTTTTAAGCCTATTTTCTGCCTCTAGGTAGTGGAGACTTTCTTGCCATTCTCCATTTCCATCTGATTTTGGGGAACAAAGAATGAAACAAAAATAGTGTCTTGCCCTTGTGTTCTATACTTGTATTTTGTTGCATAAACAAAGAAATTAAGGATATTATTAGATTAAAATACTGCATAGATGCTTCATGAGCAAGTTTTGGACATAAGTAAAACAGCTCCTCATTGAGAATTAATTAACCATAAGTAGAGTAAATAGGATTTGTCATATACTGGAAAATTAGCATGTTAATTTAACAGCAAGGAAAATTTTGGCAAGGACATAACAAACATTCTAACCTATAGTCTAACTTCTATTATTCCCATGATTGATTTGCAAATTGTCCATCCACATGGTTGCCTGTTGTTTGTGGTTAGAATAATCCAGAATTGGATCTTAGTTCACCATCTGTAAAACAGGTTTGGTTTGTTTTTTGGTGTTTTGTTTTTTTTGTGGTTTTTTTTTGTTTGTTTGTTTGTTTTTTTTTAATTTCTGTAACAGTTACCACATTTCAAAATGCCATGGGCAGCATTAGCAGTGATCGCTTTTTCCCCCTGGGAGGGTAACAGAGGAATGTTCTCAAGCTGAAGGATCCCTGATTTGATTTGAATATTGTACATAATTTGCACTCAAATGCAATATATGTTTTGTGCTTATTTATTTATTAGTTGAACCACACCCAAAGCATTTGGTTTCAAAATAAATAAAACAAAACAAAGCTGCTAAATAAATTAATCCCAAGAGATTTAAAAAATTTCCACTGTTAATAATGTAGCTTTTCTTTTCTGACTGTTACACACATTGAATTGTTTAGGGGGTCTTTAGCAAGTGGAAGGGTTTGTTTTGAAGGTGCTAGGAGTCTAAAGGTTCCCTTCAGTGATTTTAAAGATGTACAAAGCAGTGTGACCATTTGTAAAAATTAGTCTGTGCCTAAATGCACAATCTGTTTGTAGATTATAAGGTTTTATATTTGTTGGCTGTGTACACTGTTTTGTGTATAAAGTTCCAATTATTTTGCTTTGAATGTAAATAATTAGGTGCCATAAATGGAACAGATTTTCATACAAAGGTGCATAGAATTTTACCTTATAATAACACCATTCCAGCTGTTGCATTCCAGTTTTCTTTTTACTTAAGAAGAAAAACAACATTAACAACCCAGCATTTATTATGCTGCATACCAGTGGTAGTTAGACTGTATGCCATCTTAGGCCCAGCTCTGCAGCGCTTGTTCTTAGTTGTAATTCATTCATGTAGCCTTTCTGTGAGTAGCCTAATTGAAGTCTTTGAGACTGGAATTTTTAAAGACACCTTAATTTGTCTGGATAGTACAGTTTACCATCAAAATTCTGCTCTGTAAATTCTGTTGTATTTTCTCCAAGAGACAATCTTAATCTTGATACTGCCGTTTATGCTTCTAATGTTAGGGAGGAGGCATGTTGGGTTTTTTTCTTGTTTTTAACAGTTTTGTTTTATTTTTTAACTATTTCTTAAATTTTTTTATGTAAGATTAATTGGTGACACACCTTCATGATGATGGTAACTTTTCCAATATGGTCATTGCTGTTATAAAGACCAGGAACTGTGTTAAGTAACACAAAAGCCATTAAGCTAAATATCTTCTCCCTTCCAATATGATATCTATTGCTTTCATTATGGGCAACTGATTTGCATGATGTAGAGACTGCTAGTGATGGTTGCTGCTTCTGTTACGTGTTTCTGTACCTCTCTCTATTGATTACTGATATCTCACTTTTTACTTCCTGTCATTCAATAACCACTGAGGAATGCTTGTCTCTGTTTATTGTAGCTCTTTGATATCTAACAATTACTTTTTTCCTTTTTTTTCTTTATATTTTGCTTCTTGAAGGGTTGTACACCTATTGACTTGCTTCCTCTATGCTTTCTGTTCTTGTGCAGCTTTTACTAATTTTTAATTCCTGTTATAATAAATACTATTTTCCGTATTGGTTTGGCAATAAATCTTAATGCTGTAATTTGAAAGAACTTGTATATGAGTGGACACTGCTCTTTGCCAAGTATGGTTTTTCTAGTGTTCTCTATAATAGTTGTTTGGGTTTTTTAAAATGTATTCTTACTTTTCTTCCTCTTTTCCCTTTTGGGGTATATGAAGTATTTTTTTAAAAGTCCTCAAATAAGTCTTACTTCTAGTAAACTGTGTGTCTCTGGTGTAACAGGTTTATTCCTAATTCTTGAAAGCTTTTCTTGGAACACCAGTTATGTATCCACACTCCATACATTGTTCCCCCCCCTCAGTTTTTGCCTCTGCTGTGCCTGTATGTGGTTATTTTTTACAAGTTTTGGGCATGTGCAGTTCATCAGGATAATGCAAGACAACTGCAAGGAAAGCACAGCTTATTGTCAGCCCAGTCATTCTACCTAACATACATGGGAATTTACTTATGATCTTTGTCTCTGTCATTGTATAGTATGTAAGACAGTATACAGTGTCTCGTTCTCCCAGCTCATTAATGTGCATTCTCTGAGCTGGTATTATAGGTCCAGCAGCCCTTTGCTCTCCAAAGGATAGGTGGATACCTGTCAGTCCTTTGCAGCAGCTCAGTGCTTGTGGGTGCTTAACTGAATGGGTTTGCTTCCAAGCAGCTCAGCCCTCTAGTTCAGTCCTGGGCATTGATTGTCTGTTGTAAGTACTAGTTTACTCAGGTTCTCTTCCACAGTGTTGCTATATACTGCAGTTACCCACTCATGTTAGGAAATATTTTTGAACATGATCTCTTTAAAATTGTGTTCTGCTTCAGTCAGTACATTTGGGTGTAATGTAAACTGCCACAAAGTACATATTCAAACTAATAGACCCCTATTCGATTACTTATTTGACCAGTCATGAGAGGGAGTGTCTTTGCTGGACTGGGAGGTTTTGTGAGCTGACACAAGTACTGTTCTTTTAGGAACATCTCTAAGAAAGAGGGAAAAAAGGTACTCTAATACTTGAATAGGAATGGAATGAAAGATAATGTATATTTAATGAAATAAATGGGATTAGAGAGTATCAGAATATCTAAAGTGGGATTTAAGGTGGAGCATGAGTACATGGAGAGATAATTTTATCTGAATAAAATGTTTTATGTTGAGCAATTTTTGGTTTGTTTTGTAATATATGTGCAGGAAGCTACTTTGACCTGTCTCTTAAGGGCAAAAGAGTAGACTAAGGCATGCCTGTAAAGTGACATAACTTTGAATAATGTCATCATTATGCTACCAGACCATTACTACAAAAAATAACATCATGTGAAATAGGTGATCTTTTTAGGCTGAGACTCAATCCTCTCTATAGCATTATAATATTATTGGACTAGCAAAATATTCTTTGCTTTGTGGCTCAGGGGAGATGGCGCTACAAAGAGCATATCACAATGCAATAAATTTCTAGTCTTTAAAAATTAAAAACAGTGTTTCATGGGGAGCATATCTCAGGAAAATGAAAATATTTTGGCCACTAAGGTATTGTAGTGTATCTAATTGCTACTCCACTGCCTAATAACTTGCATTGTTATTATTGTTGTAGATCATATTTTTATGGTATTTATCCTTCTCCCATTTTTAGTTAGGATGTCTTAATTTTCCATGAATGAAGACATCTAAGAACAAAGAGCGAGAAGTAGTGTTCCTATTCTGGTTTTGTGTCTTCTAGAACTTTAAACTTTTTATTTGGCAGTTGTTTGCAAATTGTACAGTATTGTAAAATGTAGGTTCTTAAAATGCTTGACTCACCATTGACTTTGCATAGTTTACTGTTTATCATGGTTTTGCCTTTTTCAAAAAGGAAGTGAACTATTTCCCTTCCTTCTTTTGGAAATTGCCACAGACAGCAGGTAATTAGCATGTGCGCTTGGAAACACTGTAGAATAACAAGATAAAATCAAAGCTCTAGGCTCTAAGGGTTAGATTAAAAAAAAAAACAAACAAACAAACAAACAAACAAAAAAAACCCCACCAAAAAAAAAAAAAAAAAAACCACAAAAAATTTGCTTCTCCCCCAGGCAGTAATGAAAGATGATTGGATAGTTTGTTAACATGGTTTTTCTTGCCTCATTACCCTGGTTAATTGAGAAATGGCTATATGTTCTTAAAAATTTCTACTGAGGGGAAAAAGAAAAGCTATATTCTAAAATTTATAGTAAAAGCATGGAAGTTATCCCCCTCTTCACCTATTCCCTTTTCTAATACTGTAGTTCAACATAGAATAGATTCATGTTTTCATTTTCTTCCTTCTGTTACAATTGAAGCTTTCAAGGGAACTAAAGCAAGTATTCCTGTTTGACCTAAAAGTTTCGGTATTTATATATATAAAAAAAGGCAGAATACTACTTTTCCTCCGTGTGCTCTTCAGTAGATATTTAGTTTACATTTCTCTTCGTAGTATCTTGCATATTGAAATTGTGAGCTTCTGTTCTCTGCTTTATATTCTAATTGTATATACAAGAAATTACATTTACTTGATGTTCTAACATTATTCCTCAGTAGATTTCAAATGAGCTACAATAAGAAAAATTTTGCTTGTACCTAGTCGTTCTTTCTGGGTTAGATCTTACCTACATACTTATATTTACCTTTTTTCTCTCCTGCTATTTCTTAAAAGTAGACTTCTTTTTAAAATTAAAAATAGGCTTGCTTTTGAAAACAAACAAACAACTCTGTAAGTTTAGGCCCAGCTGAGATTTGGTCCTATTTTTGTAGAAATTGTTCTCACTGAAGTCCTGAAATCTTCATCTTACCTGAGTCTTCTCGACTTGGCAACTGATTTGATAGTGCTTGTCACTACATCTTCTCCAAAACTTTGTGCTGTCATGCTATTCTTTCTTTAGAGGTGAGCACAGCATAGAAATACATCTTTCAGAAAGATTGTATTTGTATTCATGAGTGTTTACAAGATGCCCAATACATAAGTGTTGTACAATATCAGAAGTGTAATAAGGTGTACCTTATAGATATCGCTCCTTCCTTGGTAGGAGTTGACACAGGTGTTCTACTGTGACTACAGTTCTGTTTAAATAACATTACCTACTCCTTTCCTCCAAGCTCTGAATTGTTTTATTGATAATATAGGCCCAGAAGAATAAATTAAATATTCAGTGAAACAGTTTACAAAGACCTGTGATTACAGGTATTGTATAACTGTACTCAGTGGTAGTCTTATGTTTGGAAAATGTATTGCCCACTTGAATTGTCTATAATGGAGCCTTTAAGACAATTAATGGCTCAGTACTAATATTGTAGATACTTCCCATTTCCAGTTTCAACACCTACTTAAGTTCCTCTAACAGTCCATGGGAGGGAGTTAAAATTCTGAAGTTCTATAATTAGGGCAGTGGGTACTGTCAGAAGAAATCCCTTTCTTGAAGAAAGCAGCTCTAATTCTTGTATAATTTCATTTTGTTTATTTGATTACCAGCAAAGTTTTAAAGCTCTAGAAAATACAAGTTCATAACAGAAATTATTGCAGGCAAACAGCCTTTTAGCATTACCACCATGAACTGTGTCAACCCAACACAAGGAAAAGGCCACCCAACCTTTTTGCTTATGACAAGCTCAGTGGCTAAAGCTGCCCTTCGCATTTTAGAGCGTAGGCTGTAACCATGTTCAACAGTGTTCAGCTCTGTTTTCTTTGATTGCAGTGTTTCATGCAATTGGATTCTTACATTAATAGCTAGATTTGCTCTTCAGACAACGGGAAAAAAAAAGGCATTTCAGCTTGTTGATGGAATACCATATTTGCTTTTTTGGACAAAGTTTTCAATGTCTTTGAAAACTACTACCCAGAGGCTATAGAAAGATGCAGCCTGTGGTGCATTTGCCTCTTTTTGGAAGAGAAAGGCCTTTGGTGACCAGCTGTTTTATTATTATTGCAACTTGTAACCTTTTAATTATTTTTGCTTACATTTAGGAAACACTTAAGTTACCCTGTTTAACTGGATATGCAGCTTTAACTATACACCTAGGATATGCTAGTCCTTCTAACAATTTCAAAACATAATAGGTCAAAAATTATAGCCGTCGAACTTCATCTGTTTGTCTAAACATCATTTCAGTTCCAGTGGCGCAGTTCAGTATATTCAGCAAACGAAGCAGATGCTTTTTATTTTGCTGATTGTAAGCTTGAGTTCAGACCAAGCAAAAGAAAATTACCAGAATGGGTTCAGGAACGATAGTTATTGAAGAGTGTCTCTTATAAATGCAATTTTTTCAGAGTTATTTCGTATTCGGGTGCAACGTCTGCTTCATTCTGCTTCATTCTACGTTTTGTGCATCAGATCTGTTTGGATAATGCTGAATACAGCTGTTCATAACTGCTTTCCTAGTTACTGTATATAGTTGCATAAGTGATACTTACATTAATTGTTTCTAGCTGTTGTTTTTGCCACACCTTGTTACGTGTTAATCAGACTGATTTTTTTTCTTAATTTCCTTAAACTTCTCACCCCTTTCTAACAGTGAAGCCACCTGCAATGCACTTTCAAAAACAATTTTCACATTTACAAGCAGAGTGTTAGCAAGTTGTTGCTATGAAGCAAAGAAATTACTTTTTTTAATCTGATTTGGGGTTAGTAATTGTGGATTTGGAAATGTGTACCTTATCTAATGCATATATTCAGGAACTGTGAGCTTCACTGTTTCTTGCTTGTACCGTTATGACTTAATTAATTTCAGTAGATTTGTACCTAATTCTGAGTAGAGACAGAAAGGCTACTAGATTTTTATTTTCTTTTCTTTAGTTTTTGGATGGGGGGGAAAGAATTATAGAATCAACAAAGTTGGAAAAGATCTTTAAGATCTTTAATTCCAACCTTTATCCCAGGATTGGCAAGTCCACCACTAAACCATGTCACTAAGGGCCTCATCGATACGTTTTCTGAACACTTCCAGGGGCGGTGATTCCACCACTTCCCTGGGCAGCCTGTTCCAATGCCTTCCCACTGTTTCAGTGAAGAAATTTTTACTAATATCCAGTCTAAACCTCGCCTGGCACAGCTTGAGGCTGTTACCTCTTGTCCCATCACTGCCTACTCAGGAAGAGAGACCAGCCACCTCTTCTCTCCATCCTCTTTCAGGTAGAGAGTGATAAGGTCCCCACTGCACCTTCTCTTCTTCAAACTAAACGACCCCACTTCTCTCAGTCCTTCCTCATAAGATGTGCTCCAGGCCCTTCACCAGCTTCACTGCCCTTCTCTGAACCTGCTCCAGCAACTTAATATCTCTCCTGTAGTGAAGGCCCAGACAGTATTTGAGTATTTGAGGTGTGGCTTCACCAGTGCCAAATACAGGGGATTATTACTTCCCTAGTCTTGCTGGCCACACTATTTTTAATACAGAAATAAAGCAAAAAATCTTATGTCATTATTGAGCATATGTTTTACCAGCCTGTCTTTTGCAAACACTGTTGCAGTAGGACTAAGGACACTCCAGCAAACTCCTGTGTCAAGCTTATTAAATACCATCTGCAGGAGAGTGAAGCTGCTTGTGTCTCAAGATGTAAACTTTGACCTTTGCTTGGAGAACTGAGGTAGAAGGAAAGAAAGATTGAGTGAAACTGGAATGACTGCTAGTTTGGTTCCCAATATGTGTGTTTATTTTTAGCACGTTAATCATATGGAAGAATGGAATGATGGTCTAAATTTTCTTGCAATCTTTGAGTCTCTGAACACATTTGTTTTTTGTTTTTTTTTTTTTTTTTTCTTTCATTTAGTATGTTACACAGCGGTATTTCACGTAACTCTTAAGCTGTCACACTCAAAACAGAGTCATAACATAGCATTTCCATTATGCCCAGAACCACTCTTTGGAAAAATAAGATTTGGCCTCTCTCCTTTGAGATGGTTTGAAGTATGACCTTACTAGATGCTGTTGGAGAGTCTTCTTCCAGCTTTCTATTACTCCTCATGTGAATTGGGTTCACTGACATGTTAGTGAGATTCTCTGTCTGAACTGGTTTGCAATCACTGTATTCTTCCAGAATTGTAGTGTGGATAAGTTTTATGTCTTTTTATAAAACATTCTTGGTACTGTTTTGTGATTATTTTTTTTTTCCAATTTCAAACAAGAGATAGTTATGGTTTAGGTTAAGTGGATTTTGATGTTTGAAGACCTTACTCTAGTTTACAATTGTCATAATGTACTAAAATACTACTAGGTCAGTTTGATCCAAGCACATGACATGAGGTGAATCTGTGCTTAGTCACCTGTTCTCTGCCAGGAAATGCTACTCTCAGAAAAGCTTTCAAAGCTAAGATATTTTACTTGAAAGTTGTGACTGGGTCCAGTGCATCCACCTCTAGGTACGTGATGTGTGCCAAATTTTTAAGTGTACTCTGTAGCACTTATGAAATAATTTTTGTGTGCAGCAAAGAATTTTTTTTTTTTTCCACATGGAGGTCCCTAGGGTGGTTTCAAAGTGACGTGATTTGAAACCCTTTCACAGGTATTTTGCATTGAATGTTTAATTTTGAAGTATCTCCTCTCCACGTCTTACAGGAACTGTAGTTGATGCTTAATATTTGCATCTATTTTTCAGGCTTCCTAATCAATCTGCATCTTCTGCATTAAGTAGAGACTTTGTATGATGAGAGTTAGAGACCTTGAGCAGATCACACAACTTTGCACAACAATTTTTACAACAGAAACTTAAAATATGCTGCGATAAGATTTCCAAGTTAATAAAAGCTACCATAATCTCTATTTTTAGTGTGATTGTATATACTGGTAATACTAGGTAGGTCACATATGCTGAGAGGCTAGAAATTTTCAGCAAAAATTCACATATGTACTTGGAGGAAAAGTGTTCAGCAGCAGGACAGAAAATTACTGTGTAAATGCTGTCTAATTAAATAAAAGGAATTATATTTAGCAACTGTTATAGCATACTGAACTCTGTAAGTCACAGTTTGTTAGAGAACCTTGATAAAAGGTCTTGTACTGATACAGTCTGACCACAGTTGAGTAGCAGACTGGCTTAATTTCCTGGGAGCAGGAAAAGTTTCTTTTCCCATATGAGGTGTCTTCAGTGCACAGCATCTGCTGTTGAGGTGCTGGCATGCGCTTGGTGTTTCAGCTCAGAACCAGAAAAGTATTGTGCAGTGGTGGTGCTCTAAGCAACCTGATCTAGTGAAAGATGTCCCTGACTGTGGCAGCGGGATTGGACTAGGTGATGGTCCTTTCCAACCCAAACCATTCTGTGATTTAGGTAACTATCTCTCAGTGGATTCAATGGTTCTTAGTTAAAAGCTTCTGTAGCCAAGTATAAGGTTTTATTTCACTGTGCCAATTACAAGCAAGGTGATTATAGTCTAAACTAAACTGCAGTCTTCCATGTTATAGACGCCAATTTGGCCACAAAAAAAACCCAACGCTAGGACCAACATTTGTAGCCAGTTCGTTTATTGTGCTCATTGATGAGAGGTAAGCGAGCACCGCGGGGTGTGCGGGGAGTCCTCACTCCACCTAAGCCGCACACCAAGGGGTTAAGCGAGTAGATATTTATTACACACAAACATGCATATTCAGTAGGTTTCTGAGACAGAAGGGGGGGGGGGGATATTACAATTAGTTCAGGTACTCATTATCATAAGCCCCCTCCCTTTCGACGTTTGCGCACTGCCCTCCGATAATTGTGGGTCAGGGTCTTAAAGATGAAGTAAGTAGTCTTCCTCTCGTTGGCAGGGGTCTTTGAGATGAAGTAAGCAGTCTTCTTCAGGATGCACTTTTCACCTTTAGCAGGTCTGATGCCTTAGTCGTCACAATTATCTTGAAGATCAGCCTTGTCTGCAAGTTTCCGACAGTTGGCTAAGATTTGGAGCAGTGTGGTCGTCCTACAAGCAATAAACAACACCAGATTCATGGATGAGGAGTACACAAAGTTAGCAGACTTAGGGGAGACACTGTTTTTAGGGGAACTACTAAATCTCATTATCATATCACAGAATTGCAAAACAGACACTTCACAGACAAAAAACAGACATGGCAAAAGGGCTATTAACACTTCACAGACTTGCAACACAAAACAGGCATTGTAAAAGGGCTATTACCACTTCACAGACTTACATTACTCTCTAAATTAAACTAGAAGTATTTTAATCCCATGTTTCTAAATTCTTGCTTATATTCAATGAAATTACAGATGGCAACTTTCATTAACGTTGCCTTAGACATGTGGATATAATAACTCAACTTTTCATATACTTAATTTTCACCCCATATTAATGGTTTCTCATTTCATAACTTTCCTCACCATATTTTGTAACAAACTATCACTTCTCTAACACGAATCATAGTCTGTCATATCAGATCCAGTAGTTTTGTGCTTCACCCATGTTGTTAGGAAACAAAAGGAGCTCATGTACACTCAGTTGTGACAGTCCACTAACTTTGAGTGGTCTTGCTCCTCCAAGCTGTGGACTGTTTGACCTATGAGTTCCGTTAGGACCTGCTTCCAGCCTAAGTCTGGAGGAAGGACAACTCTCACTGTTACCATGTAAGGTTTTTCAGTGCTCTGTGAGAACAGCCCTATACTCTGATCCTCAGCCCCACGTGGAAGGTGAGGGCTGAGGTCATGCAACTTCAGAGAAGCCTGTCGCTTGCCCGCATAGAAATCCACACTTACGCAATGTTGGAAGTCCTTTAAATTGATGTCTATACCATGGTTTTGGGGTTTCATCTACAGTTTTAAAACAAACAGTGATTGCAGCTCATAAACCATTCTTTTATTTTTGCTCTATCACACTTGCCTCATGAATCTCAAGTGTCTGATTCTTTTTTGTATTTTAGGTTCTAGTTAGGATTAGGTGTTCTTGGTATACAGATATTAAAGAGACACTGTGATTAGGTCTTGGAGTATTTCTGACATTTTCCTCTCGATGTAGATGGCCAACCATGATGAAATGTCCTCTTGGAAAATCAAGTGCATCAACAATGTTTGGTTTTCTCCTCTTAGTGTTAGCATGACAGAGAAATTACTCCATCAGCAGATTTACTTCAAAAATTTTAGGCAATCTTGAGTGGGCGGAAGAGATTAGCTTTATTTATCTGTAGTTCTTTACTCTTCCTTTGTGGCAGCATGTTTGACACATTGCTGCAATTAAGTTTAGAACATAGTCTAAGGCCACACTTGAAAAATAATGTTTTTCTTTTCTATTAAAGTCACTCTGTCTTCTGTAATGTTTCCACTGTTGAGGAAGCTGACTTTTTGGACAATATTACAGAAAGTGATTTAGAAACATGTAACACTGAAAGTCAAGCAACTTGAATTTGCAATTCACCTAAGTCTTCGCATATATATATAGAGAGAGTCTCCTGGGCAAGCAAAAACTTTCTGAGAATAATGAAATTGATATTAGAAGAGAACTGTGGTGTGCTGAAGGTATTTTATCTTTGGTCTCATTTTGTCGGAGTTTTTTTTGAGGGAGGAGTAAAGTTTTCTGACTTTTTTTTCCCCTCTCTTTTGACTGTTCTTTTTGCTACTGTTGCTGCTTTAGGTTGTGGGTTAGAGCAGCTCTGTCAAGTCTGTTCAGGGAAGGTCATGTTTCTTAGAGCTCTTCCTGGAGAAAGCGTATCTTTGTATTGGGTTTCCATAGGCAGGGTTGGGGGTGGTGGTGCTGCAGATGTGGCTTCTGTGAGAAGCTGCTGGAAGCTTCCGCTGTGTCCGACAGAGCCAAGACCAGCCTGCTCGACGACAGACCCACCGCTGGCCAAGGCTGAGCCCATCAGGAATGGTGGTAATGCCTTGGTCATAAGATATTTAAGAAGGGCGGAAAAATCCCTATGTACAATAGCAACTACCAGCCAGAGAAGGGAGTGAGAATATGTGAAAACAGCAGCCCTGCAGACATCTAGGTCAGTGCAAAAGGAGGAGAGGAGGTGCTCCAGGCTCCAGAAGAGATTACCCTACTGCCTGTGGTGCAGACCATGGTGAGGCAGGCTGTGCCCCTGGAGCCCATGGAGGCCCATGGTGGATCAGATCTCCACCTGCAGCCCATGGAGGACCTCATGCCAGAGCAGGGGGATGCCTGATGGAGGCTGTGACCCCATGGGAAACCCATGCTGGAGCAAGCTCCTGGAAGCATCTGTGGCCCCATGGAGAGAGGAGCCCTCACTGGGGCAGGTTTGCTGCAGGACTTGTGAGCTGTGGGTGACCCACGTTGGAGCAATCTGCTCCTGAAGGACTGCACCCCATGGGAGGGACCCACGCTGCAGCAGTTCAGGAAGAACTGTGTGAAAGACTCATGCTGGAGAAGTTCATGGACTGTCTGCTATGGGAGGGACCCCACACTGGAGCAGGGAAAGAATATGAGGGGTCCTCCCTGTGAGGAGGAAAGAGTGGCAGAGACAATGTGGGATGAACTGACCACAGCCTCCATCACACTGTGCTGCTGGCAGGGTGAAGTAGAGAATTTGGCAGTAGATTTAAGCCTGGGAAGAAGGGAGGGGTGGAGAGAAGGTGTTTTAAGATTTAGTATTTATTTCTCATTATGCTGCACTGATTTGATTGGTAATAAATTAATTTCCACAAGTTGAGTCTTTTTTGCCTGTGATGGTAATTTGTGAATGATCTTTCCCTGCCCTTATTTCGACTGAGGAGATTTTAGTTATGTATTTTCTCCCCACCCAGCTGAAGAGAGGAGTGATAGAGCAGCTTTAGTAGGCACCTGGTGTTCAGCCAGGGTCAACCTACCACAAACTTATTAAGAATATTTATTTGGTTATTCTTTAGCTGACTTGGATAACATAGTGACCCTTTCGGTTTCATCTGCCTTTCGTAATTCTTTCCAAGTGCCTTGAGACATCTCATTTCAAAACAACTTTTCAAGCATTGTTTTGCATTCCTCAGGTCAGTGAACTGCTGCTGTGAGTTGTCAGCAATGTATCAAAAAAAAAAAAAGAGATACCCCTTTGGTGAAGGGCTAACTTGTGAATGTGCTATTAATTGTTCCTTTGGATGAGAACATTCCTTGTACAATGCTCTTGCCTTGTTACAGTAGCTTGTATGCTAATGACAGTGTAAGTGTTACCTGACTTGGGCCTTATGGTACACATACTAAGAAGCTGTGTGTGTTAGCCTTACATTTGTAATATAAGCCCAACAAGCAGGATTGTGTAGGCACCATATTTGCATAGGTCTGTTTTTAATGGTTAGGGCTTGCGTGAATGTCTAACAAAGTGTGTCGGGCAGTTTCTGTGAATAAACAGCTTTTCTATTTTTAAACTAGTGAGATACTGTTGCATAGTTGATATTTAATAAGTACAGTTTTAGAATATTTTGAATTAAGTCATATAAATTAGAAAGATAGATTCTCTCATGCTCTGAAATTGAAATATGAACTTTTCTTTACTTTTTCATGTGCTATTTTGTATTGGTGGTGGAGTATTTGTTTACAGCTCCACATCAGAAGAGTTTTTGCATTGTTTATTTGTGAACTGTTTCTTCCCTGACACATTAAAAAGAAGGATATGTGCATATGTGAATACAAGATAGCGTTAAGATATGCCTGCTGTATTAATGTGAACTGAAATACTTTTGAATTTGTTGAGAAGCTTCTTCCCTTCCCAATAGAATTAAAATGTTTCTGTGCATATAAAATGAGAAATTGGCTTCCCAAGAATTTTCCCAGTAATATAAGCCCAGAGGGGAAAATAGGTGATACTCATTTGGGAACAGTTCTATTCTAACAGCAGCTCTTACTTTTGGATCACCAAATTTACTTTTCTTTTTAAGCCTATTAGCAATAACTGGAATTCATGGCAGGAAATCTCGTATCAGAGAAGAGCAAACAGATTGATAGCATTTGGAATGAGTTAGCCAGTGGCAGTGTGCTTCTCTGGACTTAGTGAAGTAATCATCATGTAGCATACTCGTATATCTTGGGAGTGTACTTATGTTAATTTTCTAGTACAACAGAAAAAATGAAATAGATTAGCAAAAATTAAAGCTGCATAACAGATTTCTACCTGTTCCCTACTAAAATGAATAATGGATCATTTCAGTGAATTTTTCTAAGTGCTAATAAAAATATAATAATTTGCAAATCATTACTCAAATTTGAAGTGGTAATTTTAATTTTTAGCAATTATAATGTAGGTGGGTTTTGTTTTTTTTTTTTTTTTTCTTTATCTTTGGAATTTATGGTTTATCAATCACGTAAAATGTTTTACTGAATAACCTGCTCTTTTTAACTGGCTTACAATTTGGTGCTTGCTATTTATTTTAGTAGAGGCTTTACCTTCATTTAACTTCCAGGTAACAATAGGGTGATAGAGCTTAAGTGTTACTGTTATGAGAGCAGATCTTTTGAAAGGTACGAGGCATGAATACTGCAGCAGCATTTCTTTTGGTTTGATGGGGCAGACTTCATTTAGGTTCAGTCTGCCTGGTTGGGTACATCAGCACTGCATGCCTTGAAATTTAGACATGTCTCAAGTATTTTGGTTGAGCATGCATTAAAGCAGTGCTTCTTTTCCTCCTGTGAACAGTGACTGAAGTGAGTGTCTTTGTAGGGTGATAACTTTGGATTTAGGGTTTTTTTAGTAAGCAAATTCATTTGGAAGAAATGGGGTGAATACTACAGGAAAGAATAGGATATTCCTGTTCTTTATCTCTTCAGGGCTCCTTCTTTGCTAAGGGATTTGAACCAATCTCCCTTTAACGAGCCTTTAGGTTGACAGGCATCAGATTGATTTGTATTTACAGACTAGCACTCATCTGAGTTTTATTCTTTTTATTCTTTTTATTCTTTAAGAGACAGCCTTTTGCCTTTAAAACACAATACTATATACACAGTATATACATCTATATACATATAAATACATATTTATATGTTTTAGGTATATACAAGCATATGAATCATATGTATGTGTGTGCTTATATATATTTATATAACTAGCATAAAAAAAAAATTCATAGAATGTTAGAGTGGGCTCAGGCCCTTATAGGGTAAATTGAAAGTCCAAGTCTCATTTTCTGGGCTAGTGCTGTAACACTTAGGCTGTTGTGCAGAAAGTGAATTTGCTGCCTACCTGCCTCATTCCCACTCTTGCTAAGCTGCTGTAAGTGATTTTGAGGTCAGCTGTTAAACTGATTTTTTTTTTGCCTCCTCCTAGCCATAATAGGTAACTGTACTCATGCATTTTTAAACTAGTTTTCACAGTGTGAAGGTGTGAATAGAAGGATGTTGGGAGGGAGCTAGAAGACTGACCATTTGCCAAAGATTCCTAGTTGTCTACTAAAGATTGTTTATTAAAAAAATATTTTCTAATTCTCCTTTTTTTTTTCTGGTTGTTTTGTTAACTCAGGAGCCTTCAGCTGTAATTCTTCAGTGCTTCTGGGTGCTTTAAAATATTTTTTGCCATCTCAGACCTGTTCCAGTGACAGTAATATATTTGGTAGTCTTTTGCATCACTTATACTGGTTTTGTCTGTCTTGTTTGGCTGCTGGTATCACAAGGGGAAACTCTCTGAAAGAAATGGTAAGGATAGAAAAAGAATGCACCATGCTTTATTCAGTGGCATAGTCTATTGCTCCCTCAGTAACTTGTTTATATAACACTGTTGTATTTTTATGTTTCAGTAGTTTGTCATAATGTATTTTCTTCTTAATTTTTTTTTTTGATACGGAACTGTAATTGATAAACAGTGGATAATAATACCTTAATTTATTCTTTGGGCTGAGAGGATGTTCCTTGTTCTATTCTAAGTTTGCTTTTCAGAAGCCATTGGTTTCCCACTCTTCTCAGCTTACCAAAATAACTAGCAGGTCTTAAAAATTTCTGAATAGTTACGTAGGTTTTATTTTGGCAGTGCTATTTCCTAAACTTTGTGATAGTTCACGTGTGGAAATGTGGTGAATGTGTCACTATTTGATACTCATATCCTCAGGTGTTTGAATATTTCAAGAATTGGCTTCATTTGTGTGATCAAACAAGCAAAGAGCATGTACTGCCTGTGGGGACAGGGGTGGTAGAGTAGCAGGCTTGGTAACATGTCTCTCTAGAGCAGAGAGACTTACTGTGACATTCATTCCCTGGCTTGCATGCAGTGCTTCAGCATTTGTTACGCTCCTCAGTCTCACAGACGACGCAAGTGGTCAGTGAGCTGATCAGCCATGGCTTTTGTATGCTGGAGAGAGAGGGACAAGAACTGTGAGTTCATGATTTTGCCAATGCTGAAATAGGTGGGCATGAGCACCACTGACTACATGTGACACACAAGACTTGACAAAGTTAGTCTTTCTGATGGGAAATCACTGTCATTGTGGTTTTGTCACTACTGTGTTTAAATCTTTTGTTCTTTAACACTGGTTGATGTAATGGACGAATAAACACACAAAGGCATGTATTACATTTAAATCTAGAAATGAGAAAAATTGAAAATGTGATTATGATTACTATAATTCCATGACTAGAGGAAGCATCCAATACTTTCTGGAATGTTGATTACCCCCACCTTTTCAGTATTTGCATAGATTTGTTTGCAGGTTAACACCTTATACTGTGCTAAATGCCGCTATTGAGTAGCAAAAGCCAAAGCAAAATTTCTATTTCCAATTCTAAACTAAATTCTGGTTTATAATTATATTTATCTCCTGTACTCCAAATTAGCATTTCAGTAATTTCTATGGCGTCTTACATTGCTGCTTATCCTAAAGAAATTAAGGAATATTATGAAAGACTGATAGGAAAGCAAAATCATAGTCATCTGTGTGTTCAGCCAGGATTGATGGTGACAAACTCTAGTAAAATTTTCTCAAATCTTGGACTAAAATCTTGGTGAAAATGACTGATTGTGTCTGAATTTGGCTAAATTGATTACTGAAGATGGTTCTCTTTTACACATGGACAGAAATCTGCCTTACAGATATGGACACAATAAAGCTATTGCTTGAAGTAAAATTCTTCCCTTTAACCATTTCTCTGTACTTATTAAAATAAAGGTCTTAGGTGTCCATTGTCCGATTTTGACTTACTGAATGTACACAATTACAGTTCTGTTTAGATTCCTAGCAGAAGGATAAATGAGAGGTATACTTCATCTGGCATGCTTGATGCAAAGATGAGATGGGTTATTCGAAGAAGAACTCGGAACTAATGATTCAGATGAGCTATAGCTAAGATGAGCTTCCATGCCTGCTAATCCCATCTTCTTTAACTATTTTAGAATTACAATAATGTAATTTTAATAATTTCAGGACTTTAATAAATTCATAATTTTAATAAATTTAGATCTCAAAAAATCAACGTCCATATTCATGAATCATAATCTTCTGTTTTAAGATGTCTTCATATGTAAGTAAGTGATTGATAAAGCTGAAGTTAAGATGCTGCCTTGATCCTTGCTGTACCCCTAACCTAGGTAGATCCGCACTTTAATTCTGACTCTGCAGTGATTTGAACAGATCATACACTCCAGTTACGCATTGTGGTCTGATGCCAAGTGACCTGTAGGTTTTTCTTGAATATGCGTCAGCATGTTTTTGTGCCAGATCACAAATGGAGTAATCCAGTGCCTCTGTCATTCTTGGCACTTTACTTGTATTTATTGTGGCTGGCTTTTGCACACTGTAAACAGCACTAGTGGAATTGACTATGCTTTTTTTATAGAAGAAGGTTTGCTATAAAAATGACTAGGAGATGATATGTGACTAGGGAATAAATATTACTCATTCCCAGTGAAATGTAGTGAGTGGATGGACAGTATGTCGTGCTGATAATATCAGTGTGAAAGATACATCAAGGGCCTAGAGCTGGAAAGATGAAGAGTATTTTAAAAGGCAGAGGAGAATAAAGCTGAGGTTATGCATTTACTGCAAATTTCAGGAGCTAAGAAGTCTTGCTTGTCCTTCCTTGTTAGAACAGGCCACTGCCAGATATGTGTCCTCTTGTCTTCTCAGCTTGTATTCCTCATGGGGGCTAGCAGCTGTGGCTGTATTCACTTGCTGAAATGTATGTGTTTATTACCACTTGGGACGCTGTAGGGCATCCAGCTGCTTGTGCAGCAAGGTGTAATTCTTGTGCCAATTATTGTTTTTAATGTCAGCTGTATGTGGGTATCTTGGACATACTAGGGTGTCTGATACCAGTAGGTGCCTATAATTACGTGCTTGAACTGAACTTCTAATTCCTCTTGTTTCCTTTCATTGGTGTGTTTTATGTGTGTGCATTAGATTTAATTTCTTTTTGTATTGCAGGTTTATAGTAGTTTGAAATTACAATTTGTTGCTCCAGTTAAATTCTGATCAGTCAGGTGTATTTTATTTCTTGTTACAATGGCAAAAAGCTAGCCTACCCTGTATTTGTTAAGCACTTTTTTTAGATTTCTCTATTTCAATGGGAATAATAAGTCTTGAATTTGTATCATTATTTAGTATTTATTTACTGTTGTCATATCATAAGGGGAACATACACATTTTCCTTTTTCCTCAGTCAAAAGGAACATATATCCTTATCAAGTATGTAGGAAGTGCAGCTTTTTCAGCAGTAGTAGTCCCAGACTCCAGTTGGAGATTTTGAGACATGTGTGTGTTTGTGTATTATTTGAATATTTAAATTATCCCCCACCCCCAGTTTTGAGTTTTTATCCATGTACTGTAGTGAAACATGTGTTGGTCGATGAGAAAATAAACATGAGCCAGCAGTGTGCACTTGCAGCCCAGAAAGCCAACCGTATCCTGGGCTGCATCAAAAGGAGCATGACCAGCAGGTCGAGGCAGGTGATCCTACCCCTCTACTCTGCTCTCGTGAGACCTCACTTGGAGTATTGTGTGCAGTTCCGGTGTCCTCAACATAAAAAGGACATGGAAGTGTTGGAGCAAGTCCAGAGGAGGGCCACGAGGATGATCAGGGGATTGGAGCACCTCCCGTATGAAGATAGGCTGAAAAAGTTGGGGGCTGTTGAGCCTGGAGAAGAGAAGGCTGCGTGGAGACCTCATAGCAGCCTTCCAGTATCTGAAAGGGGCCTATAAGGATGCTGGGGAGGGACTCTTCATGAGGGACTGTAGTGATAGGACAAGGGGTAACGGGTTCAAAGTTAAATAGGGGAAGTTTAGATTGGATATGAGGAAGGAATTCTTTCCTGTAAGGGTGGTGAGGCACTGGAATGGGTTGCCCAGGGAAGTTGTGAATGCTCCATCGCAGGCGGTGTTCAAGACCGGGTTGGAGAGAACCTTGGGTGGCATGGTTTAGTGTGAGGTGTCCCTGCCCATGGCAGGGGGGTTTGGACTAGATAATCTTAAGGTCCTTTCCAACCTAACTATTCTATGATTCTATGATTCTATGTCTATTTGAGGAAGTAAAATGTCCATATCTATGCTTTTGTCATCCAATCATGGGAATTAAAATCTTTTTTTTTTTTTTTTTCTCAAGAATTGCTAAGATGTAGAATCTTACAAGAGGTCATGAATCTTGAGATAATCATAATTTTCACTGCAGTCGTGTTGATGTCCAGAGTTCAAATGATACGACTTCAGGCAAATTGAAAGTGCTTGCTTTGAAAGAAAAGTTGGAGGTTTTGTAAGCCAATTCCTTTAATGGATAATTAGTAAGGAGAGGGAAGGAAAGAAGGCTTTCTGACATCATGCTTGTTTAAGTATTTATGTTGCTTTACATACTTGAGTAGTATGTGAGAGTAACATACATTTGAATTAAATGTAGGCAGTGATCACTTATGGTGTGTTGACCAGTTTAGTTGGGCTTTGTTTTACCTGTTGTTTGTTGTTTTTTTTTCTCAGCACTGAGAAAAGTAAGTTCTAACTCAACATGAATAGGATAGAATCGTAGAATAGTTTATCGCCCAACCTGGCCTTGAACACCGCCAGGGATGGAGCATTCACAACTTCCCTGGGCAACCCATTCCAGTGCCTCACCACACAGTAAAGAACTTCTTCCTTATACCCAGTCTAAATTTCCCCTGTTTAAGTTTGAACCCATTACCCTTTGTCCTGTCACTACAGTCCCTCATGAAGAGTTCCTCCCCAGCATCCTTATAGGCCCTCTTCAGGTACTGGAAGGCTGCTATGAGGTCTCCACGCAGGCCTTCTCTTCTCCAGGCTGAACAGCCTGAGCTTTCTCATCCTATCTTCATACAGGAGGTGCTCCAGTCCCCTGATCATCCTCATGGCCCTCCTCTGGACTTGTTCCAACAGGTTCATGACCTTTTTATCTTGAGGACAGCAGCCCTGCTCACAATAGTACTCTTCAGTTGGCTAACTGCAGATTATTCTTAGGTCCACAATCTGGACATGTTTAAGCATTTCTTTAAGAAGGAAAGAAGACTTTGTTCACAAGTCTGGTATGTGTTATTTAAAATGCAGGAGGCTGTTAAATTGAGTATCTTTAGCTATACAGATGAGTCTTTCAAACAGATTAACATGGAATTATCATAGACACCTATAAGAAAACGTTAATGTTCAACAATTACACTCTGATTCTGTGTTTTGTTTCTGCGTAGCTTGCTATGTACTACTCAATAAAATGCGGATTAATTTTCAGTTTCAATTTTAAACTTAAAGTAAGAATCTTACGTCCTTCACCTAGTGAGCCTGTGATACAGAAGAAAAATGAGTGTATCAGGAAAAAAGAGAACTGTGAAATTTTAAATACTGTATTCTTAATTTGCCATTTCAGCTCACAGAGAGTACCACCTGGCAGTATCAAGCAAACTGGGGTATTTGTTTGCTCGTTTATTTTTTTTCTTCCTGGTATTAGCCACCTTAACACCTTTCGTAGCTCAGTTGCTTGTGTTTCTGCTGTGATACCTTTCCTGTATGTTTAGGGCTCTCCAAGATTGCTCTTAACTTTATTCAGTAAGTGTTAAGAAGCATTTGCAAGGAATAATAGAGATGCTATTACTTTTCCTCTCATTTTTAAGCTAAGAGGGTTTTGAGAAGCATATAGCTATTCTGTTAAGCCATCCACACAAGTATGTTCAGTCCTTAGCTGATCTTTTGGCTCAATGTCCCTTCTAGTTACTGAAGGGGAACATAAATAAGAGCTCTCTGGCGGGCAGCAGAGTGTGTCTTCTGCACTGCTGTGTGGTCAAATGATGGTACGTATGATGGAAAACGGCCTCTATGTTTCCCATTTGATTTCACGGCAGAATCATTTGCTCATCGCAGGAGAAGCAGATTATTGTGGTTAAGCAGTAAGCATTTGTCAGACTGCAGGTAAGATCTTTGGATATATTGTAGTCATGGAATCTGCTCTTTTTTCAGTTGTCTTCATAGTATGTATGTTGAAGTTTAAACTCTGTTGTATACGTTTTATGTATTCAGAAAGCTAGGCAGTTGTCTACATGACTAATTTCACATATTATCCCTATAAAAAATAGTTTTACATGGCAAAGGACATGTTGATAAGTGAAGTTCCTAATTGCTCTAAATAAATCTCATAAGAGCAACTACTTTCTTTCCTTGATTGTGCCTTTCATTGTTAAAATGATAACAATAAACATAACTTTAGAGGTACAGAAGGCAAAGACATGCATGAGAAATAAAGTATTGTTAACCGCAGTAGCTGAAGTTTCAGAGGAAACTACTTGAAAGGATAAACAGATAGGTAGAAGAACCACTGTTCAAGATCTTTGAAATGAAGCCAAGCATTGAAAGGAATTTTTTCTCTGTTAAGTGTTAAATAAACTTTATTGACCTTCTTTTTTAAAGACAGGAAAGATTGTGAAAAAAAAATAGTTTGAAAACTAAATTTACCTTTGACATAAAAGGTGATAGTTTCACGGGCAAAATTCAACCTGAATTTTTCTCTTTTGTGAGAAACCCCCTGGAAATGCAAGTGGGTGTGTTCTGCTTGGGTAATCACATGTAAATGCAGAGGTGCCAACAGTACTAAAAAAATGACTGTAGTGTCTTTGAAGGCAGTCTGAAACTTCCAGTCAAAGATACTCTTGAATAATTAAATCTTTTTTGTTTTTAATTTATATGAAAAAACGTAATGACATCCTCCAAGTACCAGATTTTCTTCACTTCTATTATTTCTCATGCAAAGAAGAGTATTTTAATTAAGACACTGATGATAACCTATACAGTAAAGAAAGGTGGTGAAAGAGCCGGTCCAGCTAGTTCTTTGTTCTGACCCTCTGTAACCTGTTCTTAATCCGGAAGTGACAGCTTGATAATCCTAGGTGCCTCTGAGGTGATCTTAGAAGTCTGGCTTCCCCTCTGCAGATAAAGGAGGCAGTTCTGTCCACTTTGTTAGGCCCTCTGACTCCTGGCTGTTCATTGTGACCATTTATGTGAGCCTCCTTGTAAGACTGGCTGTTCAGCTGGCTGTACATGGTTTTAATCTTTTGGGGTTGGTTTTTTATTTGTTCTTTTTTTTGGCAGATACTGAGCGTCTCTATTCAGTAGTGTTCGAAGAGATCTGTGGGAGTTTTGGAAAGTCCTATACCTGGGATGTGAAATCCTTGGTCATGGGAAAAAAAGGCACAGAAGCGGCTGAGATTATTCGAGATGTTCTAGATCTTCCACTAACCAAAGAGGAGTTATTACATGAAAGTAAAATTAAGCAGGAGAAGATATTCCATACTGCTGAATTGATGCCAGGTATGTTTCTTTTTAATGTTTGTATGTTGTTTGTGGAATTACATAAATGCTCACCAAGGTAGAAATTTTTAATCTGCCTCCCAAAAACCAGTTTCACTTAGAGATTCAGTTACATCACTCTTATTTCAGCAATTTTCACTCAAATCTACCTGTTATTTACCTGTTAAAGAGATATTTTACCTGTTAAAGTGTACTGAATATTTTTTTCTTGTTTGCTTGGAGAACAGCATTTTTTTTCTGTATGTTTTAAAAGAAGTAAAAAGACAGGTAAATGTGCACGAATTCTGTTTTTTAAACCAGTCATTCTTTATAATTGTTGTTGGTGACTGTTTAATTCAGAAAGTTCATTTTCCCTGGCTGTGAGAGAAGTACAAATACACTTTTAAATGTGCTGGCAAATGTATGAGCCCATGGGTTCTTTCAGCTGGGATTAATCTTGCCTAACCTGAGCACTGAAATTTAAGCATGGTGTCTAAGCCAGCTGTGTGTCAATGGAGAGGGAAGGTTTCTCAGGTTATCCTAAGGCAGGTAAATTTCATCACCACTGAAGATGCATGCCATTAATGAGTGAAGGAAGCCCAAATGACTAGGTTGAACAGGATTGTCATGGGTTCGGCTTTTTTTCACGAGTCTCATGCTATGCCAGGGAGGAGGGGGAACTGGGAGGAGGTAGAGACAGGGCGCCTGACCCGGGCTGACCAATGAGGTTATTCCATGCCACAGCACGTCATGCCCAGGATGTGGAATGGGGGTGGGGGGGGGGGGGAGGAACCGGGAAGCGTGTGGTGTGGGGCGGGCTCTCGCTGTTTTTTTCCCACGCAGTCTCTCGGCTCGGTTGGGCGGCGAAACGGTTGTATCCTCTTCCTTTGTATTTACTTTGTCATTATTATTGCTATTGGTGGTGGCAGTAGTGATTTGTATTGTATCTTAGTTACTGGACTGTTGTTATCTCAACCCGTGGGAGTTACATTTTCTTCAGGTTCTTCTCCCCATTTCCCCCCCATCGGAGTGGGGGTGGGGGGAAAAGGAGGGAGAAGTGAAATTTACGGCTTAAACCACGACAAGGATACCTCTAGATAAGCAAATGGGTGGATCTTATTTATGGTATGAACTCATACTTCTATATTGCGTTACATTTACATATGAAATGCTTAGAGAAGAATCTTCAGCCATCCAAGACAAGCAATACCTAAAGGTATCATTGCTGTTAACTTTTTGTGCAGTGTTAAGCTTCCTGGCGCAAGTGTCATTAATTTTTGAAGAAAAAGAAGAAGAGGATGTAGGAGAGGGGGATGAATAAAAAAAGTATTAGAAGTGAAATAGCTACATGCCATTATAACAAGTCTAGCTTACAACTTTTTCTCTTTGAATGTGTGCCTGTTTGTTCTGACATTCTCTGAAGCACCTTAATGATTTAATTTTTAGGTTTTTTTTTTTATGCCTAGTTTCATAATGCATTAAGAGGATGAAAGTTAAAGATACGTGATATGTTAGGAGTTAATAAGCAGCAGCAAAAATAAATGTAAAATTTTTTAGGCAGTTTAAAAACTTGAGTATTTTGTGCAGCCAACTTTATTATCTCTTATATGCAAGATTTTTCAAATTGCATCTTTCTCACTTACAGATCCAGTTAAAATTGTAAGCTTGAGAAAACAAGAAAGATGTGAGGGATGTGTTTTACTTTTTTTGTGTCAAACTTCTGGGACTAACTTTGCAGCTGTATCTTGTGCCACACAAACGAACAAAACCTAGTCTGTGTTTAGAAAATGCCGGATGGACAGACTGGGTGAAATGTTAGGAGGCATAGAGAAGAGTCCCTGTAAAGTGACAGCACACATAATAGATGCCATTAAGTGGATATTCTATGCCTGCTAGGCATTGTGATAATGTGGCTGAGCTGGCTTGAAGAGAGTTGCAGAGAGGTGATAGAACAGATTAGCCAAAGGAACATGAAGTTTTGTGCTCTTTCTGCCTTCTAAAAGCTTGCTACAGGTGGGCTATTACAGATGAAAAAGCAAAATACTTACTGGGACAAGCAAGTAAATGTTTTTATCATCACTAGAATTGTTGAACTAATTATCTTTTTCAGTTCAACTAAATGCATGTGATAACTTTCTTCAGGCTATTTTCTGAAGCAGAATTTATGTGAACTTAAATACTTTATGCTCACTGGCTATTCTGGGGAGCAAAGGCAGCCTTGGTTACTGAAGTAATGAGTTCTGTGCTTTATTTGGTAGCAGCATACAAGACACAGGCTAAATTGGCATGAATTTTGAGAAAAACACTTTGATATAAGCTAATAATCTAAAAAGAAGTGGCTCCAGCTACTTACTATTTAGTTTCTTTAAGGAACAACCTGTTTTGATAACCAGATTTTTTAATCTGATACTTTTCTTCTGTTCTTTTATGTCTTCTGAGGATATTTATTAACATAATCCTTGTTTATTTATTGTACAGCGTCTTCATGTTCTTTAATTAAGAATGGACTTTATGCATGTGTTGTGGAAGATGTAAGATGGTGGTAACGTTCAGAGTTCACAATGTTCCCTGACTAAATTGGTCTTTCATATAGTTACAGGTAAATACAGGAAAGCAGAGATTTATTTTCATACTTATACTATAGAGATGACTGTTGTGCTGAGCCTCGGGCCATCTTTTGAGAGTTAAGAGGCAAGTGAGGTTCTGTTTTTTTCAATTGATTTGTACGGTTTTCCCAAAAAATAATATTTGAATTTGGTTTGGTGGGGAGCAGTGCTGAATGATGACCAACTATGTTTGAAGAAGTCAGTCAAGCAAAGCGGCACTTGTTTCTGGGGATAGAACGAGTTGTGCATGTATTTTTGCCAGCGATGATAACTCTGTTAATTCCCAAGTCAAGTAATTGACAGGTATGCCAGTGATGGTTAAGGATGGTGTGGAAGTTGTATGAATATTGGCAGCACACAATTCAATTGGCAACGCATTTTTTGCCTGACAGGCTATATCACAGCCATGCCACTTAATGTACAAGAGTTCTGAGGCATTAGGGGCTGGAAATGGAATTTTGACTATTTCAGTATGGCTGAACTGACCGACAAGCTTCAATATATCAGGTCAAAAGCTGTGGTCAAAATACAGATTTTATCTATGAAGAGGATATATCTGTTTCTAATATGGAATTTTCCAGTAACTGTTGGAGAGTTTTTCACAGTTGGATTTATTTTTAGCTCTGAAAGAGTCTTAGGGAAGGCTAGTTTTGATTCAGTGGAGAAGAGAATTAATCCAAGGCAGCACTAGCAAAATGACAGGGCTGCCACTTGTGCTGCTTTTCTAAATATTTCTGTCAGACTACAGACAGTGTTCTTTGTGAGAGTAACATAGCAGTCTTTCAGTTTCTGCAAATGCAGTACTACATTGCAGGGAAGTGGATCATCGGAAGAGTAACGAGTGACAAGTGGAGCAGAAGAAAATCATGCATATGTGTGTTTACCTGTACATGTATCGATGTGCTCTTGCTTAGCTTAAACCCAAAACCCCCAGGAAAATGTAACTCCAAGA
The DNA here is from genome assembly GCA_017639245.1 of Myiopsitta monachus. Taxonomy (NCBI): domain Eukaryota; kingdom Metazoa; phylum Chordata; class Aves; order Psittaciformes; family Psittacidae; genus Myiopsitta; species Myiopsitta monachus. The sequence goes on from CM029927.1 coordinate 32,817,210, forward strand.
TACACAGCTGCCAACAGTTACTATAATCGTGTCAGAATTATGACATTAATGCCATAATTTCATAGCAGTTTCTGGATTTTGGCTCATCATCAATGCAAAGCGCGTATCCACAACCACAGTGTGGTTATGTATGCCTTTCAGACATTTTCAATTCCTGGGTTATTTTCATGATAGCTGGGATTTCTCTGTGGCAGCTCCTGTTTAGCCAGTGCAGAATGTTTTGTGCAAGCTATTTTCCAGTTCAAGTACAGTTGGCTGTCTCTTGCAGACATGAGGAGCTAGTTTCATAGCTCAGTTTTAGTACCAAATGAAGCCAGTCAGAAATGACAAAACAAGAGGAAAAAAAGAAACCAGTTCAGTTCCAATGACAACTCTAAAGTTATACATATATTTCTTGAACAGTTTCATTCAACCAGCAGTCTAGCTTACTTAGTTATTGCTTCCTTGATTCATGTTGTGTTCTTAACTGTTAAACGGAGTTCCTACCATGTTATCTTTTATTTTCCTTGTTGCTATTGTTTTAATGGTAGGAAATAACTGAGACCATCCATGCACGGCTGTGTGGGCCTGTAACCTCTAGAGATCAGTCAGCTGCAAACTGGGAATGATGCTGTCTGTTTGGCTCATTTCAAGTATTTGGCCTTTGCATTAAGTCCTAAAGGTCTGCAACCCAAAAATGCTTGTATCAGACAGTCAGCAACACAAACGTAAAAGGTTCTGAACTGTGTAAAATTTAGTACTTACGTTTTAGTACTATAGTTTTCCATGGCCATGTGCATGTCAGTATGTCCAGACTAAAATGAGATTGTCGATTTGGTGAATGAGTTGTATATGATACCAGAAGGATCTCAGATACTTTTTAGACAGTAGTAAGTTGGGAAGGTGGAATTCTTTATTAATAGCCAATCAAGTGGAGAGTAGGTTAATAGTTTTCAAGTCCACTTTTGTAGCTCAGTAAGAGGGTAATGTACTATTGCAGATGGCATTTTTAAACAGTGCTCTAGGACAAAAAAAGCAATGTGTGAATCTAGGAGTTATGTTTTCATAATCTCATGAGATTCAGAAATAGAATTGAACTAGACTAGACTAGGACTGGACTGTTTCACTTGGAGGGGTCCTGCAACGGTCATGTAGTCCAATTGCCTGAACCATTCAGGACTGACCCAGTTAAAGCATTCATGGCAACTATACCAAGTGGTGGATAGCCCCACCTCTGTCACTCTGTCACCTTCACAGTAGCAATGTTGACTTCAGGATTCAGAGCAAGTGTAGATAATGAATAGCTCTGTGCTGATAGTCTTGCAGCTGTTGTAGTGCACCAGACTACATAAAAATTACTTTTAATCAGCTTTTTTGACTTAAGTGATCAGACAGCTGCTTCTGTTCTGGTTTTTTATTTTCTTTGTTCAGTGCTTTTAGTGTTCAGAGGCTGCTGAAGTTTTTCCCATAGAATTGCTTTTATAAACTTAAAGGATTGTCATTGAATTGGCTCGAAATCAAATCAACTTGACAAAGCTCTGAGTGGCAATTTTAGCTTTTCTTTGATGAAAGAGAGAGATGAAATCTTGAGTAGCTTTAAGTGTGGTGTGGTATCACATTCAATGTAGGAACTGTACATGATTTTGAAAAAGAGGAGCAGTCTTTTCATACAGAGGCTATATCCTTAAGATTTTTATTTGTGCACAACTGGATATAAATTATCAAGGCATGCATAATGCATGTACACAGTTAATTTAAACAGTCCTTGAAGCATTTTGGTTTCCTTTTGGCTTTCTCTCAGCAGTAAATCTTTTTTTCCAAATACACCCTGAATGCTCTTGGACAGCTTGTGTTGTGCAACATTACAGCAAAATGAAGTGGACTAGTTCTAAAGACCCTTGATTTTGGTGACCCAGAGATAAGGTGTACTCTGTGCTCGTGCAGTTGGTGTGAGTAGAAAGCTAGCTGTATCTATGCAGTGGTGAACGAAGAGCAATGCTGTGACAGATATATGTGAAGATCTTAGAGGTAGCGCTCAAATTCTGCGAAAAGAATGTGAAGCTGTATTTAGGATAATAATTTGTGTGCAAGGTATGGGAAGAAGAACATGGTGATGAGTATCATTCTGCCAACAAAAATTGCAGCGCACAGGACAATAGTCTGCTGATCAAGACCGTGTTCATTAGAAAAGTCTGTAGCCATGTTGTTTCTTCTGCAGGATATGTTAGCATCTCAGCTACAAGACATAACAAGTATAGTTATATTAGCACAGGCTACCTAGTGTAGATGAGCTCTGAAAGTGCAGCAGAGAATGAGAAACAAAGCATGCATGTATGCCAGTGAAGGAAAAAGGAAACAAAATAAAAAAGCTAGTAGATTAACAAACTTGTCAAAGTTGATACAAAAAGGAAAACAAAAAATAGTATTATTTGGATAAAAGTAAGCTCAGATTAAGTAAATAAATAAATAGATTTCACCACCCCTACTACCAAGAAAATTCAAGCATGTATAGATACAACAAAATATACATAGGGAAAGATTTGGTTGCTCATGAAATACTGAGGGGTTTTTCTCTGTTAAAAAGAACTTTGTGGCATGTTTCATTACCCCACCCCATTTTTGAAAGAAGCACATTTCTCACAAAAATATTTAGGGAGATTCCTTCCTTTGGCTTATAATTACAGTTGACAGTAAAATATATGTGACTAGTAATACTCGAGATAAAATTGCCAAATGAGAGTTGCCTGTATGGCTTATAAGGGAGAATGAGTATCTTTTCAACAACTAAAATTAACTGGAGAGCAAATCACATGTTGCAATTACAAAATCCACAAAAAATAAGAATAGCACAGGAATTTGACTGGATAAATGATCAAAAACCAAGTAACTAACTGGGGAGGGGAATAAGACAATTTAATAAATAAAATATCCTGAATAAGTCAGTTTTTCTAAAATATTTCTGTAGTCCCCAAAACTTTGTCAAAGGATATGCAGCAGTTGTCCATAGCAGTAATATTGTCACTATAATAATGATTTGAGGCCTGAGTGAGAGAAGGTTTTAAATAAGAAGTAATGTATTTCATTAAATCAACTGAACTGTGGAGAAGCTTTTGGGCTTTGAAAGTCAATCAGTTTTGAAATACCCATTTACTATTTTGGGGTTTTTTAGGAGTTTGCATGGGTTTGCTTTCTAAAAAAGCAACTATTAGTAAGAGGAAGACACAAAATAATGGTTTTTAGTCTAACCAAAGCTTCTGTCATTTTCATACATTCTGCATTTAGTTTTCTGTAATAGTTCAGTTTGAACTTGAATCTGAAAACAAATCTATGGAAAACCCACAATAGAACCTGATTTCACTGGCTACTTGATGCTTGTATTTAGTTCATGTAAATAATATACTGTATTTATGGTGCTTGGTTTAGGTTTTTGGTTGTTGGGTTGTTTTGTTTTTTTTTTGTGGGTTTTTTTTTTTGTTTGTTTGTAGTTTTTGGACTTTTTTGTTGGTTTTTGTTTGCTTTTATTTTTTACTATCTTGAACTAAATTAATCCTACATTATACTATTATGTGACCTTGTTCATGCAGTCTGTGGTGGCAGTACACAAACCAGATGCATTTCTGAAGCCATAAGACTGTAGGACTTCATCTGTGCTTATAAGACCATCAGGCAGTTGATTTTCAGGTTAAGATACTGGTAGAGCTTACAGTATGGTTGTGTGCATGATGAAATAGTTATGCCTTCAAAATAATTGGCTGCAAGCAGAAATAGGAACACCAGAAATAATTCAACTGGTAAACAGAGGAAAATGAAATTGTGCTTCAGTGCTGAATTGGCATGAATAATCCTCTTTTCTATCTTGCCCAGTTTATGATGGAGATCACTTTATTTTCTATCTTGAAAAGAATTCTTATACTCTGCTATAATGTTCATAGAAACTTCATTTTAGGTAAAGATTAAAAAAAATACTTTGTAAGCAAAAGTTTGGTTGGAGACTTACATTACAAAAAACAGAAGAGCTTTATATTATCTCCTTAATTGTCTTGGAGGCATTTCACAAAAGATAGGTTTGAATCTGGAATTCCAAAAGTGATATAAGTTAAGGACAGTGATATGTTCAGTAGCGGAAAAACACAAGAAAAGAGATTGTGCGAAGACTTGAAAGACTATCAAGTAAAGTATAGCAAAAATTTATGTGTTCACTGTTCTGAAGTATTCTGTATGACAAAGAGCTCATGTTGTATAAAGCTAATAGGAAAATAAAGATTTGCTTTGTCATCCATCACTTTGAGTTAGCTATAAGGAGTTATGTCTTGTTAATTTTCACTTCATAATGAATAATGCTATTTCACTATAAAATTTGATAACTGGAAAAAAAGCTGTAATAGCACATAAATAATTAGATAGGGATTATAGTTAGATTGTTTTAGCATAGCATTATTTGATTTCCTGAACTCTTTCTGTACATGTTTGTATTAGTCAATGAAAAGGAAAATGTGTCAGTTAGCCCAGGGGTTTTGTTGTTTTGTATAAGTCTCAATTTTAGTTTTTGAGTTGATCCAATGTATTAGTCACTGTGGTTTTAGCTGAATCTAAAGAGAACAAACACAATATTAGGAGTCTAATGGAGGAATAATACTTTTTTTTTTAAATAAAATTATATATACATGATGTATGATTTCAGCAACTGTCAGAACAAAAGTGCTGATCCCTTCCTTTAAAATGCATCTGTGGTCTCAGAAGAAATAGCTCCTTTCTTCTGGCTTAAGCTGTTCTTTTCCCAAAGCTGTTAGCTGGCATGAGAGCAGCTGACGAGGTGAGTGCGGGGCCAGGAGTAATGTCAGCCACCCCCAGTCAGATAGAGGGCAGCCCTGGAGCGCAGGGAGCTCTGCCTGGGTATGGATAAGGGGTCAGTATTGGGACTGGCGCTGTTCAGCATCTTTGTTGACAACATGGATAGCGGCCTCAGCAAGTCTGCCAGCAATGCCAAGCTCTGTGGTGTGGTCAACACACCAGAGTGAGAGGATACCATCCTGAGGGATCTTGACAGGCTTTAGAGGTGAGCCTGTGCATACCTCATGAAGTTCAGTATGACGAAAGTGCAAGGTCCTGTACCTGGGTCAGGGCAGTCCCAGGCACAAATACAGGCTGGGCGGAGAATGGGTTGAGAGCAGCCTGGAGAAGTAGGACTTGGGGTTATTTGTTCTTATCAACATAAGCTGGCAATATGCACTTGCAGCCCCAAAAAGCCAACTGTATCGCGGAGTGCAACAAAAGATGTGCTAGCAGGTCAAGGGAGGCTATTCTCCCCCTCTACTCCACCTTGGTGAGAACCCATCTGGGGTACTGTGTTCAGCTCTGGGGCCCCAAACACCAGAGGGACGTGGATGAAGATGATGAGAGGGCTGAATCATCTGTTCTGTGAACACAGGCTGAGAGATTTAAGCTTGTTTAGCCTGAAGAGAAGAGAAGGCTCTGGGGAGACCATATAGCAGCCCTCCAGTACCTAAAGGGGGCCTACAGTGAAAGCTGGAGAGGGGGTTAAGAAAGGCATGTCATGATAGAACAATGGGGAATGGCTTTAAGATGAGAGAGGGTAGATTTTGATCAGATATTAGGAAGAAATTCTGTACAATGAGGATGATGAAACACTAGAACAGATTGCCCCGTATGATGACATGACAGTAAGCTGCTGTGTCTGTTCCAAAACTTAATGTTTAAAGAGATGAAGAAATAATTTTTACCTTTTTGATTACTTGAAATGAAAGAATACCTTTGGAAATAAAGCACAGTGATGTGGGATATTTATTCCTTTTTATGATTACTTGAAAAATTTATGTTGTACTGGCTAAGATTGTTACTGCGCGTGTAGTAGATTAGGATGGTACCCTTGAGCTGGAAAACAGAGATCCTTATTTCTTTTGGTCTTTTTTTATCTGCTGCTTTTAATCAAAGATGCAGAAGGAAAAAATAAAATTAAATAAAATTTGCTGCATGTGGCTAAGCTTTAAGTGGGAGGGGTGGATGACAGTCCCAGAAAGCCTAGCAGATGGGTCCCTCTCTGATGCATGGGCCTTGATCCCTGACATGGTAGCTACAGGTAAGTTAGTGAGTTTACAGGAATTTTCACCGTACTTCTTTGTACCCACTAGTTGAGGGTTTTTTTTATTTGTTTGTTTGTTTTTTATGTGGGTTTTTTGCTATGTAACAAATGTTTTTTTGATTGAAAAACTGTGTAGCTGTAGGGGATATCATGACAAAGTTTATGTGTCATGGGTTCAGCAGTAGCAGTCATTTTTTTCCTTCTTAGTAGCTGCTGCAGTGCTGTGTTTTTGATTTTGGGCCTGGGAACAGCGCTGATAACACCAGTGTTTTCAGTTACTGCTTGGTAATGTTTTGGTCTGGCCAAGGACTTTCTGAGTCTCATGCTATGCCAGGGAGGAGGGGGAGCCGGGAGGAAGCAGAGACAGGACACCTGACCCAAACTGACCAAAGAGGTTATTCCATACCACAGCACGTCATGTCCAGGATGGGAAGTTAGGGGGCGGAGACCTGGAAGGCGGGGGGAGTGGACTGGGAGTGCACGGCATGGTCAGGTTTTTTGGTATTGGGGGGTTCGCTGCTGGGGGTGCACTGGCTGGGTCGGGCTTGGTGAGCAGTCGTATTCTCTTTCCTTGTATTTCTCTTGTATTATTATTGGTGGTAGCAGTAGTGATTTGTGTTATACCTTAGTTACTAAACTGTTCTTACCTCAACCTGTGCGAAGTTGCATTCGTTTAATTCTCCTCCCCATCCCCCGAGACTGGGGGAAGAAAGAGGGGAGGGAGTGAGTGAGTAAAACTTCAGTGAGTTATTAGCCTGGGTGAGGCTTAAACCACGACATTATGAAAAGGGGCAGGTTCTTAAAGAGGTTTAAAACAGTTCCCCACTTCCTCTTCTATTATAGTTTTCTGTAAAAAAAAAAAACAAAACAAAACCAAAAACAAACAAACAAAAAAAACCCACAAGAAAGATACTAAGAAAGGTATTATTTTCCTAATGAAGGATTATATGCAAAATTAATATAATAATTATGCCAGTAATTTGATGTGGTGGCAGTGTCTACAGCTATACTGGTGGTAATTGATGCAAACAAAGACATTATTTGTTGATCTGTAGCTTTTACAAAGAAATAACAAACCTGGAATGAAAATGTTTTTCAATTGCTACTGTCTTGAGCTGGTTAAGTTACTATACCTATTCTTCCATATGCAATTTAATTTTTTTTCACACAGCTGATTTTCCACTTGTATTTTTTATATGTCTTGCTATGTTTGCACATATGCAAATAATAATAATTTCAAAATGGCATATTTTTATAAAATTGCATTTTCTGAATAATGTAAATCTTTGCTATATGGAGCTATTAGGGACAGCTGCATTTCAGCTCACTTGTAATGAGGGAAACCAAAAACACAAAGTGCACACACACAGGCGCACACACAGGCACACACACACAGACACACACACACACACAGACACACACACACACAGACACACACACAGATACACACACACACAGACACACACACACACAGACACACAGAGAGAAATCATGACATGCACTGGGGGAATAAAAGAGAGAACCTTGAAGAAATAGCCTTTCTGCAACAGTGCTTTTCTGTGTCTGGCTGCCTCCAACAGAAATGTAGAGTAAACATACCCTATGACAGATGAGCTGAAGCTATGATGCAATGGGATTGAAGAAAATATCTATCTGTAAAGAACACAACTTTAGAGAAAACTAACTCCGTCATACTAAGGGCATCAGAGATAGAAGTTTTCTTTCTTGTGGAATCTTTGCACTTCCGTATATTACCACACATGCAATATGCTAGCCTTGGTAAATGTTGCAGATTATTTAGAACAAATTCCTTTGAATGAATGCATTTTATTTTAAAAAAGAGACGTTAGCTACAGGTTTACATTAAGATATCTTAATACTTCCATTAATTTAATATGAATTTACTTCCCATTTTTCAGAATGAAAACATGATCTCTGTCTGGAATAAAAAGTAAACTGGTATTTAGCATCATATTTCAGTGAGAGGACGGAGTAGCATCATTTGGAAAAAAAGTGCAGTTGCTTATTATTAGGATAACCATTTAGGGGGCCATAGGAAGGCTTTTAAATGGATGATGCATTGGCATTGGAGGAGGAATAACACTTGTTATTTCTGTCCAACTGGACATCTAGTATCACAGAAGTGCATGTATTTATATTTTAAAGGCTGTCTCCAAATACAGACATGGAGCTGGAAATGTCAGTTATTACTTGGTTGATTAGATTCTGGAGAAAACTGCATAGGGCCACATCTACAGGTCATACTTCCAAATAGATGTGTTAGTTAATGTGCCTATTTGCTAATCCACACACTTTATTATCTGTAGCGAGTTCTTAAAGTTGGGCATATGACTGTTGCCCAGGTATTGGGAAACCTAGATCGGAGATGCTGGGGTAGCAAAGGAAAGAATTAAATGGGCATGAAGAGGAGGAGTTTTGAGAGAGCAGGGGGCAGACATAAGTATGACTGAATCAGGAGGAGGGGAATAAGATTAATTTAGTTTAATCAGGCATGAGAAGTAGGATAGGAATTCTAGCAGTTGGAAAATGAAAAAAGAGAATCGGTCTCACGTTGATTGAAAGAGTCAAAAGTCAACTGAAGGCTTATCTATCTGAAACTAATAATCTGGCATCCAACACACTTTGGATTCATGCCAAGAGGCAGAACTGAAATGATTTACAGATATGGAGGGGTTTTCTCTTGTGAATTAGTAAAGAGCAGATGCCCACTGTTGTTCTCCATTAGACGCTGCTAAGTTTTTTGTCTGGGGGAGGTATCCAGCATATAAAATGCTCCAGCAAAGAAGTATTGAAACCTCTGCGTTGGAAAGTCAAAACTTGCACCAAATAATGAAGTATGTTTCCCTCTTACACAGACTGCTGTGTTTTCACTGTTCACTGCATTAACCTTCCAGAGAAGACGAGATCGGATTGAAGTTTCTACCCATTAGGCTTGAGGTGTTCATTACTCTGGGTTCACAGCATTCATAGATAAAGCTCTTGTATAACAACTGTGACTGACAGCTCTCCTCTGCTCAGTGTTGCTTGCTTTAGTAATTGCAAAAGAGAAAAACTGAGTTGTCTTACGGGCTGGTTTACACCAGTTTGATACCTGATTCAGAAATTAAAACTCTACCATTGAGTGAGAAGAGTATATTTCTTTGATTTTTTTTTTTTTTTTCAGGAGCATAACTGTGTAGAAAATAGAATGCTCCCTTGTGTGATTTTCTCTCACAGAGAGTTTGAAATAATAAACATACATAACGCTGGGGACATTGCTTAATGAGCTTATAGTGGGTGCAATGATGTTGAACCTATTTTTGGCATGTTTTGAGAAAAGCATCATTTGATGACAGAACAAATGCATACCTTGAGGAATGTTCTGTGACTTTTGTATGGGGAAAGAATGTTTTGGATATAGCAAGAATTTTCTTTTACGCTTAACTGACTGAAATAGATTGTTACATTCAGTAAGACAACATTGTTGAAATACTGCTAAATATATTTTAAGTAGTTGTAAATATTAATACACGTACATACATATATGCATATACATATGTATGCATATGTATATACATATATAAAAACAAAAATGTATTTATTTGTCTTGCAGGGGATTGATAAGATGGTTCGTCATTTGCACAAACACAACATACCCATGGCTGTTGCCACCAGCTCATCTGAAGTGTCATTTCAGATGAAAACAGTCAGACACAAAGACTTCTTTGGTCTTTTTCATCATATTGTGCTGGGAGATGACCCTGAGGTGAAGCATGGCAAGCCACAGCCTGACGCATTTCTAGTTTGTGCAAAGAGATTTCACCCTCCTGCACCTCCAGAGAAGGTAAGAAGGGAAGAAATTAAGTGAAAAGTTAGGAATACTCTCTTCGAATTGTATTTGGATTTGTTTTTTGCTTTGTTTTGGTTTGGTTTTTAGCGTGATAAATACTTAGATGAACATTTAATATGAACATTAAAAAGTCAGCAACTCCTGTTTTCACAGAATCACAGAATACCGGGTTGGGAGGGACCTCAAAGATCGTCTGTTCCAACCTTTCTTTAAAAAACCACAGCAACCTGTCCAGCTGAACCTATAAGTGTCCAACACTGGGGAGTCTACCACTTCCATGGGGAGATTATTCCAATGGCTGACTGTTCTCATTGTGAAAAGTTTTCCCTGTGTCCAATAGGAATCTCCCCAGGAGTAACTTGTGCCCATTGCCCCTCATCTTTTCCATGTGAGTCCTTGCAAAAAGGAAGTCTTCATGCTCTTTGTAGCCACCCTTAAAATACTGGGACATGGTGATAAGGTCTTCCTTGAGCCGCCTTTTCTCCAGGCTGAACAAACCCAGCTCTCTGTCTTCCCTCACATGGTTCCCAAGTTTTTGGATCATCTCTGTAGCCCTTCTCTGGACCCTCTTCAGCTTGTCCACAGCTTTTTTGCCATAACGGGGACCAAAACTGAGCACAAAACTCAGTTCTACCTACTTGATCACCTTACAAAGGTGTTTATGCTGTTGAAACAAGAGATTGTTGGAAAGTATAATTTCCCCCCACTACGTGTGATGTTTGTGATGCAGATTGCTCTGATTTACTACTTGGTAGTGTGCTGTAATAGGAAGGGGTAGTGATTTTCCATTCTATGCATACATCTGGAAGTTTAACTTCACTTCTCAAAGTTTGGAAACAGTTATTTAAGCATAGATTAGTTTAGTTATCATACATTCATGGCTGATTTACCTCTTAAGTGTCTAGACATTAAAGATACTTCTTTGCAAAGAGGGCATAAATTTTTTTTTAATGCCATCTCTTTCCTCTTGTATTCTAAATCTCTGAGATCATAGTTCTTGTTTCTTGATTTAAAGTCGATCAGTTTGAGCAATCTTTCTCAAGTAGTGGAGGTGTTTAGTGTCTTTCTCTTGTGTATAATTTTCTAAACTTGATTCTGAAATAGAAAACTGTAGGGAGAATTATTTGAAAGATAAATTGAGGGTTAGTTAAAATAATGTCGTTGCTTTAATTTTGAATTAAGTTGCCTTTCTCACTTTGTGCCTGTCCTGAGTGGAGCATAAGTTCTGAAGGTTTGGAGTTTCATAACTGCAGAAAAATGCATTACATACCAATTATTAAGGACCAACGTTAGGTGGATTAGACTGTGATTACTATTTTCCCAGTAGGATTGTTCAGTAAAAAATGGTTACACAAATACATACAGAATGATTAGCTAAGATTCTTCAGCTCTTCATGCTTCAAGTCCTTACACAGAGTCTAAATGGTATTTGTGTTGCTTGGGAATACAAAGTGAATTGTTTGATGCAGTGCGAACAGTATTAAGCAAACCGGTTTTGGTTTCAGTTTGGTTTGTTGTTTGGTGTTTTTTGTTGTTTTTTTTTTCCTGTTTTTTTCCTGACACTGTGTGTATATATACATCAACTTCATTTGGAAACTCAGATGTTCAGAAAAGGTACACCAAATGTACATGATCATGTTCATGCAGATGATGCTTGTATGGACATGATAGGTACTTCTTTGAGTTGGCCTTGTATGTATGGTACATTCCAAATATTGAAGAATCTGAGCGACAAGGCTGTAAATCTCACCACAGAGTCAAGTAGTCATGAAATTTTAAGCATGTTAATACTCAATGGAGAGCAAATACTGGGAAGCAGCACAGGGTTTTGGATGGAGTAAGAGAGGAGTTGAAAGCTTAAATCACAGCTTAATATTGCTTTCCTATGAAATTATTCTGTCTCGCTTAAGTGTATGTCAAAGGAACAAAAATCAAGGTATGTTCCTGCCATATTACATGATGTGTTTTTTGTGAAACAGGATGAGAGGTGTGTAATGCATGCTTTCAGTTGAATGGAGATGTGGCTGTAAACTGTTCTGTAATTCTGCATGTAAAAGAGCAGAAAATATTGAGATTTATAGAAAGCTGGGTCATAACTGGTATTGTGTCTGAAGGAGAGGTAAGGAAGTTGAATATCAGCTGTGTTAATGACATATTAACTTGTTATTTAATGTGGGGAGCCTCATAGTAGTATCTAGAGGAACAGCTTTCCCAAAACTCTTACTTTATTTGGCACTATTTCAAAAAAAGTCACGAGGTGGTAATAATTAAAAAAACAAAACCATTAAAAAACCAACAAAAACAGTTGCACTTTTGTAGGTATTTTTATTCATTAATCAGTAAGTAGCCTTAACTGTGTCAAGAATGAAAAAAATTTGAAGATAATAGTAGCATCTGTATTACCTTTAAAGTTTAAAATTACAAAGTGTATGTTAGATAAACAAAATTTCAGTGTTCACTGTAGTTTTGTATAGTTATTTTCTTTACCAAATAATCCAGCTGAACTATTTTTTTGTTGCATCTACAGAAGTCACAAGTGTCAAAAGTGTGGGAATTTAGCACAAGCGCAGAAATTCTAAGAAGAAAATCAATACAGTGCATATGAAACTACCTGAAACATTAATGACTAATTGAGGTGTAGTGATAGCATCTGCAGTGTTTATTCCCAAGCGATGAACTAATAGAGCTACAGGTTTGGATTTCATGCTGAAGATCAGTAACATGCAAGGTTGCAGCAAGGTATGAATAATGTTTGCATAAGCAGGTAATTGGACTCAAGAGGAACAGATTATTAGAGCAATGTATTTGGTGCTTAGGCCCATATATCTATGCTATATGTGGTTTAAAAGTTTTCTATTGGGTTAAATTTACTCTGATCCCTGTCTGAAAGCTGTGGAAGTTTTGTTTGAGCCTAAGCAGACATATTAGAGATTGCTTGATATTTACCTGGAGAGGATTCCACTTCTAACTTCCTGCTTGTACACACCAAAACTACTTAGTGAAACCAACCAACAGATAGCAAAGGAGGACTGTAAGATTTGCTTCAAAACTTCCCTGCTGCAAGCAAAAAGTACATCATAACCAGAGAAGGCCAAATCTAGAATTTAGCATTAGTGATATACGAGCCTGTGACTTGCTGTGCAGGCATACTTCTACAAGTAGGCCGTTCTAAAATGATATAAAAATGGATATGATGTCTGGTTTACTGTGACTGAAGGCTGTCATAATTGTCCATCTGGGAATTTTTTAAATGTTAACCTTTTGGTTTGTAGTCTTTGTTTAACTAGGAACTTAATAAGCATGATGATGAAACCACAGCACAGGAATATCAAACAAGATACACCCTGCAAATTCAACCTAGGTCTTAATATATTGTGATGCATGAAGTTTCATGTGAACTTCCAACACTAGGAACAATGCACTGTCATATGAGTAGTTAAGTCAGGTAATCAAAATGTCATCTGCAGATTAAATACTAGAAATTTTGTCTTCTACTAAAATTAAAATTTATTTAAAAAGATATATATGACAAATTATGCTCTCAAATACACAGTTTTTACTTGCATGAAAACTAGATGGAGCTGTACATATGTAGAAACAATGTGTGCTTAAATATGTTAATGTTTAAAACACTGGTTTTTTGTGCATTTTAGTTAGACAAATGAAAAAAACATTTTAAACTATTACTTTGTTGGGTTTTAATTATAATTTTCCTACCTTTATATTATAATAATTTGAAAAATAAGTTGTTTCATGTTTTTCTAGAGTTTGTTGCTAAGTATTTTAATATGTTTCAAATTTTTACAATATGAATTCATTTTAAGGGAAGCTTTAAAATGTGCAGAGACAAAATTGAAGTATCATTGATGACAACAGTGTGAAATTTGGTAATTCAGCTACATGTGCCATGGGGTACCAAAGATAGTAAGAAGGGCTTTTATGAGTACATAGGAGGCAAAAGGAAGACTAGGGAAAATGTAGGCCCATTGCTGAATGAAGTGTGGGACTTTGTTACACAGGACATGAAAACGGCTGAAGTACTGAATGTAGCAAGTCAGGAGTGCCAGGTTGCAGACACCAGAGGGACGGGATAGAGCAAGGAAGATGATGTACCGTTTTTTTTGGGAGAGGATCAGGTTAGTGAGTACTTAAGCAAACTGGGCATGAATAAGTCCATGGGCTCTGAAGGCATGCACCATCAATTGCTGAGGGACCTGGCAAATGTCATTGTGAGACTGCCCTGATAATCTTTGATCTATCATGGTGATCGGGAGAAGTTCTCGAAGACTGGAGGAAAGCAAAAGTCACTCCTATCTTCAGGAAGGACAAGAATGAGGACCCAGGGAGCTACAGGCTGCTTAGCCTCACCTTGACTCCTGGAAAGGTGATGGAGCAACTGATGCTGAAAACCATTTCTAGGCATAATAAGAAAGCAAATCATTAGTAGTAGTCAGCCTGGCTTCACCAAGGGGAAGTCATGCTTGACCAGCTTTATAAGTTTCTATGATGAAATGGCTGGCCTGGCACATGAGGGGAGAGCAGTTGCTGTTGTCTACCTGAGCTACAGTAAGGCCTTTGGTGCTCTTTCCCATAAGACCGTCATAGAGAAGCTGTTGATGTATGAGCCAGGTGAGCAGTGAGGTGGGTTGAAACCTGTCAGAGCAGCTGAGCCCAGAGGGCGGTGTTCAACATCGCCTAGTCTAGTTGGATGCCAGTGACTAGCACTGTTCCCCAGGGGCCAGTACTTGGTCCAGTCCTGTTTAACGTCTTAATTAATGACCTGCTTGATGGGACAGTTTGCTGATGAAGAGAATGAGGTGTATGAATACGTGAAGGACGGAGTGTAAAGAAGACAGAGCCAGGCTCTTTTCAGTGGTGCTCAGTGACAGAACCAGAGGCAGTCAGTCACAAACAAACATAAGGGGCTCTGTCTGATCATAAGAAAGCACTAATTTTACTGTGAGGGTGACCAGGCACTAGCAGAGATTGCCCAGAGAGGTAGTGGAGTCTCCCTTCTTGGAGATACTCAAAAACCATCTGGGCTTGATGTTGGTCAACAGGCTCTATGTGTCTCTGCTTGAGCAAAGGGGTTGGACCGGATAAGCTCAAGGTCTCTTCTAACATCAGTCATCCTGTGATTTGGTGATATACTTCACGGGGGGGGGGGGGGAAAGGAAACAAAAGTGCTTTTGGTGAACAGTATCTTTTTTCTGTTCCATTTTGATTTTAAAAGCTCAAATTATTTAGAATCATCCTTTGGAATTTATATATACTAGAATATTAATTTTTGCTTTAAAAGAGTTCATAATATCCTTGCTGTTTGAGTGTTTCTGTGTGTATTTGTATATAATATATATATCAACTATAACTTTTCAGTGTTATCTTAAGGCAATTTTGTTTCATCGTAACAAAATTTTATGCTCCTAAATTTATTTCAAATACAAGACTAACTCAGAGGGTTTCAGATATTTCCATTCAAACTTTTATACATACTTCCAGTGTACTCATTAAAAAAACATGAATTGTATTATTTACCTACTTGAGGATGTGGCAGATCAACGCTTTTAGTTTCAGTATTTTGGTTGTTTTGCCTATAGCTTTTCTGTAAAATAGAGGACCCTACTACTAGTGTAACTTAAAACCAAGCAAATACCATTTATAGCCATTGTTTAGAAAGAGGAAAAGACTGGAGTAATGCAAATGATTGTAACTCTTACGCAGAATCAATCTCTCTATTAAAAAGTTCCAAGTGATGTAAATCATCACCTTAATTTAAAACACTATTTCTTTGCAGTTTCTTCCATTTCTAATTAATTAATTGATCCCATAGTTACGAATAATCTCTGTACCAAATCTAGTGAGAGCTCATTAAAATTTTTCAGGCTGATTAAATGGTATTAGGATTTATGAGTCTTGGTGGAGTTTTTATGTCATAGAAAAGAAAAGTTCAAAGAAAAATTTTCTGAGACTTTTTTTGGTACTGAAAGAGTAATAGGAACTCAGAACATTACGACCATTTTGTAGTTCTAGGTTATATTGTATAAGAAATAGTGAGTGAAGAAGGCTGATTTTGCACTTAGACTTAATGTAACAATCATTAATGTGAGCTTGTGTAAAAAGGATGCCAAAACCTATTTTTTGTTTCTTATTCCCTCCCTTTTTTTTTTTTTTTTTTTTTTCAATTTTCTACTTCCCCCTCCCCCCAAGTGCACCACTTTTTAATGTATGCATGCCATGTATGTGTTTGGTTTAGTATGGTGTTCAGATAAGCAGTTATTTTATTAATGATGTTTCTGTTATTCCTCATGTATACCTGGAGGTTGAATTTATTAGGAATACTTTAAACGAGGTGTAGAAATTACAAAGACATGAACAGCCATTCCGTGTAGCGTACTAAGCTGTAAATTGGAATCCCTGCTGTTGAAATCATCTTTTACTCAACGTAAATCTGCCCCTTCTCTATTTTATAAATTAATTGACTTGCATTCTTTTCTGAATATTTACAATTCATAAATCAGACATTTTATTTTAGAACTAACAAAAATATTAAATGTAAAAATACATAGACATTTTTTAGCTTAATTCAAACCTACATCACTGGTTGTCTCTTCAGCCTTGGCTCTAGTCTGCCCTTGGAATAGGCCTATGTTACCAATCATTCCTCAGTAGAAACACTCTTATAAACAGCTGTTCATGTTATAAGAACCCTTCTGATTTGCACAAGGTCTGCTGGTTTTGGACTCTCAATTTTTACCACTTATGTTAGCATATTGCTAGATATTTGAGTTTTCCAGTGGTACAGCCTGCGATCATAACGGTCATAGTACACCTGACTTTTAAAGCATTAGGCTTTATTCAGTGGGACTGTTGTTCACATATACTGCCACTTACTGCACGAAGAGGGAGCAGGATTACTCTGCTAGCTGCTAGGCCATTTTGAGGTAAAAAGTAGTATTTGGATTATTTTATTTTTTTTTAAACCACTTGACTTTGTTGTCTGTATTGGTGTAATTACAGTTAATAAATTAATTCAAATTAGGCAGTTGATGGGTAAGAGCCATTAAAGAGCTTCCTTTATAATCTGATTTGTTTGTGCCAACTCCTGTGTAGCAAGGCAGTTAGTACACTGACTGAAGGTCTGGGATTTTTGTGTGTTTCTTGTGTGTGTGTTTTCTTGTCAGGCTCTTTCTGGACCTAATTTCCTCACTGCTTGCACAGGGTGCCCCTTTGGAGTCCCTTGTCTGCAAGGTTGTGCTCAGCGTGCCTTACATAGCCTCAGACCCTGTGCTGTGCAGTGGCCAGCTTCCAAACAGAGCAGAGAAGACAGATCTTGGCAGATGTGTGTTGTACCGTGGCGATGGTGCTCCGTGCGGGTGGTGGGGCTGCTGAGCAACTGGTTCAGTGGCACAAGAGCTTGAAACTGCTGCTCCTGCATTCACGCAGCATGCTGCAGCAAAAGCAGAGTTTGTTTCCGTGATGAACTTAGATTACATATGGCAGATTGTTTTGTTACTGCACATGGGATGATTGGGAGGAGAATGAAATATGTCACATTGTTTGTATGTACCCCGATTAGTTTAGTTGTTTCATGCAGTTGTAACTTTGAGTGAAATCTGAAAGGGTTCATCTCTTGGCTTGAGATAAGGACATCTCTGTGTGTCTGCCTTCTCACCAAGATGAGGTGGCAAGTTCACTAACGAACCTTGCTTTCTGATGATAGCTTTTTGAGAAATTAGTTTTTTGCTTCCATGTGTCCACCCAGAATTGCCCAATCTCAAGAGCTTGTGTCTGTTTCTCAGGAACAGGATCTCTTGCAGTTAATCTTTTCCAAAGCATAATTGAAAAAGTAGTCCCAGTTCCTAAAATGTCAAGAAAAATTGGCTCTATAGAGATCATAACAGCAATCTGGGACTTAAAATTCTTGAAATCTGGGACTTTTGAAAGCAGTTAAAAAGAGGATTGTCACAAGAGAGGATTGTCCTTATCTCGTTCACTGTGTAGAATACTTCGTCAAAAAAATGGGCAAAACAGCTTTTTGAGCACTCTTCCACCTGAGGAGTTCTGTCTTCCAATTTGTGGGTTTTGTTGGGGATTAGTTGGGATTGTTATTAGTTGGGATATAGTTACCATATTGTTCACCAGCTGCTTGCTATGGAAGGTTCTCAACCAGAACTTTTTGCTGAATTCATAAAGCCTTTATTTTTCTTGTTCTGCAGTGTGACTGAAGACTTATTTCTACATGTCAAGATAGCAAGTTGTGTTTTGAGTACTTAGCATGTGTTGCTGGCCTAGCTGTTGAGTTCTTGCTAGTGTGGGGCACCGCAAAATAGTAAGCAGTGTAACTTTTTCATTCCCTTTCCCCTCTTGACCCCTGTCCTGAGGAAGCTGTTGATTTCAGATGCATACTGGAGAAATTAAAATAAATAAATTGTTAATAAATTATACCTTTAAGTTGTCTATTAGGCAATTTTATGTAGGTACTGAACAATGTAGTGGTTTATGTATTAAGACCTCCATCTTGAAATAACACTTGAATTTTATAACTTGGGATGCAAAGATCACAGCACTGTAGTGGAATGTGCTTTTTACGTGATATGCTGCTGGCAAGTCTGTTGGCTGAATCCTGCAAGTTCCTCAGCTTCTCAGTAGTCTTAAACATGTAGCCCTTATTTTTGGCTTCCAGGCTGGATGAGGAAGGCTGTGATTACAAAGCTCAGCTTCCAGCTTTGTGACTGTAATGGGCATTGCTCTAGAGGGAAGAATGTGAGCTTCTTCACTGCATGTAACAATCCAGGGCTTCTGAAGATCTACTATACACTTGCACCTTTTTCCCAAGTCCGTAATAGGCCACTGTTTTATATTACATGACAATTGAAGGAAGGAAAGAGTTATAAAGGTGTTGTTTTGTATTCAGTTAGCATGCGCTCAGTTCATTTGGTGGATTTGCTTCCTTCCTCTTCTCTGAGGCACACTCCCTCACACCCCTCTATGCTGGCAGTCTTTATTGTATATTTGTGGAAGAAAAATGCGATGTTGCATGGCTTGAAAGTAATTTAGCTCTTAAGTGTTCTCGACATTGCCCTTGTTACTGCAGCGCATGTTTATTTATGGATGCATTTGTCTTATGGAGTTGAAAAAAGTCATTGAAATTCCATGCAAAAAATAACCTGGTCAAGGTTTGCTTTCACTTAATGTATTTGATTGGAAGAGGAAAGGAGGACTATAATTGGTTCTTAGTCTTTGGAGTACCCTACTTGGTGGGTAGGCAGGAATAATTTTTTTTCCTTTGCATTTGTCTTGATAATGTATCAAGTAGCTGCTAAGGGACTTGATGAAATGTGATGCAGAATAATAAATTATGTTCTGCAGCCTTCTTTGCTTCTACGTGAGGTGAGTGTATAAGCACAAAGAGACTGGTACACCTCAAATTCTAAAAGCATTATATTCAGATTAGCAGGTCACTGGAGACACGTTGCTAATTGTTTTAGGGAACTCATTATGGGTATTATCACATATAAATTATGCACGGTAAGCAGTAAAAAAGAAGGGGAAAAAATCCTTCTTTTATGATAAATTGCTCACTGAGTTATCTTTTTTCTTTCAAGACCTTGAGCATTTTCAAGACCTTGAGCGTTTTTTGGAGATGCCAAACAGCAGTCATTGACTAATTAGATTTTAATTAACAAGAGTTTTCACACACACACAAAAAAATGTTTTTAATGTCTTTGGGGTTAAAGTAAGCATAAATCATGTTTCAAAAAAATCTAGTGCATTGATCCTCTCTGTATCTCAAGTTACCTTTGTAATCACCCCAGAACTCCTTTTAGCAATGCTTTTCAACCGTTTTAGAACAAAGAATGAAGACTGAAACAAGTAACTTGCTCTGTGAGCAGTATTTTTTGGTTCATTCTTTGTAAGTTATTCTCCAGAACGATTCCACTGAGGTCAACTGTGTGTTGCTTTAATGCACTAAGGCTGGGGGAGGGAGGGTTCATTTATTTACTTTTGTTGTTGTTGTGTAAGTTACTTCCTCTTTGTGGAGATGCTGTTGTAGGTAATTTTCAGAAAGCTGATATTTGTGGTAGGGTTCTGTTTATTCATTTGTGTAGCAAAGAATTTCTGAGATGCGTTTTGGCACACTTGCAGAAGACCTACACACACGACCATCAATTAACACTGACAAATTATTTATAGTCTAACAGGGCACAGCATTTTGCTCAGGCTGACTGCTGTATCACAAAATAAGTGCACTTACAAGATGATTACAGAGTGTACTCCATAAAGCAATGTTTCAGAATTTTTTTTATTATTATTGTGATAGACTGGTGGTATAAAGATAAAAGACCTTGTAGCACACACAAGAGCTGAAGAGGTGACAGCTTTATATACTAAAAAAAGATGTTTAACATTTTCATTCCAGCATCAGCTTTATCTTAGAATAATAGCATGCTTCAAAGCCAAGAAGGTAATTGTTCAAGTTAAGCTTCAGTAAGACTGAAGTGATTCTGATTTGAAGTAGAAAACAATTACAAGCAGCGGTAGAAATGCTGTTCCTCTATTCCATCAAAGAAAGCCTTTCATTTTTGTCTAAATAGTACTGAATGTAGGAGTTGCTGTTCATGCTCAGGTTCAGTGTCCATTTTATTTGGTACCATTTATGATGACAGCTAATACCAGAAGCTTTTAATAATCATCACCTTTTAGCTAGGGGGGGTTAATTTATACACTGACATTCTGTTTCCCCCATATCAAGTAATTCAAGGTTCTTTTCAAACACAAGAATAAAAAAAAAAAGGGTGAAGAGGCTTTAGTAACCCTTTCACAGTATTTTTTTTTTTTTTTTTTTTTTTTTTTTTTTGTGTGTGTGATGCTGATGGCTATCTGGGACAACAAATTCTGTAAATCTTTTGTATATGTTCTGAATTTCTCATTTTTAACTGTTTTGAATATCAACTTTTTTTTTTCTGTCAGAAAGAGAAGTAATTGATCTGCCACTCAGTATTTTAAGTACTACTTCTCACATCTCTTTTAATTTCTTGCTACATAAGTAAAACACTTTACAGTCTGTTCAGACTCTCACCATCTGAAAGGGTTGTGTTTGGGATTTTTATGAGGGGTGGGAGGATGGTGGTGGTGGTGTTTTTAGTTTTTTCCTTATAAGTGTTTTGATTCCATTTCTTCAGACCCTTTCTATCAAAAGCATTTTAACATAGAATAATGCTGTAAAATACAGAGTATTCCAGATGAAACAGCATTATATATTGTCTATGAATATATACAATATCACCCAAGCTCTGAGTTTTCACTGAGCTGTCTACAGTGATGTCCAGTACTTAATCTGAATGTTACAAAATGTACATGTAGTTAATTTATTTTCCAGCTAATGTGTATTGCTTAGATTTCTTGACCATTTTATTTCATTTTACGTTTGACTGCCAGTAGACTATCTTGTCACTCCAAGTTTCCTACAGATGTTTCTTATCTCAACTAACCTACATAACTTATGTCATCAGCAGATTTTACTAAGTGTGCAGGTAAGGATTACTAGTCAGTAATTCCCATTCTTTTAAAATGCATCTACAGCTACTTTCTAAAATAGTAGCATGGAAATGAGAAATGGTTTTTAATGTTAGTAACTCTTTCACTTTGTTGTCCCAAGTCTGGGTTCTTTCACCCAGTGTGCAAGAAGCCAATAAGAACACAGGGTGGAGGTATTGAATTATTTCCTGTCTGCAGAGATGGGTACTAGGCGGTAATTCCACAGAGCTAGCACACCAGTGCTTCTCAAATCACAATTATTTATACACTTAACATATTAATTAACATATCTTCTAATACATGTGTACTGTTATTTTTTACATGATTGGCTAAAACTTACTTGCTTAACATGTAGATTAATATGCACGCTCACTACAGTTTTTCAGATTTTCACTTCCTTAATCTTTTGAGGAGGTAATATACCTGGTGTAAGTGGTCTATGAGTTACTGGTCGCAATCTCCCCCTGCCATAATTACCTTTGCCCTAGTTTCATCTGGTTTTGGTAACTCTAAACAACACTTCATGGACAGTTTCCCTCACAAACCATTATTTACTTCTGTGGTTACCATCTGAGACAGAGATAAATTGCTATCCATTGTTAACATTCAGACAAGTCCACCAAGCATTTTTGCTAAGTTAACATTAACCCTTAAGTTCTGACATTAACTTCATAGTTTAATTGCTTCAAAGCCTCAGGGCCTTGCCGACTGGTGAAGACTAGCTGAGGAGATTTTATCCATTATTGAAAATAATTTCAGTTCTTAAAAAACATGTTTTCCTCCTTTAGGAAATTGTCCTCTTTTTCCTGAACAGATGCCTGGTCACAGTGATCCATTCAGTTGCAGTCTTCAGGATGCATTATTGCATCCTGCAGCTTCAGAATAAAGAATGGAAACATTAGAGGTTGCAGCCTATTGTCCCAAGCTTCAAAGCTATTACAGACTCAAAATATTACTGATCCAAGAACAGTGCCATGGGCAAAAAGTATAATAGTATGTAACTTATCTTGCTGCTTTCCTCTTTCAATAGTGCACTTATCCCAAGGGAATGTCAACAGAACCTTTTATTCTACAAAGAATGATCATGTATCTTAGGCAGGATATATTTGAAGTTTTGCTTTCAGTTGTCAGGTTTTAACTTCTCAGGGCGAAAATTTTCATTGAGAAGATTTTTTTTTTCTTAAGCAAAAAGTTTTTGCAAATATTTTAATGTTTTCCTCTGAAGATAATATTTCTAGTTATAGGGATAAGTGGTGCAGTGGTCATATGATTATTTCCATGAAGAGTTATATTGTGTAGACCAGATCTTTGAAGTCTAGGAATCTGGGAGTTCTACAGTCAGGTGTTCTAGGAGTCAGGGATAATGCTATGACTCTACCATGCTATGACTATAACTAGACCTAGGAATGCTGAGTTTTCTGATGTTTGTGTCCTATGGCTACTCTGTCTGTCATATTTATATTTAAGTATGCGTTAAACCCTGAGAGGAACAAAAGCATCACATCCATGTACACTGGATGATAGTCATGGAATGTGCCCTGGATAACTCTCAGAGCACTATGAAATGCATATTAATACCTAAACTATAAGAAGTACAGACATAGGTTGTAGAAACTAATTACTCCACATATATGCACACATGAATTGTCATTCATTTAATGAATGTTGTGGCTTTTTTAGACAATAAGGGTTCAGGTTCCTATTTTAGATGACAAGCAAGTGTTGTCCCTCAGTTTTCCTCAGAGTTAGTTAACAGAGGTCATTTCTGATAGAATTAAGAGGTGAATCAACCAGCTCTGCATTTGATTTTAGCTGTGTTCTCTGCTGCCCTGGTCCGGAAAGGAGCAAAAGTGGTTTAAGCAAGACAAATTTCAGTTAATAGCTCAGCAATAAGAGGGGGAGGAAGAAGAGAATATACTAATAATTCCTGAAAGAGCTGCATTTTTAAAGATACTGCTGAAGAAGGATGAAGAGAGTAGGCATGGAGATTGTACAAGGCACAGAGGTCAGCATGATATAAGGCATACAGCTGAAAGTGGGAGAAAGAGATAAAGAATGCAATTAAGTGGAAGGATAGAAGATGTCTAGGGAGTAGAAGGAAATAAAAGCAAGACATACAGTAATTCTGAGGAAGATAATATAGGGCCTTGAAGGTGAAAATGGAAACTTGAATTTGTGGCTGCGTTAACTAATCTATATAGCTTCATTATAAATTATGAAGAGTTAATAGTGTGCAGTAGCCCATTTGTCCTTAGCACTTTCCCAAGCCTTTTTTAGGGAGTGTAGATGAAGAGTGAGGAAACAGTATATAAGTTAATGATGTATATACTGAAATGGTAAAGGCATTTACTTTTTTGAGACTAAGCATTCTGTCTCAAGAGGATTGGTAGATGATGTGACAGGGCTAACATTACAGCAAAAACTCTTCAAACATTTAGGATGCTGCATGTCTAAATTTAAAATCTCATGAAGATAGTGGAAAAGAAGGGTCAGCTGCAAATGTGTGCTTTGGCATGTCTCAGAGTGGTTTTCTTTAGAAACACTGATGTTAAAGTTTCATCTTCTATTCTGTCTTGCATTAACTAGCAATTTGAAGGCATTTGGACAATATATTACCTGTCTCTTTCTCCTGTCAATTGATTTTCTGGGAGTTTTTTTTATCATCTTAACAATCAGTTGAAGAGCAAGTATGCTTGAAAGATGATGGTTGACTTTGAGTAGGCTGGTGGAAGACTATTTTACTGATCTCTTACTATTTACAGCTCTTCTTCACAGTTGTGGTGTTAGTACATGACAGCCTTAAATTTCTTTAAAATTATTAATATTCAGTGGTATAACTTTCTTGTTTCTCAGATGTTTTGGGGAACTGATTTTGTTTTAATTATACAGTGCTAATGAAGGATGAATAAAACTTTCCATAAGTCAATTATTCAGAAAAGGCCTCCAGTGTAGTTTGTCTCAGAAATTTTTAAATGTATCCATTCTTTGCAGGAACAATTCAGTCTCACCAGCTTTCACACCGTTTTTAAAAATCTGTGAATTGAATCCTTAGCTTCTCTGAGTTGAGTATGTGATCTGGCTTTGTGTAAAGTGATTACTAGTAAGAGCTTCATGCTCAATGTCAGTCCAAGGATGAAAAAAATCCATCACAGAATACTGTATTTTAATATAAGGATCTGTTACTCAGCAGTATGAAGACATAATAGTGCTTGCAACATGCTGTGCTGTATTGCTTTGGGATCAGACTGAACATTGGAATAATAGCAGCATCGGGAAGAAAGAAAAGAATAGGATGTCTGATTTGAGCATCTCTTTTTCTCCTGTTGATTTCTATATTTAACGTAGTGTATGGCTTGTCAGGCCCTAGTTATAAAGACCTGTGAAACAAACTATATGGATTCCTGGTTTTGCATGTTAGGAGTCAAGCAGTATATGATGCATAAACTTGCATAGAATTGGATTGATCCAAAGGACAGATCCACCACAGGATACAGCTGTTGGGCTGCATGATAAAAGCTCATCTGCAGTCCTGCGAAAGACCTCAGAGAAGCAACAGCCAGTGGGGAAGTCCCAAATCCTGCCTGGCTGCTCCCAGGCCCACCACAGGAGCCATCAGCCCCTCAAAGGCCTGTCTCTACAAGGCCAGGGGAGCAGAGTCACAAAGGCAGGCCAGAACCCATATTAAGGACTCGGAGCAAGGGACAGCTTCTCTGGCCCCTCCCAAGGCTGTTCCAGGAGAGTCATCACAATGAAACATCCAGCCTTAAGGCCCATCAAGCTGAATCAGTGCTGGATCCCTTTTTGGGCTGAGGGGAAATGGTACCTGGGGCATGGTACACGGTATGGAGTGCAGGGGAAGAATATTTTGCTATTGCTCAGGGTCTTTACAGGGAAATAGAGGGATAAGGGGATAAAGAGGTCTGGAGGTGTGTAAATGCATGACACGCTTGGCTGGCCATGCCCTGCTCTTCACCAGTGCAGTCTGTCATGTTGTCAAATTCTAACTCTTCCTGGCTGAAGGTTACCTGTTGTGTTTCCCACCCTTTCCAAACCCCCTTCTCATCTATCTAGTTGGACAGAATCTCTCCTATTTAGGACCATCATCTCATGTTCTTACTATGCACCTTGGTTAAGAGGGTGCCTCCAGTCTTCTGTAATGTCCTCAGAGATAGTGGGCAACAGCTCTTTGGCCCTCCAGAAGTCCTTGGGCTGAACAAGACAAGCTGTCCTTCAACATTTCTTCTCAGAGCAAGTTGCTACAACCGAAGCCATCTTGGTGGCTCTCTGCTGGACTTCTTGAAGTTCATCATCATCCTTATGTTTTATGTTTTTTTTCTTTCCTAATTTTAATGACTAATGAACTTTTCAAATGTAATCCTTGTGCATTTGAGAATTATAATACTAAATAGTAAGAGAATTTCATAGCCAAGCTTCTGCTCAAGAGGTACTATTAAATCATGAGCCAAATAGCCTTCCACAATTATTTAGATTTCCTTGGAGTTGTCATTTTGTTCTGTGTTTAACTATTTGAAGAGCATGCAGAAGCCTAACGCTTCTTTCAGTTTTCACTCAAGGCTAGGTAGTTTCATAGCACAAATACACAAAATAAACATGGAACTCTGGTCCTGCTTGCTTTCCCCTTCCCTTCTCATCCATATTGCTCAGATGTGAGGGATGTTCCACATCATCTCCTGGGCAGTGGCCATCTTCCTTTCAGTATCATGACCACCTTTAATTTAAACTGTTTCTCATTTCTGTGACCATATTTGATTTTCTTTGATACAAGTTACTGGCACCAAAGATTGGGATTTATTTTATTTTATTTTAATTTATTTTATTTTATTTTTCAATAGAGGTAGTCACTGTAAAGGTCTGTTTTAATAGCTGATGTCATGGGTTCAGCAGCAGCAGTCCTTTTTCTCCTTCTTGGTAGCTGGTGCGGCGCTGTGTTTTTAATTCTGGGCTGGGAACAGCGCTGATAACACCAGTGCTTTCAGTTACTGCTTGCTAATGTTTTGGTCTGACCAAGGAATTTCTGAGCCTCATGCTCTACCGAGGGAGGAGAGGAAGCCAGGAGGAAGCAGAGACAGGACACGTGACCCAAACTGACAAAACAGCTATTCCATACCACAGCACGTCATGCCCAGGATGTGAAAATGGAGAGCAGAGACCCAGAAGGGTGTGGTGGAGCAGTGGAGGGTTCACTGCTGGGGGGCGCACTGGCTGGGTCGGGCTTGGTGAGCAGTTGTATTCTCTTTCCTTGTATTTCTCTTGTATTATTACTGGTGGTAGCAGTAGTGGTTTGTGTTATACCTTAGTTACTAAACTGTTCTTATGTCATCCTGTGGAAGTTGCATTCTTTTGATTCTCCTCCCCATCCCCCCAGGACTGGGAGAAGAAAGAGGGGGGGTGAGTGAGTGAACGAACTGGGTGAGTTACTGTAGGGGCTTAAACCATGGCAACTGACTTTATGGGGTTTATGCACAGTACCTTTGTGTACACAATGCACAATACCTTTGTGTAAGTAAGTTCATGACTACTTCTTTCTGTTTCACTTAGAATTTCCTTCTCTACCATGCTTTCCTTCTTGCTTCAAGAAGAAAAGGGACAGATTAAGGAGAATCTGGATTTTCTGTTTACAGAGCAGTGAATGTTCTGAAATGAACTACAGTTGTACATGTTGTAAAATTCGTTCTGTTTGACAGGTTAATAAATCTCAGCCAAAGGTCTGAAAGACTAGAGATATTAAAAGCTTGTGTTGTCTGACAAAACCAAACCATCAAAGGATTTAGGCTTATTCCAGTTGACCATGGCTCCCATTGTATTTGCAAATGCATTAATTTATGGGTCTTTCTCACAGTTTTGGTTTTTTTTATGTTTTGGCTTTGTGGTGAGCATAAACAAAAATCACCTGAAGTGGCAAAAAGTTAAAAATGCCACAGTTCTTCAACCAGTAAACATGTTCATGGTGCAGACAGTGCAGTGCCAAGCCTTCTGTTGATTTTGTAAGCTTTTGTTATTATCAGTAAGCTTATGAATTTCAGAGAATTTAAATCTGTTTTCAACCCTACACCTATGTTCATCAGTTTTGACACTTTCATGCGCAGACATGTGAGACAAATTACCCTATATTCCAACAGCAGTAACAGTTGACTAGGATATCTTTTGATACAAGGCTTGGGAAGCAATATCATAAAAGTATTTAGAGCTTTCCTATTGATGTAATATTAATTTAAAAAGTGGAAAATTATTTGTTAGTTGCTTAGAAACTGATTTCTAGTAGAATTCAGAAGGACACTGAGATGGATAAAAGCAAAAATCTGTCTTAAGTTTTCCTGTGTGCCTTCTTCAGATTCAGCAACCATTTCTGGGATGGAAGCCACTGGAGATAACAGTAGGAAACTGGGTACAAATGTCAGTGGTACAGGTATACTGTGCCTGATACATAAATTCAGGCATGTTGGAGATACTTTAGTATGTATCGGCAATGTCACATGGAAGTGTGGGATATGAATTACTTCTTATTTTATTAAATGTGTTAGGAAGTTTAGCAAGGACCTCACCCACTGCATTTTCCAATTAAGTATCATTCAGACAGGGAAAGCAGCATTGCAAATGTTTAAATTAGATTGAACATGTGATGACAAATATCAGATAATGTATAATTTAAGACTACAAACTTTGGTTTATCAGTACATTCCCAAAACAATGCTTATGCTCTGCTGGTGGTACTTTCACATAATTCATAATTTTCAGTAATTTAGTTCAGAAGCACAGTTTTAGTTCCTGCCAAATCATCATTATCCAGAAGATTTGATTCAGTCCTGACAAAGTATCGTGGAAGCTGCTTTATTCTCCCCAGCCCTTCCTGAGTTACTGTTCTTGACGTTTTTTATTGCATTTGATGTTAGCTTTATAAATGCATGCAGTTTTATATCTGTATATATATATATATGTATGGAGATGTATGGAGATATATGCAGATATATATTTTAAACTGTATATACTGCATATATGCACTTTTATATATATATATATATTTGTGTTGAATCCAGGACCCCGACAGGAGCTAGGGTGCTGCAACTCCACAGTCCCAAATGCAGCCAGCGGTGAGGCTGTAAACATTTTTTCAGCAGTCATGTGAGCACACATGGCATATACAACATGTGTGTATACATGCCAGCCCCACAGAACAGCACAGTAGAAATGCTCATCACTCACACAAGCACAGAGAGCACTAGTGGTCTCATCCTGTTCCCCTCTCTGGTTGATCAGGATGAAGGTCTATTAGTGCAAATTATATATGTGTATATGTGCCATGGGGATTCCTTCAGCAGCTGGATTTAGACAGTCAGCTGTCCCTGGATCTCAGTTTCCCCAGTCACTGGCACCTGGAGGCATGAGTCCCAGATGCCATAACCCCATTCTAGCCTTCAGTGCTGATCATTTCCTTCCTCTTCTCTCACCCACACCCATGCAGTGGGTGGCTTAGACACAGCCTATACAAATGGTCCTGAATGCTTTTGAACGCGTCACGTCCCACAGAGAGGATCTCGTACACACACAGATGGATCTCTCAGACACCACTGTCTCTACAGCAGCTGGCCAGAGCTAACCTTTGCCTAACCTGTCCCTGCAAGAGCCAGTGCTGTCGGTGCTATCACTGGTAGAGACACGCCTGGCTCCCAGGCAACTTCACCTACTTTCCAACAAGTACAACATGCTCTTCATTAGCACTCACATGCTTGCTCGCACGTCCACCCTCATTGCAGGTGTTGCACTGTGGGCACGTGGGACCCCTGGTCCCACGGCAGGGCTGGCACTGAGACCTCCACACAGGTGTGCATGCACAGCAATAAGCCCTTGCCCAGGGAAACTATCAGAAATTGTGTTTAATTAGAGGTGACAGGACAGGCTGGTGCAGGCACAGCTGGGCAAGTGGACTGATGGCCCCTGCTCACATCCCACCACCCCTTCTGTCCTCATTCCCATGGGGCACTCTGATGTGTGGAGCTTCTCCTGCTGGCACATCCGAGTGGGTCTGGCCCAGCTTCAGGGCTCCCTGGAGTCTCTTGTGGCATCAGGAGTGGCTGGGTTACGAGCTTCCACTGCCTCTTAGGGTTGCTGGGCTCCCATAGCCCTGCACCTCCTGGCCCATCCAGCATCATAGGGATCAGTTTGTAATAGCTGACGGCTTCTGTGCTGGGCCTGGAAGCAGCCAGGCAGGGTGTGATTCAGGTTCCCCCACCTACCCTTGTTGCTCCTGCTATGCTTCCTGCACGCAAAGACCAGCGCATCTATCACGTAACTAGCATGTGTGTATGTTTGTGTGTATCTGTTTGTATGTATATATATATATGTCTTTCTAGATACGAAGATGCATAGATTCCTCCTGTAGAAACAAAGTTGGCAATTCTAACTGCTAATGCTTCATGGATGCTCTTTGGACTTATTAAAGTAAAAGCCCACCTGAACACATTCCTGTGTAATCTGCTGTAGGTGGCGCTGCCTTGGTTTGGACTAGATGATCCCCAGAGGTCTTTGCAACCCTAACAGTTCTTTGATTAGTAATGTGATGCCTCATAGTCACAGAAGGTTTGGAAGGAAAGATTCTTGTTAATTAAAAACTGTAGACAGTTTTTAAGCTGTGCTTCTTTTCTCCAAAGGGGGTAGTTAGGAAGGCACCCAAAGTAGAGAAAAAAACTTTTAGTTGATAGGAAAGTAGGAGAACATGTGGGAGTGAAGAACCTCAGCTGGCAGCACTGCCACTGCCAAGCAGAAGAAAACCTAGTTGAGAAAAGCATTCAGTGTCATGAGCAACATCTTCGCTCTCCATTTAGATGCAGGATGCTGGTAATCTGAAGAAGCTCAAAATAACAATTGTTGCTTGACTTTGTAAGATTTTCTTCCTTTTAACTGCAAAGTTAAAAGTTGACCTGGTTGAGATTATGACAACAGCAGTTCTAGATGCACTGTTTCTTTCTGGTTTTAACCATAATCTCGGGTGGTGAGGCACTGGAATGGGTTGTCCAGGGAAGCTGTGAATGCTCCATTGCTGGCGGTGTTCAAGGCCAGGTTGGACAGAGCCTTGGGTGGCATGATTTAGTGTGAGGTGTCTCTACCCATAGCAGGGGGATTGGAACTAGATGGTCTTAAGGTCCTTTCCAACCCTAACTATTCTATGATTCTATGATATTCCATAGAGCTACTTGTTAAATTGCTATTTTACTTCTCAGTGAGGAAACTGTAGTCTATGGCTTTGAAAGTCTTGGAATGTTTTATCTGCAGATGGAGGGTCATTGGAGAAAGTAGAAGTTTCTGTGTCTTTTCTGACATTATTTTCCTTGCTAAGAATGAAACTTTAAAACTGTTGAGGAGTATGTGTCTAGCTACACTTTCAAGACCTGCAAGCGCAGAACATGCATCCCCAAGACAATCTTTATCTATGGATGAGAAATTTCAGTCCTCATTCTTTAGACATATTTGCCATCTGATTTATAATTTTTCTCTGATCAGTAATGAATCTTACCTGTATCTCACTAGAAGCAGTTGAAATCAATTACCAAAGTTTTTAAATATAATGGAGAGAAAACACTACAACTTCTAATAAAAAAAAAAAAAAAAAAAGGAAAAGAAATTACTTGATATATTTCCCGTACACTGAATGACAATGTCTGAGAATCCCTTTTGCTCTTTTGTTTCTTTGCCTGACAGCCTGTCCTCCTCCTTTTTTTCTAGTCACAGCATATTTTACCTGGTACCCAGAACATATCTTTCAGTAGATTGTGTGGCAGTGATACTTTGTCACCTTGACATACCTGCTGCAGTCTGGTTTCCCCAAGGAATCCTTATATACTGTCTCTGGAGCTGAAGCGTCCAAGTTATCAGCAAAATGCTGCTCATGGCACTCAGCTGCGTGTCAGTTCATCCAGATTCTTGGCAATTCCTGTGGCAGTGTCTATTTCTGAACGGATCATGTTGCTGTAGTAGAGGTGTTTTCTTTGAGGTCATGTGTTATGACAGTTAGAGCAGTGTAAAATTGCTGTTTGCACTATGCCATGGTAGTCTTACTAATAGGTAAAAGCGTATAATTTGATTTTAAAAAGAAGAAAATACAGGTGTCCTGTGCTTAGGCTAAGATGACTTAGTCTTTTCCTCAAGTAAGTATGTGTTATAAACACATTAATTCAGCTGCTTTTTTGTAGATTGACTGAAAGTATTTGTAGAGAAAGCAGTTTGCCTTTGGCTTAACTGTGAAGAAATGTGTTTATATCAGTATTGGGGTGACTGAGACACTTTTTAATAGAACATTTTATATTCTTATCATAGGTTCTCTATTGGTCACTTAGCAGTATGTTTTGCTGTATATTCTGCATGTTTGTCATTCAAACCTTTAAATTTAAAAGTTCCATTATAGTGCCATCTGCCTCTGCACCAGTGAGCGAGGCTGTACATTTTGAACAGGAAAGAAAAGCAAATTGATTTCATTTTCAGGAGAAAAAAAAAGAAAAAAAGCACAAAACAACAAAACAAACATGAAATATGGCTAGTGGACACCAAGTTCATAGAATCATATAGTTTGGGTTGGAAGGGACCTTAAAGATTGTCTAGTTCCAACCCCCCTGCTATGGCCAGGGGCACTTTCCATTAGACCAGGTTGCTCGCAGCCCCATCCAACCTGACCTTGAGCATTGCCAGGGGTGGGGCAGCTGCAGCTTCTCTGGGCAACCTGTGCCAGCGTCTCACCATCCTCATAATAAATAATTCTTTTTTAGTATCTGATCCAAATCTATCCTCTGTCAATTTAAAGCCATTACCCTTTGTCTTATCCCTATGAAGTCCCTTGTAAAAAGTCCCTCTCCAGATTTGTTGTAGGCCCCTGTAGGTGCTGGAAGGTTGCTTGAAGGTCTTACCTGAGCTTTCTTTTCTCCACACTAAACTCTTTCAGTCTTCATAGGAGAGGTACTCCAGCCTTCTTATCATCTTTGTAACCATGGTGACCATGCCAAGTTGACCATGAGCCAGCGATGTGCCATTGCGGCAAAGGCAGCTGATTATGGGGGAGTTTTTCTAGCAGGTTGAGGGAGGTGATCCAACCTTCTACTCAGCACTGGTGAGGTTATACCTGGAGTACTGTGTCTAGTTCTGGGCTCTGGGCAGTATGAGAAACAAATGGAGCTATTGGAGGGAGTCCAGCAAAGGGCCATAGAGCTGATGAAGGGACTGGAGCATCTCTCCTGTGAGGGAAGGCTGGGTGAGCTGGAATTCCTTATCTTGGAGAACAGAAGGCTTAAGGCAGGATATTCTTATTAATGTATGTAAATACTTGGAGGGAAGATGCAAAGAAGGGAGGAGCCGGGCTCTTGGCAGTGGTGCCAAGTGGCAGAATCAGAGGGAGTGGACACACTGAAACACAGGAATATCTCCCTCTGAGCATCAAGAAACACTTTTTTTTGCCATGAGGGTGGCTGAGCACTAGCACAGGTTGCCCAGGGAGGAGGTACAATTTCCCTCATTGGAGATACTAAAGCACTGTCTAGGCATAGTACTGGGCAACCGGCTGTAGGTGCCCCTGCTTGAGCAGCAGGATGGACCAGCTGACCTCCAGAGATTCCTTCCAACCTGTCATCCTGGGATCCCATGATTCTGAGTACATATGATACTTATGTAGTATTTGCTCATTTTCTTTGTGTGTATGTGTATTACATATGGGCATCTATAATTCATAGCGCAACAGCACAGTAACATGACATCAAGTTCACAGTAAAAATTCCAAACAGTCATGGAGGAATGGACACTTAGTTTAAATCAGAAACCAGCTCTCATCTCTTCCAGAGACTCACTCAAACTGTTGAAGGTCAGCAAATGTAGGATAATTCAGACCTGTGGATTCATTATGTGAGTGGTGATTTTTAATTTTAATATGAAATCATTATTGCATTGGATGAGCAAGTAGTTGTTGCTTAAGCATATGGCCTGTTGCAGTGTTTTAAGGTCTTTGCCCATGAGAGATCAATTTACAGGCAGATAGGTGGTAGTTTTCCTTTTATATTAGTTTGCCATCTGTCAGCTTTATACCCTGTTGACATCTGGACATTATTTCAGATTGAAATATGCAGATGAGAGGTTTTTTAAATAAAAATTATATTAAGAAAAAGCTGATAAGAACTCAAATAATGATAAACTTGTTTCTTTGAAGAACTGAGTACCTAAAAGAAGTTACTCAGTGTCAGAAGTTGTGTGACAGGTGCAGTCAGTAGTTAATACCATGGCTGGTATTCCCAAACTAGTATTAATGTTAAGCCAGTGTCACAGAAAATTCTGCTTCTCTTGGTAGCCTGTTCCAGTGTCTCACCTCCCTCATACTGAAGACTTTTTTTTCCTGCTATCAAATCCAAAACTCCCCTCTTTCAGCTTAAAGCCATTCCACCTTGTCACTACAAGATCTTGTAAAAAGTCTCTCTCCAGATTTATTGTAGGCCCCTGCTTAGGTAGTGGAAGAGTGTTACAAGGTTTCTGAGAAGCCTTGGCCAGGATGAAAAAGCCCAGCTCTCTCAGCCTGTCTCCATAGTAGAGGTTCTCCAGCTCTCTAATAATCTTAATAGCCCTCTTCAGGACTTGCTCAAGCAGGTCCATGTTTCTCTTGTGTTGGGGGCCCCAGAGCTGGGTACAGTACTGCAGGTGGGGTCTCATGAGAGTGGAGTAGAGGGGGAGAAACCACCTCCCTCAACCTGCTGGTCATGCACCTTTTGATGTAGCCCAGTATACGATTGGCTTTCTGGGCTGCTCGTGCATACTGCAGGCTCATGTTTTGCTTTTTCCACTTGGCCTTGTTGAACTTCATGAGATTCGCCCTGGCCCGCCTATCTAGCCTGTCAAGGTCCCTATTGATAACATGCCTTCTCTCCAGCATGTTGACCACAGCACACAGCTTGGTGTTGTTGCCAAACTTGCTAAGGGTGCCCTTAATCCCATGTGCTGTGTTAGTTACTAATCCAATGATCAGTCATAGCTGTGTTAGTTCCTATTTCAGTATATATTAGACTGAATAAGCCCTAAGCTACAGGAAAGGAGACTATTTTCATAGATACCAGCAGGTCAAGGGAGGTGATCCTGTCCCTCTACTCTGCTCTCGTGAGACCTCAGTTGGAGTATTGTGTGCAGTTCTGGTGTCCTCAACATAAAAAGGACATGGAACTGTCAGAACAAGTCCAGAGGAGGGCCACGAGAATGATCAGGGGACTGGAGCACCTCCCATATGAAGATAGGCTGAGAAAGTTGGGGCTGTTGAGCCTGGAGAAGACAAGGCTGCCTGGAGACCTCATAGCAGCCTTCCGATATCTGAAAGGGGCCTATAGGGATGCTGGGGAGAGACTCTTCACGAGGGACTGTAGTGATAAGACAAGGGGTAATGAGTTCAAACTTAAAGAGGGGAAGTTTAGATTGGCTATGAGGAAGAAATTCTTTCCTGTAAGGGTGGTGAGGCACTGGAATGGGTTGCCCAGGGAAGTTTTGAATGCTCCATTGCTGGTGGTGTTCAAGGCTGGGTTGGACAGAGCCTTGGGTGGCATGGTTTAGTGTGAGGTGTCCCTGCCCATGGCAGGGGGGTTGGAACTAGATGATCTTAAGGTCCTTTCCACCCTAACTATTCTATGATTCTATTTATATACATGCATGCATATACAGAGTTAAATGAAATCACAGAATAGTTTGGGTTGGAAGGAACCTTCAAAGGTCATCTCATCCTTCTGCAATAAGCAGGGACATCTTTGTCTAGATCAAGTTGCCCAGAACCACATCCAGCCTGGCTTTGAATGTTTTTCTATTTTTGTCCATTATTTACTCAAAAATATTCACTTACGTCTTACAGCCCTTATTCCTTTCACTGAAACTGACCTTTTATTCTGCCTCTAAACATGCTTGAGTCAAAAGATGTTGGTTAAATCAGATTAAGGTACATTTCAGTATGCAGGCTGGCCTTTGTGGTAAGATAACACTGGTCAAGAAGATATTATGGAACCAAATGAAGCTGTTTTGAAAATGTTATGCTGCTTGAAAAAAACATGATTGTTCTATGAGAATCAGCTGCCTTTTGCAGCATTTGCTGAGTTGGTGATGCACTTGCCTAAATATGCTCAGGCAAGTGGTGATGTCCAGCTACACAAAATAGGCAGGGTACCTGCCATTATCAGCCTGCTATGCTGTGCCTGCGACTGTAGACATTCCCCATGGCAAAAAGGTCTTTGCGTTTATTCAGGAAATACTTCTGATACCTGCTTCCAGTTTCAGTTTGAGACTTAGACTACAAATTCACCAGAGGAGCTCCTCCTTTGGATGTACCTAGTTTGTTTCTCTGATGTGTTTGCTCATGAGATGGGGCCAGCTTTCCTCCAAGGTGCAGAGTAATAGTGCAGTATGCAACAGGCACAAGCTGGAACACAGCAAACTCCTGCGAGATGCTTGGAAAACCATTTTCACCCTAAGTGTGGTGAAATATGGCAACAGGTTGCCTAGGAATCTGCATCCTTGAAGACACTCAAAGCTCACCTGGTCAAGGCCCTGAGCAGCCTGCTCTGTGGCTGGATGTGCGTTGGATAGGGGTGTTTCTAAATGGCCTCCAGGGATCCTTCCAGTTTAAATTATCCTGCAGTACTGAACTCTGCAAGCAAGCTGCAGTTACTTAAATGTGTTGTATATTACATGTCAAGAAAGTCAGTGGTTTTAGTAAAGATACTTCTGTGTGGAAGATAAGGCAGCACAAATTGACTGTTTCATTGCGCAGAATTCCTTTTTAGGCCACTTTTAAAGATAAGTGGCATAAAACCCTAGCGTGTTAACACAGCATGAGTAATCTCAGTAGAGAACATCTTGAGTATTTTGCCTTGTGTTCTCTGTAAAAGAACAATACTCTTCTATGGCTTATCCACACTCCAGTTGATTGAGTTAGATTTCTGCTGCCAGGATAATTGAACAGTGTTTCAGAAATGCCTGGGAATTCCTTGGGGCCTGTAACACGAGTTGCTATACAAAGTTCCCAGTGTGCTGTCCTCTAAACACACAGTCCTCTGTGAAAAGAGTGCTCCAGCCATCCGGAATGATCAGAGTAACCCCACATGTAAATGTGACCTTCTCCCTGCCTCACAGAGCCGCTGTGTCTGGGCCTGACTGTTACAGAAGCACTTTCTTTCACTTGATCAGTCTTGAAAACAAGCAAGAAATTTGAAATTTCTCCTCCTTCTTCTCCATCCAAACTGTTTTACTCCTTCTGGCCCACCTTAAGATAACATCCTATGAGCTACTGTATGGGAGAGTAGCTGCTGGTATGGGCTGAATTGTAAAGCGTCATTTATGTAAGAGCTGGAAATGCAGAGTGATCTAATTCTGTGCAGATGTAACACACTTCATTTTTTTTTTCTTTTTTTTCTTTTTTTTTTTTATTACTCTGATAATTTTTATCTTATAAGACTCCCAGTAAATAATTTGATTCTTGTACTGGTCTGTAACATACTCATAGCAAGTTAATAAAAATCTGAATTAAAAAGCATATATGTGTATAATTTACAAACAGTTCATAATATGAATCATTGAATCATAAAGAATGGTGACTGGTAGTTAGTATTCTGGATACTCTGATGCTTAATTCAATTTATTATAAGTTTCCAGATTGTTTTTTCATTTCTTATAACACTTTAAACCATCTTGATTTGCTCCTTATTTTCTTTAATGGAACTATGACGTGGGCCTCTAAGAAAGCAGCATAACTTTCTTAAATGGCATATTTAATATGATTTTGTTGTC
The DNA here is from genome assembly GCA_017639245.1 of Myiopsitta monachus. NCBI lineage: Eukaryota > Metazoa > Chordata > Aves > Psittaciformes > Psittacidae > Myiopsitta > Myiopsitta monachus. The sequence continues at coordinate 32,854,475 of CM029927.1, forward strand.
CCTAGCTAGTCGAATTGGCATACATCCTTAAAATAAAATGAAGTGTAGTTCATTATTGCTGCTGAGACTTTTCTCAACTATTTTTGGAAAGAGTATGTCCAGAGAGATATTAATCAACTTATTTCATTATTGTTTCTTTGTAAATCCTTCAGAGAGTTAACACAGTGGGAAGCCAAAATTGCAAATACTGTAGCTGCTCAAAATGCATTTATTCAATAAGGTTTAAATAACTCTGGTGGTAAATGGGTCACCGAGAAATACATTTCCCCCTGTTCCTCAATACTTTGTGTATCAAAGCATAGGAAAAAAGAAGGCACAAGTTGCCTAAAAAGTAGCCCAGCATCTGTTATGACATGTTAGTGAAGTTGTTGGTTTCCTCTCTCTTTTTGTGAATTTCCACCTCCTCCCATAAGTGATAAGCAGCATCTTTTCAGTATCTCAGTATTTTTGTAAGAGATATAGACGGGTTTGTGTTTTATTCTGAATTGTGTTATGATTCTTGAAAGTTCCTGAGGCACTCACACTAGTAAGACAAATTATTTTAAAAATCTGAAAAAAAAAATTGAGTCAGTGAGAAAAAAGAGATGAAAGTTTTTGAACAAAACAAAACCCATAGTGGCAATATCTTCCAGATTGATAATGTATTTCTTGGATACTATTTAGTTTGGAATTATGAGCACAGAGTATAAGCTAGGTTTTCACAATGAGGAGAGTAAAAATATTTTTGGAAGTGAACAGTCAACAAGTTACCTGTAGAAATGAAATGTCTGACTGCCTTCTGGTTGACAGAGATGAATAATGTCTTTCTGAAATCACCATGAGCTGCCTGTACTTGGTAGATTTCTTCCTGCAGCGCGTTTTGTGGCTCACTATGCACTGATTAAAATCAGTGGGGATTTTTTTAGTGATGTTGTGAAATTTGAGTTAGGCTTTAGATGCTTATAGAAGACTGCACTGTGCATATATGCATAAATTAATGTATACAATTGACAAATGTTTCCAGAGTGCAAATTTTACAACTAACATGTCACACTTTTGACCAGTTAATTTGATCATGAAGGAGAAAAAACAATAATAAATAAATATATTACAGAAGTGCAATATACAATCCATAAGAAGGCCCAAACATAATATGTCACTCTCTGACACCAAATGCTTCTGTGTCATTTGAGGATAGGAGATACAATAATCCTCTACTATCTCTTCTCACCAAGGACAGAGGCTGATCCTGTTCAGAGGAGAAAGAACATAAGGATAACCTTGCTGAGTCTTACCAGCCCTTTTTGAAAGTGTTATTTGAAACCTTAAAATTCAGCTGTTTTCCCTTTGTGCTTTCATCGATCAGGAGGGAAGAATAAAATTAATTATTATTATTTGTTTTTTAACCACTTTTGTTCCCAGAATGCCTTTTGATTTTTTGGGGGGAGGGGGAGTTTTTAGTTCTTTGTAAGATTCAATAGAATTGAAGGGATTTTTCAAGTATATTTTGCCCAGTGAAAGATTTAACCATGTTGACTTGAGTTTGAACAGACCACAATGTAAATGTCACAGTGATAACAGTAAAAAAATGAAAACTGTAGTATTTTCTCATTGAATACGTAGCTGTTTCCAATGAAGCATATGGGGAATACCGTGTAAAAATAATAATATATTAAAAGAAGAAAAGGAGAAGTTAACAAATACTCAGTTCCTTTTCTTCTCACTCTTTTTATCAAAGGGAATGAAATACTCAATAATTTTACTAGTAATACTCTGGTTCAGAGACAGAGTGCTAAAATGAGTAGTTTAGTCCCTTTGTCTGCAAATGTTTTCACTGAGATTAAGGGCCAGACCAGACCAGAACCAGCAAACGGAAGATTTTTCTAATACAATGTGAGAGAATTTGACGCTATATTTACCCATTTTAAAGATGTTGGAAATTTTTATTCTTTTTTTATAGAACAATAGATGGTAGTGTTTGATGTGATGATGAGTTCTACATGTATAAATTACGCCATTTTTATTTTCATTCTTCATTCTGTTTTAGAGCTAATAGTGTCATATATGGTAAAGGATATTTATTCAGTAAGCACTCCCATGCTTATATGTTCACAGGTTTTTCAAAATCTTAATTTCAAAATTGATTTTAACCTTTTAAGCTTCCAGACTTTTTGGTTATCACTAATTGCAGTAACACGTATGTATATCCCTATTAGTTACATAAAATATTCCATCGAGACTTTTACAGTGTATAGGTTAGAGAGAACCTGCTGTACATACCAAGGGCCTAACTAGCTCTTCTTTCTTACATTCTTAAATTTCACGTAAGGAGATGTGGTATTGAGGTGCTGCAGTAATTTTATTATTTCTTGCTTTGGTTAAGTGATTAATTTTTCTAGGTTCATAGAGTGAAAAACAAATTAGTATGCGTTGCTACTTTACTTTTTTAAGCATCTAGTTCATTCCAGAGTGAAAACTGTCCTATATTAGTATGACCTTTTGAAAGATCTCATAGCAGTAATATTGATCAGTGACACAAATTTCAGAAATAATGCAGAGAAGCAGCCAGCATCTCAGCTGAAGTCTGTATAAATCTCATCTCTCTCTCTCAGTTGGAGTGATGCTGATGTTGCAGTACTTATGCACAATGGGGAAGAACTTGGCTGCTTTCACATCTCTAAATTTAGTATGTGGGTGGACCAGGACAGTGAACACTTTATAACATCTCTCTGCAGCAAAGTTAATAAATCCGTTTTGTATGTGAACCTCTGTAAACCTTTTGTCATCCATTAAAAATGTTGCTGTTGACAGTAAGTGCCAGTACCAAGAAATACTGGAGGAAGACCTAGTACATTTATTTCCTGTAACATTAAAGCCACTGTAATTACGAGTCTTTTGCCTGGCTTCTTTGGTAGTTAAGAGTTTTAATTGTTTCTAGTTCCAGGGAATTAGTTAAGCTTTTAATTACGCATATTGCCTTCTATAGTCATTGGCTTCTCTTGTACAGTAAGCTTACTGACATCATGGAAGTCTGTTAGGTCTTTCAAGGCAGAGCAGTGAAGTACATTTCTTTGTAGGGGATGGATTAAAAAAGGTTTCTGAAATGTCCTGATAATGCTGTTCTGTGCCACATTTAAGCTTATTTTTCAAAAGGCAAAACCTGTCAGGTTTTCGTTTACCATCCTTAGAATGTTTAGAATCACAAACTAAAATGTTCTTAAGAACAAAACCTATTAGGCAGAACCATGCTTCCATTCTAATAGCAGTTGTTTCAGGCTTTGCAGGATCAGCTGGTTACATATTTGTAGTTAGTAATAGTGATAATGATCAATATTTGAAGATATCACATTTTTCAAACTGGAATTCAGTGACTGTATGTCATGGGTTCAGCAGCAGCAGTCATTTCTTCTCCTTCGTGGTAGCTGGTGCAGTGCTGTGTTTTTGATTTTGGGCCTGGGAACAGCACTGATAACACCAGTGTTTTCAGTTACTGCTTGGTAGTGTTTTGTCTGACCAAGGACTTCCTGAGTCTCATGCTATGCCAGGGAGGAGGGGGAGCTGGGAGGAAGCAGAGACAGGACACCTGACCCAAACTGACCAAAGAGGTTATTCCATACCACAGCACGTCATGCCCAGGATGTGAACATGGAGAGGAGAGACCCGTAAGGGTGTGGTGGTGGACTGGGGGTGCACGGCATGGTCAGGTTTTTGGTATTGGGGGGTTCGCTGCTGGGGGGTGCACTGGCTGGGTTGGGCTTAGTGAGCAGTTGTATTCTCTTTCCTTGTATTTCTCTTGTATTATTATTTGTGGTAGCAGTACTGATTTGTGTTATACCTTAGTTACTAAACTGTTCTTATCTCAACTTGTAGAAGTTGCATTCTTTTGATTTTCCTCCCCATGCCCCCCCCCTTCCCCCCCCCCCCCCCCGGGACTGGGGGTAGAAAGAAAGCAGAGTGAGTGAGTGAGAAAACTGCGGGGGTGTGTGGGGTTGGGGGTAGAGACTTAAGCCACAACACTGCATAAAAGAAATGAGCACAAAAAATTGCTCTGATTCTGTTGGCTACTATAAGTCATCAATTAAGTTTTACTTTATTACATGTGCAATAGAAAGCACCCCTTACTTTCTTTGTCAGACTCCAAGTGGTTGCTGACACGCTGATGGGCAAGAATCAATATATTAAAAGGAAAAGAAAGCAGAAAGAAAGGCTTAATTCCCTCTTACCCTTCCACACTCTCTGATAGATTGGTATACATAGTGCAGACATTCAGTTCATCTTGCAAAAATGTTTTCTTTGAACATAATAAAGTTTTTGCAGGTTGCAACTTGGTTCTCTTAGAGCACAGCCAGAACAAATGTTGTGCATCCCTAATACTCCCTGGTCTGTTAGAAAGCCTAAAAGATGCAGTATGCTGTTGTATGGTCTCCCAGTATGTTGTATCTGGATTCAGTCAGAAGTTAAAACTAAGTTTAGCAAATCACTAGTCTTATCCATTCAGTGTTAGTTGCCAAGTCTATTGTGTTGTGAAGAAAAGCATAAGAAAATCCATCCTGGGTATGTAGAAAGGGATTTGGTGAATCAGTAAAGACTGTGAAGGGCTTAATGCACAAGAGAAAAAAATTTGTGATAAGGCAGAGTTGTACTGTCTGATGAATGTGGAGAAAATTGCACTGACCATCCCACCATCTCTGTTGAAATTACATGTGGCTGTAATTTTGTTATTAATAGTAGTAGCAGTGCTAATATGGATGATAAATGCAGTCTGAACTGCAGAAGTGTCAGTGTAGGTCAGATTTTTTCAAATGGTTGGATGCCAGAGATTGCTTTGGATTGTCCATGACCAAAAATTCAAACTCAAGACTGAGTAATGTCGGGAAGAAATGCTTCATTTTATAGATCCTGGAATGAACACCAGAAGCATTATCTTTTAATATAGAAAAGTTCAGACTAGATGATATTTTATATATTTATTTTTCAATATTCTGATGTGACATTGCAAAATTCACAGAAATAATGTAGTAATTATTTTTAACAACCTTGATTACAAACTGTGATCTTGAATTATTACTATTGTAAGACATGGAACTTTTGCCTGACTAAACTGTCTCTCCTCTAGAAGTAACATTCCAATTGCTAATTTTCTTTCTCAACATTGCTTTGAAAGAATTAAGCAAATACAGAATGAATTCAACAGCACTCTTCGGAAAACTTACTGTCTTGCCCTCCAGTCACCCAGAGTCCTCATGCTGACCTAGGTAGTGTAGTCTCCCTCATCTTGTGTATGTAAGAAATGCCATGCCTAGTAAGTGAAAGCACTGGTTCTTTGTCATTTTGCAGGTTACAGAGTTGATCTTGAAGTGTTAAATTGTTTATAAAGGTATTAACACACTTGCTTAAATTTACTGTAAGCTTGTGCTTAAACCCATCGCTATGAAACAAATCACTTAGGAACATCTGTATAACCTGTTGCTGGGATTGAAGTATGCATGTAGATGTATTTTTAATTGAAATGAATTTAAGGTTAATTACCATGCAGATGTTCAAATTGAGAGGTTTGCCGTTGTTCTAATTAGGGGTGTCTAAGCCAGGAATTGAATTTAGCTTTCCTACTAAGTTTTATTTGGGATCATACTCTCTTTTAAAGCAAAAGGTTAAAAGTTCATAGTAACATTATTCTATATTTTTCCCCCTTATCTTGTTTCTTAGTGTCTTGTGTTTGAAGACTCACCACTTGGAGTCAAAGGAGCCCTGGCAGGAGGAATGCAAGTGGTTATGATTCCAGATGAAAAATTAAATCCAGATCTTAAAAAAGAGGCAACAGTGCTGCTGAACTCCATGGAGGATTTCAAACCAGAACTGTTTGGTTTACCAGCATATGATTAGTGTCTAATGTCTATTCACATGCACTTAACTGGACATTGGGAAAGTGGAATGGAATTTTATTATGATTTTATTATTGTTTTGCATCTTTTCCTTTCTTCCTCAAAACTAGAACACAAAAGTCTTGCTTACAAGTCTTCCACACAGTACCTTTGAAAGTTGCCTGGGATGTTTATGATTTGTCCTCATGATAAATGCTAAATTAAAGCAGTGTTTTGTCTTGTGAAGTGATTCCAGCCTTGTTCTCTGTACATCACAATGTTTTCTGGGAATATTATGAAACTATTTAGACAATTTATTGTAATTGCATTGGAAGCTTCTTGTTCTGTTTCCACTTGAATGACTTACTGTTTAGATATTAACCAGAAATCTGTTCTGGATTGGCTTTTATTCCATTACATTGTTTTTGATATAGTTATCGCTATCAGCATGTTTATCCATTTCCTCATCCTGCACTTGTCTGTCTAGTCCCCTTTGTATCATGTTGTCTTTTTTTTTTATTATTTTTTTCCCACTTATTTGCAGGGATTTTGTTGTATTTTCTGTGGTTTCTTATTTTGTTTTCTTCTTTAGAGTTAAATGAGATAACCTGCAGAGGTCCCTTACAATCCCCATTATTCTGTAATTCTATTATTACCTTTTTTGGCATGGTAATCACCTGCTATGAGCTATATGAGATCATGTGATCCTATATTTTAACCAAGCAAAATACTTTGCATCTTCCTTCTTTCATTTCCTTATATTTTTCTCATTTTTCATGTTGCCATGGCGCCTTTCCTTTCATTCTTGTGAAATGAATCCATCTTGTCTCCCTGCATCAATTCTGATAAAGTTATGGCCTTAATCCACTGTATCCAAATAGCTTTCTGTAGGCCATCCTTACTTTTACCTTCTTTCTTGAGCCTTTTTTTTTTTTCCCAAGTTCCCTGCAGAGTTTTGCTTTCTACTTTAAAAATACAGAAATTGTAGGTTTGGTTTATTTAAATACTTACAATTTATATTCCTGGCTACCATAATTTCCACAAAATGTTTATGTTGACATCTGTCTCTCTTTTTTTTCTGGCATCTCAGCAGGGCAGGGGTGTCTCTTTAAAAAATACTAGACATATAGGCAGGTTTTGGTGAAACCCACAAGTACATGCATAACATTATGGAAGCAATGTCTTTTACTTTGTCTAAAGAAAGCTATATTACACGGGGTTCATGATTGTTTTATAAAATGAATGATTGTATTCTGCATTTAAAAAACTAAATTTCTGATTGAGTGTTCATAAGTTACTCTGAAATCTTGGTAAAATATCAAACTCCATAAAGACAAGGAGTGTGAAATAAATAAGAGAATTTCCATGTATTATGGGAAGACTACTTTGGCCTCATTTTTTTTTATTATCATCTGATTATCTATGATCTTTCTCACAAAAAATCTTCTGTAGGTGTTTAACTGTGTTAAGTTTAAGGTTTTTCATCAAGAACAAAGATTAATGAATCGTAGACCCTTCAGTATTTAGGGTGAGCTTCTTTACATTTTTTTTCACTCCTGGATCTAAAGTAAACCCAAAATTTTGCATCTTTTGTGTAGACTGTTGCCATTTTCTGTTACTGTAGTCTGTTCGTACCTCAGAAAACTAAGAAAATGTTATTCGGCATGATCAGTCAAATATGATCTAGATGGCACCAGAAGATTTTCAGTACACATAGCTGTAATGGTTTGCAGTTAAAGGCTTCTCATCTAGGGCTCTTAAATTTTTTTTTTAAAAAGTGTGAATATTGTTTCAGTGTAGGTATTGTGCATATTATGCTTTTTCTTTAGGGTGATGGATATTGCAGTCATTAGTGTTTGTACAGTGACAACAGCACATCCTATCCAATATGAATTCCATTTCTAGTCTTTCCAGACAAGCTAACAGAAATATTGCTGTATAATTCCTCCTTTGACTTATGTTACATAAATCAAAGTGTTACTGTAGAGCAATAATTCTGAGCTTTCAAGTGTAAAACAGGTGCCTATTGGGATCCCCTTCGTTCGTAATTACTGAATTCCAACAGGGATGTTACTAGGTAGAACAAGCTTTAATAAGCTATAATTAGTAACTTTGAAAAAGTTTTGCATATGGTTAATATAACTAGGGAGTTTTACAAAAAGTAAAAATTAAGCATGTCACAGAGTTTATTTCGAAAGAACTATCATCAGAGTCTTGAATTTTATTTTTAAAGATGTAGAGACATTAATAAATGTCACTGACAAAATCAGAATTACTTCATCATGGACCACCATGATGAGATCAGTATATCCTGCAATTCTAATTAAATAGCCTTCTCTTTTGCAGAGAATCAGGAGTCAGAAAACCACCACTTCTGTACTCGACAGCTAATCTATCGTATACAATTATTCTTCCATGCATTTAGTACCCCACCTGACAGTTGCCAGAGAGATTATTGCCCCAAACCGAAATCTGTGAACCTGAGCCATATGGTATAACCTTTAAGTAAAACTCCCTTCCATGTACTTTACTGCTTGCCGTTAGCCGACTTCCTGGAACAACCTGTGCTGAACCTTTTGATAGTTAATAAAGTAAGTATCAGTGTTGTGTTTAGGTTTTCTCTTGACTGAATGAAGAATCGAAAGAGTACACTAATTCTTCATCTATAGTAATCTTAAAAATTCTGTCATCTCCATTATATGCGAGGTGGATATTCACGTCAGCAGTAGGTGACTGTAGCCTGTCTGATTAACCATATACCAAATACCAACATATGTTTGTATATATTTCTTTACTGACTTTTTGGTTAGATTTGTGGCTCTGTAGCTCGATCATCTCAACAACATCTGTTCAGAAAAAAAAAAAAAAAAGGGATTAAAAACTTGGATCCCTTCCCTTACTTCCATCTGCTGCTTTCCAGATGAAGTCCTGTTTTGACTGAAGTAAAAAATCTGTACCAGATCCTGGCAACAGGTCATGAGGACATGTGACCAATCAGGACATTTGCATGCTCTGTCTGTGTTTGTGTGAAGAAGACTGTTAAAAGCTAATCCAAAGCCTCCATCATCTAACTCAACAAACAGACTTCAATCCCAACAAATGCTTAAGTGCATGCTTAATTTATTTTTATTAATCACAGAAAATAAGCAACAGCTTAATTTTAGTTATATATATAGTTTTATTTGTCTTAATTTAAAGCATGTGTTTTAGGCATATCCTGACAAGTTCAGCCTCCACAAATAAAGGCAGAAATTCATGACCAAGTTTATGCCATTGGAAAATAGGATAAGTGCTGCAAGATGAAGCTAAATTCAGCCATGTAAGATAGACAGACAGACAGACAGACACAGATAGATGATTAGATAGATGGATAGGAAGGAAGGAAGGGAGGAAGGAAGGAAGGAAGGAAAAGAAAAAGAAAGAGAAAGAGAAAGAAAGAGAAAGAAAAGGGCAAATTAATGATGTCTGAAGTGTTGCACTGGAACTTGAACTCCTTTCTGCCTCACAAGTGAATTGTGTTACACATTTTACTGGACCTCCAATGGAATTAATCTTGGTAGAACTTCCAGGTTGCAGAGATACATATAAACAAGAGTTTCATCAAATATATTCAGGTCAAAATTCATTAGAACTGGATTAATTTCAAAATGCAATCTCACTTCTGTGAAGCTTGTTATTTGCCTTCTACAAATAAAGGTCAAAAAAAGCTGAGATATTCATTTCTTGTTTGGATTAGATTTCTTTCTGAAGAATGATATAGTTAAACCATAGAAACCTCTATCCAGAGTCAAACTCATGTTGTATATATTCCAAAAACTCTCTTCAGCAGAAGCCAAACTAGATAAATTAGAAAAAATTGCAAGAAACTTCATAGTAAGAAAAAAAGAAATTATTTTCCACAGCATTAATATTAATCCATATATTTAACAATTAGAGAATGAAGCTTGAATTTTTCTGCTTTATTACTAGGTCCAGATACAGAAATCCCCCTTTTGTTAGTCTTGTTAAATTTAGACAGCAAAACCAGTAACACAATTCAATGGACCATATGAAAACATTCGTTTCTGATATTTTTGTTAGAATATGAAAAAAACCCCACACCATCTCTTTTTTTCCTAATTAGTTTCCATGTATTTCTTTCTAATTTGCCTCTTTGTTACTTCACTGAAACTCCTGTTTTGACACTAAAAGGTTAGAACTATTTTTTTGCAAATTAGTGAAAACAAGTGGAAAGACTAAAGTGTAGGAAAAGGGGGTCTCAGAACACTTCTCTGTCCCAAGGGAAACATGACTGCCATCAACACTTTATGTTAACCTTCCCTTTAGCTGACACCTCACAAATTGTGAGTCTAATCACCTTATTAAAATGGAGAACAGGAGGATGAAAACTTAGACTAAAGCCCATACCAGAACTTTCAAGGACTGAGGAGCCTGCCCTGGTAGCAGGGCTCACTGGGTGTGCTGGTGGCTATGTTGACACCAGGTAGCTCAGTGTAACAAAAACAGATTTTAGAGACAGGGGGTAGTGTGAGAAAGGCTGTTGGTCTCTTCTGTTCTTCAGCCCTTTGACCTTGACCTAAGCCATCATATTCAAAATGTTAGGACTTGGCTCACTCTCATGATTAAAACAAGCTTCAGAGGGGAAAAGCATTTCAGCTTTCACCACTGTCTTCACAGCTCTTTCCACAGAATATCTGCAATATGAAACTGGAACATGAAATATTCCAGGATCAATACAATACCTTGATTCCTGGATCAATACAATTGTACTGTACAATTCATGAAATATTAACAGCATCATTGCCAATATCCAAGGTTCCTTTGATTCAAAACACAGCAGAGAGGGCATTATTAAATGGAGAAAAAACAGTAGGAGGAGGGTGCTTGAGACAGCAAATTAACTATGGTAAAAATGTAGAGCCAAACACTCCAATGAAATGAAGGAAAAGGAAACAGAAGAGTCAAGTCACTTCACCTTAGCAAAAATTTAAAAGCAGTAGTTATCATAGAATTATAGAATGATTTGGATTGGAAGGGCCCTTAAAGATCATTTAGTTCCAACCTTACCTGTTCCAGTGCCTCACCACTCTCTTAATGAAGTATTTCTTCCTTATATATAACCTAAATCTCCTCTCTTTCAACTGAAAGCCATTCCCTCTTGTCCTATCTGTACGTGCCCTCATAAAAAAGTCCCTCTCCAGATTTCTTGTAGGCCTCATTTAGGTACTGGAAGGCTGCTTTAAAGTCTTCCTGGAGCCTTCTCATCTCCAGGCTGAACAACCTCAACTCTCTCAGCCTATCTTCATTAAAAAAGGTGCTCCTGACCTGTAAGCTTCTAATTGTCCTCTCATCCATCCCCAGGCAGAGCTCCATGCATTCCGTCTCGTCACTGACATAGAGGGCAGCATCCCCTCTTCATGCCCCCTGCCTGTCCTTCCTAAAGGATCTGTATCCTTCCATTCCAACACTCCAGTTGTAGGAGCCATCCTGCCACATTTCTGTGATGCCTCCCCAAACTTTGGGCATCTCTCACTGGCACTAACATCAGACTGGTAGGAGTGGGATGGATTAAGGTTCCCTCCTCTGGCAACTAGTTTAAAGCCCTCTTCACCAGGTTGGTAATTATGGATAAATCTTTGCATTAACAGAAGCAAAACCCAGGTCAAAAACATATTCAAAGACAATGTGTTATGATACACTGAGATTTATAAAGGTTAGAGTCAACCTCCTGAATCACATTTCTTAAAACCAATGTCCAAAGGAAATGAAGCAGTTGGAATCCAGAATCAAAGAAGACATGTAAATCACATTTGATAAGTATCAGAGCAGAAATAAATATAGAAAATAAATCAGTAGGTACCTCAATTTAGATGCTGGTAAGATTGTGAAATCATTTCAGTTTTGACTGCAAAGTTTTGCAATTTTTGATCAACTTCAAAATGGAAGAGTATGTCATCAGCTTGAAAGCAACTGAAAAAAACCCTTACATACCATTGTTCTCCATCATCTTTAGTTCAAACTGCATATTGATGTAGTGAATTCTTCATTTATTTGAAGTCAACAACACGCCTATGGCAACCAGAGTGATTTACTCATATACTCCCCCCCCCTCAGAGGGGATATTGGAAATGGACTTTTTAACTGTCTTTCATCCATGATATCATGGCTACTTTAAAAAAGTGGATTGTGGTGCTGTCATCTACTCATTCTGAGCCTCCTGTGGTTTTCCCAGAGGAGCTGCCCAAGACCAAGAAAAGGAGTTGTACTTGTAAAGTAATGCTTTGGTGTTACAAATTCAGATACACAGGTTTTAGTCTCTGTTCTCACAGTTTTCTCTATTGCATTATGAACTTTAGTGGTAAGGACAAATATTTGAATTGCAATTAGGCTTCAGTTGCAGAAAGTTCTCTGTATACATTGACAGAAATGCAGACAAGTGTCTCAGAGACGCACCAGTACAACATTGCCCCAGCTGCAACTTTTCATGCTCTTTAGTTAGTCAGCTGAGACAGAGCCAAGCACTGGACCATGGCAGTTAAGCTCAAGAAAGAGAATGTAAGTGCCACACTGGGGAGGGGAGGGAGAAAAAAAGGAATGTTTTCCCTTTTCAAAAAATGCTGAAAGTCATTCAATAGCATTGTACCTTGTGAAATGTCTTTTTGCTGCAGCAGAGTGTAATATCAGCAAACAGTAGTTTTATCACATGGGAATATTTCACACACTTATCTGCTGCAGAACATCCACAGAGACATGGATATCATGAGCTAGATTTAGGTAGGGAGAGCACAGTTATTACAGTATCAAAAAAAGGGGGAGACATGGAGTACACAAGGTGGGGGAAACTAAGCATTAAGCTTTGCTAAAGTGCCATCTTGATTTAAAAATCGTGAAGACCATGCAAACTGTATTGAATCATTCTATTATTGTGTCTTCATTGCTTGGATATGATCCAAAAGTGCTGTATTTTACCTGAAAAATTGGAAAACTGATTAAGTCAAAATGGATTTCCTCGTGGCTCCTAAGTGCAGCCTTGTAAGCTTATCCATTACAGCCTTCACTATTGTTCTTATTGATGGCTGCATCTGAAACATTGTAAAACCCATAGCATTCACTTTATTTGCACTAAACACATTAGGAACATGACCTCGTGTTTTTCAGTATAGTATGAGGCAGGAACATATTGTGGAATTTTTCCCATCACAAAAGCAAATATTACTGTAAGGAAATTTATTAATCATGTAATTTCATCCTGTCATGTTTCTTTAGCCTGTGTTAGGTAACTCTTGGTAGTAATGATTTTATCAATGTTACAGCACACACATGTAATTGAAATTTGTGGATGGAAATTAATTTATTCGTCTGGAGTGTGCTAAACACATTCCATGGCTTATCTTGTCAAGTTATTGTTAATTTTTTGTGGGTATGGTTGACAGAAGGCTGTTTGTGAAATTGTATAGGGGCATACATGATTATGATATCTGTTTGGCTTTCTCCTTCCAAGCTGAAACTCCATGGGCTTTAAAAATACAGGGTATTTCTCAATGACATTTACTTGGATTACTAACCTTCCCCAGGAAATGGAACTAAACCTTTATCACCATAAATTTTGCTTTAAGGAGAGCAACTGCTTAAAGGACTAAACCAGTTAGTATGAACACCCTGCTGGGAGGCTTACATTCCCTTTTCCAGTGACACTGGACCAGTTTTGGGCTACCTCATCTGATGTTTAGTAAATAACAGCACCTAACATGAAGCAGCCTTTTTTTCAGAGCAAGATAACTACTTTAATATTTACCTCACTTGTGGTCTAAGATTTACAGCTACGTATGCTTCTGTGGTAGTATCAGCATCCAATCTAGCTATTCTGTAGATAATCTGAACATCTATTATATCAGCTTCTAATTGCTATAATGACCACTCCAGGGACGGCACATTTAGGACAGTGTATCTGTGAGTGATTATACTCTGAGTACCTTAGAGTATCTTCTCACAAAGGTAACCAGTCCTGACCATCCATCAGGAACTATCATTTTTATTTGTTCTAGTCTACCTATGACTTTTACACAACTCCCTGCATTCTTAGTTCAATAATTTACAAATCTTTCTGCTTACACGCTTCTTTCTATTAACCTGTCTGAAGTTACTACCGCAGCATTGGCCTTGACAGTTGCTATTAACATGTCTTTTTCACAAGGTTATTGGGGTTTTGGTTTGGTTTTGATTGGTTGTTTGATATGGGGTTTCTTTTGTTGTGTTTTGGAGTTGTGTTTTGGTTGGTTTTGGTTTGGGTTTTTTTTTTTAATATGAGCTAAGTGACTGCAGAACAAAGTAGTCATTTCAGAGAAGGAGGGTTGCGCTTTACTAGAAGGCTTCCAACACTTCTTTGCACTTTGCACTGAATTTGTTCTATAGCTAGATGACCAGTCTACTTTGTGCCATGACCCTAGGCAAACTCATCAACACTTAATCAATGTAAATTAACATGTACTGTAAAATTGCTCATACAATTTGATAGAAAATTTAAAAATAATAGTGCAGACTATGATGATCTATGGCAAGCCATCATACCATCTTCCTACCTCGTTCAGTGGTGGTGGTAAGACTAATGGGGTGCCACACACATTTCTTGTTTGACTGAAAGGAAAATATCTCTCATGAAAGGCACAGGTAATTGAAACTCATAAAATTGTCTGTTAAATGGGCTATATATCATGCAGACAATTTCCTTTTAGCCCATCTCCCTCTCTCTTCTGTTACATTCTTCTTCCCCTCCCCCTACCATATATAAGCATTTGGGTTTAGCAGGTACTAAAAGTTAAATGAAAGGATTAAAATACGTTCTAAATTCCTAATAGTATATCAATGTTTTTGACATGATTGAACATTATGGCTGGGTTCCACAGCTGAGGTGTCATTCTTGGTACGATATTTTTCAGTTCCGCTAAGTTTACATCAAAGTATTAAGATAAATATGCTTTTTGAATGTATGGATGGTCATCTGGATAAATATCCTACCTGTCTCAATAACTAAAAAAATCTTCAGCTACTCTTGGCAATTTATTATTATTTTTTTAAATTTGAAGTTTGTAGCTGCATAAAAAGTAAAGATTTATTGCTCTTATCTGTATAATTCAGTAACTCATCTCTTTGTAAGTAAAATGTCCAAAGGCATGTCTGATAAAATTTTAGATAATCCATTCAAAACAGAAGATTCTAAGAATTCCAAGTAACTTTGGTTGTTTGCACTTATGCATTAGACAAAGACTTTGTCTTTGATATCAGATTCTGAGCTAAAAAGTACCCAGGGAAAACACAAGCCATTTCAAATGTGAAAAGGGAAAAAGTGCATTCTACCTAATTAAATTAAAAACAACCTGAGATTATTTGTTAAAAGATAAAATTTATCACCTCGTTACGGGATCTTTTGGGGAAACACCACCCAGATCTTTGTTTTACAGTGAATCTCATCCTCAGCTTTCTTTGTTTACGATCCAGCGTGCTGGCACAGTTATACCTAGTGATCTGAACACCAATTGCTTTTGATGTTGAAGATTGAAACTAATACACTGGGACTTCTGGAAATACAAAACCAATCCATTGCATGGGCCACATTTGCCATGTGCAGTCAGGGTGAATAACTAGACTACTGTATGCGAAAAGAGCTTCTACATGATAAAATAGCTGCCATTAGTCATGTTACCTGAAGAGAAAGACAGGAAAAAGGTATCAACAACTATGAGTAAAATGTGCATATAATCAGTGGTCATTTGGCCACTGCAGAGTGGTCAGATGGCAATTCAGACCTTGCTGAATCCTCTTCAGTACCAGTAGCTACCTTAAGAGCCCAGAGCATCTTGTGCCAGGAGAGGAGAATTGTCTGTGTATGCAAAATGCTTCAAGTAGGAATCCTCACCATTACAGAGTCATATGTCTTTCTAAAGTCCAAAGTATAGTCATGACATCTTTGATTATAGTTCAGTAATGATAGCACAATACTTTTCCCCTCTTGTACTTACAGGGCTTTTTTTTGAAGTGTAAGCTAGTTGAGTTATTCATCTCCTTTAGTTGTCTGATTGCACAGCTGATTATAGATTTAAACAACCAGCAGACATGAGCTTTACAGATGTAGTTAATCACAAAACACACACAAAAATATCATTCAATGTCATAAAAGTTAAAAACTTCTAAGCCAGAACGCAAACAGAGATGTGAGATATTGGGAAAATATTAGTGGAGCTTTTTGGATTTTTTAACAGGAAATTTGCTTTAATGTTATTATATAGTACTTTAAATAAACAGTTTGTAATTAGTTTTTTTTATAAGTCTATTTCCATCAGGAATATTGTAACTATAACTGCACAACTTAATGGCCATTGAAAGGAAAATGTCAAATTTACCCAAATGCTGGTTTTTACCCATATTCCAAATAATTTCACTTTTTAATTGTAGCTGTACATAAGATTAAAAACTAATATAAGCAAACAAAAAATGGCTCTTAAATCTAGAATACAAGTAAATCCCTAGCTGTCCATTCTCTGTACAAAGAGAAGAGACAGATCTTTTATCCTGTTTTTCTTTATCCTTCTTTCTCTTTTATCCCTTCAAACACGGAGCTTAATCACTCAGGATTACTATATGTACTCCCTCTGATCAACACTATAAAAAGTTAGCATCTCAGAATAATAAAAAGTACAGAAGAGTGATAAATAATAAAGAAATCGCTTTGCCTGTGTAAAGCCAGGTTAACTGAAAGCAATGCAGTTGAGCTGTCTTTCCATATAGGAAACAAGCATCTAGGTGGTCAGGGTGGATGCAGAAGGGTTAAGATATCCATTGAGTGAATTTTGTTCAGATTGTTGATTCAGCTTATTTTTTCAGTTTTGTTCCAGTGCATATATGACCAACCACAACATAAAAGTAAAGAAATAATGAGGTGAGCTCAATGCAATTGCCACCCTTCAGCTGTTTAGTGAAATTAATGTTCCTGTGCCTTTGCTATGTGTTGGCTGTGGTCTAATGTGACTGTGGAGCTTCAGGAGACCTCCTGGGAATGCTCATATCCATGCCCGTTATGGCAAAACCACACCGTCCTAAGTCATGGACCCAAAGCTTCCAGGGTAGCAAGTTGTCAAAGAAAATATGTGACTAATTTTCTGTTTGGGGCATGGCTTCTTTGAGTTTGAACATGGAGTAAAATAAAGTAAAATGAATCCACAATGATTATCATTGGACAAAGTAAAAGGTTTCCTTCGGTATTTCTGGTATCTTTTGGGAAACATAGAGATAATATAGTCTCATCATAGTCGATGATAAAATTTCCATTACAAAAGTTACTCTGAAGGATGTTAAGCTCTTTCTCCCTCTCACTTGGATGTCTATGTAATTTGCATCAAGGAATTGTAACAGAAGTGTCAGAGGATTTCTCTGTCAAGGTTGATTTTCAAAAGTATTGAAACATGGACGACATTCAGGAAACATCTGGAAGAAAAATGAATGTTGTTCTAATATTTTAAAAAGTCTACATAGAATAACCTATGTAGTTATAAGCTTGTCATCATAAAATCAGTCTGAGAAAAAAAGATGAAGCATATTATATGGGACTCAGTTTATAAAGAATTGAAAGAAAGTAATTTAATGCAAATCAACACAGGTTTCTGGAAAATAGGTCTTGTTAATTAATTTGGGGCTTTTCTGACATACAAATTTGACTTGTGAAGGTACTGTTGCTGTAATATTCTTGGGTTTCTACTCTGACCCAATATGGCACAGTATCCTGATAAATAATGTGAAAAAATAAAGAAGCCTTACACTGTACATAAAATCTATTAAAAGTTACCTAAAGAATAGCTCACTGTATTTATAAGGAGGACTCATTAAGTGGTGATGGAGGTTGATTCACAGAGATCAGTTTTTGGCTCTAAGCTATTTAACAAGGTTATTAATGTCTTGTGGGAAAAGAATTGTTGGTACAGGCTTTAAATGATGCAAAAATTACAGAAAGAGGGAACAAGCATGTGGAGACAGAAGAATGACTGGATACTGGTCAAGAAAAATCTTCACAGGTTACTAACTACCTCTCATAAACAGCAAAGTGTTTATGAATGCAGTTCCATTCCCACAGGATGGACAGCTCTGTCCCAGTAACACTTGGGATCACACTGGATGTGTCCACTGAAAATGAATCTCCAGTGCACAGAGAGATCAGATAGGAGTTGCCAAATCTTGCAGTGGGGAGGCATCTGCAGCTTCATGCCCCAGGTCCAACCAGCTGTGAGGCTGAGCATGTGTTCCCAGAAGGCATTTTTCAGTACAGTATAGTTCAGTAAATTGCCAGCCACACAGGTAACACAGACAGACACAAAGAGCACTCACATATACACAGGCAGCATTCAGGGACTCGTCTTGTCCCCTTTTCTGCCCAAGCAGGGTGAAGGTTGAGTATGCATGTATACTGAGAGCATATATGTACACATGTGCAATGTGGCTTCCTACAGCAGCTCGTCCCTGATAGCCAGTGTATCTAGAAGAGTTTTTGTCACACAACCGAACAATATCTGCACTCTGGGACCCACCAACGCATCAATTTTCAAGCCGGAAGTGGGAACACACCATCCACCCCTACACATGCCCCTGTTTCAAGCAGAGTCATCCTGGGCCCTCAGGCTGGAAGGCACTTGCTATACTGGCTCCCCATCTCTGGAAGGGCGGGAGGAGCTTGAGGGGCTTGCTGGTGCACCCCTGCCTCACACAAGAGAGAGAGGTGCTGTGAGAAGAAAGGCTGAAGCCAGCCTTGTGCACATACCTGGAGATATATCAGACAGGAGCAGAGAGTAGCCTCTGGGTTCGGAACCGGTGCCGTCGCTAAGTGAAAGGCAGCTTTGAGAAGTTCTTCAGTTTAGCAGGTTTTTTGTAAGCTAGAAGTCGTAAATCTGAAGCTAGATAAATTAAGATTACAAAGTAGACATATTTGGAACAGGATGCTGTTGCTAGGACAAGTTGTCAGTCTTGTGTTAAATTCACTGTTTCTCAAAATGTTGAAAACAGAAAAGACTGAGGTACTTAATGCCTTCTTTGCCTCTGTCTTTAATAGTAAGACCATTTGTTCTCTGGGTACCCAGACCCATGAGCTGGAAGACAGGGACAGGGAGTAGAGTGAACCCCTCATCATCCAAGGGGAAATGCTCAGTGGCCTGCTACACCACTTACACACACAAGTCTATGGAGCTGGATGGGGTCCACCCAATGCTACTGAGGAAGCTGGTGGAAGCAGTTGCCAAGCCACTTTACATCATTTATCAGCAGTCCTGGCTAATGGGCGAGGTCCCAGTAGAGTGGAAATTAGCGAATGTGATGCCCACCTACAAGAAGGGCCAGAAGGAAGACTCAGGGAAATAGAGTTGGCAGCCAATCACAACTGGTGTTCCCCAGGGCTCAGTATTCAGGCCAGTTCTGTTTAATATCTTTATCAGTGATATGGACAAAGGGATCGAGTACACCCTCAAGAAGTTTGCAGATGACGCCAAGTTGGGCAGGAGGATTGATCTTATTGAAGGTAGGAAAGCTCTGCAGAGGGATCTAGACAGGACTGGATCGATGTTCTAAGTCCAGCAGTATGATGTTCAACAAGGCCCAGTGCCACATCCTGCATTTGGGCCACAACAGCCCCATGCAACGCTACAGGCTTGGGGAAGAGTGGCCGTAAAGCTGCTCTGCGGACAAGGACCTGGGGGTGCTGCTTGCTAGCCAGCTGGACATGAGCTAGAGTGTACCCAGGTAGCCAAGAAGTCCAATGGCATCCTATCCTGTATCAGAAATAGCATAGCCAGCAGGGCCCAGGGCACTGATCATCATCCCCCTGTACTGTACACTGGTGGGGCTACTCCTGGAATCCTGTGCATAGTTCTAGGCCCCTCACTGCAAGAGGGACATTGAGGTGTCCAAAGAAAGACAACAAAGCTGGTGAAGGCTCTGGAGCATAAGTCTGATGAGGCATAGCTGAGGGAACTGGAGTTGTTACACCTGGAGAAAAGGAGGTTCAGGGAGGACCTTATCAATCTCTACAACTACCTGAAAGGAGGTTGAAGTAAGGTGGAGGTCAGTCACTTCTCATGAATAACAAGCGATAGGACAAGAAGTAATAGCATCAATCTTCACCAGAAATTTAGACTGGATATTAGGAAAAATAAGGCTGTCAACCACTGAAACAGTCTGACCAGGAAGTGCTTGAGTCACCATTTCTGGAGGTATTTAGAAGTGTCGATGTGGTGCTTACAGATATGGTTTAGTGGTGGAGTCAGCAATGTTAGGTTTATGGTTGCACTCTATGATCTTAAATGATCTATGATCCAACCTATATTGTTCTATGATTCTACGTATATATGTGTACATTATGCACATGTATGTGCTCATAATATGCCCGTTTTTCATACAGCTTTTTTATGTAAGAATGAAAATACCAATTAGATTCCAAAGTAAACATTTTCTTCCACCTGACTTTGAGTATTAAAGACATTGACTTGAAAAAGACTCCAAAATATCCAGCTAAAAGATTTTTCTCTTATTTTTGATAAAATAAAAAGTATAATTTTTGCCATCATCATTAGAAAAAAATGTAACCTTTTCTAGTGGATCTTCGAAATTCTACAGTTTTTCAGATGCTTGATTTTGCAGTTTGAATATTCATACGTCCAAACCAGTTACTGTTTCTTCACTGTTGGCAGATCCCTAAGTTGAGAGATATGAAGCTGTGTGTTGCAAATGATATAAGTTATTCCACACAGGCATGAGAATCCAGGCTATATGTTTGCTTGGTAGGAACTTTATCAACACGCTACTCTGGGTATATTTCATTCTCCATGTTATACAAAAAATGACCACAGACTACTGTCAAATACCTCTCTTTAAGATCTTTATCAGTGTTAATTTGGCAACAAATCTTCTTACCTTTTCCTCTTGTTCATTATTCCTTTTCCTTACAAACGTTATATTCCTTATGCTCTTAGAACATTCTAGTGACACCACCACTAGATTCACCCTTGCTGCTGCTGATATAGAACCTGATACCTCTTATTCAACTAAACCTTCAGTTAAATCTCTATTATTTAGACAGTGCTTCAGTGATTAAAATAATTTTATCAGACTCTCATGTTGTATTTCGTATGTAAACATGCATCCCTTCAGTGGAATATTGTTAATTTTTTAAAAGTGGAAAAAAAGCCACTAAAGAAGATCAGTGTTATCATTTAAAGATATAGCAGCTGATATGGTTATCATAATTTTGTACTCTTTAAGATGTAGGAAAGTTAGCATCCTAAATTTTTATTTTATCTAGACAATTATACATATACTTTCTGAAAGAAAAAATGCAGATCTGCGATCAGATATACTTTAGTGTAATTATATGAGTATCCTGGCCATTGAGCATTTAATTCTTCAATGTTTCCTTAGAAAAGAGACTATATGGCCAAATTTGGTTGTAGACATACATATTGCAAGAGGGAAAAAAAAAAACAAACCAAACTTTTTTAATAATGTAAAGAATATAAAGGTTTTCTTTTTTTTTTCCTTGAGGTTTTCTTAAGATAAAAATTTCCTTTCAGAATTTGCAACAAAAACTTAACTAAAGCATGAAAACTTCAGAAAGTCTTTTGACTGGAAAGCTAAAAGAAATCAGTTTTTCAATACACCCAAGCTTGAGGAAGTAAAAAACCATAAATCTAAACTAAATTACAAGAGTATATTAGAGTTGGAAAAGATCAGGAAAAATATATTCTTCAGTGCATAAAAGGGGTGGCTTTTGTTGATAGTTCTTGCTGACAGAAAGTCTTGTTAGTGAGACAAATCAGGGTACATGCTTTTGTACACATGTCACTTACCTTTAATGGTAGTCTTTCAGTCTTCATGGTCTTTTTTCATTTCACCCCATGTCTGGAGCTCCACAGACTAGTCCATAATATTTTATATCCAGACTTTGTACATATTATGCATTTGTGAAGACAGTAGTTATGGATCAACTAACCATTGCTTGAGAGGACAAGAACACTTCTCAATACCCAGTTAATTCTTTCTGACCTGAATATTAGAATCATAGAATCATATAATAGTTAGGGTTGGAAAGGACCTTAAGATCATCTAGTTCCAACCCGCTTCCCATTCAATTATTCTTATGTGTGCCAAAGGTTCCGTACCTGTAAATTTCCAGGCACTCCTTGGGCTTTTTTTTTGCTGGGGTAATCTGTGGATGAGGAGGTATGGCTTTCTTTGAGGTTGGAACACTGCATAGCTAGGGGACGTATTTTTGCGGTTCACCTTTGGAAGTTTCACTCTTCCATAAAGACAGATGTTCTCCCTATCACTTTTTAGAGAAAGCAACTCATCTCTCCTTCTCTTTACTTTGACGGAACAATGACTAAAGAGGGCAGTGGAAGCTGAAATCATAATGCACCCACTCATGCATCCACTTGCAACTGAGCTGCTCTGTTTTGGCCTACATTATCTGTGCATAAGATCTGCAACTTTTTCATTAAGTAATTAATAGTAATAGTGTAACTAGGCTGACAAAAAATATCATATGTATTCAATTTTTAAGCAACGAAAATAATTGAAGGAAATGAGCCAACACACTTTGGAAGTTCACAGCAATATTGTCATTGTGCTTCTTAGCATTGGGGCTCATTTCACTGTGCAAAATGTGTACAAGAAGCTCATTACGTTGTTGGGAATGAGACAAAACACTCTGAAGTGTTGATACAATCTGAGTATGCCATACAGGATGTACAAACTTTGAATTTAAACAATGTTTATTGAGGGAGTCAGGACACACTTATAAATAAGGCTTATAAAGTATTCATCAGATCACTTTTGTGCACTGAACTGATTCATATGCATTACACATTTGCTCTCCTTTCTACATCTCTCTCTTGATCCTTCCATATGCAAGTCATGTAAGCTTAGTCTCTGGAGTTCAGTTAGAATCAGTGGACAAATGTGGAGATGATAAGAAGGCTGCAAAATATGTTTTCATGTTTGCCTTTTATTTCAGTACAGGTCTGGGAACCTGAAAGTTCAAAAATATAAATGTTTATAAACTTCATACATCCCCTGTGGCACTGTGGTGATTTACACTAGATGAGGATAATGCTCTTGTAAGTCTACCTCACAAAGAGCAATGTAGACAGACTGAAAGGACTAAAGGTGCAAATTGCACATCTTTTAAATATAGTGGGTTTTTTATGACCATGAAGTTAAAAAAAATGCAAACAGAAGTATATGTATTTTTTCTGGCACATTTTTTGTTTCCCTGCTCATCTCCTCCTCCTATTTTCACATCTTCTCTGGAAAATGATTTGCAGATTTCACAACAAATAAGAGATAAACCTGAGGATGGTTCCTTCCACTCTTTTTCAGACACCTTCTTTCTGTGACAGAGAATTTAAGGAATCAAGGTAATTGCCTCCACTCAAGAGATTCTAATCCAATTTAAGAAGAAAAATTGAGTGAAGCGTGGGAGTTAAAAGTGGAACAAAAGGGTTATCTTACCTGTTATGACCAGGACTGAAAGATAAAAAATTAGTAAGTTATGCTTACCGTGGTTTTGCTGATTTAATTATGCAAAAAAAAAAAAATATATTCTAATTCTTGTCTATAGCTACAATTTTAATGTGAGGTTTTATACATAATTATATCTCTAAAAAGAAAAGCAAAAATGCTAATTAAAGTTGCTACACATAGTTATAAACAAAGTTGCATTTCCAATATATTGTCTTTAGCAATTTACACTTTCGTGTCCATTCCATGTATGCATCACATCCATGTGCATGTATCAAGAAGCAAAACTATCACTGTACTAAGTGCAAGAGGTATTACAGTTATGACAACTGATAGCAATCATGCATACATTTCAATTAAAGGGAAATACAGAGAGATGCAACTAAATGAAATATTACTTGCATATTACTTGCATACAAAGCAAATGCACAAAAGTACTAAAAACATCACTGTTATTACAAAAATCATGAAAGAAAATTCTAGGTGGAGACATATAACACTGTCTAAAAAGCAATATATGGTCATGCACTGAATATTAACATTTCAGTCTGAGAAACAGGGAAGAATTATGTAAGAATAGATAAGTACATATTTTACTAAAGAGCAAGAAATCCAACAGCTTTTGCATTAACCCACAGGTCATAGAGTCTAGTAACAGTTATCCTCACTGGGATTGATAAGAAAACAAAGCAAAACCAAACCCACCTGTAAATGAGTCAAAAGTAGCTCTTGTTCCCTGCACACCTGTGATAAGAGCTCTATTAGAGGAAAGAGATTACATTTTACCAAGAGTATATCTTCCTGATCTGAAGACATAAGGGACGTTTCAGTTCCGCTTGTGTGCTTGTATGGATGAGAAAAAGGGCATGGGCATGACTCATTCTGACAACGAAAACCTATTCCCAGAATAAATGTGCAGACCCTAAAATTATCAAGACAAACAAACAAAGCGTGTAAAAGAGGAAAAGGAGAAAACATCTTACATAAATGAAGGAGGTGAAAGAACAGATACTCATCTGAGATATCAGTTAAATATAAAATAATGCATTGGTATGCAAGCAGGGAAAAGCAATCATTCAGCACTTAATGTCTTATGCCATTAATATTGTGTATGCATAAGTTGTCTCTTACAATATCACTTCTAAAAATATCATTTTCATCTTCCACAGTTTATAAAAAGAAGTGCACTTCACAGCCATTAGCCACATCTCATTTTTGTAATAGATTCTCGTTGAAATAAACCACTGTGACTTCATCTGTGCCAATGAAGCTTTTTCATATTAATTTGAGCTCTTCATCTTTTCCTTAGGTGTTCTGCTCAAGGTGGAATTTTGTGCTATTAAAAAAGTAATTGAACATAAAATGGTTTTAGTACTTCTTAAAGTCCAAATAATATTCAAAACAAATAAGCTTCCATAATCGCATCTAAACACATCTGTTGTACAGTTGTATGATCATCCATGTAAAAGGTCCTCCCTCATTTCTTTTTCTAGCATAACTCCCTTCAGGCAATGTATTACAATATCTATTTTTCATCCAACAATATTCCTCAGTTCTCAGACTGGTCAGAGGATCATTAGTGGGGAGCAAAATTCATCTATCAAAGACATAATACAGTATTTATGTCTCATAAATCCTTGATTAGTTTAGAAGACCCAAAATCCTGTGGAAACTGTAACAAATTCAAAAGCTGTTCCTAAATGATAGAGTGGATGTTTGAGTTTCTGATCTGCTTTGCTGCTAGGTAATATAAAAAAATATGAGCAGACAGTAGTTTGCTATGTGGAACATATATTGGCCTACTCAGTGTGAGGGCTAGCAGGCACCCAAACTTTAGACCTCTAGTTTGCAAAATGTAATGCACTAGATGTCAGTTGGTGCCAAGTGGCATAATACTGCCAAATCAGCACCTATCGAATCTAGTTGGTTGCTGTCATAGGTTTGTTTTTGAGAACTATGGTCTTAAAAATCACTGAAAAATAGTGATTTTTCTTTAAGATTGCAGATTTTCTTTTGTCCTTTGGTAGTGTTTAAGAACGTTTTAAAATGGCTCTGACAGTAAGAAAGAATGGAAAATGTAGGCAGGTAAAGACAATATTCCCGCTGATCACAGCTTATACTTTTTTTTTTCTTCTTTTTCTGCATTGATAATGATGCTGATTTCTACTTTTTGGAGGCAACTAGCATTTAGCAGCTCATTGGAAGAAGGCCAATGAATATTTCAGCTTAATTTATTGTTTCTGATTTGGCTTTCACATTAGGAGAGCAGTACTAAGTGAAAATGCTAATTAGGCTCCTAATGCCCACTTAACATAGCAGTCCTCAGTTTCAAAGAACAGTCCTTGGTGTGCCACAGGGAGCTGCACTACCTCACAGCGGTACCATTCCCCTGAGATTTCTGGCAGCAAAATTGTGTTAGAAGATATCTAAAAATATGTTACTCTCCTAATATTAGTTTTCCATGTAAGCAGTTGCTATAGTTGCCGTAAGAATGTTATGTAATTGCATATTGATAGGGGGTGGCTTATGTGAGGAAGTCAACAGTATGAAGTATTCAGAGGACCTTTGGCAGACTTAAAGATGTTTTTCAAGTGTGGTATAGAACTGCTTGGAAAAGAACAGAAATAGCTAGTAATGGTTTCAAATTTTAGCTACTGCACAGGTATACGTAATTCACAATCTCCTTGTCATAATGTGTAATCATCTTCTCTTCTGAAAAAGAAACGAGCACCTCTCTATACTTACACCCTGTTGTCACAGGCAACCTTGGGAGTGCTGTTATGTTCACATTATACTACACTGTACCTTTTTTGTCGTTTAATTCATGCTGTCAAGCTGCCCTGTTTTGTTTTTGGTTTTTTTTTTTGTGAAAAGCTGGGACTGTGTAAATAGGACTGAATTAACAGATTCCAGAGTGCACTGAAAGATTTGGGATATGAATGCATTTTTAACAAAATGCCATGAAGACAGGGTTAAACAGTAAACGCTTGCTGGATAGCATAGAGAAGAGTCCCCAGATTCAGTTACTGGAATAGAATTCCACAAATATGGACCCAGCCTCAGATCCTGCTGTGAACCACCTTTCATCTAGCCTGGGTACTGAAAACCTATGATTGCTAAATTCTGTGATACTGGAAATATGCATTTACAGGTGGAGAAGGATGTATCTCTGCTTCTGCAACAGAAAATATGGAAACCTGCGCCAAAAGAAAGGGTCAGTCCCAGGCCACCAAAGATAAGTTATTAGATTTGTGTCTAATTTTCCTAGTGACTATAATGATACAAATATAAAAAAACGAACTGGCTTCTATGGCCCTGGCACAGCAGAGTTTACACCTATGTGACAAAAATCTCATCTTCCCACAGGTTCTGCTGTTTGCACATTGGGAAGCATCTCTGGCTTGTGTTATCTCTTGAACAGGATTCAGGCAGGGTTATTTAGCACAAGCCACAGCCATGCCCCAAAGCTGGCTAACCTCTGGATAGGAAAGATGCTCTCACTCCTGTATTTCAGATTGTTCCTCAGCCAGATTTAATTTACCAATACAGATGTAACTAACAATGAATTCTGACGAGAGTGTCCCTAATACAGTGAGTGACTGGATTCCTCAAGAAAGCAAAACATAAATCAGCAGTATTTTGTGTGTGTGAGTGATTAGACCTTTATGTCTCAGCTCTTCATATCGGAGCAGATGCTGACGTGATGGGCTGACTGCAGCTCAATATTGCCAACATCAGCTCTACCTGTGGAACCCCTCTCAGTGGATCCTGCCTTTGGGCTAGGGAACAGGCTAGATGAAACCCAAATATAGAATCATAGAATCATACAATAGTTACTGTTGGAAATGACCCTAAGATAGAATCATACAATACTTAGGGTTGGAAAGGACCTTAAGATCATCTAGTTCCAACCCCCCTGCCATGGGCAGGGACACCTCACACTAAACCATGCCACCCAAGACTCTGTCCAACGCAGCCTTGAACACCGCCACTGATGGAGCATTCACAGCTTCCCTGGGCAACCCATTCCAGTGCCTCACCACCCTCACAGTAAAGAACTTCCTCCTTATATCCAATCTAAACTTCCCCTGTTTAAGTTTGAACCCGTTACCCCTTGTCCTCTCACTACAGTCCCTAATGACGAGTCCCTCCTCTTTATTTATGTGGTTTCTACAAATCTCAATAAACTATTGTTCCTGCCTAGGACAGCTTGAGTGGATCCTGAGCAATACTTTCATTCTCAGTATAATTGCATATGGGGTAACAGGACACAGAAACACAAAAGCAACATGAAAAGTCTTGCTGCCAGGATCTTGGCCCCACCTCCTCCCCACCACAGGCAGTCTTTTAGTTATGTCAGCACACTGGACCTGTCCAAGTTAAAAGGAAAAGATAAGATTTGGCTGAATGAAAGCTTGGGTTTCAGGTTCAACAGTTCATTCACTGGTTGTACACTGAAAAGTCCCCTTACTGCCTCAGATTCCCTAAGGAAGTTTGGAAGGAAAGTTGCTGAGAGATGATCAGTATGCTGCCACTTTCTCAGCTTGGCTTTTCTGACTGGAACAACTAATTTTGATTACAAACAGAATTGCAGTCCCAGAATTGGCATTGCCTGTGTCACCAGCTTAACAAATAGAGCGAAGAAACCCTAGCACAATGAACAGCATAGAACTGGAGCAAAGTCACTGCTAGGTAATGGCTCAAGTAATGAAAAATACACTCATGATTTCTGAGTCTGTGTTTTTTCCCACTGGTTTTATTCTAGATGCTGGAAGCCCAGGATGATGCATGCAAGATCTCAATGACTTTGTGATAAAAAATATGTGGATTTTATTATATTAGTTTCCAGTAGACACCCTGTATGACAAATTTATGCTTGTTTTATATGGCATCTGTTGTGTGTTTATTCATGCCTTGAATGTCTTTTAAACTGTAGTGCTTTGCAGAATCATCCACACAAAAAAAAAAGTGCTGTAGTCCAAGAAAGTCAATGTGGAAACAATGAAAGTAAAATCACCTTCAAAAGATAAACATGACTGGTTTTCATACTTTGAGCAGTAAGACTGATGGTTACCTGAGGTCCTAAATGTGTCTCTTGAGTCTTCTTGAAACAGTATCTATACTATCACAGTGTATATATATTTTTTTTTAAATAAAGCACCCTGAAGATGCCAGAGAATAAAATATGTTATTTCATTATTTCATTGTTTTGAAATAATGTTCTTAAAGTACCAGAAAAGTGAAAAAAAAACCAAACTAAATCAGCAATATCTCCACAAGGGAGTTAGATTGTACTGTTCTCTTATTTGAACATATGAGCAATTAAGATATCTTCAGTGTTTCACCTGACTTATGGCTGACACATTTTACTTTCTACTTTCAAGTAAGAAAATTATTGGGATCTTGGTCTTACTAGCAGCATTGATAAGATATAAATGACTACGGGATACACAAGGTAAATGAAGATCATTATGTACTCTAAATATTTCTATTTGTTTGTTTCTTTTGCTGTCATCTATGCTCTAAAGTTCACTAGTGACAGAGTGACTGAAATGTAAATTTATAATTTCACTTGTATACAAAATATGACTCTTCTATAGTAGTAGGAGAACTCAATGCAGTGTGCCAGTACATTTTTCAGGCAGAAAACTAAAATTAATTAATTACAAACCTGAGACTTTACAAGGTTATAATTAGGTTTAATCTCTCAGAATAAAACAGATTTAAAAATTATTCAAAAATTCAATTACTTATATGGGACAAAATACTTGCAAAGTGACATGGGTTTTGGTTTGGTTTGGTTTGGTTTTTTTTGTTATTGAGATTTTCCTTCTGTGTTCAAATATAATTGAATATCTGCTACCTGCAAGTCAAAAAGTGTTCCTATTGAAACATAAATTTTTTTTTAATATTAGAAGGCAAAATGTCTAAGGTTTGTGTGAAGAATTAAACTTAAATCCTCAATATTAAATTCTAAATTCATCGTATTGTTTTGCTATGCAGTCTGATATTTTTATACAATGGTGATGAACTTTTGATTCTCAGAAAAGATTTTGGGCAGAAAAAAAAAACTCCTAAAAAATTGACCATAGCTATCTCCACATCATTTTGCAGAACACAGAGACCCTAATCCTAAATTCAGTTAGTTGAAATGCATAGAGATATTGATCAACACCATTTATTAGTGACAGCTGCTTTTCGTTAATAGTTTATCTAAGATATGTATTGGGACTTTATGGAAAACTAACTATGCTTTCTATCTCTTTACTAGTCCAAAATATTTGTGATGTTAGGACAGCCTACAAAAGACAGATTATGAAGTACTTATGGAAAAAAAAAATATCAGAGTAACTGGCAGCAAATAACCCATTTGTTAACACAGACATGAAGGACACTGACTGAAACAGACACTTTAATAAAAAAGAAAAAAAAAAAAGAAAAAGAGGTAGTAGTTTCTTTTTCAGGGAAAACACCCTTCCGACAAATCAGTAAGAATTGTGGATAACTAATACCTACAGTATATTAGTCTATTAAATCAAATTTCAAAGTTCAGACATGCCCTTGCATCTGTGGGTACAAACATTAAATTATTACTCCATTTAAAATCCTCATGTTAAATCCTCATCTATGTTTTTTAATCACATGTGGTAATAAGGTTTTCCACATGACTGCATTCTTCTCTTAATCAGCTCTGACTTTGGCTAGGATTTTTTGTCCTCCTTCGTGTGCCTGAAAACTTCAGAAGCCAGATGTGAATTACATTTTTAAGTAGTATATCATACCATAAGAATTTCAAACCTCAAAGAAGGTGGTGGGAGAACAGCCACCTCCTACTATAAAAATCATTCGTGTTATTGAAAAATTTAACTACATCTTCCACATGTGGCTTTGAAGGACGTAAGACTGACACACAGGAATTGGAATTTTTATTTAATGCTTGTTTTGAGGCAAACTATTTGATAACAGCTAGACTGTTACATTTGAACAGCTGTAATTTCTTTGTTTTGTTTATTTCAAAGTATTTAAATGCAACTGTTAGAATTTTAAACAATATGTCTTTAGCTTTAAATACATATATTTTTCCACCCTTCTGCCAGAAGATAGTTCAGTTTTCTTCTCTTGTTAGCTAGTAGTGGAATGAGAAAATAGCAGATAAAAGAAGATTTTCCTGATGGAAATGAGCAGATGTTATTCTTAAAAGTACTATGAAGCTGTGCATTTCTTACTGAAAAAAGAAAATTAGTGGGAAAATTGATTAGAATAAAAATGTTGCCACAGACTTCTAAAATAAAACAAAGCAGTGGAAAATCACATTAAAATTCCAGTTGAAGACTGCTTAGGGGAAGAGAGACATTCCAAGAAATGTTTGAGAGAGCACAGTCTTCACGCTGCACAACATCTGAGAAAGACACAGTGCTCAACTTGTGTAATTTACATGATCACTGTGGGGAACAAATGGGCTTAAAATGGAAGATGACTTACTAATAATATTTAATTGATGTTTAGTCAACAGACCGTTACCCTTTTCTGTGAATACAGTCAATGACACGAATGAGAACAAATGGAAATTCATCATTAAAAAATAACTTCCCTTTCACTATGACAATTAAAAAACCCCAAATCATGGAGCCAGGTATTTTCTTCAGATTTCCTTATTTTATTTGGCTTTTATACCATCTTGCTTTCAAGTGCTTTGGAGCAGCATTTTCCCTTCCTGCTGCTTTTGAATTCCTGGAATATTTCCAGTAAAAGTTTTCTCTCCTACTCTTATGCTAATTAGTACATGGTAGAGTACTATGTTGTGCAATGTATATGCACATTAGCACTCCTAACATTTTGCTACTGCTCTCAGTAATTAGCATGAGAGGATGAAAGGAAATTTTTTTTGCTAATGAATGCTCATACAGCACTTTGAACATGTAAGGACCTATAGAAGGCTGAAGCTCAATGTCTTCAATTCTTTCCCTCAAGCTTTAAGTCCATGTTTAGCTGGCTTCATCTTTTCCCCTGTGTCTAAAACTTTTCATTTGCATATTGATGTTCAGTGATCTTCAATGATAACATTAAAAGATTGAGCATAGGGAGAGATTACAATCCATATTCACTGATACACCTATATGAAAAAAGCAACAATGGGATTGATGTGATATTACACAATTTCAGTTTATATTAAAATAGCTTGTGAGGGGAGCAACAGTGGTGACCTAATCCTACTATGAGGTAGAATAAAGAAAAACCTTTTAAGTATAACAAATAAAATCACAAGTATTTTAAGCAGAAACAAAACAAAACAAAACAAGGTTATTTTTTTAAATTATTATGGTTTAAATTATTGCCTAGACCTGAGTTGCCGTATTTGATGCTACTTTTCTGTTATCAAGCTGAGTTAATGAACTCAGCTGGGATAGATGAAATGCTGTGCTCCTTTGCAGATGGCCATGCACATTTTTGTAAAACTCGTTTCAATGTGATATGGAAAAGCGTAGGGGTTTCTGCAGAAAATATTTTTTTTTCAGAATTCAACAGGAATTAGGATTTCCTACTGCTGAGAAATTTCATGTTCCACAGAGTGCTGAACACTTTCCTAGAGTAAAAATGAACTCTTTTTTTTTTCTGGATTTGGACACCCAAAAGTGGCTGTACAATTTTTTTCTTACTTTCCTTCTCTCCTGCAGTTTACAGCAGTTGTCTCAGAGGATCTTGTTTCTTTTTGAAGTTTGTCCTGTTTTCTTCCAGCAAAACTGAAAATTTAAGACTCTGCATATAGTTTCTTTTCCAAAACAATAAAAGAATGATGGATGTTAAAACATAGGCACAGTTCCTTAAAATGTAATTGTTGTGGCAGAATAAAAGGAAAGTTGGATCTATGATAAGAATAAACCTAAACAAGTGGCTTTCTGGGACTGTTTTTCAAGAAAACGCGGTTAAGTAAATCAGTTTGGTTTCTTTTGTTTTCATACATTTTTATTACAAAATATGAAATTTGAGCATTTCAGAAGTATACATATGTGAAAAACAACCAAAACAGATTTTAAAAAATCCTTATTCCAAATTCCAGTACCACAATTTAATTTTTTTTTTTTTTTTTTTTAATTCAGAAGTGGATTTTGGCACAGGACTATCTGTTTTCTTGTAGCTATTCTTGCCATAGTGATAGGGTAAAGCATTTAAAGTATTCATAAATTATCATAGCAATAATAATAACTGTCAGCCTACATTGTCTAGGTCCAGAGTTCTCTTGAGCTCAAAATGCTTGTCCATTTCTATTTCAAGCATTGTTTCACTAACTTCTCTGAATGCCAGTGTTCTCATGGGTGTTCCACATGATGTAAGCATTCTGCCAAATCTATCAACACCCTGATTTTTTAAATACAGTTTTCTGTTCCTGACATAATGAAAAAAAAAACACTTTTTACCCTGTGGCACATTTAGATAATTTCTCAGTCTCACAGAATTCCCCTCTGCAGTTCCACTGAACACTCAGCACGAGTAAGATCTGAGAATATCCAGATCAATTGGGGCGCTTTAACTGCAGGATATCTCTGTCATTTTTTAATGCAAGGAAATGAAATACATTATTCCACATGTGATTTTAACAGTCTTTTGTAAGAGGAGAAAGGAGAATTTACACTGACTTCAGTTTATGCAATGTATAGCTGAGTAGTTACATTTTTTTTTTCCTTTGGCTTGGGTAGTTTGGGGGAAATATAATAGTTCATATATCTATGGAAGTCACTGACATTCCTACATTTGTGGTATTCTGCTGATTTGTTCACACTTGAGATAATAGGGATTTTGTTTTCTTTTTTTTTTTTACCTTGCATTTCTTGTAATGCTCACTTCTGTAAGCCTCATAGTTAGCAACATCACCTGAACATTGTCTCTTTCTTTCATGATGCTGGCTAGACTTCCTTTCCTGAATTGTTATTCCTATCTGAAGAAACTGAGCTAGAAATACGAGATGATTCTAACCTCACCACTGTGGCATTCTTCTGAGAGATATTTTCTGCTCAGATTTTATTTTTTTTAATTATTTTCACTGAATTGATGATTATTTCTTTCCCCTTTTACTTTCTGACCATTGTTCCACCTGTCTTTGCATTCAGTAGCCTAGTTTTATGCAATTAGTATAACCAGCATAAGTTGGAATATGTATGTTCTGGAATGTCAGGCTTTTACATATATATATGCATATGTACATAATAGTAGACTGCAAACTTTTTCATTGTCCTTGTATTATATTGGAATCTGACTAAAAGAACATTGTGATCTCAATAGGAAATATTTTATTATATGACTAAGCTGATACAGGGAAATTTTATTCCTCAACTCCTACTCAGTTCAGTCTAAGCAAGGCACTAATAACCTATTTCCAAAATATTCAGGTGGATATGACATGCTTTTTTTGCTGTGACCATGGACCTCTGTCCTTCTGCTTTATCTCTGGAGATATTTCTAAGTCATTGTCTTCTGCTAGACCCTTGCTTTTGTAAGAACCTCTGATTTCTTGCTGAAGCTGGATTGTTTTGGTCCTGTCGTTACATAAGCTATCTTCATTCTCCTCCTGTGTCTGACAGCTTCAGCGTGACCCACAGTTTAAGTAAGAATATTGTACAGTTGTAAAGAGTCTTTGTTTTCTTCTTGGGTTCGTCCTCAGTTTCTGTTGATACCCTTCTGGCTACATGATGTTCTGGCTACTTAATTCCTCCTCAAGTAATGTTTTGAAAGCTGATATCCTTTGTTCTGTAGTTTTCATAGGGTTTTAAAATAGTTTCTAAAGCTTTTCCCTTGGTCCTAAGTTATCTTTACATTAAGACTCATAGATCCACAGAATGGTTTGGGTTGGAAGAGACCTTAAAGATCTCTTCCAACCCCCGGACATGGGCAGGGACACTTTCCACTAGACCAGGTTGCTCAAAGCCCCATCCAACCTGTCCGTGAACACTTCCTGGGATGGGGCAGCCACAACTTCTCTGGGCAACCTTTGCCAGTGCCTCACCACCACCATACTGAAGGGTACTGATTTTTTCCTAGTACTAATCTGAATCTCCCCTTTTTCACATTAAAGTCATTCCACCTTGTCCTATTTGCGCATGCCCTTGTAAAAAGTCCCTCTGCATCTTTATAATAAGCTCCCTTTAGGTACTGGAAGGCTGCTAGAAGGTCTTCTGGAGCCTTCTCTTCTCCTGGCTGAATAAGCCCAACTCTCTCAGCCTGTCTCTATAGTGGAGGTGCTCCAGGCCCCTGATCATCTTCATGGCCATCCTCTGGACTTGCTCAAGCCGGTCCACATTCCTGCTGTGTTGGGGCCCCAGAGCTGAGCAGTACTCCAGGTGGACACTCATGAGAGCAGAGTAGAGGGGCAGGATCACCTCCCTTGACATGCTGGTCATGCTCCTTTTTGAAAGGGAAGGGGAAGGGGAAGGGGAAGGGGAAGGGGAAGGGGAAGGGGAAGGGGAAGGGGAAGGGGAAGGGGAAGGGGAAGGGAGAAGAGGAGAGGAGAGGAGAGGAGAGGAGAGGAGAGGAGAGGAGAGGAGAGGAGAGGAGAGGAGAGGAGAGGAGAGGAGAGGAGAGGAGAGGAGAGGAGAGGAGAGGAGAGGAGAGGAGAGGAGAGGAGAGGAGAGGAGAGGAGAAGAGAAGGGAAGAGAAGGGAAGAGAAGGGAAGAGAAGGGAAGAGAAGGGAAGAGGGGGGAAGAGGGGGGAAGAGGGGGGAAGAGGGGGGAAGAGGGGGGAAGAGGGGGGAAGAGGGGGGAAGAGGGGGGAAGAGGGGGGAAGAGAAGGGAAGAGAAGGGAAGAGAAGGGAAGAGAAGGGAAGAGAAGGGAAGAGAAGGGAAGAGAAGGGAAGAGAAGGGAAGAGAAGGGAAGAGAAGGGAAGAGAAGGGAAGAGAAGGGAAGAGAAGGGAAGAGAGGAGAGGAGAGGAGAGGAGAGGAGAGGAGAGGAGAGGAGAGGAGAGGAGAGGAGAGGAGAGGAGAGGAGAGGAGAGGAGAGGAGAGGAGAGGAGAGGAGAGGAGAGGAGAAGAAGAGAAGAGAAAAAGAGAAGAGAAGAGAAGAGAAGAGAAGAGAAGAGAAGAGAAGAGAAGAGAAGAGAAGAGAAGAGAAGAGAAGAGAAGAGAAGAGAAGAGAAGAGAAGAGAAGAGAAGAGAAGAGAAGAGGAGAGAAGAGGAGAAGGGAAGAGAAAAGAAAGAAAAAGATACATCTTGAAGTTTTATTTCTTTACTTCCCCCTTGTCATAGAAATGCATTGAATTGATACACATTGCTTAAAAAAGTGACCTTTTAATAGGATATAAATGAGATTCTGCTCAAGGCGCTTTCTGTAGGCATCTGAGGTGTCACCTAGTCTGCGTGAATTCTCAAAGACAAATTGTAACATTCTGCACTTGCCTGAAGTTTTTCTTAGGCCACATTTCAGTATGCAATATCTTCACTGTTTTGTTAGACAAAAGCCAGTAAAAAAATAAAACTATATTCTTTTTCATTTGTCTGTAATTTCTAAAAGGATGAAGAATAACGCTTTCCAGCAGTATCAAACACTCTTAAAAATTAACTTTATTACAATTCTAGGCCAATATTAACTTGTAAAATCAATACAGCAAAAAGAACTTACTGTTTGAAGGGAAGCGATATCTTAGACTACTTACTGAAATGAGGTGTTGTTTGATAGAGAGATGTCATTGCCATCTTCCAGTCTGATTCTCCTGCAGAAGACTATCTTCTGCACGGTAGGTCTCTGCAACTAGCTCAATAGCATCCTGCTTGATACATAAGCAGAAACTGGATGCCACCTAGGTTCCTAATCTTCCTAGGTGTCAATAAGTGAAAAAACAAACAAACAAACAAACAAGCCTACATGTGCTGAGGAGTTCTGTAATAATTTCCCCCAGACTTCTGGGAGATTCACTCAAAATCCATGAATGGATATTGCCTGTAGGAATATGGTAGGTACATAAAAGGACTTCTGAAGTTAATTTCTGGGCTAGATCTCTTTCCTATTCTATGAATACCTGTCTAGGTTCCCAGTCCATTAAGCAGTTGGAGTAAGTCTGGATCGCATCAAGGTACCGTAGGGCACCCTCCTGATTAGAGTTTTGGTCTTGTTTTTAAAAATTTTATCTCATCATCATGCTCTTCTTGAATGAAATGTTAATTTTTTTGGCAGGTAACTTCAACCTAAGCAGTGTCTTTCCCCACAGTTTCTGACATACCAAACAACCCTATGAAAGTAAAACAGAAACTGGCTTTGAAGTGATATTATATAAAATATATTTTAATATCAGTTCATGGCTAGAGGTAACATTTAAAGATGTTCCTTTTGTCAGGTCAGCTCCAGGCAGTTTTTGAATACATTCTAAGAGGTATATTGTTCTGGATAAACATTTTTTTATGTCTGCATTTAAATTAGTCACCTGTGTCAACCCTTTTACAATAATAAATATAGCTGCTGACTGTACAGGTAAGAAGTGATTTACATGTCTTGGGGATACACCAGTTTAGAAGTTACTTAGCAAACCTAGAAGAAAGGTGGAAAGTAAAACAATGTAGACCATAAAAACATATAAACAAAATGTCTAGAGATCCATTCCCTGCTACTGAAGAAAGGGATGCAAAATATGATCAGATTAGGGAAGGTACCTTTTGCAGACACAGTGTGGAGGCATAAATAACCATGTGAAAATGCAGAGTAATGCTGGTTAACTCCCAAACATGGAAGAAAGTCTATAATATGATGGGCTTTGTTACATTATTCAGATTATATTCAAATTGTTTACTTGTCACAATTTATGAAAGCTCCTGACTGGTCTGGTGCCTTGCTGAACTCAGCACATAGCTGACGAGGAGTTAATTGAAACTAAACCCAAGCAAGAAAGAGGTTATGCCTGCAGGCAGAAGAAAACCCCTAGGGAGCTTTCCATCATATTTGCTTCTTCATCTGAAGACATGTTGCACAAATCATCAAAACAGCCTTTGGTTTCTAGACTCCCTTCTGAACCTGGACTTATAAATAGCAACCTATACAAGAACACCAGGACTAAGAGATGACTTCTCACTTTTTATTTGGTGATGAAATGACCTTAATCATGTATACCTTCCTTATCTCATGAATTAATTATCATGATGAAGCTTACTGAAGCCTGAACACAATAAGTACCTACACCCACTGTTGTGCTCTTGGCACTAGCTCTGTATAGAATGAACACTGAGTCACATTTAAAGTTTCATTTAGTGTTTTCCAATCTTTCACTGAGCAGGAACATGGTTACTCTGACCTTCAGAATTTAACTACCTAACTAATTCCATGAGTCATCATATTTTTGGAGATTAGAAAAGAAAAAATGGAATTCACTGCTTTAAGAAACTGAGAAAGAACATAGCATCCACCACTTTCTACTTCAAATGCAAAGCACAGTTTCCTACAATAAAACAATTTGAAGCTGTATAAATATTTCAGTGAAATTGGCCTAAAACTATCAGATTTTATGCATCTTAATTTTATACAGTAAAAGAATGGCATTTTTTTTCCCTCTGGAAAATGAGAATGATGATTACTGGTGAGGTAAGTTAGATTTGTGGTAAAAATGTTTAGGAAGACCTAAGAAGAATGAAAAATAAATAAAAAAAAAAAAGCCCAGTTCAGGCTCACTCCAAATATTGTATTTTGACCACCAACTCATTTAGAAAGCTAATGGCTTATGGTGGTTTCCCCCCTGACCCCCACCCCAGGCATTTCTAGCAAAAGCAAAAGTTTAGTCCATAAGGTTAAGTTTTAATGCTATAGAGCTCATGCACCATCAGAAATGTGGATCTGAACTCCCTTTCTGCTTCCAGCCAAGTTCTGATCCTATTACAATGGGATATTGGAGAGCCAGTACAAAGCCCACATTGCTGTCTCATATCTGAAGCCGCCTTTTTTGTTACAGCAACTGCCAACTGGGTTGTAAGAGATAGCTGATATTGAAACTGATTTACTTCACATCCAATTGTTTATAGAGTAATGTTAAAGTAAATCATTGAGAGAGTGAGAAAAAATGGTCAAAGGATCTCATTTGAATTAGATAACTGGAGAAGATGAGACTAGATTTCTTAATCAGGTTTCCTAGGGATACTTCTTTTCATCAAAGTAATTTTGCATCAACATGAATGTAAAAACTGTTTTCGAACAACCAGAATTAACTATTTCAATATTTCATTTTTTACCCTTTTATCGTTTAGTCATCTGGAACTATTGCTTGAATTCCTCATAAACAGCAGTGTTGTGTTCTGTTTCATTATATTTGTTTGTTTGTTTGTTTGTTTTAATCAATTTTCCAAGTATAAGCTCTGTCAACAAATACTTTTCTGATGACTATACTCAAGGGGCTTCTGAGTCTCAGTGCTAGTGGTTCTTCAGAGAGATCTTCAATACTTCTGAAGCGAGGACTTCCAAAATGCTATCCCTACCACTGTTCTCTCTCCCTCTGTGTGTGTGTGTGTGGATGTATATATATATACATGTGATGGTATATTAAAAATGTGGGATCTGAAAATGACATTAATGGTATGGAATAAGGGGTGGATAATGTCATGGGTTCAACAGCAGCAGTCATTTTTCTCCTTCTTGGTAGCTGGTGCAGCTCTGTGTTTTTGATTTTGGGCCTGGGAACAGCACTGATGTTATGGGTTCGGCTTCCCCCCCACACACACACACACACAGAGTCTCATGTTACGCCGGGAAAGAGGGAAAAGCTGGGGGAGGGGAGACAGGGCGCCTGACCCGGGCTGACCAATGAGGTTATTCCATACCACAGCAGTCATGCCCAGGAGGTAGGATTCGGGGGCGGGGCTCTCGCGGCACACGGTCTCTGGAGCGGCGCGTGGTCTCTCGGTTCGGTCGGGGGCGGCGAAACGGTTGTATCCTCTCCCTTTGTATTTACTTTGTCATTATTATTGTTATTGGTGGTGGCAGTAGTGATTTGTATTGTATCTTAGTTACTGGACTGTTCTTATCTCAACCCGTGGGAGTTACATTTTCTTTGGTTCTTCTCCCCATTTCCCCCCCATCGGAGGGGGGGGGGGGGGGGAGAAGGAGGGAGAAGTGAAATTTATGGCTTAAACCGCGACAGTTTTTGGCACCCAACGTGGGGCACTTAAGGGTTGAGATAAAGACAAAATAGCCACTCGTCACAATGCTGATTTACTGGCTCTCAAAGTTGTTGCTCTGGTTCTCACAGGTTCAGTGTATGATACTTTACTTACAGCCGGTTCTCCTTATCT
Organism: Myiopsitta monachus; assembly: GCA_017639245.1. Lineage (NCBI taxonomy): Eukaryota > Metazoa > Chordata > Aves > Psittaciformes > Psittacidae > Myiopsitta > Myiopsitta monachus. The sequence goes on from CM029927.1 coordinate 32,894,113, forward strand.
TAACGTTTTTCAGACCTGGGTTTTGAGTTAAGATTCTTGTTACATTATACTGTATTGCACAGATTGTTAATACAATAGACTCAGTGATCATGAAACTGACCCGGTTTGTGTTTCCAGTGTGGCCACCAACTCTATACTTTCGGAGGTATATAATGAAAGCTTTTAGCAATTACACATCTCTTTTCACCTCCTGGGGTGGTCAGCCTGTGAAGGAGACATTCTTTTGTGCTCCCAGCGCCCCCACCAGGCCGTTTACAACACTGTCTGAGAATCTGAAAGTTTTGAATGGCCTTTAGATACCCTTGAGATCTGCCTGCTGGTGGTGACGGGAATTATCATGTTGGCACACATACTGAATATGTTGTACTTGTAACTATTTAGTCTGGTCCGGAGAGTTAAGCAGAGTGGGGTGTGGGCCATGTCTGGGGTTAGACTACAATCCAGGATGGCCGAGAGATTTTCCCCAGGGCTGGACAGTCATGAGTGGCAGGGTGTGTGGGATAGTATGGGCAAATATCTAGGCCAATGGCCCCCTCCAGTGCTTTGGAACTTCACCAGTGAACAAATGCAAAACCCAGAAAAATTAGTAAAACATGTAAAGGAGGTGTGTGATCATTCTGGTCACACCAGAGATGGACAAATCATGGCAACGTGCTGGGGCTTGGCTTATGCTTACAGAGCCATGTTTAACACTGTCCAGCATCTTCAAAAGGAAAAAAAACATCTCTGGATCTGAGGGCGGAGTAATGGACAGCGCAGCTAATCCAGCTCCAAGTACAGCAGCTACATCATCACCAGCGACAGGTACAGCCACGACTCAAACCCCAGTGACAAGTACGGCAGCTACCCAAACCACAGTAATAATCACCGCAGCTAAACCAGAGGACCAACTCATACCAATATCGGTTGCCCCTGTACACAAGAGGAAAAGAAGAGGCAGGAAAGATGAAACAAGATGAAGAAACATCACAACCTGGGACAGCATCTGACCAGGAGTTATTACCACATGATGAAGAAGAAGAAGAAAAGGAAGAGGTGACTTCTTGATCTCGGACCTCAACCGAGCTACGGAATATGCGAGAAGACTTTACCCATCAGCCAGAGGAGGACATCATCACCTGGCTGCTCCGATGCTGGGACAATGGGGCCGACGGTCATGAACTAGAAGGTAGTGAAGCCAAACAGCTGGGATCACTTGCCAGGGAAGGGGGAATTGACAAAGCAATTGCAAGAGAGAAAAAGTCCCTCAGCCTTTGGAAGCGGCTCTTGGCAGCTGTGAAAGATAGGTTTCCATACAAGGATGATGTTATGAGTCGTTCGGCCAAGTGGACTACTCTAGAGAAAGGCACCCAGTCTCTGAGAGAATCAGCCATTGTAGAGATGATCTGTACTACCAAGCCGAATGTTGGGGATATACCCATAGATCCAGATGAAGTCGAATGTACACGACCCATGTGGCGGAAATTTACACGAAATGTTCCCCAATCATGTTCCCATTCATTGGCAACAATAACCTGGAGTGACATAAGACCACCAACAGTGGATGAAATGATTTATAAACTCCGAGAGTTTGAAGATAATATCACCCCTTCCATCATCTCAGCTGTGGAAAAACTGTCCCAGAACCTCCAACAATTGAGAGACGATCTATCCAGCTCCTCACGTGTACCAACACACGTCTCAGCTATTAACAGAAGGCGTCCCACTGTTTGAGAGAGAAGATATAGAAGTTATACACCACGGGCCACCCTATGGTTTTACCTGCAGGATCATGGAGAAGATATGATGGAGTGGGATGGAACACCTACCTCAGTTTTGGAGGAGCGGGTGAAAGAACTGAAAAAGAGAGCAAAGGTCAAGTCTGATCACCCCATGAAGGCTGCGGCTTCAGTCTCTGGTGAGCAGGTTCCCAGATGGAGTGGAAGAGCAGATTTTACTTCAGCTCCTGTGATAAGGAAGAATAATCCATCTCTACAAGAGGTGAGTGACCAATGTGATGATTACTAGAGGGGCCCCGCCTCCAGCCAGGTGGAGGTAGGGGACAATTGAACTTATTGGACTGTATGGATCAGATGGCCTGGCACATCAGTCCCACAGAAGTATAAGGCTCTAGTAGATACCGGTGTATCAGAGTGTACTCTGATGCCATCAAGCTGTCAAGGGGTGGAACCTATTTCTATTTCTGGAGTGACAGGAGGATCCCAAGAGTTGACTGTACTGGAGGCTGAAATCAGCCTGACTGGGAGGGAATGGCAAAAACACCCCATTGTGACTGGTCCAGAGGCTCCATGTATCCTTGGCATAGATTACCTCAGGAGAGGGTACTTCAAAGACCCAAAAGGGTGCCAATGGGCTTTCGGTATTGCTGCTTTGGAGACAGAGGAAGTGGAGCAGCTGTCCACCTTGCCTGGTCTCTCAGAGGATCCTTCTGCTGTGGGGTTGCTGAAGGTCGAAGAACAACAAGTGCCAATCGCGACCGCAACAGTGGACCGGCGGCAATATCGCACCAACCGAGACTCCCTGATTCCCATCCATAAGCTGATCCATAGATTGGAGAGTCAAGGAGTGATCAGTAGGACCCACTCACCCTTTAATAGCCCCGTATGGCCAGTGAGAAAGTCTAGCGGAGAGTGAAGACTAACAGTAGACTATCGTGGCCTGAACGAAGTTACCCCATCCTTGAGTGCTGCCGTACCGGACATGCTAGAGCTTCAGTATGAACTGGAGTCAAAGGCAGCCAAGTGGTATGCCACAATTGACATTGCCAATGCTTTTTTCTCAATTCCTCTGGCAGCAGAGTGCAGGCCACAGTTCGCTTTTACTTGGAGGGGCGTCCAGTACACTTGGAACCGACTGCCCCAGGGGTGGAAACACAGCCCTACCATCTGCCATGGACTGGTCCAGACTGCACTGGAACAGGGGCAAGCTCCAGAACACCTGCAATACATTGATGACATCATTGTGTGGGGTGGTACAGCAGAAAAAGTCTTTGAGAAAGGGAGGAAAATAACCCAAATCCTGCTGACAGCCGGTTTTGCCATAAAACGGAATAAGGTCAAGAGACCTGCACAGGAGATTCAATTTTGGAGAATAAAATGGCAAGATGGATGCCGCCAGATCCCCACAGATGTGATCAACAAGATAACAGCAATGTTGCCACCAACTAATCAGAAAGAAACACAAGCTTTCTTAGGTGCTGTGCGGTTCTGGAGGATGCACATCCCGAATTACAGTTTGATTGTAAGCCCTCTCTATTATGTGACCCAGAAGAAAAATGATTTTAAATGGGGCCCTGAGCAACAACAAGCCTTTGAGCAAATTAAATGTGAGATAGTTCGTGCAGTAGCCCTTGGACCAGTCCGGACTGGGCCAGATGTTAAAAATGTACTGTACATCGCAGCTGGGGAGAACGGTCCTACCTGGAGCCTCTGGCAGAAAGCTCCAGAGGAAACTGGAGGTCGACCCCTCGGCTTTTGGAGTCGGGGATACAAAGGATCTGAGGCCAGCTCTACCCCAACTGAAAAAGAGATATTGGCAGCGTATGAAGGGCTTCGGAAGTGATTGGCACTGAAGCAGAGCTCCTCCTGGCACCCCGGTTGCCCGTGCTGGGCTGGATGTTCAAAGGCAGGGTCTCCTCTACACATCATGCAACTGATGCTACATGGAGTAAGTGGGCCGCATTAATTACACAACGAGCTCAAATAGGAAATCCCAGTCGTCCGGGAATTCTAGAAGTCATCATGGACTGGCCAGAGGGTAAAGATTCTGGAAGGTCACCAGAGGAGGAAGGAGTGATGCATGCTGAAGAGGCCCCACCATATAATGAACTGTCAGAAAGTGAAAAGCAATATGCCTTATTTACTGATGGGTCTTGAGCATTGTGGGAAAGCACCGTAGATGGAAGGCAGCAGTATGGAGTCCTCAACGACAAGCTGCAGAAACTGCTGACGGGGAGGGTGAATCGAGTCAGTTTGCAGAAGTGAAAGCCATCCAGCTGGCCTTGGACATTGCGGAACGAGAAAAGTGGCCAGTACTTTATCTCTCTACTGACTCCTGGATGGTGGCGAATGCCCTGTGGGGGTGGTTGCAGCAATGGAAGCAGAGCAACTGGCAACGCAGAGGTAAACCCATCTGGGCTGCTGCACTGTGGCAAAACATCGCTGCCCGAGTGCAAAACCTGGTGGTCAAGGTACGCCACGTAGATGCTCACGTACCCAAGAGTCGGGCTACGGAGGAACAGCAGAACAACCAACAGGTGGATCAAGCTGCTAAGATTGAAGTGGCTCAGATGGACTTAGATTGGCAACATAAGGGTGAACTATTTTTGGCCCGGTGGGCCCACGACACTTCAGGCCATCAGGGCAGAGATGCAACATACAGATGGGCTCGTGATCAACGGGTGGACTTAACAATGGATACTATTGCCCAGGTTATTCATGACTGTGAAACATGTGCTGCAATTAAGCAGGCTAAACAGTTAAAGCCTCTTTGGTATGGAGGACGATGGCTGAAGGGCTGAAGTACAAATATGGGGAGGCTTGGCAGATTGATGATATTACACTCCCACCAACCCGCCAAGGCAAGCGTCATGTGCTTACCATGGTGGAAGCAACCACCGGATCGTTGGAAACATACGCTGTGCCCCACACCTCTGCCTGAAACTCTATCCTGGGCCTTGAGAAACAGATTTTGTGGTGACACGGCACTCCAGAGAGAATTGAGTCAGACAATGGGACTCATTTCCAGAACAACCTGATAGATACTTGGGCCAAAGAACATGGCATTGAATGGGTATATCACATCCCCTACCATGCACCAGCCTCTGGGAAAATCAAACGGTACAATGGGCTATTAAAAACTACACTGAGAGCAATGGGTGGTGGGACTTTCAGACATTGGGATACACATTTACCAAAGGCCACCTGGTTGGTCAACACCAGAGGATCTGCCAACAGAGCTGGTCCAGCCCAGGCAGAACTTCTACATACTGTAGAGGGGGACAACGTTCCTGTGGTGCACATAAAGAATTTGCTGGGGAAGACAGTCTGGGTTATTCCTGCTTCAGGTAAAGGCAAACCCACTTGTGGGATTGCTTTTGCTCAGGGACCCGGGTATACTTGGTGGGTAATGTGGGAAGATGGGGAAGTCCGATGTGTACCTCAAGGAGATTTGATTTTAGGAGAAAACAGCCAATGAACTCAATTGCATGCTGTTGCTTGCTGTGTAATTTGTTTCTTTTATAGCCCATCAACTAGATGTCTTCAAGTCATCCTGCGACTGACCCTCAGACCATCATCCCAACAAAGAATGAACTTTGATGAAACCAGACGAGTTCTGCAGTAAAGGAACAATCAGCATCAACAGGCAACGATCCAACACTGCACACAGCCTCCCCTGCTCTGAAAGACTGTTACAAAAGATGGAGCCTGACATCACGGACTGGGTGTACTCAGCAGCTTTATAGGAATTGGTCCAGGCACTAAGGGATTATATCTCTCCATCTGTGTGTGTGTGTGTGGATGTATATATATATGGGATGATATTTTGAAAATGTGGGATCTGAGCATGATGTGAATGGTATGGAATAAGGGGTGGATTGCTATGGGTTCGGTTCCCTTCCCCCACCCCCCACCCCCCCCGCAGAGTCTCATGTTACACCAGGAAAGAGGGAAAAGCTGGGAGAGGGGAGACAGGGTGCCTGATCCGGGCTGACCAATGAGCCTATTCCATACCACAGCACGTCATGCCCAGGAGGTAGGATTCAGGGGTGGGGCTCTCGCGGGACTGGTGGAAGAAAGAGAGTGAAGTGAGTGAGTGAGAAAACTGCATGGGGGGGGGGGTTAGGAACTTAAACCACGACAGTTCTTTTTTTCTGTGGAAGAGGTAAGTTATCCCAGTCCAGCATTATGATATCAAGATCAAGAAAAGACAGCAAGATTTTGCTTCACTCATTTTCCAGCCATTTTTTCTTGTCTGAAAAAATGAATGTGATAATGAGTAGAAAACAAGTTTTATTTCAAAACATTTTCCAGACCATCATGTACCTTGATGTAGAGGCTCCAGGAACCTAAGAGCTATAGGTAGATTTCAATTTTATTTTCTGCCTGTCTTCCCCCAAAGCAGAGTTATTAAGGAAGGAATATCTCATAGGACCATCCACATCTTTTCTCACATAACACATGAGGCCATAATTGAATGAGAGGAGAACTTGTGGTCATATATTCACCAGCCTCTTTTCAGAAACCTGGAGAAGTTAATGGACAACAGAATAAATGTGAATTTCCTAAGTGGAAAGGAAGCTTAACTTAAAAGGGGGCAAAAATAAATGCTTTTAACTTTGTCCTCACTGGAATCTGTAGAAGTCTTGGAACCACTTGTGAGTAAAACTCTGCTGTTTTCCCCAGAAACAGAAGAGAGCTGTGGGAAGCATGCCCAGAATATGAAGGTCCCACTGCTCCCTTCAACCATAAAGAGTCAATTAATATTCTTGGCAGCAGTGTGGTGGTTGTTCCCTCTTGTTAGCCTTTTAAACCAACCTTTGAGCAGAAAAAAAAACCAAAACCATCAAAAAAACCCTAACAAAACCCCCCACGAAATAGGTATGTGCCATTGCTAGAAACCAAATTTCCAGCTTTTCAGGGAAGGAGAATTCCCTGGTATGGGAAAGGAACTGAATGCCTTCAGCTTTAGGAAACAGAGTATTGTTGGAGCAATTTGTATATAAAAATTAGCATTGCAAAGGCCCACCAGCTCCCCTATAACCTCTCTTTAGCTATTGCCAAAGTCATTGTTCAGGTCACCTGTTTCTGTCTCAGCCTTGCGGAATCAGTGACCTACAGACCTAACATCTCCTCCAGGGTAGAAAATGCATGAGCTTGTTCTTTAATGCATATCCTTAGGGTACATGATTATTTTAAGTCTCTCTGCTGCCTATTAACATTAGCTAAGATTGCTATAGCTTTCCCCATTGAAAAAAAAAAAAAAAAAGTAAAATTGGACTAGAGTGTAATGAACACTTTATTATCCTGACACAGCAAAGTGTCCTTTGTGCTATTTGCTTTAGAGAGTATAATCATGTGCAAGTGAAAGTGTTCAGATAACTAGTGCAGCTTTAATAATGTTTTAATTTATTGAGAAGGTAATACCTCACTGGATGCTCTGGGAATACCCACAATACACCCTGAGTTTAAAAGGTTCGGGGAAGTTCTTGTATTGGAATAGTTTGCACTGATTTCTTATATGTCAAGAATCTCAACCATTTCATGATTTTTATTTCTTTTTAGCTCATAATCTATTTTATGAATGACTCTGTTTTAATTTCATTAATATCCTACATGAGTGTATGGTACTAGGAAGCACACCAATAACTTTCAAATCAATTTCAGATGTTCTGCCTTGGAACTTGCAATTTTCTGACATTATAAGTCTATTTAGTGAGTCTACTCTTCCATTTACCAAAGCATTCTTTTGAGTCATCATATCAAGTATATAACTGCTGTGAACAATCAGTAAAGAATTCTATGCAGAGCTTGAAGTTGACTGTGTGTCTTTAGAGACTTGTATGTCCCCATGTCCTGTCATTTCAGGAGAGAAATGCTGCAGTTTCAAAGTCACTGATTTGTACTTTCTGCCTGACTTGATTCATACGGAGACATTCACAGACAAAATAAAACCTTTTCTGAGGACAAAATGAAAACAGAGAAACAAAGCTAAATGCCTTAAATCCAAGTAACTCACAAAGATCATCTCATTTTGACACAAAGAAAGACATCATGCTAAGTCAACTGAAGTATAAGATTTATTAATGCCATTTTCTGCCAGCTCCAGGTAAATAGTACTGATATACATTCAAAATTAGACCTTGTCCTGTTTATATTTATGCATGTTAAAGATCACAACTGACTTACAGTTATACTCTTTGGCTGCCAGAATGTAAGAGCTGGGAGTGCTATAAACACAGCACCAAGCAGACTGTGCCTGGTCAACTTCATCACTCTTCATTCCCTTTTCTGATATTCTCTCTCTCAGTTTTGAAGTAAAGTGGTTTTCAGTTTGTTGTCAATGTTGCAAATAATTTTTAACTATTTTAAGATTTGTTTGGAGAAAAGCATTTTTTTTTCTGATTCAAATCTCTTCTGGAAACTTACGGAACCCGTGACTTTATAAGGGAGTTTATAAGCATTTCCTAAAATATTTCCTGCTTGATATGATGTATGAATTGATTGACCAGCAGTTCCTGAGTTTCATAAAGGAGTGATGTATTACCACGCAAGTCTTAAATGCAAAGAAAAACTTAAATAACTGGCAAGTTTCTACCACATCTGAATTCTTTATTATGTTGGAACCAATAGCCAGAACAGAGTAGAAAAGACGTATGATTATAATCTCTTTTACAAAGTATAAACCTTTCTTTTAAACAAACAAAGCCCCTATAACTGGAGATCTGTCAGAAAAGAAGGTTCATTGCTTTCTCTATTGCCTGTAAAATGCCAGGAGAGTTTCAAACAAATGGCAATAAATATGAAATAAATGTAGGGCCACTCTGTTTTCTTCACCTAACTGAAGTGCCACAATATCCTGCAGTGTGTTTTAGCATCAGAATACACAAGTTTTATATTTGAGTAGGGGGGAGTACCTTTGAACTAAAAGATCTGTAGACCTACCTTAATTGTAAAACCAAGCAGAATAATAGAGACTTTAAAAATATTTCAAATAAGTAGCTGTGCTGGTTTTGGCTGGGGTAGAATAAATTTTCTTCATAGCAGCTAGAATGGGGCTATGTTTTGCATTTTTGCTAGAAGAAACACTGTTAACACAAGGATGATTTAGTTATTGCTCAGCAGTACTTACACAGTCAAGGCCTATTTTGCTCCTCACCCCACACCACCAGTGAGCAGGCTGGTGGTGCACAAGGAGTTGGGAGGGGTGTCACGGTTTAAGCCTCTCAGCCACACAGTTTGCACACTCACTCCCCCCTCTTTTTTCCCCCCGTTCCCAGAGGGATTGGAAGGAGAATTGAAAGAATGCAACTCCCACAGGTTGGGATAAGAACTGTCCAGTAACTAAGGTATAACACAAACCACTACTGCTACCACCAATAAGAATAATGACCAGGGAAATACAAGGAAAGAGAATACAACTGCTCACCACCTATACCCAGCCAGACCAAGCAGTGCACCCCCACCCTTCCGGGTCTCTGCCCTCCGTTTTTACATCCTGGACATGACGTGCTGTGGTATGGAATAACCTCTTTGGTCAGTTTGGGTCAGGTGTCCTGTCTCTGCTTCCTCCCGGCTCCCCCTCCTCCCTGGCATAGCATGAGACTCAGAAAGTCCTTGGCCAGACCAAAACATTACCAAGCAATAACTGAAAACACCGCTATTATCAGCGCTGTTCCCAGGCCAAAAGCCAAAAACAGTGCTGCACCAGCTACCAAGAAGGAGAAAAACGACTGCCACTGCTGAACCCAGGACAAGGGAACACAGCCAGGACAGCTGACCCCAGCTGACCCAAGGGATATTCCATACCATATGACATCTTTGTGATCAGCATATGAAGCTGGGGGAAGGGGGTGGGGGGGAGAACACACTCAGAGTGATGACATTTGTCTTCCCAAAAGCTGTTACATGTGATGGAGCCCTGCTGTCCTGGAGATGGCTGAACTAATGGTCTGCTGAAGGGAAGCAGTAAATGAATTCTTTTTTTTGCTTTGCTCGTATGTGCAGCTTTTGCTTTGCCTATTAAACTGTCTCTGTCTCAACCCATGAGTTTTCTTACTTTACTCTTCCAATTCTTTCCCTCATCCTACCAGAGGGTGCAAGCCAGTGGTTGTGTGGTGCTTAGTTGTCTGGGGTTAAACCGCAACAGTAACTATACGATTTGTCAGGCAGAGTGCAATTTATGACCAACAGAGGTCACAGAGCGTATTTCTGAACCACATTTTGGATTATATAATGGGTTTCAGGCATCAGAAACTTCACTGGATATGGTAATGTCCTGTGTCTCCAGATCAAGCTCAGAAATCCACTGAAACACACATTGGAAGAAGACAATTAATCTAGGAGAAAAAATATTGTAGGTCCAGGTCCTTGAAGGCATTTTGGCATTACAATGCCCAGTTCCTCGGTATCTTGTTTCCACAAGGTAGATGCCTTAGCTAGGATTTTTCAGAAGAAACTGCCTTAGGTAAGCCAGGGTTGAACTACAGGGAAAGAACAGGTCTGCCATTTGTCTAGCTCTGGTTAGGCAGGAATCCTCCCTTGTTTTCACAGTTATGGTGGAATGTTATTATGTTTTAGATCTATAAATTTGCTGGGGTAATGCAATCAGCTGTTCAACAGTGCTTTAGGAAGACATTATCTTTAGATGCATTTGATACCTGCTACTAATTAAGGCCACTGGCAAGAGTGATTTGGAGGATTCTCTACGCTTCAGGTTGAGCTGAGCTCTGAGTGGCTTACTGACTGGAAGGCAGTACTACTTTCCATATGTCTGGAGTAGAAGTATGACTTCAAGCAGAAGTAGGTGTCACTGATCATAGGGATTGTAGTAGAAAGTAGATATTTAGATAGGCATGTCCTGAATATGTCTTCAGATTTTAGGGAAGGGAAGGGAAGAGAAAGGAAAGGAAGGAAAGGGAAGTTGTATACTAAGGAGCATTCTGTCTCATTTTATCTCCAAGTGAGGGTTTGCAGACATACTTTGGGCACTTGAATTGTTCCCCTTGCCAAGAATCTCATTTGGAGATCAAACATCTGTTTTCAGTTATTGTCTCTCACCAGCCCTGAGTTCACCTGCATTTGTTTTGCTCTCCCTGAGGAACTTTAGTGGATTTATTTTTCAGCAAGCAGCTGGATCTATAATTCCAACAGGAATTTAGTTCTAGATTACTAAGTGTCACAATATTATGCTAATGTTCTTAATGAAACGCACAACTCTCAATTAAACCTACGCAAAACTGCAGGGAGGATCAGCAGCTCCCTGAGGGAAAGGAAGCCAGGGGCAGAGGCTGACTCCATCCCAGACTGTGGTCTTTCCAAGGTGGGTAAATCCACAGAGCCTGCTCTGAATGGGAAGCTAGCTGCAGGTGCTGGAAAAGCGCCATTGACAACCTCAAGCATGGTGAGTGATAAGCCAGGGCCAGAGGCCAAACATGGGCACCAGTGAGGAGAAAAAAGAGGTGGATGCCGGAGGATCTTCTCAGAAGACGAGTTACCTGCAGAGAAGAGAAGGTCCTTCTGTGAGACAGGACCAGAGACAGGGCTGGAGAACAGAACTCCAACAATGTGGTTGGGTCAGGGACTGATGACCTTGGTGTGGGCTGAAGTGGAGCCCCGGAGACAGTGGGGTGGGGAGCACACAGTAAAGGGAAGGCACAATAAAGGCCTGTTGGTACCCTCAGAGACCTGATGATATGTGTATAAATATGTACAAGGTCCGTAAATGTATAAGGATACACGTTTTACAATCACAGTAGGAGGCAGACACTGAGATATAGTGTATTGAGCCCAGGTAAATCCGTATATTCGCTAGAGAGTCACCTACTTGAGGCTAACTACTAGGAAATACAAAGACAGAGACTAGCTGATTAAGCCAGTAACTTGACATCTAACAAAGAGAAATCTTTCTGTCTGCAAAGCTCTATTCCTGCTTTGGACACTGGATATTCTTGCTAGACTTTTCTCCTTATTAAAAATTTGATTTCCCATATTCCATTACTTTTAATCTTAATTTCAGCCATGTGAAACATGGCTTTATGCATGAGTTGACTCTACATGTCTCTTTGAGGTATACCATGGTGAGGCAACGTCTCTGCGGTGAGGAGGGTGTTAATGAGGATCTGGAACCCTGGTGATTGTGCTAATCATCTGTTCACAGAGTCATTGTTATTTTCTGGCAAAGCAAGTGTTTTAGTAGGCATAAAGCAGACCAGAGTAAGAATGAATACATTTCTGCCTGTGGTACCTTACACAGGAAGGAGGATGTGAACAACTGAAGTACAAATTCACACTGCAGATCAAAGATTCCATATTTTATATACAATCCCTAACTACTTATTGAGAAGTAGCTCCTTGGCATTCTTTATGCAGTCAAAAGATCTTAGACTGCCTACTGAAACAGAGTGCATAGGTAAGTGAAATAACATGAATGGCTGCTTCACAAAAAACTAAGAGTAAGATCTGTTCAATCATTCACTACTCAAATAGAAATTTAGGATTGTAGGTGGCAAATAAGTTGGATTTCAGTAATTGCCAGTGGCTCCTAACAAGACAAATACACATTTAAGTCTACTTTGCAAATCTTGCCCTTTGTGCCTTTCTAGTTCTTCAGCATTGCCAGCGAAACAGTAGCTACTGTCACCAATCCAATTTATAATAAACCTAGTGGTGTAGATTTTCTTGAATGAACAAGGTTAGCTTTAACTGAAAGTGCATAAGGTTGCTGCTAAATTGCCTCTACAACTCCAATCAAATAAATGTTGGTTTGTTTTTTTTTATAAAAAACAAACAAACAAACAAAAAAAAAAAACCTAACTGCTTTTAAAAAGGTATTTGGAACCAGTTGGAGTTCACAGATGTTGAAGTCTTACAATGCTGACCAGCTAGAACTTAGGCACTGAGGTTTAGAAGTGTAAACGCCTTTTGCTCTGAGTGATTATTGAACAGTGCATCTGGCTTCTGGAAGAAAAGTTGAGTTGTATTTAGCACAAATGACATAATGGATTGGTATTAATTAGCTGCATTATTACTGAAGAGGCTGCAGTTGTAGTTTACAGTTCCCTGTGCACTCTTCCAGACACACTAAAAATACAGAACAAATGCTAGTGTCTCCTCCCAAATAACTGACCCTCTGCATGTATCGTAGCCAAAACAACTTCCTCACCTTGTCTGAAATTAGGAGCTGATCCTATTTGACGCAAGGTTGAAAGGAAAACTGATATGACTCTTCTTTTGGTTTTCAAGGTCAACTACTGCAGCTCTTCACCTCTAAAATCAGTCTGAAATGCACCATCTGGCACAGGAGGAAACAGAAAGGTGAATTCTTTTGCATCTGTAATTTTTAAACTTCCTCCATTAGTCTTTCTTTTTCTGTTCCTTATGCATAGCTTTTCCTCTTTCCTGTTTCTCAGAAGAGAGTTATTCTGGGGGTAATTCTGTACTGAAATTAATTTTATTAATTGTACAAATGGCAAAACTGTGTGTACCTAAGTTATGTTTTAAAAGATAGGGCACTTTTGGAGCTGTTAGTGTCACAAGAATAAACAGAACAGCAGGTACTCTTAATTTTCTGTTCAGTCCTAACCAATTAATTATTCTTGTAAAAAAAAAAAAAAGAGTTATGTGCTATTAGAGTTATGTTATCTGCTGATGAAGCCAGAGTGAAATCCTTGTTTCTAGCAGCCTCTAATGGTTCTTTCTTCTAAAAATGCATTTTTAAAAAATTATATACATTTTTTACATCCACATATTCCAGTGGGTATGAGCTGTATGCTTCTTGTGCCTTATAGGTATGTCCTACATCTAGTTCTGTTTTTCACTGTTCCAAAAATCTCTGACCTCTAATTAGGAAAGCAAAACACCACAGCCCCCTGTCTTCTGTTAATGAATCTTACGGCTTCAGCCACTGAGCTAATCAGAAACATTTGCAGAATACAGAATAGAATGCATAAGGTTACTTAAGATATAAGTTTACGGTTCTTTTAATCACAGACAGGAAAAAGCCTGCTTTTTCTTTTGGCAAATAGAGAAAGAAAAAACTGTTTTGTAGGCATTAAAACGTAAGGAAGTAAGTTATAATATGATGTAAAACACTCCTTTCTGGGAGGTTTTTACTGGAGAAGTAGTGAAAATGCTAATTGAATACTATTTTCTATTTTTCAGGAAGGAGGTATCAAATTTTTTTGTAACTGTGTTGGATTTAGGTGTCCGGATGTTGGGGGGGAGGGGAGAGGGGAGGCTGCGGTGCTATCCTCTGTGAGGATACACTAGCAGCTTTCTTGATGTTTTTTTAAGCTTATAGTCAGTGAGTATTCAGTTGTATTCATACGACTTTGTTTTCCTACTCTCTAATCCTCTGTGATAGGGACATCTGCATGAAATGGTTGCTAATCCTGCCTAATCAAACTAACAAATTTGGTCTGTATGTGCTATCCTTTTAGGGACTTTCTAAGAATGCTGGTGAATGCTTGTGCTTAGGTTTCCACATCCTGTGTGGGAAATACCTCACCGCACCTAACCTCTCAGGCGTCTGTCACAGGTTTCAGTAAAACTGACTTATCTGTGCATAGAAATATGGAGGTAAATGCCTTTATTCTTAGAGCAGGTTGCCCTGGGTTCAGCAGCAGCAGTTGTTTTACTCTGTCTAGTAGCTGGTGCAGTGCTGTGGGTTTTGACTTTCAGCCTGGGAACAGCGCTGATAACACCAATGTTTTCAGTTGCTGCTCAGTAACATTTACCCTCACCAAGGACTTTCTGAGTCTCATGCTCTGCCAGGGAGGAGGCGAAGCCAGGAGGAAGCAGAGACAGGACACCTGACCCAAACTAACCAAAGAGGCTTTCCATGCCACAGCACATCATGCCCACAATATAAACTGGGGGCAGTTACCCGGAAGGGTTAGATCACTGCTTGGTTGGGCTGGGTATCAGTCAGTGGGTGGTGAGCGGTTGTATTTTCCTCCCTTGTTACTTGCCTTATAATTATTATTATTGGTGGTAGCAGCAGTGGTTTGTGTTATACCTCAGTTACTGGAGTGTTCTTATCTCAACCCGTGGGAGTTACATTCTTTCAATTCTCCTCCCCATCCCTCTGGGAACAGGAGGGGTAAGGGGGAGGAGTGAGAAAGAGACTTCGTGGTTTTCCTAGTTTCAGCTGGGCTTAAACCATGACACAGGGCTTCACCTTGAGTCTGCCTGGGTTGCTGGGTTAATTTCTGGTGCCTAAAGAAATTAAGCTCCACAAAATGTGAACAGTCCTGGAAAATGGAAAGTGGGGCCTAAGAACTTATGCAGCATAAGCATATGCTAAGTTTGGAGATGTTGCACCATGTTTCAGATATCTACCTGTATCACTTGGAACCCAAGAGACAATCTCAGATTTGTTTTATTTTTCAGTGTTCTCAGAAAGTTCCCTCACAATTTTAATACTACATTTAATTTTGTCTCAAACACTTTCTACTTCAAAAATGTTAAGTGCTTTCAGAAACGTCTTCTGATGACATTAGATACTCATATTTGCCAATATAGCCTCTCTTCTTTTACAAGAAATTCTATACAAAAGATTTTTATCCAAAGTGTGAAACATAAGCAAAATTGTTTTAATCAATGTTTCCACGATGGTACAGTAGAAACTGTTTGTCATTATAATTCATGAGGGGGCAGACTGTTTCCCAATATTGAATGTCTGTCAATATTTTCTGTAAGAAGTCAGTGAGTCTTTAACATTGTAAAAATTGTTCTAATTGTGGCTGGGACATAAGAAATGTATAGAACAAAAGGCAAATTTAATTTACATGCAGGTTTTTTGCTCATCTGTGTAAAACAAAGAATGACAGTTTATTATATGTTTGAAGTGAGACTTCACAACATCCCATGTATGTGTCTGGTGCTGCATGTAAAAATACAGGTTTGGCCACCTGGAATCTATTTGCTAAATTGCCTTGTGAACTCTGAGACAAGACTGTAATTCCCTCAACAGACCTGTGCAGCAAAGAGGCTGAATGCACTCACTCTCTCTCTGCCAGACTGGCCTTACTGCAGTTGCAGCACAAGCCGTGCAGAAAGCTGTTCCCTGGTGTGCTTCTTGAAGAGGCAAGACTGTCGCCCCCTGCAGGTACTTTGGGAAGTAGATGATACCAAGGTTTACTCCAGCGGAAACAGGAATAAATGGAATCTAAACTGTGATTTTGGTCATAAACAAACACTGCAGTTTGTTACAAACTGAAAATTGAGCCCTGAGCATTTAAAGAGTCAAATACTGACTTTGAAGTTAAAATCTTATTCAGATGAAAAACATCCACACCTCTGCAGGTGTTATATTGTTCAGTCTGTCTGAACTACAGAATGAAAAAGACAGCAATCTATTGATTTAGGGAATGAAGGCTATTTCCACAGCCAAAGGGTGTGAGAACTTATTTTTACGTGAAAGCTTGCATTCTGAGGAAAATAGCAAAATCTGTAAAAAGATGTTTATGGAGTACATGACTGTTGCCTTCAGTGAATATTGACTTAGTATTCAGTGCTTTAAAATGCAGGGTCTGCATAGGCTGTTTCAAAGGTACCACGAAAGGTGACCACGGGGGGACAGGGATGGGGACGGGGACGGGGACAGGGAAAGGAGTGTGAGACAGAAATTGATAGGGTTGAAAAACAGTTAATGTATCTTGAAACTGTGTTTAATTATTAGAAAGAACAGCAATACAGAAGTTCTCTGTGCTGCATTTATATCTCATTTTATATCTCTCTATATATTTATATCTCATTAATATATTTACATTTATATCACATTTATATCTCATTTATATATTTATATTTATTTATCTCAACTAAGAGATAAACTGTACTTAATTTCTTTATTTAACTTTATCTCTTAACTAAGTGTCCTGGTCAAAGCCCAGCCAGCAACCCAGAACCAAGCAGCTGCTCGCTTACTCCCTGCCTCCTTCCTCCCCCTGCTCCTGGAGGGATGGAGAGGAGAGTTGAAAGAATGTAACTCCCACAGGTTGAGATAAGAACACTCCAGTAACTAAGGTATAACACAAACCACTGCTGCTACCACCAATAATAATAATTATAAGGCAAGTAACAAGGGAAGAGAATATAACTGCTCACCACCCGCCAACCAATACCCAGCCCAACCAAGCAGTGATCTAACCCTTCCGGGTAACTGCCCCCAGTCTATATAGTGGGCATAACGTGCTATGGTATGGAATGCCTCTTTGGTTAGTTTGGGTCAGGTGTCCTGTCTCTGCTTCCTCCTGGCTTCGCCTCCTCCCTGGCAGAGCATGAGACTCAGAAAGTCCTTGGTGAGGGTAAATGTTACTGAGCAGCAACTGAAAACATTGGTGTTATCAGCGCTGTTCCCAGGCTGAAAGTCAAAACCACAGCACTGCACCAGCTACTAAGAAGGAGAATAATGACTGCTACTGCTGAAGCCAGGACACTAAGAGATAAAATATTTTGGTTGTGTCAGTTGAGGGAATCCTGGAGAAGTTTTCAAGCTAAATGTTAAAAAGAGATTCTGGTATATATAGCCCAGTTCTAAGAAGCTGGTACTTTCAAAGCCAAATCAGTCAGAAACATTAGTGATTATAAACAACTGTGGTACTACCACTGGTTTCTTGCAGTCTTAATTTTTTCTCCTCTAGGCATAGTTCGTTAGAGCATGGGATAATAGTTTCTCAAAGTCCAACACAGGGCAATCAGATGATAATTTTTTACTGAGATATCCTCCAAGACTTCCGCAATTTGTAACTGGCAAGAGTGACTGCTTGAAGTGAGAAGTATTGTATTTGTGTTTAACAGCATTGACGGATTTTCTGCTGTGAGTCTGACCTTTCATAAAGATTTTGCTCTTGCATCATCCTGTAGAAAAAATACAACTTAACTATCTGTTGTGTGAAGAAATAATAGTTTTTCTTGTTTAAAACCTGAAATAACATGGTTTAATTTGATATATACAGATTTTGGTTTAGAAAAGTCAGAGAACAATTCTTCCCTGTTGACTGCTTTCCCTGTGCCACTCAGCATGTTACTCTAAGTGCTCCATATTGGTTTACTTCTATTTCCATTGAGACTATCAACAAAAGATTTGATGGAAACAGGTCAAAATCAGAGACTTCTCAAATTTGTTCTTATTTCTTTTCCCTTCCCACTTTTGAACAATATACACTTTCAAACTTCTTTTTCATTCTGTCATCTTGCACAATGCTCCCTTTCCATCTCTGTTTTTTTTTAATGTTATGAATTATGTTATGCTGCATGCAGTAAACATATAATGAAGCTTCACAGATATAACCAGGGACCTCTTCTACCATTTCCCAGGAGAAATTGTACTAAGAACATAATAACCATGACAATCAAAACTCTGCAGTCAATCATTCTTATAAAGAACTCCATATGTTTGCTAGGTAACTTGGGACATATATAAATGAAACACACTAAGTCTGTGTTTGTATCTGCAGTGACCAATGATTTTCAAGATTTCAGAGACTGTTCATTTCTCGCTAGTAGCAAACAAAAGCAACAGTGGAATAAAATTTAAATTCCTGTTTCCTTTTCATAATATTTTATAGATACCAGGATGATTTCTTATTTAGTGTATCAGACATTGTCAGAAAAAAAATCAAAACAAAACCAAGAACAAAAAGATTCATTAAATCCCTTATATGATGACCATTAAAGCAATTTATTTTTCCCCTGAGGTCATTCAGTTCACTTTCTAGTGATTTGTCTTACCTCTGGTTAAAAGTTTTTCCAATCATCTGAAATTTAATCTAACATTTTAGTGTTAGTTTAATCATTCATCAGTTAAAGATTATGAGCTACCTCTCCAGTTAATGAATATCAAACACAACTTAGTCTTTGAGTAATATTGCTTGAAGATTAGCATGTTTTTTCCTCTTACAATATTCCTCCAGAATGATGTTTTTCATATTATTGCCATTAATTGTCTTCAGTAATTAGTTGTCCTTTTAACTAAGTTTGACTCAACTTTTACTCTACTGCTGACTTTCTCATCTAGCTTTAAAAATTTAAAGGAAACTTCTCCTCCATGGGCACAAATTATAAAATAAAGAATTTTAATTTGTCTTTTAACATTAATGAACAGTATACTGTGAGAGACAAAAATCAGGACATAGAAAGAAAGGCAATGGAACTAGGAACCATTCTAATGATATGGTTAATGACGCTGTAGGGATAGACTATTCCTAGGTACCTGTAGGAACACTTGGTTTTGTATTTCCCTTGTACATTGATAAATTAGTTAAGTATTGTCCTGAGTTCAGCAGTAGCAGTCATTTTTCTCCTTCTTAGTATCTGGTGTAGTGCTGTGTTTCTGACTTCTGGCCTGGGAACAGCGCTGATAACACCGATGTTTGTAGCTGCTGCTTAGTAATGGTATCAGGAGCAGGGTGGGGGGGAGGGAGAAAGGGGAGGAGTGAGAGAGAAACTGCGTGAGTTACAGCTGGGCTTAAAACACGACAAGTATGCATGCATGTATGGTAAGCATACGGACCTCCATTTTAAGTAGGTTTGCAGGCAAAGCTAGAAAGGACTACATGCACTGAACACAGTGTGGGAAAAGGGAAAGAGATTTGTTATCGGGTAGGCTTTACTACATTAAGACGGAGATCTTTGTAGTGAAGATAGCAGACAACTGTCAGAATGAACCATTTGCAAATGCTGACTTGTGTTTCAGCAGTGATGAGCAGCTCCCACTCTCACTATTGCATTGTAATTAGCACTCCCTGAAATAGTTCACCAGAGATTTGAAGAATGCTAAACTCTATACTTCTTGCCCTGGCCTAGTTAAGATAGCTTTTCAAGCCAATGATGGCAAAAGGTTAATGAAGAAGAGTCTGCTCATTAGGAAGACTGGAAATATTAAGGGATTTCTTGTATTTTCTAGTACCCACTATGTCTATGAAGCAATGCATTCAGATGACTGTTGTAAAGAATGAACAATTTATGATATTAAAAGTCAAAAAAAAAAAAAAAAACCAGGTGAAAAAAAAATAGTTATCCTACCAATTGTTTCACTGGCTCTTGACTTTTTTAGGGGTGGGATGCTTGGTTTATACGTGAAGTCCTAGTCTTTCAATGTGATGAATGTGTTATATCCTTTCTTTAATAAGAAAGGATAATACACATAAGAAAATTACCTGTTTTCCTTTTGGATCACACATAAAGAAGACCTGAAATGCTCTGTTAGTTTCTCATGATTCATTCTGCATATTGGACATACCCATCCTCAGTGCCTGGGCTCTCTGGGACATGTGGCTCCCTGGGGGTCAGGAGCACTGGGGGCCCCCCATGGTGGTCCAGGGCAGGGCTTGGTAACCAGAGACCATCCCATCTGCAGCCGGGTGCAGGGGAGATAGTGGGAAAAGCAGAGCAACCTGGGCACCAGGCACCTCCCTGGGGACAGGTGAGCCCAGCTCAGCAGCTCCCTGGCTGGGCAGGGCTGTGGGCAGCTGGAGACCAGCCCTGCTGTGGTGTTGCTGGGGGAATGGCTGATGGCCCTGGGGGCTGGCATGGGGTCTTGGCCCTGGGCAGGGTGGGGGAGCCCTGTGGAGACTGGGCAGGGACAGTCAGGGCTGGTGGTGCCCTCAGGGACACAACATGCACCTTGAAACATAAATGCAGTTTGAACACTGTTGAAAGAGGGAAAAAATGTAGCATCATCATTCTGAATCTGCTATAGAGTGAAGCAGTGGTTTGATAAGTATCCATTTGATGTCAGAGATGTGTACCATAGAAATACACAAGAACCTTAAGGTCTAACTGACTACAGTGACTGTTTCTATTTGTTGTAAACAATTAAGATTGTACAGTAATATAAATTTTAGTTCTGTTTAAACTTAATAATAATAAATATTCAGAAAGTTATATAACAGCAAGCACAACCATGCATTTTTGATGGCAAAACCTTGTAAATGTTATCCTCAAGATGAGCAGTTGTGGGTTCCAAGACATATAATCTTCCCCCTTCCTCTTCACTGCCATCCAAAACAGTGAGAAGTGCTAATTGGGAAGTCTTTCTTACCGGTTCTCAGGGAAGCATATTAACATTTGTCCTAGTTAGGAAACAGATTATGCTTGTAAGGGAAATTGGGTGGGTGCCTTCCCCATTAAGCCCTGAAGGGCAGACAGCCCTAGCTCAGGCACAGCCATGTGGTAAAGCTGCTGTTGGCTGGAAAGGTCCAAGTGATTAGTCCATGATTAGCACTGGGTGTGTGAACTGAGTTGGTAAGCAATTTCCATGAGGAGCAGTATATCACGCTCCATTGCATGAAGTGCATTTCCCACGGTATGAAGGTTAAATACTGCATGTTTCTATATTATTTTTTAAAGTTAGTTTGTATAAATGCTTGTAGCTGTTTGTAGAAAAAGGCATTAGGGTTTAAGGTTGAGCACCACTGTGACTTGAAAGAGAATTCAGATTATTCAGGACTAATAAACCTCTGTTTTCCAACTCAGGTTGTATGTTAGTATTAGTCTGTACCAATCTGATTTAGAAAGGTGAAAGAAAAATCAGATTTAATGCCCCATAAATAATTTGAAAAACTCTCCATAAATCCCAGTGTTACAAACTCGTGCATCACTTCAGGAGTGACGGGCCCAGTGAAAGGGTGTAGTAGTTTTTCACAATATTAAATAGGGTCAACTGTAAGACTTCCTGATAGTATCAAAGCATAATTGTATTGCAAACATGAAGGTAGTTTAACATAGAATAAAAACACATGTGCAGAGTAATGCCAATTAATGCCAGTCAATGCTCAAAGACAAGATATTACTTCAATCACAATTTGAGAAAGGCAACTTCCTACGTTTAGATTTTTGTATGTTTTCCTTTCTCTCCCCTACTTTTGTACTGTATCCTATAGGAGAACAAGCAAGCAAACCTTTAAAGTTGAAGTAGCATTTAAAACACAGATTCCTTTTCATGAGTTTAAATAAAACAGGCAGGGTCAGAAATTATTTACCTCCTTTCCAATTTGTCTTCTGTGAGGTTCATGGAATTGACTTACCAACTATCAGCAACGAGAATAACAGTTTTACTCAATGGCCACTATTCAGACAATGATTGACAAAGGTGATCCATCTCCCCACTTCACCTCTTTACTTGAGGCCTTCTGCTGTTTATCTGGGATAAAAAGAATCATTTCAGTTTAGTTCCCAGCTGATTAATTGGAAAAAAATTCCCAAACTCAAATAAAACCAAAACCCAACCAACACCCCCCCCCCCCCCCCCAAAACAACAGCAAACCAGAATAAACACTGCTTTTGTGTGAGAGAGCAGTAGGAAGCATTTTTCTTTCTTTCTGGAAAAAGTTCACCTTTTTTATTTGCAGCAGCATTAAATGCTGGGAAAAGATCAGAAGCTACTTCTTTGGTGGTTTTCCCCCTCCCTTTCCATCATACTGCTTGAATATTGTATATGCAAGATGGCATTACCTGAAAACCTTCTGGTATACGAATGTCAGGGGTAAAAAGCAAAAGTAAAAAAAAGAGGAGAAAAAAAAATCACCTACATTTTCATCACTTCTCTTCCTGTGTTTGCTTCTTGTTTAGTAGAGTCCTGATGGCTTTTCCAGGGAGTCCTTATAACTGGGCATAGCCCCTAAAGCTTCACAGAGCCACCCTTCATGCATGTCCAGATTGACCAGGTTTAGGGTCTCAAAACCTTGGTGTTATGTAGGTAAGTGTGAGTCCCAGTGGGAGCATTTTAATTAAGTCTGTCATCATCTCAAATGGCAGTGACTACTTCTGATTTCTCTCAACATCATTGCAGTCAAATACTTAAGTCTCTCTATAGTTAGTGAAGTCTAGTGTAGGAAGAACAACTGCTGTACATTCAATATTTGTGTGATTTTGTGCTACTTGACCGAAGGACCTGTTCTATTTATATTTATAGAATGTAGAATGCAATGCTATATAGGTGTCAGACCTGGTAGAAGACATTTAATGAAACAATTAAATGGTATGTGTTCTTAATTCTGAAACCTTATCTTACTAATAAACAGAAAAGGAAAATAGTCATGTATTAATTTCTGATTTATAGATTTTAATTTTTCCTTCCTCTATCTTTCTCACTACTTACATACTTTCAGCAATAAAATGGAGAGAGAGAAAGCAAGAACAATATCCAGTATCTGTATTGAAAACCAGTTTTCAGATAACGTAATACAGACTTCTCTAGAATGTTAAAAAATAGTTGCATAAATTTGTTGTTGTTGCTTTCCCTAAACTATTTAAATACGAATTAACAGCTGTGACTGTTCAAAGCAATGCCCAATAAGGCAGTGTGCTTTCTCAGTCTATACTGAGCTCCTATGTTGGAGGGAGCAGTATTGCTCCTATGAAGGAGAAGGTTTAGCAGTCAGGATAAATCTTTTTAGCACTGTAAGTGTGAAAAGGTATTACACTATATATGCAGCATAATACACCAAAAGAGTATGTAGTGTGTTTTTTTCTCTATTTCTGAATTTCATGTCCTGGATTGGTTTGGTTTGGTTATTTGTTGTTGTTGCTGTTTGGTTTGGTTTGTTTGTTTCTCTCTGGTTTACAAATAATCCATTTAAAAACACTACAAAAAATATAGCAGAAATTGCACTTTTTAAATTTTTTTTTTTTTAAGTCAAGTACTGCCTGTACCTGCATGGTATTTCGTGAGAAGTGGCAAAGAACTGGGCAGTGGGTATTGTAATGAGGTTGATGAGAGGTTGAATGCTGTAGTGATATCATACGACTTGTGTGATTTGGACTTGACCTAGATAATATCCTCTCTTGTGGATAATTACAAAGTTCCCACCAGAATGTTAATAAGCTGGTGTTCTTTAGCATCACTTAATCACAAATTAATCCCACTTCATCAAGATATTATAAGAGGGGTTTTTTTTTTAAGACTTCGGATTTGTTAGCATATATTCATCTTAAGTTTTGATTGGTACACTGCAGTTGTTTCAGGTCTTACCATAACTAGAATCACTGAAATTTACTGCTTTTACTTTTCTTGATAGAAATGTTTTGGTATTTGTGAGTTACAACTCCATTCATGAATGACAAGGCCATTTTTTGAAAAGGTCCCATATAACAGCCACTGCTGGTAACCACAAAGGAAACAGACATTGTCACATAAAACAGTGACTGCTGTTCAATTTTGTTTTCATCTGAAACATCCTTGCACTTGGTGAATCCTCATAAAACAGATCTGGTGACTTCATATATATATTAAACAAGTTGTAATAACTGCAGGCGCAGCAGGCAGGACATGTCATAGGAATGAGATCTTGAGAAATTAGCATCTGTCTACGGTTGCAAGATATTGACAAATGACCCATAGAGCTTTAAACTGAAGCCTACCTTCTTTTCTTTAATCTTTTTTAATTCTATACACTTAGGACATGTTACATGAAGTCATAAGATACAGAAATGCAAGGGTATTTGGACTGATGCTGAATAAGATATATGAATGGAAACACTTTCCCCCATTATCTGTTAGGTTCTATGAGGCAATAACTTGGTAAAATACACAGGACATAATGACCTCCTGTTAATTGGCTTGGAAGGTTTTTTCTTGCTTTTTAATAGGAAACATGAAATATCTATGCAGTAAGTGCTAATTCTAACTTTTTAAAAGGCAAATATATATATAAAGGAGGAAAAGAAATTCTTTAGGACATTGTAAGATGTTTTTATGGGTACTGTGGAAAGAGGTATTTGCAAAGACATGTGGAGTAGGTTTTGTATGGTCAGCTCTTTCAAACTTGATTCTACCACAGCATTTTGATGTCAGCATTGTATCTTGGTATGCAGTGATAACCTGATATGCTTCTGTAAATTCTGTGATAAAGCAGGTTAAGATATTTGTGCCTTCCACAAAATTTTAAGAGCTACTATTCATCCTTTTTAACTGAAAGCTTTTGTTCATCTGTCTCCTTCTCATTTCACAGAAATATCACTATTTTGCTAGATAGTTTTGATATGTTGCATTGCTGGCATAATCTTTGGAGGAAAAAGCAAACAGTTATTGCCTATACCTTTAATGAGAAACTTCTTGTATCACATCAAGACTAATTTGGATGAACACTGCAGGTATCCATAGAGCACAAGCAATGTCTTTTGCAAAAAACAGCCATAAAAAAGTCTTCGGGGAAGATACAATCTGCCTTGTACAGAAATAAAGCCAATTCTATTTCCCACTCTCCCTTAAATGTAAGCTGCTTAGTAGGGTATCTCAAAAAAGGATAAAATCTAGCGATTAAAAAGTCATATGACACATAAATCAAAAGAACAGAAGGGGCTGAGAATGAGTTTGTAAAGAAGTAATTTTTAGCATTCACTATAATTGGTCTGCTACAGTACTTATCCATTATCTGCTTTTTTTAGTTATCACCATTTTTCTGAAACCTGATGGATAATTGTACTTAGGAATTTGAAAGTAAAATGTGGCATTTGCATAAAGAATTCATTTTTAACTCAATTTCACCTTTATACTTTTTAGCCTCATCTTATCAGGAAAAGGCACCTGAAAACCAAAGTTAGTTTCCATAAGGGCATATCTTATATTGCTATAAATCACAAGACCTTTTGACTTTTGAAAGATAGCTTTATGCTCTATACAAGATTTCTGTCCTCTGTGTCACTGTGACAGCAACCTCAATTTGATACTATAATATAACTGTCTAGAGAAGCTGGCACTGTATCTTTGAGGATTCAAAATGAAGGTAAAAAAAATATCACTTCAAGAACATGCACAGTATTTATAAGTAAAGTGCAGGAAGAAAGCAGAAAATATACAAAACTTCAGTCTTTAAATACCACAAACAGCTGAAATATGCACATCACACATTTACTCAACAATAGAGGCCCTTTCGTGAGAGAAATTTATCATCAGATAGACATGGATTATGATGGAAGATTGAACACAGGGGAGCCTGTTTCTCTGCATGCATCTGAAGACGTATCTGCTCACATGAAACATTGAGGTTGCTAGACCTGGAAGACTTAATAAGGGGTTTAGTAGGGCATATCTGCTCTTGGATTATGCTTCTCTTTCAAACATTTACATAAACAAGTACTCATAAATGTGTGCCTGCTAAATGCTCATGCCTCTCTACTCTTCTAGCAAAGGTAGACAGATTTCTGGGCTTGTCTGGTTTTCCCACAGGCATTCTTCTTTCTGTTGTTCACCTTCATGTGCATCACTGTAGCATGTGCAGTTTCTTCAGAGCTGCTAGGAATTATTCAATTTCAATTTAACCTTTGAAAAGTAGTCCTTCCATGAAAATACAATAATGACTGTGTATAAAATAAAAAAAAAAAAATTTCCATACAAATAGCTGCATTTCCATATGTTGATTCCTCAGTTTATTCCTTTTTGTGTTGATTCCTTTTTGTGTTGCTGGAATAATTTCTTTAAAATACATCACTAACACCCCTTCCCTATGGTGCTTTGATTATGAGTGAATTTTTGCTATGCTTAATCCTGTATTTGAATTTTTTTTTTTTCCCTTGCATTTATTTGTGTTTTCCACCTCTGGTACTTTCTCCTAATTTAGGGCTGCAGGGAGATTCTTGGCAGAATTAAGTTGGAATAGCTCTGCTGATCTCAGAAAAGTCAGGCAGTTTACACACAAAGAAAAAAGGAAAACTTCATCTCATCTTGTACCTGGATACAAGAACTGGGTTAGCACATAACAAATCATGTCTCAAGCATTAAAAAGACTCCAAAACCAGACAGAGAAACTGCTATAAGCCTTACCTCAAGAGTGAGAAATTCAACTAAAAGTATATTTAGGCTAAATTTTCCATATTTCAAATATCTTTCTCTAAATTCACTGTTTTCTTGTTTTTATACCCTTCCTACTAGCTATCTTGTTTCAGCTTTGCCTCTCATTCATCTTTTCATAGCTTTCAGCTTTTTTTGTCAACCACTGCTGCAATTACTGAGGTCTTGCTATTCACACGAATTTGAAGATGCATGGTGGGATTCATCTTGCCTAGTCTGGCTGCCTCAGGCTGAAACAGGTAAGTCTTGGTCCCTCAGACTCTTTTTATCAACAATTCGAAAATAACTATCTACACAAGATTACATTTATTGCATTGTAAGAAAGGACAAGTCATTCCCACTAATTCTCACCACAAGTTATCAAGGAAATGAAGACACACTAACTTACTTATACTCAGAGATCCAGCTTTTAGATGCTCCAGTGCCATAGAATTCACTTCTAATTTTCTTTTTTTTTAATTTTTTACTTTTTTTACATCACTTCAAAATTTGTCTTGTAGGTTACCCTAAGAGAATAGGTGAGGTATCAGTATTACAAACACTGTTCTTCCCATGGCTAGAAGTTCCTTAGAAGCGTGTACACAATGTGAATCAGGCTGCAATCTGCCCTCCATTTTTTGGTAGGTTTTTTTGTAAGTGTTTCCTTTTTCTGTCGCAAACTATATGTTCTTTCATCTTGACTGGAGTTTGTATTGTCCCAGAAGAGCACAGATGTCAGTTTTAAAATCAAAACTCAGTCTTTAGCATGGCTGTGTCTCAAGCTATTTATATGTATAAGACTAAGAAAAATGTGTTTCTCAATGAGAAGAAAAATGAGAAACAATGCTCAAAGTGTGGAGTGAGTATGCGCATATGCACGTATCTATGTCTCCAGCAGACAGAGGTTTGGGGGGAGGGGGGGATTCAGCTGAGTACTCTGACTTTCAAATGAACTTGTCATATAGATCCTCTGTCATCTGAAACAGTTTTGAAAACACTTCATTCTTTTCCCTTTCCCCAGACTTCCATTAATTGGTGCCTTCTGGTACAAGTCTGTGTGGGAGCTGCAGTCCACTCAGTCTACACAGCCAGAAAGCTTAATAAGTATCAGGAGCGGGACATTTTGGAAATTGCCTATTCTCCTTTTCCCAGAAGAGTCAGTCTTTTTCACATTTAGCTGCCACATTCAGAAGTCAAATGCCTTTATTATGATCGTTCATTGCCAACAATGTGCTCTGCGCTACACAATATATAACACTGCATGCAGGGTCTTCTCTAGGGATAAAGAATGTTCTCTAGTTAATGGCAGGCAGTGAGACTGTAGAGATTCTGAAGGCAAAGTATCTTCTTGGGCTTTATAGGTACAACAAGAAAATGATCAAAGTCTTTTGAACCAGACAGTGCAATCCTCACAGCTTCCTGCTAAAGCAGGGTTTTCACTTGCTTTGGATGTGCTTATGTTGTGGACATAATTCTAGACACTTTCTCGAAGTAAGTCAATACTTACACTACACTTTGCCACTATTTGCTTGCTTTCAAAGGAAGACATTTTCTTTTTTTTTTTTTTTTTTGTATATTTTAAGATGGGGAGTGTAGTTGCAAAGAAGGAGTAACATGCCCTTCATCTTGCCATAAGCCAGTGTCTGAAACAGAACCTACACTTTTAAACTGTCTGTGTCCAGAAGCTACATCATTTCAAATGATGGTGTTTTGGAAGCAATAGTAAATGGAAGAAAAATTTTTGACTGGTGGAGTGTCATACTAAAGGTGCACTGTACACATATTAATGCAACTGCATCGTGCCAGTGAACTCAAAAAGTCTACTGAACCCTGTGCTAAAAAGCAGCAGTTGTATTGTCCATTAACAGCCTTTGTTCATGACATTTGGAAGCATTTGCAAGAATCTGAGATTCCCAGTGATGCTGCTTCTTTTGGCTCTTCAGTTGGTACAGATTGACACACCAACCATTTGTAAAATACTTTCTCCTGTTGTTCCTTATAGATGACACACTGAACTTTTGCACAGTTACTTCATATTAATTCTGTGTCATGGATTATATCTTCTGCATTTAACTGTAAGGTATATGACAACATTCTGGCATAGGCACTTCAGAAGAGATGAAGATTGAGTTTAGCAAATGTAAGATAGCTGCTGTAATGTCAGCTGGTGGTAAACACACTTCACTTAACAGATGAAAATAAGCATGTCTAAAGGTACTATTTTTTCCAACACCATAAATGAAAATGAAACTTAGAAATAGCTATTATTAATCCGTTTAATGGTGGATGCTACTATTTTTCAACAGTATTCAGTTATTTTATGAGGGGCCATGGCTTCATAAAAGTGAATCACCCAAGTGGTCCTTGTCACTCTGCAGGGAAGAAACATACAATAACTGCCATATTGGGTAAGACTGAAATACTACCTAACACAGTGTATCATTTACAAATGCAGCCAGCACCAGATACATCTCATAAAGATTAGAGTTATCCTATGATCTTGGAAAAGGAGTCTTCTTAGATATTTTGCAAGAGATTACTGTTAGCTTTGATGCAAGTTTAACAATCTAGTGGTCAAAGTATGAGAGGACAAAATTTAAAGCGTATGACAATGATGTTAACACCAGTAAACATCCGATGTATTTCATTTTCATTAGAAATACTGCTGTTTTTTATATATGAGAACATGAGGATAATACTAATCTAAGACAGCTGATTTTTAAAAAACTATTTACCCTATTACTAAACTATGAACTCACTAATTTGTTTGCAGCTATTTTTAACATATTTTTTCCTATTAAAATGCAATCACTATATCCTGCTCAACAAAGGAGTGAAGCCGTATTAAAAAAAAAAAAAAGTGGAAAACAGTTCTTGAAAGCATTTGGATCAGTTCAGGACAGGATTAGAATCATAAACCAGCATGCTATGCCCTGTGTCAGGGCCTTGATCATGGACCATGCTCTTCTCTGCAACAGCTGGTAATGAAGTCAGAGAATAGTCAATCATCATGCACTTACCCTTTTCCGCTGGAATGCAGTCATATTCCTTTGCATTTTTTAGACCTCTTTGCTCTTCTCTATATCCAATTTTGGAGATGAGCCACTGGCAGTAATACTTGGCTTAGTCAGAACTTGTTCTTTGTTTGTAGAGAAATCATTTTATTAGAGGTGGAGGATTAAGTATTAGTATCGGGAAAAAAAAACCAAACCAAACCAAACCAAAAAAAAAAAAAAACCAAAACCAAAAAACAACCCAAGCACAAAAGCCAAACAAAAAACCCAACCAATCAACAAAAATTATCTCATTTACTTGCAACTCACAAAATTTACCAAATTATCCTGCTAAAGCATCCCATTGAAATCCTTTTCTATTTCTTTCTTTCTTTCTTTCCCAGCTGAACAGACATCTCTCTAGTTTCATTGGGAAAACTCTTTAACTAGTATCAATTCCAAGAGTCATGGTGACAATATTGATTCATATTAAAGCAGTATGTGCATTTTCCCACTGTATTTCTTTTTATAAATTAATTCTTCACATTTGCAAAATTTCAGCCATGGGAGAGTCATACAGTACTATTCTGATATCTTCAAGCAAATACACATGCCAAGATATGACTGGTTTCAATAATGCAGTTTTCAAGATATTGTCCAGTCCATTGTTTAAAACAATAGCATCTTAATCCATAAATAAGGTTTCCAGTATAATACATTGTCGTGGTTTAAGCCCAGTCAACCACAAAGTTTTCTCACTCCCCTCTCTTTCTTCCCCCAGTCCTGGGGGGATGGGGAGGAGAATCGAAAGAATGCAACTTCCACAGGTTGATATAAGAACAGCTTAGTAACTAAGGTATAACACAAATCACTACTGCTACCACCAATAGTAATACAAGAGAAATACAAGGAAAGAGAACACAACTGCTCACTAAGCCCGACCCAGCCAGTGCACCCCCCAGCAGCGAACCCCCCAAATCCACCACCACACCCTTCCGGGTCTCTGCTCTCCGTTTTCACATCCTGGGCATGACGTGCTGTGGTATGGAATAACCTCTTTGGTCAGTTTGGGTCAGGTGTCCTGTCTCTGCTTCCTCCCGGCTCCCCCTCCTCCCTGGCATAGCATGAGACTCAGAAAGTCCTTAGCCAGACCAAAACATTACCAAGCAGTAACTGAAAACACTGGTGTTATCAGCGCTGTTCCCAGGCCCAAAATCAAAAACACAGTGCTGCACCAGCTACCAAGAAGGAGAAAAATGACTGCTGCTGCTGAACCCATGACACACATGGATGCATTTCTTACCTTTAAAGCTGGTAAAACTTGTGAATATAAGACCTAAGTACTCCTACAGATGGAAGTTGCTATATAAGAGGCTTGTGGGGAGAGTGAGAGCAGGAAAAATATTTTCTGATGTGGCCGTATGAATATTGTGGTCTCTGACATATTAATTTACTGTCAACTTCCCCAAAATCTTATTGAACCTTAGAGCATAAGAGAGATTTTCTGTACAGTTTTCATTCCGTGTTTGCAATTTATGACTGTGCATGTGTTTATGGGTTTCAGATGCATATGTGCAGCTTGAGGAATGATTGGTTTTAACTGTGTTTTAGGTTAAGTAGCCAAAGAGATGAGTCTGGTTTTTACACACTATCCTGAAATTTCAGGCTGGTTTCAAAAGTAAAATGACACAATTTCTAATCAACTCATTTAGACAGAGCCTACCTCAAACTGTAGAAACATAAGACATTTTTCTCTCATTGATTACAGCTAAACTTTTTGTTCAAGAGTATTTTTAAGGCAGCTGTTTCTTCAGGAGCTTAATGTCATTAATTTTATTTTAATATTGTTCTTGCAGCTTTTTTCTCTTCAAAGAAAAATCTCTGCAATTTGTCTTGTAAGCTCTAGTCATAGCCAAATTAATTGTGTTTTCTACACAATGAGACTTATCTTTCAGTTTAGTCAATTTGTTTGGGAGTTTGCATTTTGGAGTAATCTTTAGGCCTTTTCTTCTTTCAATATGGAAAGGAGGGAGAAGAAATTCACAGTCAAAATTATTCAACTGCAGAAAGTTACACAATTGCAAATTTTATGGTGAATTTAACCTGTGCTACAGCTGACTGCACAGCTGCCACATGTTTATAATAATGTGGGTTCCAGTTCTCCTTCAGACCCAAGCTCCAGTCACCCATATTCTAATACGTCAGCTGACATTAAGATTCTACTTCTGAGTGATCCAGCTGTCTTTCCTGGCAGGAAGATGAGGGATTTCAATTAAGTCTTTTCCCTGCAGACTCTATGATGACCAGAACCATACTGGCTAAAGGCAGTTCATGGTGCTCCTCTCATGTCTTCCCATACCCTCAAGTCTGAGCCACATTGCTCTTGCTGCTTTGATCTTGTGTTTTTTACTACAGAAGTTCATAAAAGGTGGACTGCAAGACAGCCCTCTAATTTCTCATTAGGTGTTCTGTGTACCTCATGTTAGGAGGCTGATTTATATCATGGAGAAAAATTAAGTCTTCATTCATGCTTTGAATGGGTCCACAGCTGAGTGCACAGAATCTGGTGTGAATTCTGCAGCAGGAAAAGGAGGCAGTCTCTTAGGATCTCCCGTGCCTTAGCCAGCAGGGGAGACACACAGGTTTGGTTGGTTGGTTGGTTGGTTTGTTTTTTAAAATAAACTCAGGAGTGTTTACTCTTTGCTACGTTCTACTGTATCTGTGAAACAGTAGGAGGGAAGCTGCAACCAAGACACTTCACAGCTCAGGCAGCTTTGAGTAAGTTTCACATATCCCAGCTTCAGTGAATAGGAATACCACAGCCCGAAGAATGAAAAGACAACCCTTACACACAGCTAGGCCTGAAATCCAGTAGAGATAATTTTCAGGAGTCTAAGGCTCCAGAACTAATTCCTGAAGAAATCCTTCAGGGCCATACTTATTTCTCCCTTCAGTCTATATAAATACATTGCTATGTATAATCATTCTGACTTGTGTAGAATAGCTAGATGTATAGGCTCCAGTTAGCACAAGTATGAGGTACTGACTGGTCTATAGGACTGGGCCTCTGTACGTAAGAACCACTAAGACACATCAAGGCATTTATAAGTCCTCAGCACAACCTGTATCTTCGTCTTTCACGAGATACTGATGGGAAGCTACTTCTAGTTTAAGTGAAGGAACCTACTCTGGTTAGTAAGGCTGTACATATCCCAAATAAATTATCTTTGTAACTTCTGTCAAGATCCTTGGCATTCTTTTTTATTGAAATAATATCAAAGATTTATTATTTTGTTATTCTTGAATCTTTCTGCATTTGCTGAATAAACAGCATTTATGATATATCAAGGCTGATGAATAGGCTTCTACTGCCCATAGAAAGCTCAAAAAATGTGTAAATGGTGTTTTGAGTTAAACTGCTTGTACTTCCAGTCTGTGCAAGACCCTTCGGTTTTGGTTAAGGTCAGTGGAATGCTAAAGGACCATCTTTCCCTAAATTTTTGTTTCAAGGGTTCCTGAATTTTAGAGTCAAGGTTTTACTCCAAAATGAACTTTACCATTTGATAAAATCACTTTTACCATTTTGGTAAAACCAAAATGATCCTTGGTTTTTGCTTCTACACAGCTTTTTTGTATCTTCCAGCCAGAGAGCCCATCACAGAGTGCAGATGATTCTAAACACAGGGCTGAAAATCTCACTGTCCTGGTTTCACCTTGTAACTGTATTAGATATGTCTAACTCTACCCAGAACAGGACTAAGCTTTTTATAGAGTTTTGACAGGTTAACATGATTTCTCTAAAATGGAACACCAGTTATTATCTATCAATAGTATAAATAAAAGTCTTTGACTCAGAAACCCATGTTATTCTTTGTCACCTATAGAACAGAACAGATTAAAAATTAATAAAGTATTTGTTTTGAAATATTCTTTTCCCCCACTACATTTCACTTGACTCCATTCCTATCTGTAGTCCTGTAAAAGGGTTGAATGCAAATATTATACTGATAAGTGCAGATGCTGCACTGTTACATGATTTGGCACACAACTCTTCTGCAGGCAGTCTTCTTCGGGAAATCTTTTTCTGCTTAAGTCATTTTAAAAGAATTTACTTTTTTTTTTTTTTTCTTGTAATAGTAATTAATTTCTATGACAATATCACCCATGGCAAGAAAATGTATACTGTACCTGAAGAGGTAACAATAATGTCTTACCTGCTATAAAATTACTATTCGTTTAATTCACTGCTATCTTGTGGTCGATGCAAATAGAAATGCAAGAATCCACAAAGCATGTATAAACCACACTTTATGTTTCATATAGCTAAAAGAACAATATCGCTAGTTAAAATTACAAAGCTAACACTTTTTATCTACCATCAAATGATCCTCTATGAATCACAGTTTCTTGATGGGGACAGGGAGGATTTGCATTACAAGTACGAATGCCTATTTGCAAATAATATATCATCTTCAGTTGTCCTTGACATCAACACACATTACATTTAGAGGATGGAGCCACATATCTCAGCAGATTCTGGCAGTATTTCATGTAGTAGAGGAGATAGTCAGAATTAGCCTTGCACTGTACATTGTTCCCTGTCCTTCACTGATGGAAGTACCAGCACCAAGTACCCCATTGGGCAGAGATTTTCTCCTCCTCTAGTTGTTGTTTTTTTTTTGTGTGTGTGTGTGTGTGTGAATGTCTTCACTTAAAACTTTTTTTAAAGTGACCATAAAAGCATACTGTAGGCAAAGTATAAACGAGCAACTAGCTGATAGGAAAACGGTCCTTAAAATAAGTATTCATAAAACCACTGTGTATTTATTCACACTCTTCAGTAAATGACAGATTGATGAGAAATAACTTAATCTGCTCTTAGAAAATCCAGTGCTATGGGAAAATGTATCTTGCAGTTGGAATTTATTTTTGTTATACAGGTATTATTTTGCTTTTACTTTGGGTTAAAATAGTACCAATATCAATTTAAGATAGCCAGACTGACTTATTCTTAAAGAACACTAATAATGTTATGAGAAAATGGAAAATTAGTTTCTTGTCTCAATCTCAGTTGAAAGGTTTCTGGAAAAGGAGTGAAACTGAACTGAAAACTAAGTCCAACATAATATTCATTTAAGTTACCTAAATAACCTGGTCTGGCCTCAAACTGATCTTACTCAGAGCAGAAATTGGGACTAAATGACCTCCTGATGTCATTCCAACCTGAATTATTGTACAGTCCTATGATTTAGCTATAATTTTCCATACTTTAAATAGAGTTAAGACAGACCCCTGATCTGCTGGACCACTTCTGAATTAGGATTAAATTTCTATAAATAATCTATAAGGCTGTCATCATTTAGGATTAATGGTGTATCAAATTGCAATGATAATTTCACATGTCTCTGGCATCTTTGCAAGGCCCAGCTAAAATGTTCATGAAAGCTATGTTCTATGGATTTGGGAAGCACTAAGAGCAGAAACTCATGGTAATCCTAGTGAGAAAAAACGTTTATTCTCTTCTAGTAGTGTTCTGGTTTCAGATGGGATAGAGTTAATTTCCTTCATAATAGCTGGTATAGTGCTGTGTTTCAGCTTTAGTTTGAGAACAATGTTGATAACACACAGATGTTTTAGTTGTTTCTATGTGGCATTTACCCTGATCAAGGACTATTCAGTCTCCCATGTTCTGCTAGTGAGGAGGGGCAGAAGAAGCCTGGGAGGAGCAGAGACAGGACACCTGACCCAAACTAACCAAATGGGGTATTCCATACCACAGCACATTATACCCACTATATAAACTAGGGGGAGTTACCTGGAAGGGACCAATTGCTGCTCAGGTCAGGCTGGGTATTGGTCGGTGGGTGGTGAGCAACTATATTGTGCATCACTTGTGTTTATTGGGTTTTGGTTTTTTTCAGTTTCATCTCTCTCACACTAGATGTTATTTCCCATTTAATCATGTAATATAATTTTTGGCTCAGTAGAGGTGATTTTCAGGCTGCTACATTTAGTTCACCTTTGCTATCAACTGTTTCTAAGATGAAACTGGAATTTATGCAGTAGTTGCATAGAAACTAAAGTGCTGAAATATATGAATTTCATATTGATTTTAAGACTTAACTCATATTCCTTTGAAACTTCCTTACACGGTAAAATAATTTAGCTTTCGCCTGTTAGCTTCATGCTATCATGCTTGTCACTACTTTTCTTCAGCTTTAAACCTCTTGTCATTTTGAAGTCAACAAGTTGCTTGATATATATTGCTGTCCTGGGTTCAGCAGTCGCAGTCATTTTTTCTCCTTCTTAGTAGCTGGTGCAGTGCTGTTTTTGACTTTCAGCCTCTGGGAACAGCACTGATAACACCGATGTTTTTAATTGCTGCTCAGTAATGTTTACCCTGACAGATGACGTTCTGAGCCTCATGCTCTGCCAGGGAGCAGGGGAAGCCAGGAGGAAGCAGAGACAGGACATCTAACCCAAACTAACCAAAGAGGTATTCCATACCATAGCACGTCATGCCCACTATATAAACTGGGGGCAGTCACCCAGAAGGGTTAGATCACTGCTTGGGTTGGGCTGGGTATCAGCGGGTGGTGAGCAGCTGTATTCCCTTCACTTGTTATTTCCCTTATCATGATTATTATTGGTGGTAGCAGTAGTGGTTTGTGTTATACCTTAGTTACTGGAGTGTTCTTATCTCAACCTGTGGGAGTTACATTCCTTCGATTCTCCTCCCCATCCCTCCAGGAGCAGGGGGAAGAAGGGGGGAGGAGTGAGCTATCGGCTGCATGGTTCTGTATTGCTGGCTGAACTTAAACCATGACATTTAGGTTTTTCTTTTGAAAGAGAAATTCTGAAAAGGAAAATAAAGGGCACAATTCAATAGCTGAAATTGTGTGTGTGGGATCAGCCGCTTGGCAAAATTTAGTGGAAATAAGTAGAAATATGTCTGGTAGCACAAGTTAAGGATATGAATTCTCAAACTGTGTTAGTCCCTTGTTCTGAAAGCCCAAGAAATTCTTTGTCTGCTGAACTGATCTGGCAATTTTGGAAAAGCAATCTCTTTCTGAATATTTGAATCTGATCTTCTTTCTGTCCCTCAGAAAGTGGTAGTAAGAAAAAAATGGGAGTAACTTTATTTACCCTCTAAAATATTAAACAGAGATATATGAATTGTGACAAGAGTATATATCATGGGGATTTATTTGAATAAGCAACTAAGATCATCAGGGTCTTTTTGTTAGGTAATTTGAGCTATTTCTCCATAGTCTGCCTCACCCATTCTTTCTCAATGTCTAACCTGAAAAAATATACTGTGATGCTTAAAAAGGCTGGTTATGCACATATTGTATGTTTCCCTTATAACAAGTGACAAAACAAAACAAAACAAAGCAAAACAAAAAAAAATAAACAAAAGCAGTTGTACTAGAATTCAGCTGAAATCCAAAGGGGCACTTTTGCAGCATTTTTGTTTCCCTTTTCCTCTTCTTCTCAAAAGTCAAGAGGGGGCAGGAGGCTCCCAGCAATGGGGCAAGAGATAGTGGCCAGGGCCCACTTGGGCTTTGACTTTCCTAATAAGAGAGATGTTTCAGCCCCCTAATCATCTTTGTGGCCCTTCGTTGGATTTTCTCCAGTATGTTCATTTCTCTGTTGTCCGGGGGAACCCCGAACTGGACTGGATAGCTTCTTTTTCTACTATGGCCTCCACTCAGCTGCTGTTCTTATCTCTGAAGGATGCTGTCTCCAAGTGCATTCTGAATGTCTATCTTTTATTCTGGTCATGGCTTCTTTCACTGTACTGCCTTGGAGAGCAAGGCAAAGTGGTGTAGTACTTGTCGAGAAGAAGAAGGTGTAAGGGAAAGACATTGAAGGGATAGGAAAACCAGGCTCGCCCTTCACAATATAGATGCCAGGACCTAACTAGTTTCACTGTCAAGTAGTAATGAGCTGTAACTGATAAAAATTGCTAGCAAGGTCCATTACCTAAATATCCTTTTAAAAAACAGTGAGGGCCTTTAAATCTCTGCAGACAGTTTATTAAAAACAAAATAAAACAAATCAAAACAAAACAGGATAATATTTTTAGAACAGAGAAAATGTCCCAGACTATATCTAAAACACAGAACCATGCTAGCTGACCTGTTAAAGCATCATCCTGGGCATTGAAAATGCCATCAAGTACAGTTAAGCAAAAATAAGAGAAAATTAAAACAAGCTGTACGACGTCAAAACCTAGCCAATTTTGACAGGCATCATTAGCATCCCAGATAATAATGTTATGAACTTTGGTGTTTTGTGGATACTATTTAGTATCTCTTTCCTTTAATGAACATTTTTCTGATAATTTAGGTAATTGTTGGGTTACAGTGTCAGGAAAATCACAGCTGGAAAAGAGACGATTACTGATAATTTAGACATGCCTGCACACTGTACTAGAAACAAGTACAGTTAGCCCTCTCTGGAAGATGTTTATCTAACCTCTTTTTCATAGCTCTTTTGAAGGTATAACCTTCCTTATTAACATCTGGGACAGTCTAAAAGCCTTATATTTTTCTAATATGTATTCTGAATTTTTTTACAGTGGAAAAAAAGGTCAATTTTCTTCTAGTCCAACCTCCATGAACCTGGAAAAAAATTTTCACAGTTCTATCTCTGTATATTATTTAGTTAGTGGAAAACTCTTATCTCGTCCCTGCCGTTTAATCTTTGTATATTTAAACTTAACAAGCCCAGGGTTTTTTTTCAGCTTTTTTTCTTAGCTATTTTTTTGTTGTTCGTGACTAGACATAACCTAGTTTTTCCAAAATCTTGAAATGTTATGCCCAAAATTAGATGCAGTGTTTCTTTTGGGCAACATTAGCAATGTAATAGATGGCATAATGGCCTTTTGCTTCTTTTAGGTGAGATTATAATTTTTTTTTCTTTCTAGTAAAATCACAGTACTGCCTTCAAATACAGCTTGTGATCTATTAACCATTCACTGTAGGAACATTTCTTAATTATATTCGGATCTCCATCGTCGAAGTCATTACTGAAAATACTGAATTATTCTGACTCTTTGGAAAGCCCACTTTATTTACCCATCTACTTAGACAGCAAACCAGTGAGTTTGATATATTCAGGAAGTTTTGCATTTAATTTATGGTGATTTTAGTCAGACCATATATTTTAGAATGACTATGAAAAATATCCTGTAACTTAGCCACTCCTAAATGTCAGTCATATCTGGTATTACCCTGTTTGCAGTTGGGTTTGTTATCTGATCAAAAGAACAAAACCAAGCATTTCGTATGATTTCTTCAGAAACACAGAGGCTACTTTTATCACTATATACTGCAGACATTCACAATTGTTTGATTTATTATATTGCAAGTATAAAAATTTATTTAAGTATTTCCACTTTTTCGACTGCCACCATTCATCTATACATCTGTGACCAAATTTGAGGATGGGAGAGATCGTGGGAAAATATATTTTTACTTTCATTTCGAGCCGTATGAATTCCTGAAAAGGAGAAGTTTTCATAGTATGTTGAATTCTTCCTCATTAAAATTGTCTGAATAACATCAATGTCAACACATTAAAAGGGAATTTTAAAGGAGAGAACTGGTTATCAGATGACTGACATATTTATGATAATTGAGAGATTGTGCTTTCCTTTCTTTTAGTTTCATGTGTAAAGGACAGGTTAAAATTCAAACTAAAAGAAAGGAAAAACTTTTAAAATATAACTTTTCTCCTCAATTTTTTAATGGCTTTATTAAATGTCAGTGAAGGATAGCCTCAGGACATTTTTTGACCTGGTAGGCGGACTTTTTTTTTTGCTTTAGTGAACCTTGTCATATAATTGCAAATTGGTGCACTTCAGTGAAAATATTGCCGGTTAGATTGACTCCTGACCTGTATAAAATGCGTTTAGTGAAAGAATAAAATTTTATAATTAGAGATTAACAGGACAGGGAAATAAAAGATTAAATAAAATTTATATTTTCTTTCAATTCAAAATGTATCCAAGAAGAATTGTGAGAAATAAGCAAAGAAATAGCAAACCAAAACATTTCAGAAGTCAAATGCAGAAAAAAATGGGAGAGTTAGAAATAAGCACATATATTCTGCAAAAACTGTGTATATATATATACATATATATATATTTATGTGTACTATTTTTTTTTTAAATTGATTTTCCAAACCATTAGTTTGCTTGCAGCCCAGAAGGCCAATTGTATCTTGGGCTGCATTCAAAGAAGTGTTGCCAGCAAGTCAAGGGAGGTGATTCTCCCCATCTACTCTGCACTGGTAGGATCTCACCCAGAGTACTGTGTGCAGGTCTGGAGTCCTCAGTAGAGGAAAGACATGGACCTGTTGGAGAGGGTCCAGAAGAGGGCCACAAAAATGATCAGAGAGATTGAACACCTTCCTATGAGAAGAGGCTGAGAGAGCTGAGCTTGTTCAGCCTGGAGAAAAGAAAACTCAGGGGAGACCTAATATAGGCATTTCAGTACTTAAAAGGGGCCTCTAAGAAAGATGGAGAGAGACATTTTAGCAGGCACTGTTGTGATAAGACAAGGGTAATGGTTTTAAACTAAAAGAGGGGAGATTCGGGCTGGATGTGAGGAAAAAATTTGTTACGATGAGGGTGATAAAATACTGGAATGGGTTGCCCAGAGAGATAGTAGATGCATCAACCCTGGAGACTTTCAAGGACAGCATGGATGTATTTTTGGGCAACCTGATATAATACAAGATGTCCCTGGGTTTTGGACATGATGACCATTGAAGGTCCCTTCTAACCCAAACTATTCCAATATTCTGTGATTCTATGAGTCTTCTCTTCCTAAGTGCTTAATTGTTTGCAACTGTTTTGAATTTTGAACTACAGGCAGTTTTTGGATTTAGTATAATAAATATATTTTTCTACAAACTACTCAGAAATGCTGATGTTTCAGAAATTCTCTTAAGTCCATACAGTGGTAGAAAGGAAATAAGAAAAATCATGTCTTTTCATTTATTCTTCTTTCTACTCAGTTGGAAAGTTAGACTAAGAAATTCAAGCTCCCATAAAATTGCTGAACTGTAATTGTAAAGTACTAATTGAATATGACATTTTCTTGAGGATAAAGTAACATTAGTACATAACAAAAGTAATATAATTTTCTCAAGGTATCTTGTCTTTGAATAAACTAGATATAATAATTATTCACCACAGTTTGCAAAACTTACACTTCCACAATTACTACAGTGTGAATCTCAAAAATTAGAGCCTGATGCCTCAGCTGCTTCAAGTTAGATACCACAATGGACTTTGCTGACTTAAGTGAGTCCTAGTGAATATGCTCCTCTTTAATACCTTTGTTGGCCTTCAGAATAGTTTGGAATTAAACTAATTCACAGAGATATTCTTAAGAGGGGAAGTTCATACATTACCAGCTTAAAAACAGCAGCTGCCAGCTGTTCCTTCAATGTGTGAACATTGCCTTTTTCTTGCAGCCCATGATCGTCCTATGATAAAATCTGAAACTGAAGTTTGTTCTGTGTTTAAATAGATCATAGGCCAGATGTGAGACATGGAATATTAAGCCATATTGAGTAAGGTTTTTTATATAATAAGAGGAGGAAGGGTTTTCTACCTAAAATTGTTTAGGATGAGCATTAAAAGTTTTAAGAGCTGCATTCTGACTTGCAATATTACAGTCTCCCATCAAAGAGAAAAAAAAAAAAAAGAGAGAAATAACATCTGCAACTGAAGCCACATTCTTTCTTCCTCTAGAGTTGCACAATCCTCTGACTGGGTCAACAGAAGCCACATTTGGTCCAAATTTTTTATCTCCACACATATATTTTTCCCTGATATGACTTTCTTAAATCAATTCAGGTTAGCTTTTTAAATGTTCCTATTCAGAATATGTTAGGTGCTAAATTATATTTATATAATTTTCTAGTATATCATTCTGTCAGGCTGTGAGCAGCAACTGCAGGCATAAGAGCAATGTAATTCATTACCCATTAAAGGTCTATCAACACCTTCATGTTATTACAGTTAACTTGCCCAATGGTCGATCAGATCTGCATAGTTCAACTGGCTTTTTTTTTTTTTTTAGCAAAAGTATATTTTATCTAGAGTGGTGCAACAGAATAAGCAGAAGTAGGTCTGTCATTCTTCCAGAAGGAACACATTACACCCTTTTGAACATTCAGTATATTGCAACAGTAAAAACAATGGGTGACAGTGTTTCATTGAGCTTCTTCATAGTTAATTTAATGCTAACATTTTTTAACTCGTAACTGTTTGTTACAGTGCTCAAACATGACAAATATATTGCAAGATTAACATTTATTTAATAAATTGTGCAATGTACAGGCATTTAGATTCTGTCAAAACTAAAAGTCGTCTTTGATATGTTGGATTGGAAAACAAATCTGTGAAATATCAATAGAAACAATAGAAGTTCTTATTTCAGTCAAATTTTCAACAACTGAAACAACAGAGATTGTTATCAGAAGAGGTACATAGGGGAGGATTTTGGCAGTTCTCCCCATCTTTGCTCATTAGGCTCTAATTTCCTCAGACTCTCACATTTAAGTGAAATGTGCAGTTACTAAACTAAGCAATACATATGTCGCATCTACAATCCCTATGAGGTATCTTGATCCAATAAATAATACCATAATGATGGAAGTCTACCATGAAAACAAGCTCTTAGTGTAGGTGTCAATTCTGAGAGGTCTAAAGAAGTGTCAGTGGCACCGCAAAATGGTAGGAATCTGTCTGGCTGCTTCCTGAGCCACAGGATTTCAGATTTTGTCTTACACAAGGTGGCAACTATGTGCTGCCATTCTGAAGTAAAATGGCTGCAGATCTATATTTCCTCTTTTTCAGCACTTTTCCTTGAGAACTTTTTCTAGTCAGTGAGTTTCTAAAGAATAAGAAAAAAGTCATTCTGTGATTATAGTAATAGACTTCCAGTGTGACCTCTGACTGATTATTCCACCTCTTCTCAGTGCTTTTCTAGACACCAGATCAGAATGGCTGGTGGCATAGGGCTTGGAAAGTTATTTTTGTGCCACTGCTCTTGTTATGAAAACTGCGATAAGCTCAGTTTTCAGTTTTGGTAAAACATTTCACTGAAAGCCTTTAAGTCTGCAAGGCACTTATGCAAATGTTAAATTTTAAATGTGTGAATAGTACTATTAACTTTGATGGGACTATTTGCATACCTAAAGCTAAGGACATGCTGAAGTGCTTTGATAATAAC
The DNA here is from genome assembly GCA_017639245.1 of Myiopsitta monachus. Lineage (NCBI taxonomy): Eukaryota > Metazoa > Chordata > Aves > Psittaciformes > Psittacidae > Myiopsitta > Myiopsitta monachus. The sequence goes on from CM029927.1 coordinate 32,936,852, forward strand.
AGTGAAGGAGGGGGAAAGAACACCCATGACCTCCATTTACGTTATTGCTTCATTAATTTTTTTATTTATAGGCTCCTTTGTGGCATTCATCATCACAATATTGGAGCATGTCAAGAATATTAATGTTGCCATTCATTTGCCTTTGCCTGACAACTGTTGTACTTCACAAAAAAGAAGAAAAGAGAATTCTGTGGAACATGGGATGGCTTCTGTAGGCAATCAGGACAAGTTCTTAACGCAATAAAAAAAAAAGCTATTAAACTTTCCCACAAACCCCTGAGATTCTTAAAATTACAGAGACTTGAACTTCAGTGTGCTCTAAGCTTCTCTTCAATCTTAGTTTTCCTCTTTTTTTTTTTTTTTCTTTTTCAGAAGAAACACCCCCGGATCAAGGAAATTCTGATAACCAGAATCCTTCTTATCTTCTTTATTTATCGAAGTAAACCAAGGGAAGCTGTCATGTTTTTACAATATTTGCTTAGAATATACTAACCACTGTGTGATTTCTTCTTTTGCTGTTCCACGGATGGTATGTTATAGGTTCTACCCTGAGAACTCTCTCTAGTGTAAAGTGTAGGAACCGTGCATTTAACTCAAGATATTCATATTGCCTAAAATGTTAGTGAGATAACTGTCCGTTAAAAAAAATTACAGCCATGCCACAATGGAATAAATTTTTGGAATCTAGTATTTTGTACTGTTTTGCTCCCATCTACTCCTTTAGCTAACACTGGAAAAGCAAATTTTATTGGCTGATAATGCTACGGGCTGATGAATGTGAAAACCAGGAGGCTGAATAAAAAGTAATGCCTTGCCTCTCAGGTGGAACTGCTGATTCTCTTGGGTGCTCTAACCTGAGTCTGTCCCCAGTTCATTACTGACAGAAAAGATTACTTAAATATGCTTTTTACAAATGTTATGGACTATCATAAACAAAAATGAAACATGACATAATTAATTGCTTAGGCAGGATGATTACAAATTCCATCAAGCTAATTGAAAACTAACCTATATAGTTATCAAACTGATACTGTTTAGCAGAAATATTTGTGAAAAATTTAGAATTGTGGTCTAAATATCCTTGTTAGGGTGAGACTTAGGCTTTTGGCATTTTCTGCTGAAGGCAACATCTAGTCAGTTAGATGAGCTGCACACAATGGATCCTATTCTTAGGTTGGTTGTTGACCAGCTGGTGTTGACAGATCTGTGTTTCCCCTTTGCTCTGATGCACAAACCAACTCTGATCGAAGAGTTATATCCACATCACACTGTAACTTCAGGTGTACTGAGGAGCAGCTGGTAGTTAGCTTTGGTTAGCCCACTGCATCCTGTCAGTGCTTTCTGAGCTGGAGCTGAATTGCGGGCAGACAAGCTAGGCAGCAAGGACAGAACTACCATGATAGACCTGCATGCTTCCATGAGTATATGAAGCTCAAGTTTCCCAGCTCTTTCACTGCGAATTTTAATTTGGTTTGTAATATGGTTAGCTAAATTTGAGTTTGAGATTCTGCTACTGAAGAGCATCTAAAAGTTGTAATACTTTTATGTAATACATTTATGGATTTAATGCTAAGTGTTTAGGAATTTCATTGTTAAATAGTTGCAAACTGATTTTTTACAGAATTTACAGATTTGCTATCGAAGACTTAATTATTTTGTTGACTAATGGCTATATAAAATCATAAAGATAATTTTTTAGCTGATAAGGTTCAGCTGCACCTGGAAGGAAATATTAAAAACTTGTTCAATTCTACTGTAGAGTCTGCCATACATATTTTCATACCATTTTTATGTCTTTTAACAATCTTGACTTCAAAGAGCTTTTGTTGTCTATAATTTTAAAATATATCTACTTTCAGAACTTGTTGCTAAGAATAAGTAGAGTTTTTTCCAATATGGTCTACTTCTGAAGTTATGCAGCATCAGATTTCCAGGGTGATTCTGATGTGAGACTCCAGCGAATGGAACACTTTGCATGTTACCCTATTAGAAAGTGTTAGGAATTAATGCAAAAGGTCAGTCTTATGACGGTTTGTGCAATACAGCGTGCTACAGCACATTAGGAACTGGAATATATCAAGGGCTCATATTCTAATACCTTTTTTTTCCTAAATAAAGAAGGAACTAGAAGCTTTACACAGGTAAAGGCTTCTGTAAAGGCTTAAAATTATGCAAAAGTATTCCTTTTAAACATTTAAACCTGCAAGTAGAGCTGTATCCAAGACATACAACCATGACCTTGAATCCCAAAGAAAAACTAGGGATGTTTTTATTTTTTATTAAATTTTTATTTAATATTATTATAATTTTTATTAAATTTTTATTAAAGATATTGATTTGTCTCAGCATGTTTTTGCATGAGAAGAGGTTAGAAACAAAATTTAGAACTTGCACCAGTTCATCTTCTGGTGACCTTGAGATTGAATATTTGACACTAATATTTTGTTTTAGATCTATTTCCAACTTTAATCTCATCCCAATAGTGCACATGTAACTGTCTCTCAGTAGGCCTTTTTATCATTGAATAAGCAGACAAGAATATGTATCCAATTTATTTTTAAAGAAATTTTAACAGTTCAGATACACTATACAAGCTTAAATACTTTGGCACAAGATATTCCATTCCCAACACCTTCTGTTAATATCATGGCTACCACTAACAGAGTGGTTCTGTAACATCAGAGTGTGCCACCACAAAACCCCAGGACCCTTATAGACATTAGCTTATAATTTAAGTTTTTTTCATTGCTAGGATTTACTACAGGGAGCTTATTTTCTCACTCTGACCATACCATCCTCAGCTTTTGATGCATGACATGGGATTTAAGAAAATTGAATATAAAAACTTTTTTTTTTTTCTTTACTACTATTATGCTTTATATAAAATACTGTGGGGTGTTCTGCTGCACTGAAACCTGTGACAACCAGTACTATTTATAACCTCTCAAAATTATATTTAGAAATGGTGTAAACTGTCTAATGAACAAGATATACATTATTTGGGAAATATAAGTACAGATCGATATTACCTAGCTTTATTAAAAGTAAAATTCATGCAGAAGCAGAAACCTGAAGTAGTGGCTTGCTCAGGAAAATCAGTTTAATAAGCCACTATACTGCATGTCACTGATATCTGACTGACTTTCAACCCATTCTTTTGAAACAATGAAAAGCTACTAATCTAATTTACCATATTTTTCTTAGCAACCATGCTGATCTACTGTAAAAGTGGAAAACTTGTTATAAATTATTAGTTCCGAGTACACCCATAAGACTGGAGATAAAGAGGTAATATTTATCAAATACTATTTAAATTTTGTATAGTTTTATCACCCTTCTGTACTAAAATATCAGAATAAGTTCTAAAAATCCTCTTCTCCCTGATGTATATTTTAAAAAATGTTTAACGCTACTTTAAATGGAATTGAAAGGCTGGTCAAGTCTAGATTTCCACCTTTTATTCCAGTAGGGTGGTGTTCACCCGCTGTTGCTGTTCGTTTTTTCTCTTTTCTTTGGAGCAGTAACTTCTTTTCCTAATTTCAACAACAAAGAAGTCATGCAACGTTATGTGTTCAATAGCATTGTATATTACTACGTACTTGAAATTTAGAACTGTCGTGGTTTAAGCCCCCCACCCACGCAGTTTTACTCACTCACTCACTCCCCTCTATCTTCCCCCAGTCCTGGGGGGATGGGGAGGAGAATCCAAAGAATGCCACTCGCACAGGTTGAGATAAGAACAGTTTCGTAACTAAGACATAACACAAATCACTGCTGCTACCACCAATAATAATACAACAGAAATACAAGGAAAGAGAATACAACTGCTCACCAAGCCAGACCCAGCCAGTGCACCTCCCAGCAGCGAACCCCCCACTACCAAAAACCTGATCATGCTGTGCACCCCAGTCCATCACTACACCCACACCCTTCCGGGTCTCTGCTCTCCGTCTTCACATCCTGGACATGACGTGCTGTGGTATGGAATAATCTCTTTGGTCAGTTTGGGTCAGGTGTCCTGTCTCTGCTTCCTCCCAGCTCCCCTCCTCCCTGGCATAGCATGAGGCTCAGAAAAGTCCTTGATCAAACCAAAACATTGCCAAGCAGTAACTATAAACACTGCTGTTATCAGTGCTGCTCCCAGGCCCAAAATCAAAAACACAGCGCTGCACCAGCCACCAAGAAGGAGAAAAATGACTTCTACTGCTGAACCCATGACAAAACCCATCAATTTCTATCCATTGAGTATTTTTATGGCATGCTTACAAAGAGAAAAAGTGTATTTTTTGCTCCCGAATAGTTTCTTTTCTATAGGGATTTTTGACAATTTATGTGTAAAACCATATCTTTTCATCAGAATAAGTAATTTAAACCAGAATAAGCTACTTTTCAAGACACATTGGTAATGTCTAAGTTGTAGTCTATAACTACAGGTTTTGAGAGGGGTCATAGAGTTTACAAATTCAGTATCACTAACCTATTAGACAATCCATCAAGCACATCTTATATACTTAGCATAAGAAAATACAGTACCAGTGTGTCATTACAGAAAAGTTACCTGTGAGATCACATGTAGACATCTTAATTTATGGTAGCACATCAATTAAAGAAGCAATGAGAAGTGACACATGCTTGAGACTTGAGTTCTAAAAGCGTGATTGCATCTTGCCTACTGTGGTGACCAAAGACCTATGAGCCTAAAGCATGCTGCAGTCCTTGAACTGAATTAAGTCAACCAGTGTGGGAACACCATTTGCTATAGGCAAAGGTTCCCTGTGTTCAGAAAAGACAAGATGCTGTAGTCAGTGATTCAGAATTTTGATGTCTTTAGACAGAAAAAACAGAAGAGGTTGGGGAATCTGGTGGAGGGAGGGGGATCTGGTCTACCTAAAAATATGAATCAAGTTTTGGTGTGTTTGCTGAGGCAAAAGCATGAGCATCACAATCACACAAATATAATCTATAATTTCTTTTCCAGAGGCTGTTTCAAGACCATAAAGTAGTACAGTTATGACATGAAAGATTGTTATAAATGAGAAGATGGAGAATTGCACTAGATATGACCTATGTGTAAATACAGAAGTGTCATAATTTCACAGCAATGCCAGCATCTGAAATATAGTCAATATCTATAAATATCTCTCTGTTTATTTCAACTTAAATAAACCCCTAACACACACGCGCAAAAACCCAAACCAAACCAAAACAAAAACAAAAAACTAAAACCACCATACTTGAATATTTAACAGCATGGAAAATACAATGAAATTACTGAAACCCTGGATCCATACCCCATAAGTTGTTAAGGACAGAGTTTTGCCAGGCATTACCATGGCGTGGTAAATTTTCTTCTAATTTGAAGAGCTATAGATTGCGAAAACCTACTTTTGTACAGTTCTATTGAATATTTCCCTTCTTAAAATAACGGGTTCAGTTACTTGTAGCTATTTTTTTTCTGTTGAATGCATTGGGTCTGACTGGTATTGTGCTAAGCATTTTTCATAGTGTATATAAAAACAGAACAAACTGTAAAAGTTTTAAATTTCGGAAAGGTTAAAAAAAAGCAGCCTTTTTAAGAAATCAGCCAAATCAGTTTTTATCAGGCCTGTAAGGATAGTCTTAATGTTTTCACTGAAATCCGGATAAAGGGTACCAACCCTCTGTTCAAATTAAGTTGTATGACATTATCTTTTTGAAATACTAGTAATAGTAATTACACTAAATTATTTAATAGAAGGAAAAGTAAACTACTTTGGGTTCTGGGTTTGTTTTTTTTTCTGTCAGGATATAAGACTCCTACTTAATAAAATACTATGTAGAAAAATAGGTCTAAGCTAGCTCAGAACTGAAAACTTATCAGACATCACGGATGTAGCAATAATTTTATTTCCTTTTCTAAGGCGTAATACAAAATAAAAATACACCTATTGTAATTCCATGACAAAGTTATGGTTTAGTGCTGATTCTCTACATGAAAACAGAAAGATCACAGACATGTTGTAAAATCCCTGTGAACATTACTAACTGTGTAGTAGTAGTAACCAATAAATGATATTTTATCGCTGCTGAGGAGCTGGCATTTGCCAACTGCTGCTTTTGAAATAATTGCTTTGATAGCAGATTGCTAAACTTAATTCAAAGACTCAGGTGTAGAACCAGCTGTGTTCAGAGGTAGTGATGGTAAGGGAAAAAACTGTTAGAGAGCCTATCCTATTATGTTAACGATAATTTAATGTTAATTTTTGCTGCCTTCGCCTAGGCAAATGTGGACATTACTGGTAATTTTAAAGTACTTTCTATTTTCCATCTCTATGGAGACTTTTGGGTTTTTCAGTGCCTTAATAGATATTGGAAAGCTTGTGAAGTGACAAATAGGGACTGACATGATATTTTTATCACCAAGAAGAAAGAAACTGGAGAAATATTGAGAGAAAGCAGCCTGAGACTAGATGCCCCAAGCAGGAGGGAGCTGAAGTAGCTTTAAGTGAATCTACCCTGAAAGTACAAGGAGTTTTAGCATTCTACCAGCACGCTGCTGTCCCAGAGGGAGCAGTGGGCTTTGAAAGCAGAATTAGGAAAGCCAGTCTGACAGTTTAAATGCAAGAAAAGCTAGGGCCTGAGTCATTGGCTCTGGCCTGCTCATAACATTGTGAAGATGCTTTAAGTTTACATTTCTGTTCAAGGTCCAAGATTATTGTTATACACCTATATTGTCCTTTTACTGATTTTAATATGATATTGAAATAATGGTGTGTTTGTCCAACAGGCAGACAGACTGGGTAAATTAATACTCAAATTTCTCTTGGAGAAGGTATCTGTTTTGAGTAATGAAAGAGCACCTCCCAGAAGGAACTACAAAAATATGATACAGCTAAAGACACAGTGATCTGTTCTGAGGCAGCAACAAAACCAATCATTCAGACCATTAATCAGTGTTTACAGTTTCAGGGTGGTTGAAATAATAATAAATATTGAACAAAGAAAAATAATCAGTTTCTTTAGCTTTCTGTTTCACCAGTGTGGGGATGCTGAATAACTTTTTCTGTCCAGAGTGACAGAGACACAAGAGTGTCATGTATTGCACCTGCTGCTTCCTTAAAATTACCTTCTTCCTTCCATCAGTACAGTCTTGCAAGCAGTGTGCATGTCAGTTTAAATTTGAGAATGTAGGAGTTGTGACCTGAAAAGGTGCAAGAATTATCTCCCAGAAAACGGGGAGAAAAGTACCCACTTTTTTAATTAGAAGACTGAACACCTCATCAGCAAGGAATGAAAATCAACTCCAACTGTTCAACTTTCAAAGTTGTGTTTTTCATAAGGGAGGCTAAAAGTTTTGTAATTACAGCTTCATAGCATTATGACATACAGTGTAAAGTCTATGATATGGGAGATGATGGACTGTGATGCTCGTCTGCATTACGTCCTGTAAACACAGCTGAGCCGCTAGCTGATGTCCATTGAATGAAGAACTGCTTGTCTTGGAATTACTGGCAACTGTGCTTTAAGAAATCTAGTCTTTGTTCTGTATAACTTCATATCTAAAATAAGACTGGCAATTTATTATGTCTTTTGTGAATGCTGTGAATCCTAGATATTCTCAGAAAAAAAAAATGAGTATCGGAAGGTAAATAAGTTATGAACTTGTGGCAGATGTTAGAAAATACAGAAAAATACTATGTAATCCAGACAGCAACAACAAAGGACTTTGCAGATCAAGGACTTTATTTAGTAGCAGGCAAAAATCATAAACTTCAATCTATAAATTTAACAGAGAATTGCAGAAGAAGCAGCCAGTTTATCATAGTTTTTCATAACAATAGCAGCTTTTCCACCCTTGAGTATACAAAACTTTACAAAGCCCACAGACATCTACTGACACAACACATAAGGATACTAAGAAGGCGGGCCTAAAAAAAATCCAAAAATAAATAAGAAATGACTAAATAATCAGGAATTTAGAAAAAGAGTTTAGACTTTAAGATACAGAGTTCTTAGAGAAACTCAAGGTTAAGCAATTGAAGCAAAAATGTCTTGAGTGGTGCAGGATCAGTGCAGTAATCTGTTTCAGATAATGAAAGAGAAGGAAGTGGCATTTGTGAAAAAAAAAAAAAAATTATTATTACAGTGGCATCTCAGAAAATACTTTATATCTGTCTGTCTGATACTTCAGGTTTTTGCTTAAAGCCATGTCAAAATCTTTGGAGAGAAGCCAAGATTGAATTTCATTGTTGTTGCAGTGCTCTTTGAGACATTTCAGCATTTATTCATTATTTAAGCTTGCTCATATGTTCACTCAGAGTTATGCAACTATATGCAACTAGAATGTTACGTTTTCTTCCTCATTTTTCTTTTTCTTTTGTCTAGAAGACTATTTTTTATAGCACCCTTTAGTGGATAAAATTAAAAGTAGCTTCTTTACTTGTGGATTAGCACTATTTCTTTCTTTGTGGATCTGATAGTAAATTTTAAAAAAATGTTAGAAGGTACAAACTCCAAACAATCATTGTCCCCAGCAGAGGCAAATATGTAAGCATGTCTTCAGCTTGAACTGCATTTTTAAGTGCTCTACTGGTATGGAGTTATGACGAATTAAATATTTCTCCTTTTTTTAAAGTCAAATGTGTAGACTTTAACCAAATGGCTTTGGCCACAAATAAAACTCACTCAGCTTCATGAGTATACATTATGCATTTTTATGCAAACTGCAAACTCAGTAACATTTACAATCTGCCCAAAGACTTCCTAATAAATTAGGTCAAATTAATAGTTGATGTTATGCATACTGACATCAGTGAAATTACATTAAAGATTAATCTGACCCACTGCTTAAAATACAGTTTTGAACCTCTAGGGTTAGACAATTTGCATTATGAAGAACTGATCATGTGTTAAGGTTACTTTTGAGTATGCATGTATGTTCTGAAGTCCAATTCAAAGCTCAGATATATAAATAGATGGATTCATCAATTCTGAAAAGTACAAATTATAATAATATTAATGAACCCCACTCAGGAACAATGACAGCCAGTTTTCAAACTGGCTGTCACTGTTTTTTTGGGCACTCTGTAAAGGCACAACTTGTTGTGCACATACCTATAGTGTGAAGAATACAATGGGTGAGGTTCAGTTTGAGATAGAGACTCTGAACTGAACTCTATGGTGACTACGTATGAGGGGAGAGCAGTGGATATTATCTACCTGGATGTTGGCATGACCTGTGAAAGCATCCTTGTATCTATGCTGGGTTGTTATGGTATAACTAGGTGAATGAAAACCTGATTGGATTGTTGTGGTTCCAGAGGAGCTCATTCTCTACATGAAGGTCATTTACAAGTGTAGCTTCTCAGGAGTACTTGGACCAGCCCTGTTAGATATCCTCATGAAGGACCTAGCAAATAGTCCCTGTCTGGCATCCTTGTAGTCCCATTCTTCAGATGTTAATTACATTGTACTTTGTTTTAGTTATTAAACCGTTCTTATCTCAACCCATGGGTTTTACCTTTCTTTTCTGATTCTCCTCCCCATCCCACTAGAAGGAGGGGAGGAAGTGAGTGAGTGGCTGTATGGTACTTAGTTACCAACTGGGCTTAAACCATGACAGTCACCTGTATATTGAGGGAACTGATTATTGTACTCCACTAAGCAGAGACAATATGTGGAATAATGTGCCCAGTTTTGATCTACCCCATACAGGAAAGTTGTCTACAAATTGGAGTGAGATCAGAGGACGGCCACCAAGCTAGTGGAGGGCAAGATCACTTGTCTCAGGAGGAAAAGCTGACAAGCTGGGAGAGATGCACTAGTTCAGCCTGGAAGTTACTTGTCTAAGTATGGAGTAGATTTGGAGTTCCCGAATCAGAAGACCATATGTAGACAGTGTTATTTGAGGGTAGGGTATTTGAGACATCTCTGTGACAAATATGACATAGGAATTAGAGAAAACTTGTGTCCTTCTGGAGCAGCAGTTAGAAGCTAGCCAGGATATTACTGGACATCTATGATGAATCTAAGAGCTCATGTTTGAGCAACTGGTTGCTAGAACAGTGTCTACTAGGTAGCAATAGGACCCCTAGTGGCTAATTGGTAGTAATAAGCATACATAAAAGTATCGATGAAATAGGGTAAGTTGGGAACGTAAAAGGGAAATAAAGACCATTAGGTGGACATGCGAGTTACTAATAGTATAATGCACTGTTAATAGTAATTTATTAACAAGAAAATTTAAGAACTGAAAAAGAACAAGAATTGAGGGAACGTTTAGCCCAAAGAGCTTTTATTTCACAAAGCTATAGGCACCTGAAAAAGAAATCTAATAAGGAGGTTTCTCAGCTATAACTGTAAAGTTGTTAACTAAAATATTCTATGTGCTACCATAAAAAAACTATAGTTCATTGTGAAGCCAGGTTTCGAATATAACTTCTCATCATGCACCTCAAATTTTCCTGCTGTGACCTTTTCTTCAATGTGCCATAAGAATTTTGGAGGAACACTGAGCATGTACAGAGAATTAGTGAGGAGATGATGTCTAGAAAGTGTGAAACAAATGAGAAACTATTAATTCATAAATCACATTTCCTGTGAACTAGATTTTCGTGCACTTTTATATCTTTGAAAAGTTTTGGTACACAATTTAATAAACACATTGATACTCTGAAAACAAGAACAATATTTTTTCATCAGAGGACACAGTGTATGCGAAAATTAAATGTCTGATATTCAAACTTCTATACGAAAGTTCCAGTTGCATTATTCTTGGTATGTCAGTAATGCCTACAAGCCCAAAGAAATGCCTACAAGCCCAAAGGTATAGATATTGAATAAACGTTTCTTAAGTCACACTCTAATTCTTCCAGTTTAAGGAAAAAAAAATCAAGAGATGAGTACAGCATTGTTCCTCTTTTCTCAGTGCAAGCACTGGTGCAGAAATCTGATGGTTTCTTTAAGAGTTTTGAATTTAGCTCTAGCTAAATTTAAAGTCTCTCACATGTCCATAATGTCTTTCACCTTTGCTGATCTTCTTAGCTGATCTAGGACTTCCGATACCATTTCAATTCTTTTGTTTCTTGCCAGCTCTCTCAGGTTTACCAGCTGTCAGCTTTGGAACAGTAGATCTCATTAGAAAAGTTGCCATTCAAGGGGAGTATTAAAGAATGTGTTACCTGAACTGCCTCAGTTCTGAGAACCATGCTGTTTCTCAGGATTATGGTCTTGGTTAACTTTAAATCTCTTAAGTAAAACTAATCTTCAAGAAAATTTCCTAGATTCCTGTACAAAATTATATTATTAATTTACCATAGTATTTATAAAAGGGTTAGATATCAGCAAATGGGGCCATAATTTTTGGCTCATGTGAAATAGTACCATATGTGTTAATAGAAATTCCTGCAGCAATTCCTAGAAGATACATTTTTGAGTCCTAAGTATAATGGAGAGCAGAATTTGGAATACTAAATAAATTACTGAGCTTCAATAAACTTGGATAAATATTTACAGATAAAAATAATTCAAGAAAAGTAGGAAAACCCTACTACAATAATTATGAAGTTGTAAATTCTATTTTGATTAAGTTCAGGTAAATATTTCTTTCTTTAAATAGAATACTAAAAAATACTAAGATATAATGAGAATCATATTTAGTGGAATAAGGAAATGGTCAATGGGGAAAAATAATTTTTGGAGGTATGCAGCACAAAATCATGCTTGAACTAAACAACTTTCCTTAATCAAATAGCTAGAAAAACCCAGATTTTGCATAGCACTATTAATATTTTTCTCACATAGGCCTTCTATCATGTCTGTAACAATTTTCAAATTAAATTCAAACTAGGAGGGCTATTGGGCCCTAAGTGTGTATATCTAACATGAGGGGTTTGAGGACAGGACACATCATCTGCATACTACAAGAGGAAAAAATATGTCAGTTTTCCACAGTGGAGCAAAAGAATGAATAGATGGAATCATCTGTGTCTTTATGACTTTCAGAGCCAGAGTAATTCTTTTAGAAAATCACAGTTCTTCAAACCATTCACCAGGCCTCTAGCATATTTATTGTTGCCTATGTAATTAGATGGTTTGAAGTTTTACATTAAATTAAAAGTCATGCATAGAGGAGGCCTATAAGGATGCTGGGGAGGGACTCTTCATTAGGGACTGTGGTGACAGGACAAGGGGTTCAAACTTAAACAGGGGAAGTTTAGATTGGATATGAGGAAGAAATTATTTACTGTAAGGGTGGTGAGGCACTGGAAGTGGCTGCCCAGGGAAGTTGTGAATGCTCCATTTTTGGCAGTGTTCAAGGCCAGGTTGGACAGAGCCTTGGGTGGCATGGGTCAGTGGGAGGTGTCGGTCCTTTCCAACCCTAACTATTCTATGATTCTATGAGTCTATGAGATAGTATGAAATAGTGTGGGCAGAAGAGTGGCAGTGAGTTATGGGTATAGCCTCTTAACATAATAGCATTTATTGTAAACTAGATATTTAGAAACAGTCTGAGGGACTGAATATTACTGGAATCCATCCTGAAATGAACCTATGAAAGCTTTCATGGCAAAGCTCACAGAGCAATTGTGCATGTGTCTGAAATTTTGCTTGTGTTGCCTATTTCTTAGATCAAAACACCTTAATATCTGCATGATTTGTTCAAAAATTAATTTGCATGTGACTGACTGTGAGAAAACATATACAACAGGACACAGAAATAAAAAGGTCATTCAATAATGCACATGGTCTGCAGAGCACCTTCCATGTAAGTGTATTGCAGAAAAAGTGGGGTAGAAAAAATCCCTCTTGTGTATTCAGTCAATCCCATTATGTTGAAGCCAATTCAAAAATCTTTATTCCCCCCTTTGATATCCTCCAATCATTGCTAAATTGTTGTTACTGAAAACAATTTCTCGTGTATATGGGCTCAGTTTTCTGAATTGCAGTTATCTATAACACAACAAATTGGAGTGTATACACAACTATAACCCTATACCTACTGTGCAAAAAAAAAAAATCATTTTGAAGACATAAAATTTATTTCTAACATACTAATTTTTTATGAAAATAATAAGAATTTATAAAATTTATCTTTGTTAGTCTTAAGCAAAGGGATCTTCAGAGGCATGATGCAAATGGATAATTTCATAAGCCATTGTCAGAAGTCATTCATATTGCTTCTGGAAGGGCATCGTATTTAGTTCTCTGGCCTACAGACTGTACTACACCTTTGAGTGATTGGCAAGGTTTAGCAGAAACTGATTCAAACACAAATGTGCAAGAATTTTCAGTAGTACCTGATTTTATCATCACAATTTAGCTGAAGGAATTACTTTATTCAGAGAAAGTAGCCACAGACATAAAGGTCTGTGAGACAGAGGCTTTGGGGAGATTTGTAGTGGAAGAACATTAAAACTGCAGTCAACACTAAACCTAGCATCAGCAAATGAGTCAGAGACATAAGTAACATGTTAATTTTGTTTTCTACTCCATATACTGTTTATGCCTGTGTTTGTATGTATCAAAGGAATTTCACATCTCTGAAAAACCTTTGCTTAAAAAGGCACCTGTAATATTTACAGTACAAACATTTCTGGTAATGAGATTCTGAAATAGGAGAGATGAGGGCTAAAGTATAATTGGTTTTTTGACATCAGAGGCTCTTGGATAAATTTTAACATCTGGCACCATACTATATCCTGACAGCCCTACAGGCTTCATGGAGAAGCTCTGTCATGATTCTGTAAGCTTAAGTAATGTTTTTTGTAGCTGGTTTATTTTTGATGACTGCTATTTCTGTGATGATGAAGTACCTTTTAACTTGTATGCTTTAGACAGATTCCTGTGCCACCCTAAAAATGGTTGCATTCAAAGGCAGATATACTTTTATTGCCTCCTGTAAATAGATAATACACATCCTCTCCTACAGTGGGCCCAGGGTCTTCATTCTCCCAGTCCCTGTGTCTTCCTTCCAAGACGTGGGTGGTATGGTCAGAGCATTTGCCGGTGAAGACTGAAGGAAAGAAGTCATTAAGAACCTTATCCTTCTCCAAATCCAGGGTAGCCAGTTCTCCCGATACCTTCCAGAGGGGGCCCACATTGTCCCTAGTCTGTCTTTTATTTGCAATGTACCTATAGAATCCCTTCCTGTTATCTTTCACATCCCTAGCCAAGTTTAATTCTAAGTGGGCCTTAGCTTTCCTAACCTGGTCCCTAGCTTCCTGCACAACATCCCTGTATTCTTCCCAGGCTGCTTGCCCTTGCTTCCACATTTTATAAGCCTCTTTTTTCCTTCGAATTTTCCTCAGCGGGAAGGAATGCCATCCAGAGGGACCATGGCACGCTTGTGAGGTGGGCTGATGGCAACCTGATGAAGTTTACCCATTCCAAGTGCAAGGTCCTACGCCTTGGTCAGGGCAACCCCAGGCACAGATACAGGTTGGGCAGAGAAGAGATTCAGAGCAGCCCTGCAGAGAAGGACTTGGGGGTGTCGGCCAATGAAAAAATGAACACGAGCCGGCAGTGTGCGCTTGCAGTCCAGAAAGCCAACTGCATCCTGGGCTGCATCAAAAGGAGTGTGACCAGCAGGCAGAAGGAGGTGATCCTGTCCCTCTACTCTGCTCTTGTGAGACCTCACTTGGAGTGTTGTATGCAGATCTGGTGTCCTCAACATAAAAAGGACATGGAACTGTTGGAACAAGTCCAGAGGAGGGCCACGAGGATGATCAGGGGACTGGAGCACCTCCCATATGAAGATAGGCTGAGAAAGTTGGGGCTGTTGAGCCTGGAGAAGAGAAGGCTGTGTGGAGACCTCATAGCAGCCTTCCAGTATCTGAAGGGGGCCTATGAGGATGCTGGGGAGGGAGTCTTCATGAGGGACTGTAGTGAGAGGACAAGGGGTAACGGGTTCAAACTTAAACAGGGGAAGTTTAGATTGGACATGAAGAAGAAATTCTTTACTGTAAGCGTGGTGAGGCCCTGGAATGGGTTGCCCAGGGAAGTTGTGAGTGCTCCATTGCTGGTGGTGTTCAAGGCTGCGTTGGACAGAGCCTTGGGTGGCATGGTTTAGTGGGAGGTGTCCCTGCCCATGGCAGGGGGGTTGGAACTAGATGATCTTTAAGATCATTTCCAAACCTAACTATTCTATGATTCTATGGTTCTATGAGTAATGAGTAAAAATCATCTTTTGATAATGCCTAGTAATCTTTGCTCTGAACCTACTGTCCTGAGAGGGGTCTATTACTTTCAGATAAGTGATCTCTTAAATTAGGTGCTTACTCTTACATAACTGTTGCAGATACATTAGATGGTTAAGTGAACCTTGGAAGATAAGCCTTACTGGTACCGTACAAGTTATGTTACTTACCTTTTTCTCCTTTTAAAACTCAATCATCTGTGTCCAGGAGGTCACCAACTATTACCTCTTTCCTCCATATTAAATGATATAGTATTAATATTCTAATATACGAAGTGTTATGCCTCTACAGTTATGAAATTAATTTTTGTTTAGTTTTATTGTCATTTGCCTGTAATCTCACTCTTCTCAGTTATGTTCTGGTAATGTATTATCTTGGCATAAAACTCTGATTAGTCTAAATCTCAGTAAACTGCAAAAATTAACTTGTGATAGAAATGAGTTTTCTCTGAGTCATGCAGAACCAAATGGTCCCTCAGTAGTGGACAGGTTTATCTTACAGCAGAATAAAATAAGTATTCTGGTACTAATATTTCAGGACAGATAAAGTCTGCTATTCCAAGTCACTTCTTTTTCAGCTTCTGCAACTTTCTGAAGGAATTTCCTCCCCCAACCTCCCTTTTCACTCTGCTCTCACACTCCGATTCCTTGAACCCTTCTTCCAATGAGAACTCCTTGGTGACTGATACGAGTTAATGCTTTGGAAAATACAACACTTACTTACAAACATATCTCAAGATCACAGATACTGTGTGCTGAGCATAACTGTTTTGGTATGAAACAAAAATATTTTGTTTTGTGTGTTTTTTTTTTTTTTTTTTTTTTAAATCCAATGACAAAAAGTCAAATAAGTCCAGTACCTGTCTTTCATATTCATATGAGACACCCTTCCCTCCCCCAGGATCAAGTGCTGTAATTCCTGGATAAAAAGAGGGTGTGAGGGCTGGTGTCATTTAAATATTTTATTCCTTACATGTCCTAATGCTTTCTCATGAATTGTGGGTAGGAACTATAAGGCTCCTTAGAAAACACTATGATAGCTATGAATATATTTCTTTAGGATTTGAACTTATATTTTGCAATGAGTTCTAGAACAAAACATCCTGTAGAAGTGCCTGTACGTGCTGGCATCCTAATTAATGAATAAAAATTAAATAAATGCAGCACTAATTGTTAAAAAATACCAACCAAAAACCAAACTCTTAACCAGTAGAGATCTACATGAAAATCAGCTATGATATAAGTTGTCCTAGGTTCAGCAGTAGCAGTCACTTTTCTCCTTCTTGGTAGCTGGTGCAGCGCTGTGTTTTTGATTTTTGGCGTGGGAACAGCGCTGATAACACTAGTGTTTTCAGTTATGGCTTAGAATGTTTTGGTCTGACCAAGGACTTTCTGAGCCTCATGCACTGCCAGGGAGGAGGGGAAGCCAGGAGGAAGCAGAAACAGGACACCTGACCCAAACTAGCCAAAAAGGTATTCCATACCACGGTACATCATGCCCAGGCTGTAAAAACAAAGGGCAGAGACCCAGAAGAGGGGGGTTCACTGCTGGGTCGGGCTGGATATAGGTGGCGAGCAGTTGTATTCTCTTTCCTTGTATTTCCCTTGTCATTATTATTCCTGGTGGTAGCAGTAGTGATTTGTGTTATACCTTAGTTACTAAACTGTTCACATCTCAACCTGTGGAAGTTGCATTCTTTTGATTCTCCTCCCCATCCCCCCAGGACTGGGGGAAGAAAGTGGGGCGAGTGAGTGAGCGAACTGCATGAGGGGCTTAAACCATGACATAAGTAAACATATTTTCCTGTCTGTGAACAAATAAGGAATGCCATGGGAGTGATGGGAACATAGACATGTATGCAGATTTCTAACAGAGAAAACATGATACTGAAGGCTACAGAATTATTTCGGATTTGTAGCAGTGAAATTCTAAAGGACTACCTCAAAGTAATTCTGTTTGTTTTTTTGTTTTTGTTTTTGCTTTGTTTTTTTTTAAGAAGCTTTATTTACTTTTATTTCTTGCATGTTTCATTATAGTTTTGGAATTTTTGTAATTTTTACAGATTGCTTTCCAGCAAGAAAGCATCAGGCCAAGAAAATGTGGGCTCTTCAGCCTGGAGAAACGAAGTCTGCACAGAGACCTCATAGCGAACTTCCAATATTTGAAGGGGGCCTACAAGGATGCTGGGGAGGGACTCTTCATTAGGGACTGCAGTGATAGGAAAAGGGGTAATGGGTTCAAATTTAAATAGAAGAGATTTGGGTTATATATAAGGAAGAAGTTCTTTACTGTAAGAGTGGTGAGTCACTGGAACAGGTTGCCCAAGGAAGGTGTGAATGCTCCATCCCTGGCAGCCTTCAATGCCTGGCTGGGTGGGGCCTTGAGCAAGGTGGTGTAGTAGAAGGTGTCCCTGCCCATGGCAGGGAGGTTGGAACTAGATGACCTTAAGGTCCTTTCCAACCCTAATCATGCTATGATTCTAAGAACAGGTAGAGTTTTACCATTTTAGAGTTACTGAAGAGCGTCAGATGGTGGCAATTACTGCTCTTGCTATTGTTATACCACTCCAGCATTTGTTAAAAAAGAAGGCGAATAACATAAGCATTTAATGATATTATCAAATACAAAGCTGGCATTAATGAGACAGGACACCTGACCCAAACTAGCCAAAGGGATATTCCACACCACAGCATACCATGCCCAGTATATAAACCGGGGGGAGTTACCTGGAAGGGGCAGACTGCTGTTCAGTTTGGGCTGAGTGTCAGTCAGCAGGTGGTGAGCAATTGCATTGTGCATCACTGCTGTTCATTGCTTTTTTCCCTTCCCTTTAGTTTTATTTCTCTCTCCTTGTTATTATATTGTACTTTAATTATTAAACTGTTCTTATTGCAACCTGTGGGGTTTACATTCTTTTGATTCTCCTCTCCATCCCGCCTGGAGAGGAAGAAAAGG
Source organism: Myiopsitta monachus (assembly GCA_017639245.1). NCBI lineage: Eukaryota > Metazoa > Chordata > Aves > Psittaciformes > Psittacidae > Myiopsitta > Myiopsitta monachus. The sequence goes on from CM029927.1 coordinate 32,954,983, forward strand.
AGAGTGAGTAAGTGGCTGTGTGGTACTCGCTGGCTTTGGTTAAACCACAGCAATTGGTTTAGATATACCAGACAGTTTTCTGAAAAACTGAAATTATGTCAAATTGAGATTTGAAAACATTATCAACGTAGGAATTAAAATTTCACCCACTTTCCTCCCTACTTTCACTTGTCTAAATCCTCATAATCACAGGAAATGATGAAAGAAAAAGACATTAGGACAGAAAGAACATAAAAGTATCCTACAAATCACAAAGTGCTAAATGTTTTCTTACAGCCCATAAGAAATATAAGAAATACAAGAAATACATTGCAAGCCACAACAACAGCAAATGCATAGTATAGAACAGGAGGAGTCAAGACCACTGTTGATATCCTGTCTTTGCTTTAATGGGAATTTATATAAATATGTAAATGATCCTCCATTAATTTCATATATATATATGATATATATAAAAATATATATTCAGGCACACAAGAAAGGCTGAAGAGCCCCGGCTCTCTCAACTTCTATTCATAAGACAGGTAATCCCTCCTCCTGTTCATTTTGTGGCCCTCCTCTGGATCTCCTCCAACAGGTCCACATCTTTCCTGTGCTGAGGACTATAAAGCTGGAAACAGTACTCCAGGTGGGGTCTCATGAGAGTGGAATAGAAGGGCAGAACCACACCCCTCCATCTATTTTTGATGCTGCCCAGTTAGTGTTTTAACAAATGCTATCTTGAAGCAATGACATTAATTGTCCCCACAATTCTGCATATAGGCTTATCTGAAAATCTACTTTATGTTTGTAAATACTGTTTTTTAATTCTGTCTGGAAATATATTCATAATCAATTTATAGCTATTTACTTTACACCATCATTCTTTCAATTTAATCAGTTCTTCCCCACTTCTTTCACAGCCCCAAATTCTTAACAGAATTAAATGATTCTATGATTCTATGACTCTTCATGTAAACAAGTCATTTAACCTCTTTTCATAAGCTTGGTTTTCCATTATTGTAATTATTTTGGCATTTCATTGAACTTGTTTCAATTTAAATTCATTAATGTAGGAAACTAAAACTGTACATTACGTTCTGTATGAGGTCTTAGTGTTATGCATATCGCAGCGCTGTTTTTTTCCAGTCTGTCTTTTCTGTTTCTTCCAGAAGTGTGATGCTTTTTTAAAAAGTTTGGTACACTAACAGCTCACAATCATCTGTAGGATTTGAGATAGGAAAAGAAGTGGTAGTCTTACATTGAAGCAAAGGAGACCTGGCTTTGCTTAAATGAAAACGCTCTAATGCAAAATTGGAGTAAACGGTTTAAGGAAGCTGTGGAAGAGAAGAATGTCAAGAACAGCTTAGATGAATATCTGTCAGGAATGTTTTAAGTTTAATTCACCTGTCTCTTAGTGGGAGAATAAATTACATGACCTTTTAAAGACCCCATCATTATTATGGCTTTGTAATAAAATATATTTCTATAACATCTCAGTAACTGTTTATGAATCATGTGTTTTATTATTTACAGCAGCAAATACTGTTCTTTATTTTGAAGTAAATTCTATTGCAAATTCCTCTTCACCCCAGTTTCTCAAGGATTGAGAAATTATCTACACTTAGTCTGAAAGAGGTACTGTACTGTGACATGTGCCCACAACTGTACTTTTCAGTTATGAAAATGATAAGTCTCATGACTTTACAGGATTTTTCTATCCACACATCTCTTAGTTAACATATAATTTCTCTAGCATTTTTAATAGATGGGATCTGATGAGGGAGACAATCCCTTCCTTTGATCTATAAGCTGTGCCCTTGTTTAAGTATCCACAAAGCTGCTCAGGTATACCATGGTAGATGTTCCTACCACCAGCACAGAGACTTTTCCACAGAGCTGCTACATTCCTCCAGCCTCTCTGGCTTGTCTGAATGGCATCCCTGCCCTCAGGCATACCAACTGAACACCTTAGGTTGATGCCATCTGCAAACTTGAGAGGAACATGCTCTCTCTCCATTACCTCCTCTTGTTTTTGATGAAGACTTTAAACAAAAGAGGACTCAGGATAGACTTCTGGGGAACGACTCTAGTGAGAAGCATCTTGGCAGAATATAACCCACTACCATCAGGGTCCAGCCATCAAAATACATTTTGCTCATGTAATTGCTCACTCATCCACTGTAACAGCCTAACTCATCCACAGAAATGTTAGAGAGAGTGTCAAAACCATTGCAAGTCAGGGTGTTGGATGTGCACTCCTCTCTCCCCATCTACATATCCAATCATTTTATTATAGAAGGAAATCAAATTGGTCAGGCACAATACACCTTTGAAAAATCCATGTTGACTGTTCCCAGTCCCCTTCTTCTGCTTCTGGGGCTTCAAGGATACCGACTCCATGAATTTTTTCCAGGGATGAAAGTGAGACTGTCTGGTCTTTAGTTGCCCAGACTGACCTTTTGGTCTCTTTTGAAGTTGACTATGACATTTGCTTTGTTCTATTTGTAAGAAATGTATTCCAATCTCCACAATTTCTCAAAGATAATGGAAGGTGGTCTTGCAATGACAATGGCCATCTCTGACTTGGGTGCAGTCTGTCACGTCCTTCAGACTTTCAATTAATCCATGACTTGATCCTCATCTCCCGCTGCTGTCTTTCTTTCTTGAATCCTGCCTTCAGGCACAGATTTCAGATAACTATTACTATTTTGCTAAATTATAATTTTTTTTCTACAAAACATTTGCAGTCATGAAGGGTACTCACTACCAAAATACTTGATCCAGCACAGGACTCCTAACTTGAAGGCTCCCCCCAGACATTTTAGTTACCAAAGCATGCTCTTCGATATGCTATGAAATGTCTTAATCACAAGATTAGAAGTTTTTTCTTGCTTATTAATCCCTCTGTTTCAGGAGGAAGCACTTCATGGCAGCATTCCATAGCCTGGTGACCACAGCTGTCAATTTGGTCCATTAGATTCTTACAGCCTTATTTAAGTATCTTGGAACCCTAATTTCTGTCTGTTGTGGTTTAAGCCTCTAAACCACGCAGTTTTTCTCACTCACTCACTGATCTCTCTTTCTTCCCCCAGTCCCGGGGGGGATGGGGAGGAGAATCAAAAGAATGCAACTTCCACAGGTTGAGATAAGAACAGTTTAGTAACTAAGGTATAACACAAATCACTACTGCTACCACCAGGAATAATACAAGAGAAATACAAGGAAAGAGAATACAACTGCTCACCAAGCCAGACCCAGCCAGTGCACCCCCCAGCAGCGAACCCCCCCCCACCACCAGTGCACCACCACACCCTTTCGGGTCTCTGCCCTTCGTTTTTACAGCCTGGGCATGATGTACCGTGGTATGGAATACCTTTTTGGCTAGTTTGGGTCAGGTGCCCTGTCTCTGCTTCCTCCCGGCTTCCCCTCCTCCCTGGCAGAGCATGAGGCTCAGAAAGTCCTTGGTCAGATCAAAACATTACCAAGTAATAACTGAAAACACTGGTGTTATCAGCGCTGTTCCCAGGCCCAAAATCAAAAACACAGTGCTGCACCAGCTACCGAGAAGGAGAAAAATGACTGCTGCTGCTGAACCCATGACACCGTCTCAGTTTTCCAAGCTCCTGGCTATTTTTCTAGAAGTGTTTTGATAGCAACTGAGGCTCCAGTTGAATGATGATGTAATTCTCATTAGTTGTCTCTATTCTCAGTGAAAGAGAGGGATATGTGACATAAGAGGATTTAGTGGCACAAAAACCTCCTTAATGTAAGTTCCATATACTGTTGGGGAGAAAGGGAGGGCATAACTTCAATGAATGGGATGTATTTTGACTGTCTGGGAAATTTTGAGATTATGTTACATGGATTTCTTCCTGTCAAGGCAGCAAATAGAATTTAATTGACACACTGCCAGGATTAGACATGTCTTACTACCATTTGTGGTGTTCACTTGTTTTATTCCTGGCTTTTACTTGTAGATTTTTGGGTATTAGCTCATGACATTCTTTTTGTTACAGCTGAGGTCGAAAAGGCTTTGAACTTCTGTGATTGCTCAGCCTGGAGAAGAGAAGGCTCCAGGGAAACCTACCAGCCTTCCACTACCTAAAGGAGGACTACAAGAAAGCATTGGAGAGGGACTTTTTACAAGGGCATGTAGTAATAGGACAAGGGGGAATGGCTTTCAACTGACAGAGTGGAGATTTATATTAGATATGAAGAGAAAGTTCTTTACTGTCAGGGTGGCAAGTTACTGGAACAGAGGTTGTGGATGCCCCATCCCTGGCAGTGCTCAAGGCCAGTTTGCATGGGGCTTCATGCAACCTGGTCTACTGTGAGGCATCAATGCCTGTGGTAGGGTGGTTGGAACTAGACGATCTCTAAGGTCCCTTCCAATCCAAACCACTATGATTCTATGATATAATCATCTTATGACTCATTCAGTAGTGCATGTCATAAAGGAACACCTTCATAATGTGTTTCTTCATAAGTGTTTCTTCATGAGTGTTTCTCTTAGATTCTTTTTAACCTGTACTGTGCTTAGATAGCATTTTATTGCTGGTAATATTCTCTGCTAGTATTAACTCCTTAGGTTCTCTGAATTTGTGCCTTATATGCTTTTATCGTTCTTTCCAAGAGCATTTTGTTATGTGTCTGTTTTCACATTTTCCGTTACTGACTTTTGCTTTTCAGATTATTGAAGAATTTTTCATTCAACTACATTGGTTTCTGGCCTCCTAATCTTACCTTTCCTTTGTATGTGGATAGTTTACCACAAAGCCTTCCGTATCATCTTTTTTAGAATTATCACCTGTTCTACAAATTTTCCTTTAGACTACTTTCTTCACAAACAAGTTCTCAGGCTTAAGTTCACTTTCCTGAAGTTCAAGAAATTATTTTTCTTTACTTTTCTCAGAGTGGTGAATTTTTGAATCCCTTTTGCTTACTTTACTCTCTGCCATCAAATTTTAAATTATTATGCAGAATTAACTAAAAAACTTTTGAGATGAGTCTTGTACTTTTTGCAAGTAAAAAATAATCCCCAACCTATTCCAAGAACTCAATTGATACTTTCAGTCCTGTGAAGATACTTTTTTAACATGTATCAGATATATCCAAACTGGATTGCTTTAGAGTTGTATTTCCTGGCGCATTCCAGAGACTACATATGTTGTCTTGTTTACTCATGCCTAATTTTAAGGGGGGGGGGGGGGGGGGGGGGGGGGGGGGGAAACATCCAGACATATGTAAGTCTAATGGTAAGAGAAAATGGGCACTTGGAAATGTTTAAGTGTCTGAACACGCATTCTTGTAACTGTGCAAGTGTTTGATGGTCATATAAGGATAGTTTAAGGCTTACAAGGATCTACTATTAAAACTTTAATGAAATTAGTCTGGAAAAATCATGCATCATTAACGACATCTATCATATGGTGTGCATATGAGATCCTTGCTGAGTGGCAAGCTAGGTATGAAATACATTACCAAAGTGTTCCAGAAAGAAAAATGGGACAAAGGCCAAGCAAAATGTGGGGTAAAGAGAGAAAAGGACCCTTCTGCTTTAATATCTTCAAAATAACGTGGAAGATGGGTACTTTGTCAAAGAAACACATACTTCCCATAAGATTCATTCTCTGATAATCTAATATTTTGAGGTAAAAAGAAGTTTCTATTTACTGATTTCTATGATATGGGAGAATAGAGACCAGTTCAGCTAAAAAAAAAAAAAAAAAAAAAAAAAAAAAAAGTTTGAAATATGATTATAGTGAGCAATTATGGGTTTTTTTTCCAAAAAAAAAAAAAAAAAAACCAAAACAAACCTAAATTTACAATATATACAGTAAAAAAAAATATTTACTTTTATAGACATGCAGAAAATGTTCACGAGAACAAAATCTATGCAGAACATTTTTCCATCTGGAAAACCTTTCAGTAAAACTGTCGATGAACAAAAACGTTCACTAGTTTAGGGGCTAGCAGAACAGCAGCAGATTTAAACCGGCCATCGTCAGCCACTAACGGTCATTTCCGGAGGTGAGCAGCTCCAGAAAGGGGCCTTCAGCACCGGGGCGAGAGGACCCCGCATTCCGGAGCCTGAACTCTGAGCGGCGAGAGCCGCCGAAGGAGCCTCGAGCCCTCACCAGGCCTTGCTCCGGGCGCAACAGCTCCGCTCAGCCCACCAGGGACTGACAGGGGCCGGTGCCGGGCAGAACGGCCCCGCCCGGAGCGGGTAACCCCCCCCCAGGGAGTGCGGAAGCATCGCGTGGCACGGCGATTGGCGCAGGCAGCAGGAGCGGGCAATGGGCGGTGCGGGGCGAGGTGGGGTGGGGAGCGGTCGCCTCAGGGGCAGAGCCCGATCTGGGAGCTCTGTTCTGGCTGCCTCGGCGGTGGCGGCGTCGGCACCAGACCGAGCCGATGAGAGGGAAGGCTGCAGCGCGGAGCTCGGGGTGCAGAAAGTGCCTGCACTGCTCTTGTGAGGCGAGGATGCACAATGGGCAGGGGTGGACTCGGTGCGTACTTGCGGAGGTCGTCTTGCAGCAGGGGCTGAGCTGAGGGACGCTGTCAAAGGGCTGAAGGGTGTCAGGAAAGCTGAGAGGGAGCTGGGCTGCTTGCTCCACGCCCAAACTGTGCAGGGGTCACAAGCGTCCACCATAGCACATACAGAAGAGGAGGAGGGCAGTAATCCAGGAAGCTGCGAACTAGTAACAGAAAAAAGAACCAACAAAAAAAGGAATGAGGTGATTGTCCTGCTGTAATCAGCACTGGTGCAGGCTCAGCCTGAGTACTGGGTGCAGTTACAGGCCCCACCATTTGAGAAGAATATGAAGGTCCTTGAATGCGTCCAGGTGGGCAACAAAGCTGGTGACAGGGCTGGAAGGCATGTCCTGTGAGGAGCTGCTGAGAATGCTGGGGTTCTTTAGTTTGGGGCAAAGGAGGCTGAGGGGTGACCTCCTTGCTCCCCCAAGGACCCAAGGAGGGGAAATGGAGAGGGAGGTACTGGTCTCTTCTCACTGGGATCCATTGACGGGACGTGTGGGAATGGTTCAGAGCTGTGCCAGGGGCAGTTTAGAGTAGACATGAGGAAGCATTTCTTTACCTAGAAGGTGGCCAAAAACTGGAGCAGGCTTCCTAGGAGAGTGACCAATGCTCTATGCCCATCAGTGTTTCAGAGGCATTTGAACAACACCCTTAGTAGCAAGCTTTAACTTTTGGCCAGCCCTAAAGTGATCGAGCAGTTGGACTTGATGATCACTGTAAGTCTCTTCCAACTTAGTTTTTTTATCCTTACTTCCTTCTTTCCCTAACAGTACATGCTGAGGGAATACTGGACGACATTTCTTCCCAGCCCAGTACTAGTGGATGGGATTGAATGGGTATAGTATCCCATCACAGGCATTGGCTCTGTCACTTTGTGGGAAGGAGTCCTGTGCCTTCTGATGGGGGTGAGAGATGTAGATTGTCTTTCGATCACTTGAGCATCTGAACAGATTTGCCAAAACCAGGTGCTAACTGGATTTTGAAACTCTTCTGTGTTCATCCAGTTTATATGGGTTTCCACAGTATAGCAAAAGAGCACATCTCTGACATCAGTGAGGCTCAAAGATCAAGCCCTCAGCCTGAAGCAGGATGTGCTCCTGAACTATATGGTTGCAAATCTTTTTTATGTGGGCAATACCTGCTCATTTCCTTGTGATTTCCCCCACTCCCAACCCCTCCCCTTCCCCACATACCGGTTTCTAAAAATGCCTGAATTGTTTCTTTTGGAGAAACAAAGCACAAGAGCCTGAGAACAGTGGCACTCCAATCAGTAATCCGTCTTGCCCAATGCTCTCTCTCCAGTGGCACCCCATATGTGTCTAAAGGAGAGTATATGGGGAGTGCAGGGTCCATAGGGTGCTCATTGGCTTCAGTGCTTGGGACTGGCCTCCCTTGGGACCTGCACTGCAGATGGCCCCTCAGACCTATGTCAGAGCTAGTCATACAGAACTATATGCATAACATATCATATCTGTTCTCTTCTATTCCGTTCCATTCCATTCCCTCAGCTTACAATGAGCTGTACAATGAGGAGACCGTTATTTACCTGAAATGCCAAGGGGTTTTCAGCAGCAAAAACACTTTCAAGGACACAAGGTTACAGGTGGAAAGAGTATTTCATGTATTTATAAGGTTATTTTATTTAGTTTACCCTTAGTTTAGTTTAGCTTAGTTAATTTTAGTCTAGTTTAGTTTAGATTATATTTTCTTTTTCTAAATCTTTCAGAGAAGTGCCCTGGTGGTGGCAGAGCAGTGCAAGAACCCAGCCAGAATGGGCCGGGCAAGAGGTGGTGCTCAGTGCTACAGAGGACAGCAGCAAGTCCTGGGGCCATGCTGGGGCCACCCTGGGAGTGCAGAAGGCTGCCTCCCCCTGGATGCAGGGCACAAGGGCCACCCGCATGGAGCACAAGCCGCTGCCTTTGGGCTAGATAGTCCTAAGTGAGCCCCATGAAGGGGCTGTACTCGGCTCAGGGGAAGGCAAAAAACCCCGGGGACACTTGCTGGTCCACCCTGGGGAAAAAAAAGCCCTTTCCGCCCCCAGCTGCAGGACACGAGGGGCCACCTTCGTGGAGCATGAGCACCAGGTGATAACGAAGCCAGAATGAACCAAGGAGCCCTGAGAAGTGGTCATGCTCAGTGCTCAGAGGAAGGCAAAAAACCCCGGGGACTAGTGCCAATCTGCCCTGGGGGAAAATTCCTTCCTGACCCCAGTGCTGGCAATTGGCTACTCCCTGAGCATGTGAGCAAGACCTGCTCCTGGTCCATGGGCTGGTTATGGCTCTAAGGGGACACTGGCACTGCCTTTTCTGCCTCCACCTGGAGCCATCTTAGCAGCTTCCAGCAATAGCAAAATGCTGCTGGCCTGATCACCCCTGGGGGCAAGAACCCTTCCTGTGCCTGGGAGTGGGAGCTCCTGGCACTGGGCCATCTGTGAATCCTATATCTTATGGATAATTCCACTATCTCCCCAAAAGATGAGGATAATGATCTCCCCAAAGACTGAAGCACGATTTCTGTCCGTCCAATGAGCTGGGAGTGTGGCCCCTCCAGGAGCTGGAACTGCAGCAGAGAACCTCCAGCAGCTCTATGCAGCTTCAGGTAGTTTTCCTTTCTCAGCCCCTCCAAGTAATTCCACCAGTGCCTCAAGGAATTCCTCTTGGGTGCCTTCAGGCTGCCAGCTCTATCCTGGTAGCAAAGCTGGGCACTCTGGCAGTGGGACACAGGAGGACACTGACTTATACTGCCCCAGAGCATTGTGATGCTGCGTTGGGTTCTGGCACTATGACACGGAGGTGACGGGGCCCTCACAGCCCTGCCCACCGCAGCTCTGCTGCTGCCCCTTTGTCCTCCATCCCTTGGAGAAAGGCCTTTGGGGTGCTGGCCTCGAGGCAGTGCCTGTGCCCAGGAGGCGCAGGGGAATATCCCTGCCCGTGGCGGTCACACATTTGGCACCGTTGCTGGGTGTCCCTGTAAATTAATCTGTGTGTTCAGACTATATCAATAAAGGCGTTTATACCATGTACAGTCATTTGAATGTGGCAATCCCAGCTGTGAAAGAAAGCGGTTTTGGTTCCCTCTGCCTGAACTTTGCAGAAACGTGGAGAGCATACAGCATTTCCTCCCCATTCCTTATCAATACACCAAGTGGCATTTGCTACTACAGTGCTTATGGTGAGGTCTTCTTCTTGGAAAGAAGAAGAATTTAAGAAATCTCTTCTGCATTTTTTGCACAGGGCTTTTAGATAGTTGCTTGTGTTTATTAACATTCATGCGTCTAGTTTGGGGGATTACCTTTTGTATTACTATTCAAACACAACATTTTACTGACTGCTGCCCAATTCCATGTTCTTAATAGCTCATTAAAGTGTTTTGATCCCAATTTGGTTTAAATCACGTGGACTGCGCAGCTTTTCCCTGCAACACTCAGGAAAGACAAGTAACTGACTCAGTTGTGTAGTGCAGTTTGAAAACCCTCAGGTAAGTATCACGTAATGGTACTGTATAGAGGGCAGAGATTTAGAGTTTGGCAGCAAATTCCCCCAGCATATTTGTTCAAATCCTTGAAATGCAGAATGGCCACTGATCTCTCTCCCATAGGCTTATTTCCTGAGTGGTCTGTCGGGGGACTGGCCTCCCTTGGGACCTGCACTGCAGATAGCCCCTCAGATCTATGTCAGAGCTTGTCATGCAGAGCTGTATTCTATAGCACCATCATAGAAGACCACCAAATTTGTCAGACAGGATTTCTCCTTTGTGAAGCCCTGTTGGCTGTCACCAAACACCTCATTGTCCATGTACCTTAGCATGCTTTCCAGGAGAATCTGCTCCAAGATTTTGCCAGGCACAGTGGTGCCGAGGTGAGCAGCTCCAGAGAGAAGGCTTCAGCACCGGAGCGAAGGGGAACCCTGCATCCAGGAGCCTCAGTTCTTAGCGGTGAGAGCCACTGAAGGAACCTGCTTAGTAAGGTTCCGTGGGATAAAGCCCTGGAGGGAAGGGGGGCCAAGACTGCTGGTTGATATTCAGGCATCACCCACTACAAGCTCTGGAGTGTTGTGTCCCAACTAGAAGGAAATGCAGCAAGAGGGACAGGAGACCTCCATGGATGGATAAGGAGCTGCTGAGAAAACTTAGAAGGGAAAAAAGAAGGTTACAAAAGGTGTAAGTGAGGACAGGCAGCCTGGGAAGAATATAGGGATGTTGTCTGGGAAGCTAGGAACCAGGCCAGGAAAGCTAAGGCCCCGTTAGAATTGAATTAAATCTGGCAAGGGATGTGAATAACAGGAAGGGCTTCTATAGGTATGTAGGAGGCAAAGCACAGACTAGGAATAACGTGGGCACTCTCCGGAAGCTAATGGTAGAACTGGCTACCCTGGATTTGGAGAAAGCTGAAGTTCTGAATGACTTCTTCACCTCAGTCTTCACTTGCAAGTGCTCTGACCACATCGCACGAATCTTGGAAGGCAAATGCAAAGACTGTGAGAATGAAAACCTCAGGCCCACTAGGAGAGGACTTAGAGAGACCTCATAGCAGCCTTCCAGTATCTGAAGGGGGCCTACAGAGGTCCTGGGAAGGGATTCTTCATTAGGGAATACAGCGACAGGACAAGGGGGAATGGGTTTAAACTGAAAGAAAGTAGATTTAGTTTGGACATAAGTAAGAAAGTGTTTGCAATTATGGTGATGAGACACTAGAACACATGGCCCAGAGAAGATGTGGAAGCTCCATTAGAAATGTTCAAAGTTATTCTGGATGGGGCTGTGAGCAACCTGATATAGTGAAAGATGCCTTTTCCCACCACATGGGGGTTAGACTAGATGATCTTTGAAGGTCCCTTCCACCACAGACCTCTCTATAAGGCACAGATTAGGAAAGGACTGAGCAGGAAATTCTGAGTAAAGTCTTTGGGAAGACTTGCTGAAGAAATTATGAATGTGAAATTGTTAAAGATAATACTAAAACAGTTCTAATAATCATGCAGCACTGGAAATTATCTCCTGTTTTGTGGGATACAGTAATTTCATATCCATGGTGAAGTAATATATAGTTCAGTGACATCCAGTGCTGGCAAAGTATTGATCTTACAAAGTCAGGAGATCTGATGTGAAATATAGAACTACTGAAGGTTAGGGATAAAAGAGGCAAAGGATTATGATCAAACTTGATTAATAGAGCCACCTTTAAAAAAAAAATTAAAAAAATACAAAAAAAATTATGCTAACGAGTGTAGACTTAATGAATTAATATCCTTTGACAGCATGCCAGCCGGAAATGGAGCGACAAGTAAGCTTATGCCAAATTAATTATCCTTTCCTTCTGAGACAAGGAAATGAAAAGTAAGGGGTCACTTTCAGTAAAATGAAAACTGAGGATAGCCAGAAGTTGTTTTGTTGTTTTATTTTGTAAGATATTCAGACAGCTGTGGCCCTCATATTCAAAATACGTAAATACAAATCCTGTATGTTGACAGAAAGAAAACGAGTATTGTACAAAAATTGCAACTGAACTTGAAGAATCTAATAAGAAAGTAATAGATTATGGACGAATAGAAAATTTGAAAAAAAAAAAAAAAGCAAAAATAATTTTATTTCATTTTAAAATGTTCCAATATTCTCTGCCATGATGTTGAAAAGAATAGAATGGATGGCACAGAAGAGGCATGGCTGTATGTTTTAAGCAGGTATGAAGCCAGAATACAAATGGAGTGCACATCTAGATCTACAACCATGAGACATTCCTTATGTTATGTCTATTGTGTAAAATAAAAAGAACCAATATTAGTTACTGACTTTGTAATCAAAGACTTATTTACATCAGTATTTTCCTTTAGTGGTAGACAGAATTTGTCTAGACATAACCCCTGGATTTCGACTATCACTAAAGTCAAAGGTGTAGGTTATTTGCAAAGTAAACTTCATTTTACTTGTGTTTGTGTTTCTTTTTTCACATGATTTTAATTTAGAAGCGCAAAACCAGTATCCTGAATGCTGTCGGACTTCTACTTATGGTAGATGGGAGGTGTCACTGAAGATGAAGACATTTGGAGAACAACTGTATGACCCAAGTATGACTCATAGTCGCTTGCTGCATGTGAAGAAATGGTCATGGATATTTTTTTTTAAGTTTAGCTTTGTGTCTTCACACGTGCTCCACCACTTGCTCTCATTTTTTTTTACCTTCACATTTGCCCTTCTGCTGGTGTCCAAAAAGCCATGAATGAAAGCTATGAGATTCATGGAGACTGTTTAAATACGGGTGGGAGAAGAATTTGGGTTATTTTGTACTCTTTGTGTTTGCAGTAAAGTGGTTTATGGAAAAAGAAAATAAAAATAAAGTATTATTTTCACTTTGTTCTGTGAGTTATTTTTTCATTTACAATTCAGGATAGAAGTTGTTACTGGGAAAAAAAAATCCAATCTGGATTCTTATGTTCCTTATGCACTTATGAATATTAGCAGTTATGTAGGAAATGCTACTTTATTATTTCAAACTTTATAGGCCTATTTTTTCTCCTGATGAGATTAAAATTTCTCAACACAATTGTGGAAACAAATTGAACTCATATTATTTACATTTGCATGCATTTTCTGCTTTAATTGGCAGAAAGATATTTGAAGTATAGGTCTGCATATTATATTATCTATTGATGTCTAATAACCTGACACATAAAGACAATGGAAAAGTGGAAATTTAAGAATGATCTGAGAATAATTTTCTGCGCCACTGTCTGCAAAAAAAAAAAAAAACAAAGCCAAGAAATACCACTTGATTACTTCAAAGTGAAAGAACATGGTGAAGATTATATTAACACCCAAGTACGTCTCTTTTTTCAACAGAAGCAGTAAACTGTCTGCCACAAAAGTTAATCAACAGGGAAGACCACTCTTCCCTTATTGGAAAACAGAGCTGCAGCTTTTTGATAAACTGATTAAATTAGGTTGGAGAAAAACATATATCCCTTGTGTATCACTTCCCTAAAATACATTATGCTTTAATTAATTGCTAGCATCTAAGAAGGAACATTTCTGGTTTTGAATATACCAACAAAATAGAAGAAGGCACTTATTCTCTCTTCAATTATGCCTACACCGATGCAGCTACAAATTCTACTCTGCTGTTCATGGTTAATTAATCTATTATCCTCTTTGCTTCTCCATCTAGACTGTTCCCAGGCCCTAAAATGTCATATTGCTAACATGTTTGAGTCTGCTTGTGCTGCACTGAAATGCTTTCTGCAAAAGGAGTTGTCTTGCATGACAGAAGAGATCTGATCCAGAAAAGAAGGTCTAAAGCCAATAGAGAATGAATTAGGAAAAATCCTGAGGAGGGTAACTGCAAACAGAATACATAGCAGGAAGTTTAAGTGTGTGTGGTAACATCAGGATCTTGTCTCCTATCCAGTCTTCTAATTAGTCTTCTAACTACATTTGTAAGGGATACACCTCAGCTTGGCTGCCTTAGCTTTGATTGTGTCTGCCTCAGTAAGGACTGGAGCATACATTTTCATGCCAGCAAGTTCTTGGAATAATGGGATAAAAAATCTGGCATACCTCGTCCTTGGTGGTAGATTCTCTGAAGAATCAGGCTGGAACACAACTAGAGCAAGGAGTGAATCTGACGAACACTGGGAAATATGAGTGCATCATCAGTATATAGGAAATTTTTGAGCACTGCCTAGACAGCTGATTTGTAGGTGTATAGCCATATTCAGCAAACAAGGATGTTCTGATGCTGATAGTAATAGTAAGGAATTCTATGAGGCTACCTAAAAATCTTTTTTGCATTTGCCAGCTATCCAGTCATACCTTTGCATTTTATAAACACGTGATATGTATTTAGAACTAGTAACCTGCTGTAGATTTCGCTGCTAGTAAATGCACAATTATACATGGTGTTAGAACCATAACGTGCCTAGCACTATCTAATACAGATTGTTATTTTCTCTTCATGCTGCTCCATTCAGAAATATAGATCATAGAATCAGAATAGTTAGGGTTGGAAAGGATCTTAAAGATCATCTAGTTCCAGCACCCCTGCTGTGAACAGGGACACCTCACACTAAACTACTGTTATCCAAGGCTTTGTCCAGCCCAGCCTTGAACACCGCCAGCGATGGAGCATTCACAACTTCCCTGGGCAAACCATTCCAGTGCCTCACAACCCTCACAGTAAAGAACTTCCTCCTTATATCCAATCTAAACCTCCTCTGTTCAAGTTTTAACCCTTTGCCCCTTATCCTATCACTACAGTCCCTCATGAAGAGTTCCCTCCCCAGCATCCTTATAGGCCCCCTTCAGATACTGGAAGGCTGCTATGAGGTCTCCACACAGCCTTCTCTTCTCCAGGCTCAACAGCCCCAACTTTCTCAGCCTATCTTCATATGGGAGGTGCTCCAGTCCCCTGATCATCCTCGTGGCCCTCCTCTGGACTTGTTCCAACAGTTCCATGTCCTTTTGATGTTGAGGACACCAGAACTGCACACAAGACTCCAAGTGAGGTCTCACGAGAGCAGAGCAGAGGGACTAGGATCACCTCCTTCAACCATGCTCCTTTTGATGCAGCCCAGGATATGGTTGGCTTTCTGGGCTGCAAGAACACACTGAGGCTGACTCATGCTCATTTTCTCATCGACCAACACCCCCAAGTCCTTCTCTGCAGGGCTGCTCTGAATCTCTTCTCTGCCCAACCTGTATCTGTGCCTGGGGTTGCCCTGACCAAGGTGTAGGATCTTGCACTTGGCATGGTTAAACTTCATCAGGTTGGCATCAGCCCACCTTAGAAGTGTGTCAAGGTCCCTCTGGATGGCATTCCTTCCTTCCAGCATATCAATCAAACCACACAGCTTGGTGTCATCAGCAAACTTGCTGAGGGTGCACTCAATCCCACTGTCCATGTCACTGACAAAGATGTTGAACAAGACCAGTCCCAACACCAATCCCTGAGGGACACCACTCATTACTGGTCTCCAGCCGGACATTGAGCCATTGACCACAGCTCTTTGCATGTGGCCGTCCAGCCAGTTCTTTATCCACTGAGTGGTCCATCTATCAAACTGATGTCTCTCCAGTTTAGAGAGAAGGATGTCGTGCAGAACAGTGTTAAATGCTTTGCAGGTAGATGACATCAACTGCTCTACCTATGTCCATCAGTTCTGTAGCCCCATCACAGAAGGTCACCAAATTGGTCAGGCAGGATTTCCCCTTAGTGTAGCCATGCTGGCGGTCACCAAGCACCTTGTTGTTTTTCATGTGCCTTAGCATGCCTTCCAGGAGAATCTGCTCCAAGATTTTGGCAGGCACAGAGTTGAGACTGACTGGTCTGTAGTTCCCTGGGCCCTTCTTGAAAAGGGGATTATATTTCCCTTTCCCCAGTCGTTGGGAACTTCACCTGACTGCCACGATTTTTCAATTATGATGGACAATGGCTTAGCAACTTCATTTGCCAGCTCCTTCAGGACCTGCGGATGAATTTCATCAGGTCCCATGGACTTGTGTGTGTAAATGATGAATTCAATGAGGAGATAATAACAAATTATATCAGATAAGGAGATTACAGAATAAAATAAGCAGAAATCTGGACAAAAATCTAACAGCCAAGAGGAACAATGGTACTGATTATGCAGATGAGGAAGAGAAAGTGTAGTTAGTAAATTTCCTGCCAACCTTAGCTTTTTATTTACCAACAGAAAGGATGAGGAAAAGTTGTAGGAAGAAGTAGAATTCTTAATACATAATATCCGAACTCAGTGTGATGAAGACTGATAGATTTATTTCACTTAATTTTAGAAATAAATTAATTTGCCAAGCTATCTGTATCTAGTGCCACTGAAAACAGTCTGCTACTTGTAAGATAGCAGCAGTGGACTGGTAGACATGATATAGGAACAACCTTGCCCTTCTGAGGCAGCAGCTGGAGGTCAGCAAACAAGGGCACCAGAACTAATACTAGATTGATTACTGAAGTCTCTGCAGCAAAGTTATGCATTAGGCAGTAATGGATGAGGCTTTTAATGGTCTGATAGCCTATTGCATTTTAGAGAACTCAAATCTGGGTGCAGTGGACTTCTGGGTGTCTCCTAGCTCTGATAAAGTCTAGTGGGTGGCATTTTTGTACTTAGCTGATATACAAAAGTGTTTGGATAGTGTACAGTCTTTTCTTTAATACAGCAAGTCTGTTTTTTGCTTTTGATAACCAGTAGAAATACTGTTTCTGTCAAAGATCTAATTGAATTCAATCACACTCAGTTAAATATGCCTGGCTGGTGGGAAAGCAGTGCTGATACTGACTGTGCTTCCATTAATTTTTTTTAACCTATCCTCCCTGTTTTTATCAATCCAGCACATGTGAGTATCAGACAACTATGACTTCTGGTCCTGTAGTTCAGCTGGATGTACTTTCAAAACAAACTTCAAAAATGGGTCATACATATATATAGTGATTAGCTGTTCATCATTAATTAATATATCACTACATTGACTAGATGACCAATAACAACAGTGGGATTGCAGGCACCTAGCTCATATAATACTTAACCACATGCTGATAAATGCATTATAAATGCCTAGGTGTATAAACCTCTTGACATTCGAAGTAGTGCCCGAGGGCATCCAAGACACCTGTCCAGAGATGGCAGAAATAACAAGACAGTTAACTAAAGTCATGGTCAATTAAATGAGGATATCTTAAGGTGAAGCATCAGTTTTCCATTTACACAAACAAGTCATGCTTAATAGAGTCTGAAGATCTATTCAGCTGAACACATGCATCTTAGACGTTTCTGGGAGTATTTCTGTGTATGTAGATACAACCGGATTCTGGGGTTCAAAATGGATGAATGACCTTTTTATATACTGAAAGGAGATATGGAGGCTAAAAAAGAAAAGAGGGGGTTTATAGGCTTAACTGAAATCACTAGGGAAAATTTTGGAAATTTGAAAGTAGGAGTAACTTGGATGAGAATAATTTTGAAATATAAGTTTTCCCAGTTCTCATAAAAGGAAGAAAGCAAGAACAACCTAATGACAGTGGACAATAGATTTCTTTAGACTCAAAGGAGCTCTGGGAAGCAAGGTCCCATAGGAAGAAAGTCTAGGGAATAAGATGTGTTAGCGAACTGGTGATTCCTTAACAAAACAATATTAGGGACACAAAGGCAAAGAATTGCTGTGAAGAAGAATGAGATGAAATGTAATGAGATTAAATGGAGTAAAATGTAGGCTCTGACCTTAGAGTAAAGAAAAAAAAAAAAAAAAGGCCCTCAGAAATTAGATAGTAGGCAAAATTATTGAAGAAATAGATTTGATAAATAGAAATAATGAAAGGCTAATAATTATGAATTGAACTGTAGCAAAATATTCACAAAGTCAGAAAGGCTGAGCCACAAAATGAGGTACTTCAAGCCAAGGACATCACAAGAGAATCAAAAGGTCTTTCTTAGTGTATTAGAATACAAAAAACACCCAAATAAACCAAAACCAAAACTGCTATACAAGATGATCCATTAGGCAGTAAGGAAGCAAAGCTATTGAAGATTATCCTGAATGGCTGAAATGTTGAATGAGTTTTCACTTTCTTGAGACTACTTTTAATTGTGATTAGATAGCTAAAATGGCAAGGGGTTCCGAAGTATAAATGCAGAAAAAAAAAAAAGTAAGAAAGTGCTTTGGTAAATTTAAGAATCTCAAATCATCTTAATGCGATTAGTTCACAATTCAAAGACAAAAAAGGAATACAGAATGATAAAGCTAGTGCCTATTTTAGAAAAAAATATAAAGGACTGATAACAAACACCTGCTTAAATAGACCAATTCATACTTAATCTCCTCCTACAAAAAACCACAACAGGGTTTTCAGGAAAATAAGAAGAAATGTAGTTTATATTTTGAGTTTATCTGTCAGTGTTTCTCATATGTGATCTAAGATACGGAATTTACAAAACTTATTTTAGATAAACTTCTAAAAGGGCATAAAACTGAGTAATCACTCAGAGTAGTTTTCACAAACATGTTGCCAAGGTCTTTCTAATAGAAAACAATCTAGTGGTTATAGTAATTTGCAGTATTAGTAATATTGTGCTGTTGGGAAGAAACAAATGTTCAGCTCACATATATATATACAAATACAATTATTATTGAGACATATATACACTGTATCGAGATTGTACTGAATACCTGAAGAGGGCTGAAGGCAAATAATTTGAAAATGCTTTCAGGAAAACAAAAATTGATCAATGGAAGCTTAGGAAACAAAAGACAAAAATAAGACCTAATATGTTTTAAATAAATGAAGGAGCTGTTAAAGTAGTAGTAGTTAATTATTTTCTCTGAAGAAGACAGAAGTTGCCATCAAAATCAATCACTCCAAGAGGTATTTAGTTTTGACATTTAAGGGAAACCTCATAATCAGAACTATCATTAATCAGGAAATTAGCTTGCCCAGAGATGTTATAGAGTATCCTGCAGGAGACACATTCATACATAATAAAATGGAATAGGTAAACATCTCTGAAGAATTGTTCAGATATAGTTGATAGTGAATTTAGAGGCAGGGATGCATCCTACATCTCCTTCATGCATTGCTTTCCATTCTGTGTATCAGCAAAGCAGATATTCTTATGTGCCTCAGTTCACCTCACGTAATTGGGTGGAACAAGATTTACTGAAGCAATGTTACAGAGATGAATTGTATGTTGGTAAACTTCTTTGACATCTCAGATGAAAACTGCTGCATAAGGGCAAAATATTATATTGTATTTCTAACTCCACAAATCACAGACATTTTGGAATGAAAGCAAACTGTAAACAAGGTCATCAGGCTGATAATCTTTGCAGACCTTTCTCCACTCTGTCAACCTTATTTAGAGTTTACTCAGTGTGTGCATTTGGGACTGCTGAGTTTCAAGAACAGTTCAAAATAATCTTGCTGCTCCACAGTAGGTGTTTGTTGCACTGTAATGTTTCTTAAATATTATTGAAGAAAAACACAAAGGTTTGGCTATTTAAGTGTCAGATTTTCCGCTGAAGATTAACAGCTTTCAAAAATGGATAAAAGCAAAGAACATAAAATAGCATCACTGAGAATAAAAATGTAGTTAGTTTCTTATAACTTCTGAGCTGATCAAAGATATGTAAGTGTAGAAAATAATCTTTGTTCATGAGAAGCTTGATGGATAATGTAGAATCATGAATAATACTGAAACAAAAATCATACTTGTGGGTATTCTAACAGAAAATATTCTCTTATATGTTCTTTCCACACATTCTTACAGAAAGAAAGAATAATAAATTTCAGTTAGTCAATTAGAATTAGTGCTTATTTGCAATGCATTTGTTTTCAGGCAGGACATTCAATAGCATGAATCCAATATAAACAGTAACAGATGGAGGAAGAAGTTGCTATGACCTCAGAGAAGAAAGTAATGCATTAAAGAAGCAATGGCAGTAAGATCCTTTTCATGCAATCTGTCTTCGTAGTTACAGAGCAAAATACATGATCCTATGATTCCTTAGTAGCAGTTTTGGTGATAACATTTTTATCAGGGGACAAATGCTGCCAGTTGTGTTCTTAACCAAAAATAAACGGTACCTCTTTTTTACATAAACATTCTTGCTTAATCTCATCGAACTTAGCACAGTTCATCAGCTACTAAGATGTCTAATGGCAATTTTTGTCTTTTTTTGTATGCGATTCCATGAAAATTCATATCATCCCATAAAGATGTTCCATTATACACAACGCTAAAATATTTTGGTTTTTACCAAAATGCTCTAAGGTCTTTCTTTTACTTGAAGTATGAGAACAACAATTGCTGGTTTTCACTTCTTCTAAGTGACAAAAAAAAATGATGGCTCGTAACTGGATAATTTAGTGTCATAATTAATCTTTCTGATATTTCTCTTTGCACACTTACTATCAGAATGTTAATAGCTGGAGTTCTGGGAATGCATTATAAACTTTTTAGGGAAGGCTGGAATTTCCTATCACCTTTTTTTTAAAGCCTTATACGTGCAAAAAAACCCACAAAACCTGGACCCTTCTCATTAAGGAATTAGAGGACAACTCATTTCTCTGGGCTTTTAAAAATCTCTTATTCTAGTGGAATAGCTTCCAAATTTTAATCTTTGGTGGCTTTTTTTTTTTAAGTTTTTCGAAAATACAAAATAATCAGTGAAATGGTCAGGGTAACATACAAAGCACAGTTGCTGATATGCAGCCTTATATTATTTTGAACTGGCTATTTATGGGAGAGTGTACTGTTAAACTCAAGGTAGATGTTTAGCAACTATAATATACAAATGCAGTTTTCTCCTCATGAAAAATAAACCACAAATCCTTGATTTTTTATTAACTCCAGTATTACAGATTATTCCCAATCCCTGAAAACAAGACCCAATTTCTTCCAGACAAGAACTATTTCGATTCGAACTGAGACTCTGTCCTGTTTCCACTCTTGCCAGCACCCTTACTGACTGTCTCTGATTTGTCATATGAAGTAGTTTCCACATAGGCCATTCTGCTGAATGATGATTTGCTTTTGAACTTTCAAAGACTACTTTCAAAGACAAGGAAACAACTGTGGAAGATTTTTGTGTTCAATGAATTTTCTTTTTGGTGCCTTAATACAGTGTTCATGGTTTTTAGATGTACTTGATATAAACTTTTTTTTCTGAATAGCTCCTTTGCAATAATGTAGTCATCTGTAAAAAACATCTATTGCCTTATATATTTTTTCATCAAAAGTAGTTCTTGGGACCTAGGGTATCTAAGTGTAGCCTAAAGGCCAAGAGTAGTACACAGGTTCTGGGTCATCCTGCTGAGACTTCATCTGTACTATTTATGCATTTAAAAATTCAGACAAATTTTAGAGAAAAAGCTTGGATATAGGACTGGGGTATTGCATGACACATTTTATTTAGAAATTTTAAAAGCTGTGGTGTTCTTGCTCCTGACACAATGGCCAGATTATCTCACAGATTATCTCAAATTACTACTACACCATATTTATAGTGGCAAAAGCTTACTTTCAGATGATATCTAAACTCCTTTATTGCATTAAGTATATATACTTATATATTATATATTTAGCTATATAAAATATATATGTAAGGATTTTGCCATTTTATTTGAAGCAGATGCTCTACAATTAAGCTTGTATTAACTGCAGAGAGGTGAAAGCAATGTTCCTAAATCCTAAATATTTCATAATTTTCCAAGGTGCTTCTTCAGTCATAATCTGTGTATTATCTCTTACAAAAACCTGAATGCTGTGGAATCAGATTTGCAAAACTGCTGTAAATAATTTGTATTTTTATTTATTTTCTTCATATCTTGGTCTTAATATTCTTAAAACTGGAAAAAGTTTATATTGTTTCAAATTACAGTGACTTTTAATACTTTTTTTTGTCTTTAGCACACTGTGAACTTTTAACACAATAAAGGCACATAATACAAGATTTTTCACTTCTTTAATATATCGAGATTTTGTATTGGAGTTGTGTCCTGGGTTCAGCAGTAACAGTCATTTTTCTCCTTCTTGGTAGCTGGTGCAGCGCTGTGTTTTTGATTTTGGGCCTGGGAACAGCGCTGATAACACCAATGTTTTTAGTTATTGCTTAGTAATGTTTAGTCTGACCAAGGACTTTCTGAGTCTCATGCTCTACCAAGGGAGGAAGGGAAGCCAGGAGGAAGCAGAGACAGGACACCTGACCCAAGCTGGCCAAAGAAGTATTCCATACCACAGCACATGCCCAGGATGTAAAAAACTAAGGTCAGGGATCTGGAAGAGGGGAATTCACTGCTGGGTCGGGCTTGGTATTGGGTGGTGAGCAGTTTTATTCTCTTTCCTTGTATTTTCCTTGTCATTATTATTATTTGTGGTTGCAGTAGTGGTTTGTGTTATACCTTAGTTACTGGACTGTTCTTATCTCAACCTGTGGGAGTTGCATTCTTTTGATTCTCCTCCCCATCCCCCCAGGACTGGGGGAAGAAAGCAGGGGGAGTGAGTGAGCAAACTGCATGAAGGGCTTAAACCATGACAAGTTGCAAACCCCTAAAGCTTTCAAATGCTGCTTTTAATAGAGTTAATTTGCATAACAACAGTACTGCACAATTCAATTTATTTTAAAAGAGAAATTACCAAAACTTTTATTTTAGATGTGAAACATTTTAACATTTGACACTATTGTCAAAACCTCTGCTCATTATCATCATGAATAGCACTACTTTTTTTCCTTTCCTTTTTTTTTTTTTTTTTTAACTTCTTATGCTAGCAGTGACTTGGCAAAGATTTTTTTTTTAATCTCAGGCTCTCAAGATCATGTATTCTATGTCAGTAAGTAGTGTAAGTAATAGCTTTTTTTTTGCAATCATAATACTACATTACATTTTAAGGTCAATGTAGATTTGAAAAATTTAATACAGGATAGAAGAAAATAGTCGTTTCCTTAGAGCTGTTTGCAGGTACCTTTGAATATAGTATTTAACTGATTTGGAAGGTGCTTTGAGATCTGTCCTCTTATTTTAAGCTTTGGAATTATAAGCTTTCAGTTTGTGTTTACTTGCCAGAGTAAATGGAATTATCACCTATAAAATAAGGAAAGCATTTCCTTGCTCCAACATAGGTGTTTGTGTTATTCAACCATTACAAAAAGAGAAAAAAAAAAAAAAAGTCCCTTTGTGAAGCTAGATATAGGCAAAACAGAAACATGTTTTTCATTTGGAAAAAATATTTGTTTTTAAAAAGAGTCTCACAATTATGCGTACTCAGAGCAGCTCCTTTTTGTTCTCAAAACAAATGCTTTGATTAGAACTACTGGAACTACTCAGACTTTAAATAACAGTCGCCAGGTCTGAAGCCTAATCCAGCAATGTCACAGCCTGTTCCATGAAACGCACAGGTTAGTGCTTGAAAGGTGTAACAAAGATGATATATAAGGAAAAAATGTTCAGATAGAATAGGTTGATCATTATTAAGGAGAAAATGGCTGAGAGAATTCTTGGAGAAAATGGACTTGAAGGGCATATCAGAGATAGATGACCTTTCCAGTAGAAGGGTAAGGGTGACATCAGACTGCTAAAAAAGGCTACAGAAACATGGATGAGTGATGAGCAAGTGGACAACAGTCAAGTGAATGCTAATTATGAAAAAATGAGAAAAAATCATTTAGAGGAGCTACATATTGAAACGTAAATATAGCTTACATTTAACATGGAAGATTAAAAGAATATATGACAGTAAGGGTGTGTTGAAAGCAAGATGTTTGAAATAAGTGGCTTTTGAAGAAATTTAAGGAGGCAGATGTGTAAAATATACCAGTAGTCCCTCATAACGTTCACACCTTAGTGAAATGTGTTCTGTATTCGAATTTTTGTATTGACAGGAATAAAACTGGATGCATAAACTTGTAGGTAGGATTTTTTATGTCTTATCAACTTCATAAATTTAAGCCCACAAAATTCCTAAATTGCATAAATAATTAGATTTTGATGGACAATTGGCCTGGCCTTATCTTGAAAAATTTTGCCTAACCGTCATGATAATATACAGCAGTCAAAGGTATGGTTCTTCCATTTAAAATTCTAACTTATAATTATTAGCTGTCTCCTCTTTCATTTCTACACTACTTACTATATGTATGAACAATTTTCAGGTTGTTCTCTATTTTTAATTTGACCTTTTTCTAACTTTCTTCACTTCTCAGTTTTGAGTTCTGACTCTTTTGTCAGCACCAACATGTTCCAAGACAAGTATCTACCACTTGTAAATCAGGTATCTATAAATCAGGAGGCCTAGGAAAAAATTCAATCTTTTTGTATTTTGCAGGAATCCAGCCTGACCAGCAGGTGCTGCTCCAAAGGGCGTATGACCTCTGTAAGTGTTGAATATTCCAGCCAGATAGTTTATATTTTTTGTGCCTGTGTCTTAGACTCCCTAAAGAATTTCAAATGATGGTATATATATCAACCAAATCCCAGCCCTAACCAATCTGACATTAATTCACCTTGCTCCCAGGGAAACATCTTTGGTTCACTGCTATTGCACACAAGTGTGTGGCTAGAGTTATGCCCTACAGTATCCAGGACATCTGCACAAGTCTGCCAGATGTGGCACAAACCTGGCGGGAGACGTGCTTCTGTGGCAGGAGCTGGAGGGTTGGCAGGATATCCTAGGTATTTTAGATTTCTGTATTCAGATACTAGCTTGCTATGCATGGGCAACAGAATTGAGTGTCTGATGGCTGAATTGTGTTCCAAACTCAATTAGTTGCGTTGCTTAGGTGCCTTGTGACCTCGCTAGGCTTTTTGGTATACTCGCATGTAAACATCCAAAGTTAGGTGTTTTTATCTTCCACTGAATGCTTAGCTTTTCTGCCAGTAACTCCATTTAGTATTGCAACAGAACACATAATTTCTCACCTACAACTTAACAAGCAACTGTTTTCTGTATGCTCTTAAAACCAGCTGTTTGAAGGAGGCTACAAAGGGGGCTCATGCAGGAAAAAAAAAGAAAACATCTTTCCACTGTTAATTCCACTTTTAAACACTGACTTTTCTTTGTTTTATGAAGAGTCAGTGTCTTCACAGTCTTGTACTTTGGATGTCACCAATTGGTTTTGAAAATGCAATAAGAAAATATTTAAATTCTCAGGACTCTCCCATGAGCACATTTTCCTACCCAGGTCTTTTACAGTGATTAGCTATTTGCCATATACTATAAAAATTCAGCAATGGTTTTAGAAATTTTGATATTTTTAGCCCTAAGTCCTCAATGACAAGAATGACAGCTTCATAATCCCCCCCCGCCCCCCAAAAGAACAAGAGCCTATTGAAAAATAGGTTCCAGAAGGCAGAGAGGAATATTTTCAATCATTGAAAACGCCTGAAGTTCTAATTTATATATGAATGCATATATATTTATATATCCTTATTGAAATAAATGACAACCAAACGCTAATGGCTGTGATGTGTTTTCTCCTTACTCCCTCTTTATCTCTGAAGGATTGCAGGGTAGCATTATGTTTAATTATTTTTCACACGCTTACTCTTCTGGGACCCAATCAAAGAGAGCTTATGTCTCTAGGCTTAAACAGTGAATCTCTGTTAGCGTTAATGGAGCCTTGACTTCCCCATCAGTCAAGCTCATGACTTCCAAAGCGTAAGATGTTGCTAAACAGCACTGCTGGGCTGCAGAGGACTTTGCTGTGGATGAACCTGCCACAGTGGCAGGAGGAGAAAATATAATGTGTACGCATCTGGTTGAACCTGATAGAAAGGTAGGCCGAGGGGCCTTGTGATTTTTTTGAAAAGTGTAAGGAGTTAACAAGAACAGGACTGTTCTTCCTTCTCAGAAACACAAGTAATTGACTGCTAGAACTGCTTCTGTTGCGGGTATTGATCAGTGACAGTTAGAGATGTTCTTTACAACCACTTGTCCTGTGAGGCCTAATTAACAAAGGCTGGTTTGCTGAATTAGATAAAACTCAATGTCCACTGAAATTAATGTGACACTGTCTAAGCATCCTTCAACTATTAAAGGAAAATAAGGTTTAAGTGGAAGAAACAAGGGAAGTCCTGTTAAGGGCTAAAACAATTGCGACTGGAAAAGTGGATTAAGACAACAGTTTTGCAAGGACAATGCAGAGGCACAAAGACACTTTCTTAAAGAGTTCTTTCTTTTTCTCCTTGTATTTTTAATGGCGTTTATGCTATTTACTGCTACTATCTTCTTTTTTTATTTTTTTTTCCTGGCGCTTTACCACTCAGCATATCTCTGGATATTACCTTGCTGGTCAAGAAATTGGGGTTCACTATTTTGCATTTTGCTATAAAAGTAGCATGAGTAATTGTAAAACAAAGAACATGACTCTGGAAGAAAGATGACACTTTAGCAAGAAAAATGGGTGTCATGGAGACAGAACAGTTTCCTTTGGCCCTCCTGTCAGATCATAGTATTGAGTCCTTTTCTTTACCCTGAGACAAAATCAGTGAGACAGGTTTTCCTGAAGCCACCAACGCAAGAACTTTCGGCTTCAAAGTCCTAGATTCCCAGCAGAACTAGGAGACTAAGTCTGTGTTTAACCTGCAGGGCCAGTGTGGGTTGTGAGTTCTGCAGCCTTATTCCCCACATCAAAATAAATCAGCTTTCAAAGGAACCTAACCAGACAAATTAATCACAGCCAACAAATCCTTCAACTAGATACTTAATAAATCCACTTAATAAATAATGTTTATGTCACAGTGCAGTACAGGATCACTGCAGAAGAAAAGAAGAAATTCAGTGTTATGCTCATATACTCAGTTCAGAACAGGTTCTACGTGAGCTATTAATTATCTTTAATGTGAGCTATTCAGTAGTGTATGTTTTCTTAGATAGACTTCATATTTTGTAGCCCACCCATTTTCACATCATCTCTTCATATATAGACTGTTTATTTTCTCAGCTAAATTTTCTATCTGTGAATTAAATCAGGGTATTTTTTTTCTCAGGTACATATTTGCATTCTTTTAAAACATGGAGTCTTTTATTTTATTTTTTTTTCAAGTGTAGTTTAAGATAACTTCAGTGTATATTTGGCCAAACATATATTCGGTATTTCCAGATTTCCCATTTTCCAAATTTCTGGAAATTGATGTCACGTTACAACAATTAAAGCATATGAATATATGTACAGTGCCTTTCTAGATACTTCTTATTTAATTCTTAACATTTCTAAATTTTTGGTAGTTTTAAAGGTAGTTGTTAACTTATTTCATTTAATTTTAATCAGGCTACAGCATCTGGAATCCTGAGATTGTTAGGTTCCTTTTCCCATGGATGCTAAGAGTCTTTAGAGGTAGATACATCTTAGGTCTGCCTGGTCAGAGCCATATGCCCTGAATCCCAGATGGTGAATTATCCTGCTGTCAGGGACAAATCCACAGATTTACTGAACAAGGGGGAGGGAAATATACACTTATATTCATGTGCAGAATCAGACAGATTATTTATAAATTTAAGTTGGTGTAAATACTCAAGCCTGAAGTAGACCTATAAGCTGAAACCCTATAGGCTGAGGATGAAGGAAGTATTGCTGCAGGAATACTCTGGCTTTGGAGCAGACTTTGATAACCATTGACAGCACCTGAAGTTTTTATTGTACTCCAGGGAAGACTGTGTGGCAGAATGTCCCAAAACCTCATGCTTTCAGAAGTCAGAATTTTTGAGGCATACACAGGGTAGACCCAAAGTCTACCAGCTATAAACTAGACTCTTTTTCTCTTCTTTGTTTTGGTGACAGTCCATGAATTCTGAAATGTCTTAAATGATACTTTATCTGCCAGTTTACAATAATTGCTTACCATCAGCAAGAAACTTTGAGAGAGGAAGGAATAAATGTCTTATGATCTTCAGGGTGCAATAAATTAAGAGTAATGCAACTTGGAAATTGAAATCTGTCATAATTAGCCACTCTCAATACTTTTTTTTTCCTGTAATCATTGTGTGTTCATGTGTAAAATCCTCAAAGCTTGATCTGGTGGAAAGTATCTGCCTTTTTGACATGATACTGGAAATCACAGAGTTGAGAGTTTCAGTTGCTTCAGCCATCCTATAACTTTTTGAAAGAAAGATCTCAATATATGCAATAGGATAAGCTTTGAATGTAGGAGATTGTCCATGAACTGCAGCACAAGAATCTCTCCAGCAGATCTTTGTTGCCCATAGAGTCAGTGACATAAACTACAAGATTATATACATCAGTGCACATCAGTTTGTTTAATATCCGCAAGTATTCAAACAGCCTTTAGTCTCTTAAACACTTTGAAAAATTATCTATCAGCTCTGTTCTGTAAGTAGGGGACTAATATAGATACTAAGTATTAAATGACAGCAATTTACACATCCTCTTCCCTTTATACTATCATTTTTCTGAATCAGTTTTTTGTTATATGTAAAGTGGTTTAGATCAATAGCTAGAAATAAGCTTCTATTGCATTGATTTGCTGAGCAGATTATGTATGAAGATGACAAGGAGTTATGGTTGACACAAACCAATCTCTAATGGCCTAATGAATTTAACACTTTTCAGTCAATTCTGTGAGTACAATGAAGAATCAGAATTATTTTAAATATTTTTACAGTATATTCACTGGCATTAAGAATATAATCTTGAAAGTTTAAACTAGAAACATTGGCATGAGCATATTGTGGTTTTTTTAATCATCATTTGATAAATAGTGAGTCAAATATGTGCAGCTAGCTAGCTTCTGGTGTGGTATTGTATTTGTAAAAGTGTGTGGCTAAATCACACATAGAGCAAAGAAATGACCAACAAAAGACTCCTACAATAAACATAAGCTAAATAATTGGAAAAATGTGACTATGGAGCAAAACTAGTGCTTCATTTGTGATACAGCATCTAAGCTTCCTTAGTTCGCCTCATTTTATTAACAAATCTATACCCATTCTCAGCTCAAAACAGTTGAATAAAACGTGGCATCTTAAATGAAGATTGTGTTTTTTTCTTCTAATTCTTGTCTTTTCCTTTCCCAGTGTTTCTTTTTTTTTTCTCCCCAGTTGATACAAATATATAAGAGGAATTACTTGCATTGTATCAACCGGAATATTCCTCATATTTTTCTGAAAATATGATAGGACTGGGTTTCTTTTGTATGGCCTAGCCAATATAATGTAAGAGAATAGTGGAGCAGAGACTGGGAAGTCTTGTATTATTCTGGTCATGCTTTTTATGCCATAACTAGAAACACAAGCAATTCCAAAAAGTGACTACCTCTTCCATCTCTCCATGAAAGAGAAGAAAGATGCAATTAAAAATTATGAATATTATTTGACGCAAAAAAAAAAAAGGAACATAAATGAATAATAAAAAAAAATCCTCAGAAAACAAAGGCGTCAATTAATAGTAAAAATCTGTGATGATTTTACTTTTATTGGCTCTTATATTCCTTATGTTAGTGAATATAATTAAGTATTCAGATGCTACGGTTTCAACCTGTTCTGCCACAGGAAAACATAAAACAAAAGATGTGCAGTGGGAATTTTATTCATTGTTTAGTAACATTTTGCGCTAATGGAAGCCTGAAGGTGGCAATATGGAGATGTGTCATAATGTTACAGGAGACCGTTAGACTTTATCAATAGGCGATTATGAACATTAAGAAAATTCCTTGTACCTTCTTGATATGTATGAGATCACAGTATTGGATCATGAAGCAAAATGAGCCCAAATGAGAGAACTTCTAAGTATTCAGAAAGCTTTTAAATTGAGGCCCTCAGTTTTGACACCCTACCTATGCAACTTTACATGATAAGCGCAAAAGAAATCTTTCCAAATTGTGCCCTACGCTTGGCTCTCTATCCTGTTCTAGTTACACTTTTTGCTTGTAACTCACTGCAGACGAATGGAAGAATACCAAAAAGTAAACCTAGGATATTCAGTGCAAAATTGTTACCGATGCCTTCTATGCCTTTCTAGCCTCTTAGTGTGTTTAAAATAATAAAGGATGCGTGGGCACACAGTTGTCTACCAACTGTTCCTAGGACGGTGTGGAAACCCACAGGATTCTGCTCCGTAAATACCA
Organism: Myiopsitta monachus; assembly: GCA_017639245.1. NCBI lineage: Eukaryota > Metazoa > Chordata > Aves > Psittaciformes > Psittacidae > Myiopsitta > Myiopsitta monachus. Next base: position 32,985,074 of record CM029927.1, read on the forward strand.
GGTCAAAATATTTTGCCTGATTGTCACATAAAGTGTGGAGCTTAGAAAGAAGTTCTACATCTTTTACAATTTGCAGGTGCATGAGGAAAGTCAGAAATGGGCCAAAATAATGTCTGATTTTCTTCTTTGCTAGTGGAATATTAATAATTACTATATTTTATGACAAATTTAAACAGTTTAGATAGACCCTCTGAATGCCTAATTTCTCTTGTTGTGGTGCCTGATGCTGTCCTGAAATTTACTGCATAGAATTAGTGGAGGTCAGACAGCTTCTGTCACCAGGGTAACAGCTGTTTCACCATGTATTCAACAAGCAGTTATACATAACAAAATAATATATTAATCTGATTAAATATTCTTTTTTTGGACATGCCCCATCTATGCTGACTGGATCCTATGAAATGGTAGCTGAAAGTAGAACTAATGATAGCAAAAAGGATGACTGACACAAGATGTCTTCTTTTTTTTCCTTCACTTTGCACTATGTAGTACTGAACTACATGTAAGATACTTAGAATTATGTCATAAACCTAAAACTTTTCCTAAAGACAATTTTTTGACAGTGTATGGTGTGTCCATTTTATCACCATTAATTCTAAAATATAAATTTTGTGATAATAAGGTAATAGATTTTTGAAGAGTTGAATACTACACACTGCTCCTTAGTTCTTCAGCAAGAAAATCTGCTTTTTTTAAACAGATGATTTTCATGACTTAATACATATTTCATGCTAGTTCTACTTGTTCTGTGGTACAGCAACAGACCAAATAGAAACAGCTGAACACAGAGGACCAGAAAACTCCAAGATATATTATAGAATGAAAGCATCCTTTGAAATTGTTCTCTGCCCAACAAAACCAACAAAATATAACCTTAGATTCTGCAGAAATTTTAATTACTTCCTTTAGTTGACATCTAAAAGGCAAGCACTTTGCAGAAAAAGTCCTGTTGAAGTGTAAAGTTAATCTTTGCAGTTAATGATCTTCATAGAATCATAGAATACTTAGGGTTGGAAAGGACCTTACGACCATCGAGTTCCAACCCCCCTGCCATGGGCAGGGACACCTCCCACTAAACCATGCCTCCCAAGGCTCTGTCCAACGCAGCCTTGAGCACCACCAGCAATGGAGCACTCACAACTTCCCTGGGCAACCCATTCCAGTGCCTCACCACCCTCACAGTAAAGAATTTCTTCCTCATATCCAATCTAAACTTCCTCTGTTTAAGTTTGAACCCATTACCCCTTGTCCTATCACTACAGTCCCTCATGAAGAGTCTCTCCCCAGCATCCCTATAGGCCCCCTTCAGATACTGGAAGGCTGCTATGAGGTCTCCAGGCAGCCTTCTCTTCTCCAGGCTCAACAGCCCCAACTTTCTCAGCCTATCTTCATCTGGGAGGTGCTCCAGTCCCCTGATCATCCTCGTGGCCCTCCTCTGCACTTGTTCCAACAGTTCCATGTCCTTTTTATGTTGAGGACACCACAACTGCACACAAGACTCCAAGTGAGGTCTCACGAGAGCAGAGGAAAGGGGCAGGATCACCTCCTTCGACCATGCTCCTTTTGATGCAGCCCAGGATACGGTTGGCTTTCTGGGCTGCGAGTGCATGCTGCCAGCTCATGTTCATTTTTTCATCGACCAACACCCCCTTCTCCACAGGGCTGCTCTGAGTTTCTTCTCTGACCAACCTGTAGGTGTGCCTGGGATTGCTCCGACCCAGGTGTAGGACGGTGTTGACCCTTTTTCTGGACCATAGACAGTGTTAGTGTAGACATATTGTTCTCTGAAGAAAAGATATATAATGCAGTAAATAAACTCTGTTATTATTGTCAACCAATTCAACACGGATAAAATTCAGATTTGGTATCAGTATTTAAGAATTAGTGTTCTTCTAGTGCAGATGAGGTTTTGTCAGTATAACTCTTGGTCTGAGAAAGGAAGGTGTAAAATGTAGTTCTTGTATGACAATCTTGCTTGTGAGAATGTGGGAAAGCATTTATAACAGCCGCACCTATATGCAGTTGCATTTCCTCCTGGTTCTTAAATCATTTACCATTTTCTGAATTAAACACACAAACATAATTTGCTATAATTAGTGATAATTAATTTCCAGAAAAAATTCCAATCATACAATGCATATTCACAAGTCTAAACTTAAAAAAAATGTATATAAAGTTCAAATATCTGTTAAAACAAACAGTGGAATTTTTCTTACTAGAACATTGTGATGTTTCACTTTGATGGAATTTTTTGTTGTTGTTTGCTTGTGTCAATATTTCCATTTTTCAAATATTTTTTCTTCCACAAAATTGTTAAATTAAAATTTAAAGTAGTCACTGAAATTTAAATGTAGAAACGTCTCTTGAAATTATACTTGTACTTTATGGATAAGTATATAAAATATTCATTAAATTAATGGAATCAGAATAAAAAAATGGTTAGGATTTGAAGAGACCTAAAAGATCACCTAGTTCCAACCCTCCTGTCCTGGTCAGGGACACCTTCCATTGGACCAGGTTGCTCAACACCCCATCCAACCTGGCCTTGAACACTCCCAGGGATGGGGCAGCCACAACTTCTCTAGTCAGGCTGTTCCAGTGTCTCACCAGCCTCATAGTGAAGAATTTCTTCCTTATGTACAATCTAAATCCACCCTCTTTCAGCTTAAAGCTGTTCCCACTTGTCTTATCACTCTATGTCCTTGTAAAAAGTCCCTGTCCAGATTTCCTGTAAGCCCCCTTTAGGTATTGTGAGACTGCTATAAGAAGAGAAAAATCTTTTGAATGTATTGCGTGATACCTATGCATACAGTTGAATATTATGTGGGAAGATTTTTTCACTGGCTGTAGGTGAAAACAGCAACATATAACTAGCTACACAGGGACCAAAGTACTAAAGTAGTTTATTTGTGTTATGACTTCAGTTTCTTCTAGGTCATTGATGTTAATCTTATCAATAGTATTCATCAAAAAGAAACTTAATTTTGGCTAGAAATTATTAAAAAAGATGTGAACAGCTTTTTAATTTATTACCTTGGAGAATCCAATACCTAGTGCCACCTGAGATGCCTTGCTATTCCACTCCTTCCAAGGACAATGCTGACGTGATTTGAGGATTCACACTCCACCACAGCAGCCTTCACTGAAGGTCCAAACTAACAGTGCCTATTTCCCTGGCCATGCATATAGCCAAAATGACTACTGAAACTCAGTGTTTACCTTCCTATGTGAATAAAGGTGTATGAGATGTATGTCATCATTCTTTTTCTTTCTTGGTGTTTCCATGGACTATCCTAGCTTACAGGATGATATAAAAATAATTTTCCTAAAAATTCTGGAGCTGTGGCTCAGTGATGAGTGCAGCATAAATACTTGTGTGAAGCTGTGCTCCTAAGTGAGAATGGGCGACAGATGCCAGATAAAAATGTCTTTCCAAAAGAGGAAAAAGGAACATTCACATAAGCGGGTTTATGAAGTTTAGTGCTGAAGATGATTGGCTAAGCTAAAAAAAAGAAGGGAAGAAATTTTTTGCTCTCTCTTATTTTTATTATTTTTTTTTCCCCAAGTATAGATTTTCCCCTGGAACTTGGCTCAGAGGATCACTTAAAGAATATAAATATGTGAAATTATTCACATTACTCATGAAATGGGTGCTCTTGTAAGCAAGTGGAACTTGATTATAACATTTGTTTGTGCGAATGAGTGTATAGTTGTATTTGCAATGCAAACGTGTTCTCCCTCCTTCTTCAAAAATTTGACCAACTCATTGCAACGCATCTATTAAGTGAGCCCCAAAGATTAACTGACAATACCAGATATTTTTTGTTTGAAATAATAATTTTCCATCTTCCAAAATGCTATGTGTCAAAAGAAGAAAATCACTCCAACTTTCAATTAATGTAAAGACATTTATATTTTTTAAAATCATTGTCAGAAAATATAAGTACTGGGGAATGACAAAGGAATCCGTTTCAGACTAAGCTAAACTAAGAAATCTGCATTTTAAGAAATCTAAGACAGCTGCTGCACAGTGCTGTGTCATAGAATTAATGTTATGTTTGTTATATTAATTCAAGAAGTTTTCTTTCTTCAATTTTTTTTCTCATAATTTTACCTCTCATAATTTTTCCATTCTACTCTTTTGTTGCAGATCACACACAAAAATATGCGTATATAGATTTATGTGTTTATTTGACTAATTCATAGATGGTTCATTCTTGTCTCTTAATGTAAACCAATATTTTGATTATTATAAAAAATAGTGTTATTGCAAGGAATTCTTCTACAACTGAATTTGTGATTAAAATAGTGGGAAAATGAAAATAATCCTTAACTGTTTCAGTGGGAACTTTTTCCTTCATGTTTACATTCATTTTAATTTCTCCCTCAATTTTTTCCCCAAATCTCTCTTCCCAGTCAAGCACCTTTTGTGTTACAGTGTCTGGAGATGGCTAAATGGTGAGCTACCTTTAGCATTTATACAGAAGCTGCTTCAGACACACCTTTTAAAATGGAATGTGCGAGAGGTGTCTGATGAGGTGCAGGTATAATTCTCAGATCTTATATGTATAATAAAAGAAAAAAAAATCAGACGTGATTTTTCTAAGTGTAGGATTTAACAGCAGTTATGAAGTACCCACTTATGGAAATAGTCTTCCTCTGTTATTTCTGGGGCAGCTGGAATTTGCCACTTAGTTTATACCAATCTCCCTCATTTCAATTTTAGTTTTTTTCGGGAGATTGCTGTGGTTTGGTATTTTTTCTCCTTTTTTTTTTTTTTTTTTCCCCTCCCGGTGAGGTTGATTCATTTTGTGCAGCAATACAAGTGAGTTAGATTTCATGAAAATAAATTTTGCAAAATCAAGAGCAAAATTAATGGGGCAGTGTGGGGAACTAATCAAAGTTATGAGACTGGAGACAGACTGAAAGATCTTGTTAGAAGTACCTAATGAAGCAAAGATAGAACAATCTACAAATCCACCAAAGAAAAATTGTAGTGGACAAGAAAAGAGAAGCTGTGCTAAGAGGGCAGACAGAAGGGGAATGGAAGAGATTTGTAAATGGTCTGGAAGCCTAAAGGAAATATTTCTACCTTGTATTTGTCAACAAAAGGATCAGGATTTTTATGATGTCACTATATAAAAAAGATTAAAAAAATTTAAAATCTATGAAAAATATCTTTGCAGTGTAATTCTATTTAGAACATTTAGAGGCAAAGATCAAAGTCCTACACAGATTAATACTGTGGAGACAAAGGCAAACAAGAAGATGTATTAAGGAAAAATGAATGAAGGAGTAAAGAGTAAGACCTAAATTGCCTCACCCAGCAGACTATTCTGCCTTTTTCCAAGACTAAAGATTCTAGAAAGAATGAAATCTGGAGACAAAAGAATTTATTTCTAAGGCTGTAAAGAGGATCGCTTTCAGTTAAAAAAAAAAAAAAAAATTCCTTTGCAAAGTACTTTTTTATATTAGTCTAAGCAAGCAAAAGGAATATCTCAGAAACACACAGGTAAGCTCAGTAGACTTCTATACCTATTTTCTGCTACTTCACACAGCTCTGGGTAATGCTAAGATGTGGGCTTATTTTTCCTTAAAACAAGGAAACCTGTTCCCTACTATACAGAGATATTTTCTCTCCCCCACGGACTATTGGTAAGCATTATTTTTCTTTTCATTCAGTGATATACACATTTATAGAAAGCGTAATGTTTATTTTCTATTTTAAGATACAAATAAGGAATTTTGACAGCACTTATTCTTTCTTTTCAAACCCTCAATCTGTGAGTAGAAAGATAACATAATTAAATATCAAGACCTTTTATTTAATAGTAGTCATGGCCATGACTTCGGTGCCTGTGAGTCTCAGGGCACCTAACCAAGTATAACTAAAACAACTGCAAGAGAAATAATGAAACGGTTAAGTGAATTTCAGAGCCCTTAAGAAAAATGTAGGAAAAAAGCACAACAACTGTTCTGGAATGACACAAACTAATTGTTCAGAGAGGAAAAGTCTTATTTTTTAATCTTTAGCAGTGGGTTATGACTAATTAATGTGCTAGAATATAAATCCTCTTAGAAATAGTAACTACACTGCATGGTTTCCTAAGACGGGGATACAATTTCATAGACCCTTTTTGTTAATATATGATGAAGATGAATACTTGTGTAATCTACACAGTGTTGTTATAACAATGTTATAGGCTACAACAATGAAACAGGTTACTTCACTGTGCTGGTTTTGACTGAGTAGAGTTTTCTTCATAGAAGCTAGTATGGGGCTATGTTTTGGATTTGTGCTGGAAGCATGCTGATAACACCGGGATGTTTTCATTATTGTTGAGCAGTGCTTACACAGAGCCAAGATTTTTTCTGCTTCTCACACCACCCCATCAGCAAGTAGGACGGGTTTGCACAAGGAGTTGGGAGGGGACACAGCCTGGATAGCTGATCCCAACTGACCAAATGGATGTCCCATACCATATGGCATCATGTTCAGCGTATGAAGGGAGGGGAAAGAAAAAGGAAAGGGGGATGTTTGAAGTGATGGCTTTTTTCTTCCCAAGTAATACATATGTGATGGAGCCGTGCTGTCCTGGAGATGGCTGAAGAACTTCCTGTTGATGGGAAGCAGTAAATGAATTCTTTGTTTTTCTTTGCTTAGACTGTGTGCTTGGATTCTGCTTTGCCTATTAAACTGTCTCTATCTCAACCCACAGGTTTTCTCACATTTACCTTTCTGATTCTCTTCCCCCATCCCACTGCGGGAGAGTGAGCAAGCATTTGTGTGTTTCTTCATTGCTGGCTGGGGTTAACCCACAGCATTCACTTTAGAAAATATTCTTTTATGCAATATGTCTTCCCCCATTCCCCTTTCTTTTGGCTTACAGACAGTGTTTACCACTGTATCTGGGGCAAATTCAGCTTTTGATAATTACATTCTGCATACAGAAATTACCAATAGCTTTAAGTTGGATAAAGCGTCATTTCCCTATTATCTTGTGTTACTCCAAGTCACACAATCTACTGCTAACCAGCTGATGTGTTCCACTAAAGAACTGGCTGTAGTGCTGTGACAAATGAGATGAACATTAACTACAGGGAGTAAGTTCCTTCAGGCTTGACATTGATCCTATAACACTTCAAAAAGAGTAGGAAAAGACACTTCATACAACTGTAGCATTTATGGTATATACTTATTTAATATAGTAATTTACAAACATTTAAATAGCTACAGTTTTACTTCACTAATAAATGAACACTATTATTAGTTTCTAGTCTTTGCTTTCAGAAACCTGCCTAATGGTGGTGACAATTCCCCTCTCTCACAGCTTATTTTTGTTCATGAATAGAAATCTTGAATGCATGCCTTTCTAAACTCAAAGGTCTGCTTGGTGAAGTATCATGGAAGAAAGCCCTGGAGGGAAGAGGGGCCCAAGAAAGCTGGTTAGTATTCAAGGATCACCCCCTCCAAACTCAGGAGTGATGCATCTCACCAAAGGAGTCAGGCAGAAATGAGAGGAGGCCTATGCAGATGAACAAGTGGCTCCTGAATAAACTCCAGCCTAAAAAGAGGCCTACAGTGGGTGGAAACAAGGATGGGCAGCCTGGGAAGAATACAGAGAAATAGTCTCAGCAGCCAGGAAGCATGTTAGGAAAGCTGAAGCCTTGACAGAGCTCAATCTGGCTGGGTACATAAAGGGTCAAGAGAAAAACTTCTTTAGCTACATTGCTGACAAAAGGAAGACAAGGGAGAATGTGGGGCCCCTCCAGAAGGAAAAGAAACAAGAGTCTTTGTCACCCAGGACATGGAAAAGGCTGAGGTACTCAGAGACTTTTTTGCCTTGCCCTTCACCAGCAAGAGCTCCACCACACCACCCAAGTTGCAGAAGGCAAGGGCAGGAACTGGGAGAATGAAGAAGTGCCCACTGTATGAGAAGATCAGGTTTGAGAACATCTAAGGAATATAAAGGTGCACAAGTCCATGAGACCTGATGAGATGAGGTTGTGGGTCCTGAGGGAACTGACAGATGAGGTGTCCAAGACATTATCTATCATATTTGAGAAATCATCAACATTAACTACACAGAAGTTTTTAACTATTTCTGTGCCTGAGGTGTTATGGACTATAATGTATTTTCTGACATGTTTGGGTTTGCATATAAGTTTTAAAATACTTTCGATTTCTAATTGGGATGGAAAGAACTCCCATAGCAATTGGGAATATTGTGCTGCCTATTTTTATTTCTAGAACATAAATAATTCATCTAAAATCTGGATTTTTTTTCTGTACAACTTAGTTCAGGATTTTGTTCCTTAAGCCTCAATTTTTTATGACTACTCTATGCACATGATGCTATTCCTAAAACATCCAAGTTTTTTATAGGTTCCTTTTGTATCTGGGTGCCCTTTTATCCCTTCTGAATGTCAGGGAGTGTCACACTTGCAATATCTCAGGCAGTCAAACCCAGAGTTTTTAGGAGATACAAAGGGAGCTGCTTTCTTCTGCTCTGTCCTGAACACACCTTATTACAAGGCAAACCCTGAGTTCTCACTCAAATAGATTTGGATGCAGTGCAAATCCAGAAAAAAACTTTTCTGATTGAGGTATTTTTCCTCCTTCCCCCCCTTCTTTCTTCCTTCCTCTCTGCCACTCCCCCTTCCCCTCCCCTTTATTTTAGGTGTATGACCAGCCCTATTTCACTGTCCTTTGCAGAGGCTATAGTTAATAGTAGCAATAGTACCATTCTGAAATTAATGTTGTTATTCTTATGACATAGGGACATCAAAAGCAGTATAAAAACATTCAGAGTGACAGGTGGCATTTGCTTTGTTACTCTGCTTTTGCGTGTCTGTGACATCTCTTCATAGACACAGTAAGGCTTTGATTCCTTGGTGTTTTGTATTCATGTACTTTCCACAGTGCTGCTATGGATCTACAGTATGCTAGGAATTACAGAAATTCAAAGCATGCATGTAAAGGGATAAATGAGAAATTGTTGATAGGGAAAAAAATGGCTGTGGTCAAGCATGGGAAGTAATCCATAAGTGATTTGTATTCCAGAAAAAGTATAAACTCCCATGGGAATATAAATGATCACTATTGTTTGTCCTACAATTTCCAGCTATTCCAGAGAGGTTTCCTACTCAAACTAATCTTAAAAATAGATGGTAGTTAGCAGAGGCCACAAATGTACCCTCTCATAGCTGGGTAGTATATTTTAATCCTGTAAGTGTCATTGTGCCACTCACTGGTTCAACGTTGGTTTCCCAGTTTAGTATTCAGAGAGCTAATTCATTTTGTTGCTGGCAGTAGCGCATTAATGATCAAACTACTACAATGAACACTGTCTGCATAACAAATACGTCTTTCTCAAGCTGCAGTAAATACAAAGTGATTAACGTGAAACAACTGCTCCAGCAAACTGCTTCTGTGCTTTCAAATAGATACTAGTGTTTTTATTTAACCCTGCATTTGTCACATATGTCTTGAATGGGCTTGTTTACATTTATTTTTTGGCTGGGATAGCTACCTTGGAGCTTTATTTTGCAAAGTGCATTCTCTTGGAGATCTGCTGTTAGCATACTGGATGCAAATGATTATTAATAGTCTGTTCCCTGCTTCTGACATTTACTAAGGCAGAAGCATCAAATAGAACTAAATCACATCATTCTCCTTCCAGCTAGCTTAATCCTGCCAGTCCTATCTAAGGTAATGAAAATACGGTCTGAGCAGGTTAATGTTGCAGTTTTTAATAACCTTTAAATCTAAAAAAGCATTAGGTGGAGATGGTTTACCTCCTGAGTCAGACAAGAAAGTACAAAGAGGGAAGGTGGTGGAAAGTGAAGAATTAAACTGAGGTTGCTCTCCCCTCACAGCTCCACCCCCAGTTTTAGTTCTTAATCCTGGCATAATGAAAGTTCTGAGCAATGTCACTGTATTATAAAAAGATGGGATTATACTATTCTTAGAAGAAGTAAGACAGAGAGACAGTTGATTTGACAGCCAATGTCCCTTATCCTTGTTGCCACTCAATCCCTGTTAGGGCAGCCCCTACCAGAAAAGCAACAGTGAAAAATGAAAAGTATAGCACACTCCACAAAACACTTTGAAATGGTTCTCTTGTCATTCAGACAATCCTCTAAAGCTGTGTTCTTCACATTCCCACTGTCATCTCACTTCATCTCATTATAATGTGCCAGTAGCGTAGGCTTTATACTCTACAAGTCTCTTAAAGGCAGTAGATTTTTATTGGAAGGTTTCTTTTTATTTTTTTTTTTCTGTTAAGTCATTGCTGTAAGGATTTATTGTTTGCATGCATTTTTAAAAGACTAGAAATTTTCCTCTTTTAGATTATATATGAGGCACTTTTACAATCGGGTTATAGAATTTGAACAGTTATATCTATTGTAGAAATATGTCTTTTTATTGTTCTGTGAGGGCTATTTAAGGGTATATATCAGTGGAAAATAAATAGCATCATTCCAATGGGAAGCTTAATGAAGAGGAAGAGAAAAAGAAAATCAGAACATTTTGGTTTTCTCAAAGAGAATCACAAAAAGTATTAACAACACATTGGGGTTTTGTAAAAGACAGACTAACTCACCATAAATATTGAGTAAAATTTATAGAGGGGGAGAAAAAGTGTCTTCAGGCTCTGTTTAAAAATTTGAGACCAGTTCTTTTTTTACTCATTAAGCACAAGTCGGGTTCATGGGAGCTCTGAATCAAAGGAAAAAAAAATATGCCCTCTATTCCTAAGAATACAAACTGTGCATGCATTATTAAGAAGAAAGAAAGATTTGGGAAATATCTCTGCTTGGGGCAGGATGCATATGGACCTGTAACTATAATATAACCTACCAAACACCATGAATGGAGGAGAAGGGAATGTCTGGAAAACCGGCAAAACAAATTTCCTGAAGTATTCCCTTGACAATCAGAGCCTCAAACGTAATCATGTTTAAATATGATGTGATCGATAGAGCTTTGCTGATTCAGATGCATAAAGATTCCGATAATCACAGCTCTCATCTTCCATTTTGGTAAGTTAAGATAGTTTGATGAAAGTGGCATCCAGATAGCGCAAGGATGAGGTGTGCCTGCTGTGCTCAATAGAGGAAGGTCTGTTATTCCTAGAAGCTAAAAGACCCACTGGCATTTAAATAATCACAAAAGAAGGAGCATCTTCTGTCTCTTGTTTTTGCAGTACATTAGGTGTGCAATGAACTGGTATAAGCACTTCCTCCCTGCTACTTTACTCCTTTTTTTTCTACTTGTAAATCTCATGATGTGGGACTATAGACAGACTCTCCATGTAGCAAAGCTAGGTTCAGGAAGCCTGAGAACACATATGCATCTGGCTCATAGCCATCAGGCCCTGCTAATCTCTCTCCTGCTCTTTTAAAACTATGACTTTTAATGTTTCAAAAAGATACTTAAATTGGTTAAATCAGATTCACATTAGGGTTATTCAGCACAGATTTTTTGTTTGTTTGTTTCTTTCTGTAAGCTGGGGGTTATATGGCAAGCTTTAAACAAGGGGCCATTACTGAAAATTCTGTAATTAATAAAAAAATAAAAAAAAAAAAGCTTTTGATAAAAATTATGAAAAAAATAGCGCCGTATCATAAAAGCAAAGGAAGAATGCTGACACAAACCCACAGCTCTCAGGTCAGTTAAACAAATTTCAGTTGATTTCTCAATTAAATACAGTAACTGAATCCATGACAGACTGAATAAGTGAACGAATGAGCAATAAAAAAAGCATAAAAGAAGTTATGTTTCACATGCACCGATGGTAGGATGAAGGCATCAAGCCAACATCATAGAATCATAGAATAGTTAGGGTTGGAAAGGACCTTAAGATCATCTAGTTCCAACCCCCCTGCCATGGGCAGGGACAACTCCCACTAAATCATGCCACCCAGGGCTCTGTCCAACCCGGCCTTGAACACCGCCAGCGATGGAGCATTTACTACTTCCCTGGGTAACCCATCTTTTAGGGAAAGTCATTTGAGTAGCAATTATTTGCTGTGGGGCCAACATTCACTGTTTCTGGTGTTTTTTAATGTAAGAGGTCCAAAAACACCCAGTTCTTAAGCACCATGGACAAAGCCATATATAAAAGAAAATCTGTGTTGCTTTACACAGTCCAGCTGAATTTTAATTCGATAAAATAACTCTTATTCTTTGCCTAAACTATTTGGACAGTTAGGTATGTGATCAGAAAATCAATAGCATGTGATGACTACTGCACTGAGAAATAACTTTGAAAGCATATGAAAACCTGGGTTCTTACGAGATGTTCTATAGTCTTGCTTATGGTAAGATTATGGAAAAAAAATGACCATGATAGTGATAGGCTTTTTTAAAGAGAACTTTTCTGTAAATATCCATTTTGAGTCTTCTCTTTTCTGGCTTTTCACTGAATCAGTGTTAAATCATAAAAGCTTTGCTTGTCACATGCCTTATGACTCCTGTAGCAGGAATAACAGCTGTGTACTGGAAGCAAAGTAAAGACTTTTAACCATAATGAATTTAACTTCTAGATCCTGGTCTTTTTTTTCTTTTCTGACTTGCTTCATTAAGATAGTTCATTCTGGTTTCTTTTTGTTCGTTTGTTTTGTTTTGGCTTTGTTTGTTTGTTTTATTTTTCCTTTTTTAATTTTTCACAGAAGAGTTTCAGTGCAAACGGAAAACATCAAGCAGGTCAAAGTTTACTGAATAGCTTTGGCTTGTGTTGGTAGTATTGGTGTATATTTTCCAACCACTTACTCTTATCCTTTTTAAAGCAAGCATTTTTCGGATCCAGGTTCTGCCTTTTGCAACAACCCTCCTACATTACTTAAGTTATTGACACATTTTTTCCCAATTTCAGTCCAAAAATGCATGTTATGTAGTTTCTTTATTCACCTTTATTGCTTGCATTTTGTTAGTTAACCTATCAATCATTTGCATTATTTATCACTATAAAACATTTTAAGTTAAAACTTAAATTGTATGCTCTATAAAATTGCATTATTGATTTGATGCCAAATTGTGCTTTTTTTATATTCCCTCCACAGGAGTTCTGCAGTGTATGGTAAGCTACATGATATTTGGGGATAGCAGATTTTTGAACAGCTTTTGGTAACCACTCTGAAACACTGATAAGAAGCATTAAGGAAGAAAAGAGAAATAGAACACCACATGGAGTTTGCATTAGTAGGGTTGTGATAAATTGACAGTTTACTGCTTGCTCTTTTATTCATGTGTGTTCACTGGGGAGCATCAGGCTGCTGAAGTAAACATCATGGATGGGAGAAAGACACAGAGCACACTGCACTGCTACAAGGAGGGAATGATTTGGGAATTTGTCAGCACATTCTTAGTTATTTTGTCTTCCTTGGTGCCAAGCAACAATTTCTGCCCAAATACTGTAGCAGGTTTTATTATCTTACTTATACTTCTTCAGAGCTGCTACACTAAAAATAGTGAAATCCACAATAATACTAGCCTTTACTAGTATGAAATCACAGTGTTAAGAACAGTTATACTGCATGAAGTATCAATCCAAGGATATATATCTTTATGGAATATCTTGTGCCAAAAGGCTAATTTAAACTATTAGTTAATGAAAATTTTGAGGGACAGAAGCTCTTCAGTTGAGAATGGATTATGACTGTCTTATAAATGTCCACAATTTATTGTATTCTTCTTATAAAAAGAGCCATCTAGTTACTTCAGTAGCCAGAGACATATTTATATTACATTCCAGCAGAAAGCAGTTTACAACAGATCTATAAGGGAGGTCTTTGAGAAACAAAACTGTTCTGAAATTATCATACAGTTCTCCAGTTTTCTCCTAAGAGTATAAATGTGGATCATATTACCAACAATCAAAATAAGAAAGAAAATTTAAAAAGTAACACTTCCTTCCCCACATTGCTTTTTGGTTTACTTTGTTGGATTTTTACTACTCCTACTTATTCACATGGGGTGGAAAGGAATGAGGCTCCTGACAATCTGTTTCAATGCTACTTGAGACTGAGTGATGAAAAGCTGTTGGATTCCTACTGGTTACCCCTGTTGATTAATGAAGGATAGGACAGAAATTGCAGAGCTGCCATGCAGAATGACCTTCCCTGATAAGGCTGTTCTGCCTTCCCTGCAGTAGGTGAGAAGGGCAGGCTGTATGCGGCAGGCTGTTTTTTCTGTACTTTAATGAGAAAAATTGACCTGTTTATCCACCAGCTGTCTTCTTTGTCTTTGATTCAAGCCATTTTTGTAAAACCTTTTCTGTTCTTAAATGTTGAATTCAAGCAGAATCTGCCAAAAAAGGCTTATTGCCAGCAAAATCTAGTGGATAGCTACAAACTAGGGAAAACCACCTGCCAATGCATGCATTTGTAAGACAATGACATTCACAGACTACTCCAAGCCACACAGTATTACTGACTTAATTTATATGACATATGAAGCAGTATGTGAAAGAACACAGGCTCCTTTTTCCCACCTACTAAACTGTTTTCATTGTCTTGCATATACCTTTTCTAAATCTTAGCTTTCCTTTTTGATTCTTTTGTATTATATCTTTAGGGCATCTTTTGGTGAAAAAGTAAATTACGAAAATTTCCAAATTACAGCTTGCTTCCCCCGCCCCCCCCCCCCCCCCATCACTTTCCTTGGCTTTAATTTCATGCTAAAAAAAAGTATTTTCTAATACATGCAATAGTAGCACAACCTGTGTATGTCATACTGTACAAGCAAAGAAAGTATCTTTTAAGGTTACTGAGTCAAAAGTTGAAAATATAGTAAATGCAAAAAAATAAACCAAAACAGTGAATGAACAAGTAAGTTTGAATTAAGGTAGAGTGAACTATTATCCATTCCGCTGTTCTTTTTCTGTTTTTCACAGTTCCTGAATCTAGTATCTTTGTGCAGTTCAGATTTCTCCCCAGATGCTCATCTCAGCATCTGATTCCTCATTCAGCCATTGGACTCCTGCTGGTCTTTGATTCTCCATACTTATTTCCAACTCATAGAAACATAGCAGCCCTTCTCTAGCTCAATTTGGTATCATACTCAAACTGCCACTGTTCCCATCATCCAGGTTGTCAATAAATACGTCAAAAACTACTTACACCAGTATTCATCCCTGAGGGATATTACTGCTAACCACCAACCAGTGGAACTTTACACTGTTGATCACAACAATCCTTTGTGCCTGATGATCCAGCTAATTTTCAATCCACCTTTTAGCTGAATTATCCAGTTAATATCTCAACAGTTTGGCTGTTAGAATACTATGGGATACCATTCTGAAGGCTTTACTCAGGTCAAGGAAACAACAGACAGCTCTCCCTTTGTTAACAGGACCAGGCATCTAACTGCTAAACGTAATCAGTATTGTCAGGCACTACCTTCTCTTGGTAAATCCCCATTGGCTGATTCTAGTCGCCTCCTTGCTTTTCATAAGGCTGACAACCACTTCCAGCATTAGTTGCTCCATCATCTTCCCAGGTACTGAGGTAAGGCTGCCCAGCCTGTTTCTTCCTAGACACTCCTTCCTGCCCTTTTGGAAGATGGGTGTGAGTTTTGCTTTTTTCTCATTTTCAGGAACATCGCCTAATTACCATTATCTTTTAGATGACACAGAGTGGCCTCACAGTAACATTGGCTTCATCCCTCGGCACCACTGGATGCACCCTTTTGATCTCATGGACTTGTGTGTGCTCAACAGTCCAAAGTGATCCCTCACTCCATCCTCCTGTGGAGAATGCTCTGGGTAATGACTGCTCCCACAGACCAACTATCTTTTACAATATATATTATCAAAAAGTAGACTGAGTTATTTGCTGTATGCCATTTCCACAGCAAACTTAACCTCTCTCCTACTCAAAATGCAAAAATTTTAGTTTGTACAAATTGTCTGAAATGTTTTTCACTGAAGGTTTAAAGCAACTATATTTCAGTCCATAGGTTGCTTACTGTGAACTGGGGGTATTGCTTTTAGTTACAGCTTATGATTCATGGATCTTCATGTAGCAGCGCATAATTCACATCTAGTATGTTTCAGACATCCTAGTGCTTGACAGAAATCAGTCTTGATAGTTCCCTCAGACTCTGGGACTGTAAGTAAGCATCAGCATTCACAAGGCAGTTATGTTGAGTTAGCAGATAGCAATATATGTCAGTATTACCATACTTGCACCATACAAGTAGTAAGGACAGTTCAAGTCTCTTAGACTGATTCACTTACTGCATTGTGATAGCTATAGTATACTTCTGCCACTTATGTAGCTGTTGTTATTTTAAGTTGTGGTGGATCTGCAAATACCCTTCTCCCCAAGTGTTTCTGGAGTCCACAAGGCAGCTATCAGCTTCCAAAAAAAACTGAAAACAGCCTTGCCAAACACATTTGGCTAGTCTCTAGGTTTAGCAAAACACCGTCAGACAAGGTCAAGGTGGGTAGTCAAAGACAGCTTTTCATGGAAATGTTGCAAAGTATTAACGTATTACATAGTAAAATTTTAACAGATAAGGATTGATGTGATATAATGTGCATTTAGTGTAGGTATCTAGGTGTTGGCAGCAGGACGCAGCAGGACATAGCAGGTTCCAGCTGGCTCCCAGGGGTCCAAGATGTAGGTGCCTCTGCAAAAATATATTTAAGAGCAAAATGCCACACAGCAGTAAGAACTGAGGGAAAAATATGTGCAGCAGTCCTGAGAAGACCAAGGAGAGAGAAGAAGGAAGGGAGGAAGTGCTCCAGGGGATGAGCAGCCCATGGAAAGGATTTTACCGGAGCAGATACCCAACCTGCAGCCCATTGAGGACCCCATGCTGACACATATGAATGTGCTCTGAAGAAACTGAAGCCCATGTGAAGGGCTGCAGACATCAGCATCAAGTTCCTGAGGTTCACCAGTCAGCACTGTCTATGCAGCCCTAACAAGACCTCATCTAACTATGAATCTGTTGGCTTCTCAGTAAGAATGCCCTAGATATTTGGATGGTGAGAACAGTAAATCTTAGGAAACAAGCTGAGACTCTACAGGTGACATATACATGACATGTAAAACTCAATCTACATCGCTTATAGGTGTGAGGCACTCTTATTCAAACCTCCCTTTTTTATTACATCCTAATTTTCTTCCACCTGGTCTAGAGTGCCCCATGGCAGGGGGCTTGTAACTACATGGTATTTAAGACCACTTCCAACCCAAACCATTCTATGATTCTACGGTTCCTGAAGACATTTAAAATAATTTTTAGATAAAGCTATGTTCTATATGCCAGGGGAAGGGCAAGAAGCTGAAGAAGCTTGTTGAAAATAAATCCCAGTGCTGGCCATAACTTCTTGGCTAGGATGACATTTCTGGCAACACCAAGACATAAACTTATGACTGCAAGACTCTTCTAGGACAGGAACTCCTGCTGGACTTTTAATTCTGAGTATGCCCTTTAGGGACACATTACTTTCTTGGCAGCATCACAGAAGCAATCTGGACATGTCCTTTTCTGTGAAAGACAGAAAGATAGATAAGGCAGAAAAATTGAATAGTTACTGCCTTACATTTTCAATTACATTTCTAGCCTGAACCAGAAGCCTGCAATAGTTAAGTTCATTGAGCTCCAGTCTGACCAAATGGAACAGTCGCTAGTGCTTGCAAGAAGTCAGCATTACCAATCACATCGCTGCATCTTTCTCCTGAACAGACATGTTAGTAGGAAGTGTAGAGTTAAACTGAATCATTATATGAGGCTCTGAGGTAATATTCCTGCTTCGTTCCTTTGGTTGCTGTGCAGTTTTATTTTTTTCCAAAGCATGGGATCTTTCATGTGATGTGAGAGCTGGAGAGGCCAGTATTGGTTAATTCTATCATGACAAACCCAAGGACTTGTATTACAAAGAATTACAAGCAGCAGTGAGATTTCAGGTTAGAAATTGTTGAGAGTACACAGAATCAAGCGAAGTGGTAGACTGTTACTTGGAGCAGTTCCTGAACTGTCCTACTCACTGACTTCTTACAAGATGTGAGAGATTGCAGCATGTCTTCTTATTCCCCTCTTCTATCCTTTTCTTTCCATCCACTGTGGGGTAAGTAGGTCTTAAGAAGGGGGAATGTGGTTGTAATCTTAGCTACATTATTTGCAATAGCTTTATACCTTAGCCTTTCATCTCTGCTCATATTGCATAGATGAAATCTCTATCTTCTTTCAGTTCTTCTGAAGAATTGCACATAACTTTTCTGTTTGTATTATAGATTATTAAAAAGTAGGAGTTTTTGTGTTATTTGATACATGCTATAATAAATTGCTGTTCTTTTCATCATGTTATGGATGTGCAACTTAGAAACGTGTAGTCCATTTTTTGCAGAAATTAATGCAGAGATAATGATGTCTAAAATTGCTACTATCAATCAGTTACTAGGTAGATGTCCTTACTGAAATCTATAGGAATTTCACATAGAAGATTTTTTACCACATCCTTTTATTACTGAAGAAGGAAAGATATCTTTTTTCTTTTTTTTCCCCTTTTCTGCTCTCTCATTATTATAAATTGCAATTCCATTTAAAGTTTCAAGACTGGAATTACTATTACAGAATTTCATATCAAATACTGTTTGTAATCTGAAATAATTTCTGTAAGTTAAACTTTTCATAACATATTTGTAGGGCCTTGAAATGTGGTCAAATGTATTCATATAAGTCATATATTAATATAAGTCATGTATTCTATTCACTTGCTCTAGCTTAATATAGAAAGGATGCCATGATATCAACTACTACAATAAAAAGTACCAGCTTCCCTAGCTAATTTAATATTGTCCTGCAGCTTCATTAAGAAAAAAGTACACATACAAAAGTGTTCTGCTTTTTCAGCCAGCTTTATATGCAACATTTGTAGTGCTGCTAATGAAGTAAATAAAAAGAAAACAAATCCCTGCTGGATCCTAGTTTGTTCACTGATATGAAAGGTCTTATTAAAGGAATGACTATTGTATACAAGTATTCCACAACATTTCAGCATTTTGAATATTACCATTAAAATAAGGAGTGAAATGGGGAGAAAATATAAAATTTTCTAGCCTTATCCTACTACCAGAATTATTTTGCTCTGAAATAAAATTGGAAACATTTAATTATTAAATATAAGATTAACATTTCTGTCATTCCATAACAGATTTGTATTTAATAATTAAAGATTTGTTTCAAGTAAACAATGCAAATATTGTTATTTAACATCTGATTGGCAATATTGCTGTGGCATATTTTTTTGCAAAGCATTGCATTTTTTACTCCATAATTATGTACTCTGTGCCACTTAGAAGTCATCTAAAAGCTGGAAACATTGTATAAATGAAATATAGATAACAGCTTCTCCTACTAGGTGTAAATATACTGGAGATTTTTCCTTGTTTTAGATAGCTAAAAATATTTCTAAAATGTTTTTGATGAATGTTTATCAGCATAGAAGGGAAGCATTCTAACTTCCCCAGAATGATTTGTTCAAGAAACTGTATAATGTTTAGGAAGCAATTATAATACAGTAGTCACTAAGAATATTAACTTTCAAATTTAATTTTCAGAGAGAGGGAGTGGAAAAGAAAGTTAACATTTTTTAGATAATAATAGACATGGGGCCTACATATATAGCCGTTGTCCATAAAAGAATGATTCAGAAAGTTCTAAAATGACAAGGAAGTTGGATAGAGAGAGAGAACCCATGCAAGTAATTATTGCCAAGAAGCGCTCTGACTGCAGCAGACCGTTGTCTTTCCTAAAGCTAAGATTCCCTCTAGCAGTGCACTCTGTTTAGGAGTCTGAACATTCCTGGAAAAGCAGGACTGATGACTCAAATAAAAGATATAGATGTACTTTTATAAATGTACTAAATGCACCTTTACTGGAAGAGAGAGAATGAGATAGTTAAGGAGGAATGAATCTTCAGTTTGTCTTCATTATCAATCTGCGGAGCATGCATTGCCGCATCTCATTCATTTAGCCCTGCCTCCCTTGTAAGAATGGGTTTTCTTCCTCCTCTGAAACTGCATTTAATCTAAAGGCCAATATTATATGCAGGCCAACTACATCCTTACTGTCAGGAAAAAGGACTTCAGACCAAGAAGTAAAAACCACCTTATTGTACTACTGCCTTGGGAAGCTGACAACACTTGGGCTGACTGACTTTCTGGTCTGTTGTTGTGCTGAGCCCGTAAAATTTCCAAACCTTCCTACCCATATTTTATGTAGTGTAAACCAGATTAATAGCAAGATACATAGGGACAGATTTGGTTTCTCTATTTATTCTACTTTTAATCATGACACTGTGATTTTTATTTTATTTTTTTTTTCAGGCATGGATTTTCTTCAGTAGTTTCAGTCGAAACTATTGTGAATGCTTGGAATTACATAGATTAAGCCTCAAGGGAACCCCTCTGAACAAAACTTTGTATTCTGCTTCACTTACAATTAATATTTTCTGTAAAAACATGAGTTTACTTTTGTTTTTCTGGCTACACCCTTCACTTTCTAATACTTTTTACTAAGGATGTCACATTGGAAATGGTTGTTTGGTCATATAGTTGCAAGTGAATTGCATATAGTTACTCTACAATTAAAATGAAACTTCAAAATTCTTTCCGAGTTTGTTAAAAAAGCTTCTTCTGCCAAAGGTTGTCTAGTCTAGGAAATTTGTAACTGAATCTTAAGCTTACCCTCATTGTGGGGGTGTACTCTCATCACTGCCTTTTGCTGCATAGGTGGGGTAGCATGCTTGAAATTCTGACTTCCAGCCAGGATCTTGAGGAAACACAAAAAGAAACCGTATCTTCATTTTAGTGTGAAATTATTATTTTTTTCAGGGAATTTTAACCAACCAGGTAGATAGGACATACTTGCAATCTCATGCAAATTTCTTGCATTAGCAGCAAAGTTAAATACTGAATACTGTAGAAATGATCTGCAGACACTTGCACATTCCATTACTGTGGGGAAAAAAAAAATCAGGGTATCTCACCAATCAGAGGATACTACACAGAGGCTGTGCAAGGAATCCCCTACTTAGGTACAAAGCTGGAAAATACAATCTTCAGTTGACATGTATGTGGTATGGAAAAAGGAAAAGTTTGCATAACCTTCCAAAGGGACACAAAAACTTGTGTCCATACTAAAGAAAAAATTATTTTCAAGGCTTATGGGAACTTTAACCACATGTTCTCGTCTATAAAAATATTTCTTTTTTTTTATTACTGAACTTTTTGTGCGCAGGCTGTTTTCTGTATAAATACATAACTAATAGAAGACAGAGCTTGAGAAGGTAATTACAAAAAAGAAAAAAAAATAGGGACAGAATTTTTTCTCAATCTCCCACTAAATTCCTTCCTTTATTGGAAGCCAGAGACTTTGCTGGGGATTTTGCCAAGTAAATTATGTAGAAGAAGGAAAGAGCAGGATCTTAGAAAATGAGAAGGAATACAAAGAGTTTCTGTGACATTTGTTTTTTGGATGAATCAGTCTAGTTACAGTTGTGTTTAGAGCTAAGAAATGTTGAAGAATGATTTTCCACGAAATGCAGAATAAACCATCAAACCAGGAATATGCATTTTCAATAAGAATTGCAATGCATACCATAATACTTTAAAATCCTATGATGGTATCCATAAAACTGTAAAATCCTCTAACAGTCAAGAATTTAAGCCTCAGGCAGTGCATGAACAGTGAACATTTAACAAAAACAAATCCCATCTCATTTTTCCTCCTCTTGCTGTGTGCAGTTTAATTTATTTTATTGTTTCATATTTCAGTTGATCTCACGCTACCTTTTCCCTCCCTACAATACCAGTCAAGAAAGTGTATGGTAATTAGATAGCATGCCTCTGGCACAAGTTGTTCACTGCAGTGGAGTCAGAAGGAATTTCTTCCAGCACACAGTTCAGAGTTGCATTATGGGATAATTTAATTTCAAAGTCCTATGTCTTTTCTGTGGTGAAAAAAAAACTCCTACCAAACATTAAAGGAATAATCTGATACAGGGGGAAAGAAGGAGCTCAAGGTTTTTTCTTTAAAACAACCAGAATTAGGTGTGGGTGAAGGCACAGATGACCAAATGAGGCTTCCTCCTGCTATTGCTGCTGCATTTAGAGTGAAACCTCCAATTTCGTTTCCACTGCATACAGATTTTTTCTGTCCACTTATGTTCTTTACAACTCCATCACTTCTCCTGGCTGAATACATCTGTTTTCCAAGCAAAATAATATAATTAATCTCCAGAGGTTCTTCCCACTGGAGAGAATATCAGGATTTTCCGCTACACATCTTTAAAATAGGGAGCAGGCATAGCTCAGGAACCTTTGGGTGACAGTACTAACTGTTCAGGACAGAGGTCTTAACAATATTTATCTTAAAATTTCTTCTGGAAGACTTCTAAATGTCTCCCTGTAGAAAAAGGCAGCAGGGATAAAACAGAAGGGAGGGTAAATAGTAACTCTGCATCTGTATAAGAGAAAATTCCACAGAGAAAATTAAGTTTTATTCTACCTCCTTCAGGCCCCAAAAGTAAGTACGCCAAAATCTTTACTTTGACCTCACAAACTATAGCTGGCCTCCAAGCATGTTTAGAAGGTAGCTTTAGTGCCTGAGTTTCTGATATCTCAGGGTTTTTCTGGAGTGTGTGCTAGTTATAGCCTATGGAAACTGATAAGCTTTTTTTTCAGACATGACAGTGGCACGTAAACTAAAGTCACTTTACTGCACAGCTATACCTAAACTAGTCTGATTACAGGGCAAAATGTGTTTTGGCCTGTGCTTTTCCTTAGCTCATTTTTAGAAATGCCAATAAAATTTTGCCTTCCTCAGAAGGTCCAGGTGAGGCTGGCAAGACTTATTGGAGTATTTTGCGGATATCCTACACACAGATGAAGAGAAGATGAGGCAGGCAATGGACACCTGTCTTAATAAAATTATCCTGCCAGAACTTTTCTGAGGGAGCCAGCAAAATTTTCCAGCTGGCCCAACACTTGACTTTCATTGATGATTATACAGTGGCAAGAGAGATACTTTTAGCATGCAGCCAATGCCGGCTATGCTCCTGATTTGGCCACATCCCTGAAAAAAGGATGCATCCCAGGAATCATGAAGAGCATGATAGAGCTGTTTTCAGTCTTCCTGGATGGTAGATTTTGTATGTAAACCAGGCTGCATGTTCCTGGGCAGGACTGTGACAAAGGTGGGAGAACTGAGTTGGCACATGGGCGGGTCCTTGCTGAATGAATTGACCTACAAGTCTCTTGCATTATCCACAGCATGACATGTCCAGGTTAGCTTTCTTAATATACCCATAAATTCACTAAAACTTGGCTTGGATATAAGACAGTTCCATGTGGGTTTCATCAATGTGTTCCTAGCCTTTGCCTTGCCACAAGATCATGCAACTATTTAGATCAGAAGGTACCTCTGGCAGTCAGTTAGTCAAGGCAGAGTTAAATTCAAAGTTAAATCAGATTACTCATAGCCATATTCAGTCAAATTTTAAACACCTCTGAGGATGGAAATTCCACAAACTCTTGGGGCAAACTGTTTCAGCGTCTAACAACTTTCTCTATGATATTCCCCACTGCTGCCTTATTTCCAGTCAGAATTTCCATTTTTGCAAACTGTCACTATTACCTCTTTTTTCCTTTCCCCCTCCCCCCCCCCCCATTTTCATGTGAAAGTACTTTGGCTCTGTCTTCTCTGTAATCACCCACTAGATACTGGAAAAGGACAATTAGATACCTCTTTAGTCTTTTTTTTTTTTTTTCTCAAGGCTAACCTATCCACACACTCTCTCCAGTTTATCAATATTTTTCTTGCATCAGGGAGCCCACAAGTAGCACAATATTCAAGATGAGGACTCACAAACAGTAAGTAGGAAAGAAAAATCATTTCCTGCAAGCTGCTGGCTGTAATTCTGATAATGCAGTCCAGTATTCAATTAGCCTCATCTCTGCAAGAAGTACTGCTGATTTAGTCAGCAGATCCTTTTCTTATTTCAGAGCTCCATAGCTATCCAGTCCTCAGCCTGCATGGACACGTGGACTTCTCCTTTAGATGAACTTGAATCCAGCTGTGTCCAGCTGTTTCTGAGCTGTCATTTTGCTTTCCCAGCATGACTTTGGACATGACTCTGTACCTCAACTTCTCTGATGATCACTGCAGCATTGAAAGACCCTGTTGCTATTATTACCCCTGTTCTGCTCGCTCTGCCCAAGCAAGCCCCTTCTGCAGCAGTTCAAAACACCCTGCCTGGCTAGGGCTGGGTCACCACTGTCTCCCAACACACCCTCTCTGAGGAAGAGGCTTGCTCTAAGTTTCTCTGAAATGGGCCTCAGGACAAGATTTCCTTCCACTTGAAACTATCAAAATCTTTTCTGCTGATATCTGCGATCTTCAGTCTGCTACTGGTATTCATCAATTTCCTCAGGCTTTTAATTTTTGCCATCTCATGGCCACTTCAGTCAAGGCTGACATTAGCTGATCAGTTCTTCTTTATTGGTGTGTGCACCGCAGATCCTCCACTGAACTTCCCATTTTTGGCCTTCCCAGCACAGGCACTTCAAAATTGTATTCGTCACACTCCAGAAATTTCTGTGTCAGCATGGGGTGAAATTTCAGTCTCCTGTTGAAAAAAGAGCCATGTAACCATGAAGTTTTCCTTAGCATTTTAGCTGGGGAGGAGCAGAGCATGCTGGAGATAGGAAGCATGGAACAACTGTGCAAGAAGGCATAACCTGTGCAACACAGGAAATACGCATATCTAGCTAAAGAGGGTTAGAATTTTATCCATTTTATATCCACACTGGATACTGCATACAGTTACACCCTGAAATAGCAGCTACCAAGGATTTAAAAAAATACATTTAAGCATGGCACTGTATTACCCTTCAAAGTGTAATGTGTTTGTGATATTCTGACATAACTGCTGGCTAGGAAAATCTGTGTCACTGGGCAACCGAGGTCTCCGCCCAATGCTGACAATAGAATAAGGTTTGCAGAGAAAGTGAGACATCCCATCTCTCAAAGCCACCACCTCAGGGGAAAAAGGGATCCTGCTCATGGCAGGCAAACAGCTCTTTGCTTATTGGTCTACTTAAGAAATTAGTATACATAAGGAAAGCTCCAATTCTATTAGTCATTATGCTCAGGTTTTTTTGTTGTGTGGTATATGATTCTTTCACTGTATGAAGGGGATTATCCCGCTGTACAGGCGTCACAGGTACATGTTTTGTTAGAGCATACTTTAACAGGTGTTTGCTAGATGATCCGATCATGGTTCAGATGTGTTCCAAGGCCAAAAGTAACCTGAAAAAGCCAGGAAACTGGTCCTTGGTGATGTAACTAGGACTGTTAAAAATAGGCAGTGTAGATGTAGCTACCAATGTTAAATGCTCTACTAAGACAATCCAGGTGACTTATAGGGAATTTAATGTTGAGTCCATGTTATCCAAGCCTGAGTAGAGTGTTTTTGCAGCAACATCATAATTTCTCTGATGTTTATCTGAAGCTTCTGGCTGATGATTGTTTCCCATTTCCTATACATTGTGTTGTATTTGTGTGATTGGGTTTCTTAACATTACATTCTCAAAAGTAAGTCCTAACTTTTGCTACTGATGTTAACAGTAAGAATTGACTAGAATTACTCAAGGAAATATGTCTTAATGAATGGTGAAAGGCAAACAACAAAACTAAGGAAAACAGACACTTCTTTGTATCAAAGTTTATTTCGTAGCTCTGCAGCAATGAAATGCAGCTCTAATTTTTTGTACTTTCAGAGTTTCTAGCTTAAACTGTCAGATAAAGCATCAAACCTGTCAGATAAAAGATCAGGGGAAAAAATTGCAACAACAAACAGGAAAAAAAATCAGATAAAAGAATAACATGGGATTCTAAACCTGTAAATGTTCTTTCTTCCCTCTTTCTAAAAGCTGAACTCAAACTATGTGTCGTAAGAGTAAAAGGCAGTACAGAGAAATTGAACTAAATAAGGCTTCAGTTCTCGCCTTTATTTTTTTCTACTTTTAAGATTATACTTCTATGTTTTTGAACCTTTATTTCTGCATTTTCATTATTCCATTTGCTTTATATGTTGCAATATTTGTGAATGAAGCTACAAGCCATTTGACAGGAAAATAAGATGGATATGATACATGTTCCTGATAAAAAAAGTTGAAGAAAAATAAAATAAAGCAAAATTTAAGCAGTTATTTCAAACTTTAATGAAATCTACCAGATAACTTTTAATTTTCTTTCTTAGTTTAAGCAGACCATGATATGAATTCCTATTTTTGCAGCTTCCTATCACAACTGTAAATGTAGGTGTTCTTTACATTAATATTGCAAAGTGAAAAAACAAAACAAATATCCCAACAGTATCACTGTCCTGCTCTGATAGTTTGAGATAGCATGCATAGATAGAATGTAGGCTGTTGTTGCATGCAAGCTCAGGCAAGGTACTGGCATGGAGGAAAGGAGGGAATTCAGGTTACTTAGCTTGCAAATCTACTGAACCAGCCACCTAAGCTAACTTGATCTCTTCAATGAGAGATATGTTGACAATTTAAAAGTATGATTCAGCCAACCTATTTTTAAATGTCTATGTGAGGATGACACAACCCACAATCTGTAAACAACTATTTCTTTCTGCTAGCTAAAGAGGTAGAATAACTTGACTATTCAGATGAAGATGTCTACATTTAACCCGATGGTCTACATCCAAAAGCTCAATTACTTTTTTTTTTATGAAATTTGATAGAAGGTGTAAGCAGTAAAGGCCCTACTGATTTCCTATGCCTTTTTGTAAGGCAAAAATATTGCCCCATAGCTTAGGCCTGAAAGTTTCATTGTATAGCACTAAACAGGATGAGACATGGCCTTAGCCTTTCCTCCTGTACTGATGTGGCTGTTTTCAAGGGACAACATACAAACTATTCACCTTTCCACAAAAGATGCTATTATATTTCCTATGAAAGTCAAGTTTCTCACTGCTACACATATGAGAGAAGAGCTTGTTCTTCAGTTGCACTTATTGGCTACTCTATGCTAGTAAATTCAATAATGTCAGCAAATGTTCCTGGATACTGAAACTCAAACCATCTATGCTCTTACATTGTTAGAATGGTCACTGGCATGGGTTCTGCAATAGACCAAAGTGCATTCTTGCAAGCATTTTCTGGACTTATTGTAGGAGTTTGCACAGACAGGGGATAAACCTCAGTATGCAATCTGCACACAAGCACTTTTTTTTTGGAGTTTTAGATAATTCAACTATACATTTGAGGCCACTGCATAGCAATGGATTTCAGTGCTAGAGAACAGTTAATCTTCTGGAAATATTTATTTTTCTACTGCAGACAAAATTCTACACTCTAGCCACCTAAGTGAAGGAGTTAATATCTCTCATTTTAACATGCCTGTCAATATTTTGCTTCTTAATGATACTAAATAATTAAACTAGATAGAGGTTTCCTTTGTAATAACCTCGTCCTCCACAGTGTCCAAATACTTTATTTTGGAGCAAGACAACTGATCATAATGGAGTAGGCTGTAATGTCAAAACAATGTGATTTTATTATCATTGAATAAAACAACAGGGAAAATATAGTATGCATTAACACTTCAGCATCAAAACAATAAGGGGATAAGGGATAATAAAAGGTTGTATCACAGATTAATGAATTTTCAGCAAATATCCCTAATAAATGTATCTTTACTTTTATCTAATTAAAGTACCTCTAATAAATGTAACTGTCTATTTCCACATAAGATTGCCAGAAAATAAGACTGCTAAAAAATAAGATTGCCAATTGTTATCGGAGGTGCACAATATTGAGATTTAAGCATGCTTAACATTGATGTTAAAAGCTCAAAATAATTTTCTAGTACCAGTGGCATAGCAATTTTGGTGTAGTTTTCCATAACTTCTTTTCCTCCATTTTTTTTCTTGCTCCTTCTTTTTCTTCTACTGAGATTCAATTAATTGTGTAAAATAACTTCTTTTAAGTGCATTTCTGAAGAAAAGCCATTACCATATACTGAAACATTTTTTACTATGAAGCATTATGTAAAATACACCTGAGATTAATAAAGTGGTATGGAATGGAAATGAAGGCTACATCTTTTTAAATCGGTAGTGTAATTAAAAGAGGTACAAAGGTAAATGAAAGCGCACCAGAGCTGTTATTTTCATTCCTTACACTCAGTGGTTTTCAAAAAGTCCTACAGCTGTTTCCTAGAAGAAGCACATGGGTTTAGGTTGTCCCTAAACACAAAGGAAGTAATGGAGTTTGGACGCACTTTAACACAGATAAATAGAATTCAAAAGGAGACAAGAATCTGGTCTCACATCCAATTACACTGTCACCTTAATATCTTTCTGGATCTTTCTATCAGCTCTATAATCCATATGCAGTTTTTTTCCTCCTTGCATACTTTTTTTTTTATGCAGACCATTTTTAAATGGATACTTGATATCTACAGCCTAATAGATTTCACTCCACTACATGAAAATGTATACTATCTTAATTTTGTTGTGTTATGTAGATATCTGTATTTGTTTCCCTATCCTATGTTTTGGTATATTCAGTGCATTCTTGACATGAGAAAAAAAAATCTTTCTTCATACCACAATTGATTTATAGATGTTTAAGACAATCTGTAGTGTTTCACATCTGAGGCACTTTTTCCTCTCTTAGTAGATCATTCATAGAATCATATAGAATCATAGAATCATAGAATAGTTAGGGTTGGAAAGGACCTTAAGATCACTTAGTTCCAACCCCCTTGCCATTGGCAGGGGCATCTCCCACTAAACCATGCCACCCAAGGCTCTGTCCAACCTGGCTTTGAACACCACCAGCGATGGAGCATTCACAACTTCCCTGGGCAACCCATTCCAGTGCCTCACCACACTTATAGTAAAGAATTTCTTCCTTATATCCAATCTAAACTTCCCCTGTTTAAGTCTGATACCTTTACTCCTTGTCCTCTCACTACAGTCCCTCATGAAGACTCCCTCCCCAGTGTCCCTATAGGCCTCCTTCAGATACTGGAAGGCTGCTATGAGGTCTCCACGTAGCCTTCTCTTCTCCAGGCTCAACAGCCACAACTTTCTCAGCCCGTCTTCATCCGGGAGGTGCTCCAGTCCCCTGATTCACCTTTTTTCCTTCCCTCTTTTATGCCAAGAGTTAAAAATTCAAGCAAAGCAAACCTCTCTAAAAATTGTCTTCAATCTGTTATAGATTATATTTTTTTGAAGGCAGGCACCACCAAAATGGGAAGGAATCTTTGGGTCAGAATATGAATCACAGTTCTCTTTGGCATTAGAAGGATGTGATACATATATATTTTACCTAATTAATATATTATTAAATCTATTTATACATATTAAATAATAATATATTAAAATAATTTAATAAATTAAATAATTAGGTAAAATTAATCAGACATTTAGACATATTCTGGTGAGATATAGCTTCAGAATGCTTACTTCATATTTATTGATATAATTCATAACCTTTCTAATAAGGTTTAATGGAACAAAGCTATACTGATTTTACATGGTATGAGTGATTGGAAAGTTCTAATTATTTGAACACAACATACATACAACATAGTTATTAAATATTTAGCTGACCAATGATGTGTTCATAAGTGCTAGCTTGAGCCTAAGTAGGAATTCATGAATCTAAACCCAAGGATTACCCTTCGTGCTCACCATCAAGTCAGTTCCAGTTTTTACTGATAGTAATGCATATATATTGTGGTTTTAGACCAAGTGAGGATTTTCTATCAAAATCTTTTGGATATTCAACATGATATTCCTCAATTCTAAAAATCTAGGTCATTCATCTCAAAGTCAGTGTTACTTGTTCTCAGTGAGAGTTACATACTGAGCTTTAATTTGCCTCCCAATCTACAGAAGACATTTGAGTTCAAAATATGCACTCTATTTTCTATAACCAAGCTAAACCACAGCTTGTGACAGTTTTTTTTGGTACCTGTGAGACATGGCTCTGCATGGCTATATCTGATGGGTATCAACCTTTCCAGTTTGCAGTGCCTAAGTTACAGGCATGCTATTTCTGGGGTAAGATTTGTCACATATCTTTTGCTATATTTTGCCTTATTTTAATGACTACCATAAGGACCACCACTCTAGAGGAAGATGTCAAAGAGGGATCACAGTGCTTCCATGCAAGCCTGCATAGTGTTGTTAGGATATTAGTAAGGCAAATCCTAAATCTGTGAAGAAAATTGTAAGGGAAAACATTATCCAGAGCATTCTTATTCACAGAGAGGCATGAGAGATTAGGATGCTCAGTTTCTGAGTCTTTGCTGAAGAGTGAAGAGCATTGAAAATATCTCCACAGTTATTCTTCGTACCTAGGAGAATGCAATTAAGGGTTGCTTGGTATTGCATGTTCAGTGTATTGTCCTTCTGTCCTGCAGAAGGTTAATTATAATATAGCTATACAATTAGATGCGCACACAAGTCCTTAGCAATATGCTAGACTCACAAAAGCTTATTCCAGAAATTCATTGGAATAAAGATTTTAATTCCAGAAATATTTCACCAAGATTTACACATAAATTATATTTAATACAGCATGTTCAGCTCTGAAGCATGGGGCAGTTGTTTTGGCATATATTTATCTGATATTTCTCATCTAAGAACATTGTGCTTTGCAGAATTCTTAAATAAGACAATCATTATGGATGCAAACCTTAATGAACTGACTTTGTCTATTTCTCTGTCTCTATACTGTCTGGCTACAGTGGCATTTCTTCTCTTTTAAATTATATTCCTTCAAAGACTAGCATTATAGATACTAAAAAATACCTGTATTTTTCTGTTTCTATGATTTTCCATTATAGCTTACTTTCTCATCAACTTGTTAAGTATTCCTTGGCAACCTGTTCATTAAAACAACATAATGTAGCATCCTCACTACAGAAACAAAGTTAATGAATTTTTCAATGAATATTTTTTCTATGGTCCTTTTTAATTTATTAAATTAATTTATTAATTTATTAAATTAATTAATTTATTTATTTAAATTTTACCTTAGGGCCTAAATTGTTTGATTTACTCCTCTGGCTTTATCTTCTGATTTTTATTTTTTTATTTTTCCCCTCCACTTTCTCAGTGTTCATTTTTGGTGTGAATGAAACTTTGTAAAGAGTTTTGGATGGTCATCTGTCTTTAATTAACTGCTATGAGTCTTGTCAAAATTTCATCTGATGTCTTTACTGCAAAATGATGATTAGATTTTCCCATGTGTTTTCAGGGGTATAAGTGGGGTTAATCTTTTTTTTTAGCAATATTAAAGATTCTGGCAAAGCAAATATTCTGCACTTTTGTCTGACAAGAGTTTTCTAGTTTTCAGCTTACATCTTTTTTTCTTCTTTTTCTCAGGTTTTGTTCCCACTCCTTCCCCAGTGCTGAAAATCAGATCCCACCCCTCACAAATTTACAGTGAAACTGTGGGTTTGTTCCTTTTACTCTACTACAGTCTTCCTCTGAAATCTGAAAATACATACTCGATTTTTTTCCTTTTTTTTTGTTCAGATATACTAAGATTGCACTTACAAGCATTATGTATTGTAACACATTGATAGTATCTATTATGTTAAGTAGAAAAGAACCAAGAAATCTGAAAAGAAAATAAAAGAGTTGAGGATGAAAATAGTGTGATAAACTGAAAAGTAAATTACTTCATTTAGCATCTGTCAGTTCATATGTACAATATAGCTTATAAATTTACTTCTTGGTGTAAAAAAATTAGCCACTGCAATGTTTAGGGGAGAAAGATGAAATATGTATTTTAAACTCCACTAGAAAGTTGCATTTTTTCCTAATCCAAATGAATCACTTCACTGCCCCTCAAGAGATTGCAGTCAATAAAGATTGTTTAACAGTAATACTGATGCTTATTACCTTCAGATAGAAATATTCTCAAAATGTTATCTCTAAGTAAGATCAGTTGTTTACATAGTACCTTTTTAGCAGGAAATTTTTGGGTAGCTGTATCCTGAGTAATAAATTTGGAATAGAGTGTTTCGTTCTCATTAAGTTGAAACTAAGTCCTATTGCCACTGGAGCTACCACAAGAGGCCTGCATAGCTGAGAGATCGTACCTTCCTTTGTTATTGCTGCATGATTGCGCGTTTGCATTCAACATACAGATTATGACCCGAAGATATTGGAAATGAAAACTTATCCTGTTGAAAGAACATCCCCTGTGAGATTTTGATGCTAACAATAATCCCTCAGAAGCCCCACTTGTATCATGGTTGCCGTATTGCCCAGCCCCTGGAAACTCACCTGGGGACCTTCAAATTAAAGATACAGACTACCAAATTTGACTTTTGGTGAGCTGATGTATTCCTAATTCTTTTTAAACAAGTTTGAAAACACACACAAACACCCTTGCATGTAACTGTCGCACAATTCATCTCATTAAATAAAACACGTTATTCCTACACATTTTTCTCTGATTTATTTATTTTCAAATTGGTGAAAAAATCTATTTCCTGTGATCTCCCCAACAGTTACAAATGTTTGTGGAATCTGACGAACAATCTTTCTTTTCTAAGGAGGTAAATCACTGTCAAAACAGTTATATGCACAGGTTCAACCAACCTAAACCTGTGATCTTAATATAGTGCTTCTTTCTATGATAGTTGGCATAGAACATCTACATTATCATCCACAAAGTTTCTTTCTTTCCTGCCTTCTGGCATATAAGCCTGCATCATTATAAATCTTTTCAATTTATCGGAAGCTATCCTCAAAATTCTTAACAAAGCCTAAAGCCTTTTCAATTTTGGATTATAGAATCTACACATGATCCAAATTCTTCTTATCTTTCCAAGCAGTTCCATACAAAAGCTTAGCACACATGTCCAAACATCTGTACTGCTGGGTAGCTTTCTTTCTATCCTTTATTTCTGTCTTAAAACTAGTATTCCATATATACAGATTGCAACCCTTTTAATGCAGTTTGAAAAGGTGGATATAATGCAGCATTTTCTGGAACAGTTGCCTTGGAAAGTAGATGTAACAGGTGGCACAATTTTGTATTAATAAGGCTTATCTAATAACCAACCATTTGGCTTTGATGAGTACCACCAAGCTAATGTTAAATAAAAAAAGAAAAAATATAAAAATTACTTCATTCTTCATGCAAAACCAATCAACACCAGTACTTTTCTCAACAGTGTTGTGTAGTGATACAAATTATATATAGAGGCATAAGGAACTAGCTTCTCTTTCATTGCAGTTCTTTAACTGCTCAGCTCTGTTTAGCTCACACTGTCTTCATTCTCTTCTCTCTTTGTGTACAGTCCTTTGTCATAGTGATGATGAAAATACTTCCACAGTCACCCCCCCACTCCCCTGTTTTCATGACTGTACCATTCCTGCACTCATGTAAGTCACAATCTCCCATTTCTCTTCCCTCTCAGACCTCTGTCTGCTAAAGGTACTTAAGTCAGCTGGCTGTGTTAAAGCAGCAAGTTGCATTTATGATATTCTGTGCTGACGATTAGCCTTTCTGAGCAGAAAGTGCATTATGTACTACTGTTTTCAGAGGCAAAACATCACTTCCTTGTGGTGCGAGAGCTCTGGTTAATCCTTTGAAGGACTCTAAAAGAATCTGATTTAGCTCTACATTATCTACAAGTTTATTCCTTTCTCTGTTAGACTGACAATTCTCTTAAGACAATTCTATGTCTATAGATTTATTCTTCTGCTATTAATTTTTTCTTAGTCTTTATGGGTCAACAATGGCTCGTATGTAAAGACTTGTATTAGTAAAGATTACATGAAAAATGGAGAGGCTGTGTTAACACCTCTGTAGTAAAAAGTTGCATACAATCCTGACTCTTAATTCCATACTATGAAAATGGTGGCTGAAAGTACATTTAAAAATCATCTTACCATTTTTTTATGCTACTTGTTAATATTAAACCAAATATGGTATATATGTGGAATAGATCTAATTCAAAATGCTCCCACAGTGTAGGAAATTTCCTTCTGACTTTGATGGTCACTGCATAAAGCCCTATTTAATTTTTTTATTTACTTGTATTTTGTTATTTGTTTCTAGTTTTCCATTATACTATTTGGTCTGTTAATGAGAAGCTGAACTGCAGCAAGATGTTCTGGCGAGAGGGGCACTTACAGTTCCCACACCAGTGGTCTTTCCTCCTCTGCTCAAGATTTGCTTCCAGCCTCAAAGGCTTTCTTCCTCTCAATCCTTTATACAACACTGGCTTTTTGGGCTCCTTATTTCTGCCACTGCCACAGATTATTTCTTATCTCATCAAGTCAGGAACAGCTGCCATTAGAAATCTGACATATTTTCCATTCTTGGCAAACCCCACTGTACTCTGAGGTGCCAAAGTTGTGCACAGCATTCATCTGTGATATTGAACTTTTGGTTTTAGTTTCCTAATTTGAACTATTTCTGCACACAAAAATGCTTCCTCCTCTGAAAGTTCTTTGGATTTCTTTTTTCTATCCAGAAATGGGACAGGAAATTGATATCTTAGGTTTTCATAAGCACACTCCAAAATTAAATTGATCAAGCTAGTTGAAAAATTTCAAGTTTGAAATATTTATTCTTTAGCTTCTCTTAGTGTAACTTGATGTCATTCCCAGAAGGAAGATACTACAAATTGATGAATGAAACTTTGACTTCAGAAAGTTAGAATAGAATGTTTTAGGAAGTCCTTACTTTTTCCTCTTCAATTTTCTTTTTCATTTAGTAGGACACTCAAATTAAGACTTTCTGTCAGGGTGAATTGTTTTTAGATATGTCCACAATTTCTGTTAAAAAAATTCAGTGGAATATTTCCAACCTGTTTTATCTGTATGACTAATGAGTCTTCGTGGATATGTAACAGTAAGAAATGTACAAATGTTGAAGTGTGATCTGAAACTATTTAAGAGTTTAGCATAAAATTAAAAAGAGAAAATGTATTATCATATGTGAAATAGTGTATGAACAGAACTGTTGAAAATAAGCTGTAAAGAATACCAGACATGCAGAGAACTAAGATGGCAAAACCCCTATATGCTGTATTTTTTGGAATTTTAATCCTGAAATGTAAAGCATGACTGAGAAATCTTATCTGAGATACATGCAACAGCTTCTAATGGCTGTAGAAAATAAAGGTTTTAGAACATTTAGACACAAGATTACAGGATAATAATAAATCTTTGCTTTGGTTATTGAGGGGGAAAAAAATAACTAGGAAAGTTGAGAAAATGTAAGAAAAACTTGAGAGGTAATTCTCGTAGACAGCAGTACAGGAGTCAAAAATAAGTAGATGCACAGTCACTACATACATAGGACTCAGAATCTAGGAAGATTATGTTCCTTCACATATTGATTGACCAGGACATAAAAGAAAATAATTGACCTTAAAAAAATAGAAGGAATTAAAACCAACCTTTTGAATACAGAAAAAACCAGCATTTTTTCATTTAGTTCTATGGCATTTATCAGTAACAACTGCAGCCCTAATCTCAGTTGCCATAAATTTCTGTTAGCAGATCTAAAAAAATGAAGAAATAACAAAGGGAAACAGATGTTAAGACATACTTAAGATAATTAATCAACAATAGAGTAGCAATGTTTCTCTTTGATTTTGTAGTGCCTTTTGTAAAGCACAATTAGTTTGCCTGCTTTAATACTCCTTCATCACATGCTGCTGGTTAAAGCAGAGCCTGCAAAAGTGTCCTGGTTTAAGCCCCCCACCCATGCAGTTTTACTCACTCACTCCCCTCTATCTTCCCCCAGTCCCGGGGGGATGGGGAGGAGAACCAAAGGATTCAACTTGCACAGGTTGAGATAAGAACAGTTTAGTAACTAAGGCATAACACAAATCACTACTGCTATCACCAGTAATAATACAAGAGAAATACAAAGAAAGAGAATACAACTGCTCACCAAGCCCGACCCAGCCAGTGCACCCCCCAATACCAAAAACCTGACCATGTCATGCACCCCCAGTCCACCATCACCACCACACCCTTCCGGGTCTCTCCTCTCTGTTTTCACATCCTGGACATGACGTGCTGTGGTATGGAATAACCTCTTTGGTCAGTTTGGATCAGGTGTCCTGTCTCTGCTTCCTCCCAGCTCCCCCTCCTCCCTGGCATAGCATGAGACTCAGGAAGTCCTTGGCCAGACAAAACACTACCAAGCAGTAACTGAAAACACTGGTGTTATCAGCGCTGTTCCCAGGCCCAAAATCAAAAACACAGCGCTGCACCAGCTACCAAGAAGGAGAAAAAATGACTGCTGCTGCTGAACCCATGACAAAAAGGTAAACTGAAATTTAATAAATGGTTTCTTATATTTATTTTCTATCTGAAATTTATATTTATCTTTCTCTGTTGTGCCTCTAAAGTTAGCTTAAAATTCTCAAAGTGTACCTAGTAACTATTTCCTCTGTTACCAAGGAAATTTCACCCCATTACTTGTTTCTGCTTTTAATTTTTCCTCTCCTACCTGAGTATTAGAGGTTTGTGTGATGGTTTCCTTTTAATTTATTCCTTTCTGATTTTCATGCATATTTAAATGAACAAAAGAATTTAAAAAATACATTTCAGATCTTGTGATCTTCATAATTTCTCTGCAAATGCAGAAAATATGTCTTTTCCTCTGTGATATTACTTGGAGAGAATGAATGAGTGTTTGAAAGAGAATCCATTGGATCATTGTTGTTATATCTCTGCCAATTCAAACTGCAAAGTTACAGGTGTGCTTCCTCAGAGAGGTGGTCAAAATTTCCACATGTGGGAATTTCTAAAATTTTGAAAAATTTTTCATTTCTGACAGTAATGTAAATGGAAACTTAAAACATTGTAGAAGGAGAAGAGAATTCAAGTAAAGTGCAACCAAAACACTTAAAATATAACTTAAATCTTTGATTTCAAGTGCAAATTAAGTCTTTATACTTGGCTTCCAAAATAATATTTCAAAACATTACATGCTTTCCTTAATTAGAAGACTCTCTGGAGAACTAAACCTGTCCAGTATCATAAAAACAGGTCTGAAAGAAACCCTTTGTGCAATGCCATCCCATGGAACACCTAGATGCTCAATGGAACTGAAGTCTCTACCCTTATACAGCAGTGACATCAGCAACCACATCTCCCAGGACAAGCTGCCTGATCCCCTACCCCAGCCTCTGTCTCAAATCAGTCTTGTCTTTAAGCAGAATTTCTCCAAAATGTCTTTTTTTTTTTTTTTTCCCCAGAGACTAATTATTTCACAAAAAAAGTGGTGCTTTTGTGCTTTTTTTTGTTTGCTTCTTTGCTTTCTTTCCTTGCCCATTCAGTTTCCCAGGATATTCCACAAGGAAATGATTATGGAAAGGCAGGGACTTGCCTGGACTGCCAGGTTCTGTTCTATTCTGAAAGTCGTTCTGACCAGCATTCTGCTTCATGTGTAAATAAGCAAATAAATTATAATAGCCTCCTAACTCGTTAGCAAAAGCTAAAGCACAATGTTGCCCAAGATAAGAACTGTTTCTTCATTGAAACAAGTCTTTCATAATATCAAAGGAGAGTCTAATCATGATGGAAGTAATTTAAGGAGAAAACACTCAGTGCTGATTTGCTGCAATAAATTAAACCCTTCACATTCAAATAAAGCTACAGAAATATCGTGATACACCGCACTTCCTGCTTGATTAGTTCTAGCTACATAGGTGTGGTGTACTTCAGTTATCCTCTTATTATCAGAAGGTGACAGAAAAGTCAGTAATACTAAAAAAAATCAAAAGTGCTTCATGGTCTCTCTTCTGGATACTTAGGAGAAAGAGTTCCTTCTTAAAGTCAGTCTAGCCTAAAAATTTTAATACTGGCAGAGGGTAAAAAAAAACCCCAACAAAATACCCAAAACCAAAAAAACCCACCTTTTCTCCAATGTGAAGAAATGCGAAGTACTACTTTTCTAAAAGTTCTAAAAATATATGTAATTATCTGGATCAACATGTGAATAAAACATTAGGAAAGTAGAAGGATACATAGGATAGTCATCTACCCGTAGGGATGCTATTCACAAATGCAAGCATTCTGAGTGCTTTTTCTTACTTCCTTACTTTCTTAAACATTTTTCTCCAGTAGTTTGCACAAATGAAATACATGAACAATCCTAGGATCAGCCAGTAATGCTTTATTCCACTTTCTGTATGAACACTTAGTGAATAAAACAACAAAATACTATAAATCCTTGTGTTTCCTATCTCTGAATGACTCTTGTATACTCTTCTGTGAAGTTTCAGCTGGAGCAATATTGATTGCTTCTAATATTGAACATCCAAAAAATCCGTGTAAGCTACTGATTAGCTGACCCACCAGGATATAGGAGGAATCTGAACTTCCTCAGACAGAATAAAAACTTTGATCTCCTACATTCTCCTTAGATGCTCTGACCATTACAATAGACTGTAAAAAGATCATATTGGAGAATCTGTATGAAAGTCTGTGTATCAGTCCAAGGACATTTTGCTCAAAGAACTGAAATAAAGGGCTATCCTACTAACAAGTTTTCACTGTAGCAAGCATAAGAAGAACAAGGCATCCATCCAATGCTTAAAAGACTGTCACAAAACCCTTCTTTTTTATCAGAAAGAAAGATAGTTAGGCCGAAAGCATTTTTCAGTCCTCACCAATTTCTCACAAGTAGAAACTCACCAAAACCAGAAATGTGGGACAATTAAAGACTATATGTGACTTGCAGCATTTTAGCTGTCTCTTCAAAGAAATGCCTAAAACCTCCGGCCCTGCTGCACTTTAGAAAGGAGGCTGACACAACAAATAACCATGAAAGACTGCTGAATTGTGCAAATTCACACTATCTACAGTGGTCGGCTTGCTGTGCATAAGGGCAAACAATCAAAAGCAGAGCTCTCAGTCAAGGAGCAATCAAATGTTGACTATAAACTAATTGAACTAAATACCATGACATTTTTAAATGCCTTATTGCTGTTCTGTGCCACAGCTCTACTCAGGAAAACTGGCCAAAGAGAAATGCAATCAATCTGCCATTCATTGTCTACATCAGGGTGAACTGAATAACTTTCTGAACACAATCACGATATTTGTATGAATGGTGAAAGAACCTTAGGGACTTAGTTCATGTGTGAACCCTAAATGGACAAGCTATGATGAGCCAAATCCTATTCACAGAGAAGACAAAGAAATACAGTGACCTTGAGAAGTAGAATATTCAATATTTTAATTATATCAGGTAAGTGTATAAATGTAGCCCAAGGTCTTATGAAGTCTGGATTTACCTTTAAATGGATTTTGTTATGAAATACTAATTATGACAATAGTTAGTATTATTTGGGAATAATAATAATAATTAGCATTATAAGAGAATTATTCCTTTAGATTGCAATGCATACATAACACCAGCATATAGTAAGTGTATTATCCCTTGCACACCAGTGTCAGAACCTCCACTTCAAAGCCTCTGGGTTAAAATAGGTTATATAACTGCAGCAAAAATTGCAGATAATATTTTTACTCATATCTTTAAATAATCTTCTCTTCCAGCATTCTTCTACTTTACCTGAGTCATAGTCACCTTGCTAATATAAGGTACTCCAGCATAGGTGTCAAAGTAATTTTTAAGTTAAGAATACTGCTTGGAGAGTCATCAATGCTTCCAAATTTTCCCCTCTATGGATGCCATTATGTGAATCTGCCATAAAACTTAGTACAACTTCATTCTCACTGTCAAAAAGAAAGACATGTATGACAGTAAGAACATGGTAGTAAACCTTACAGTGCTAGAGCATCAACAAAAGAGCTAAAATTATGCAAACTATACATCAGAGATTTCACCTCAGTAACACACCCTCAAAATGAACCAAGATACCATTCATGTAATGTGCAATTAGAACATGGTAGAATTTCAGATATAGGTTGCTTTCTTTAGTTTCTGAGGAAACTAAGATAAACCTATGTCATGGGTTCAGCAGCAGCAGTCATTTTTTCTCCTTCTTGGTAGCTGGTGCAGCGCTGTGTTTTTGATTTTGGGCCTGGGAACAGCGCTGATAACACCAGTGTTTTCAGTTACTGCTTTAGTAGTGTTTTGTTTTGGTTTGATCAAGGACTTTTCTGAGCCTCATGCTATGCCAAGGAGGAGGGGAGCTGGGAGGAAGCAGAGACAGGACACCTGACCCAAACTGACCAAAGAGGTTATTCCATACCACAGCACGTCATGTCCAGGATGTGAAAACAGAGAGGAGAGACCCGGAAAGGTGTGGTGGTGGTGGACTGGGGGGTGCACGGTGTGGTCAAGTTTTTGGTATTGGCGGGTTCGCTGCTGGGGGGTGCACTGGCTGGGTCGGGCTTGGTGAGCAGTTGTATTCTCTTTCGTTGTATTTCTCTTGTATTGTTCCTGGTGGTAGCAGTAGTAGTTTGTGTTATACCTTACTTACTAAACTGTTCTTATCTCAGCCTGTGCGAGTTGAATTCTTTTGGTTCTCCTCCCCATCCCCCCGGGACTGGGGGAAGAAAGAGGGGAATGAGTGAGTGAGAAAACTGCGTGGCTTAGTGGCTTAAACCACGACAACCCATCCCATATTTCAGGTAAGCAAGTGATAATTTTTATATGGGATTGCTTCAGGCAGTACTCCATTTTTGCGAAAAATCTAATGGTTGTACGGTACAGAAACAACGGCTCATCTGCACTGTTCTCTGATTTCTGTGAGCATGTAACTCGTTGACAATGTTCCTAGAAGTAAGTGAGTCTATTTACATATGCTGTCTTTTTTTTTTTTTTTTTTAATTTCTGTGCTGAGTGGCTTTCAGTGTCAAATTTCATTAAACTGTGAAGTTGGAAGAACATTTTGTTTTCTTCTCTTGGCTCTTCAGCATCTGAAATTGTTTATAGAACTGTAACATAGAAACCTTGAAAAAGAAAATATGACTACCTTCTATGAATACCAGAAAAGCTATAGTTCATTATGATTATCCTAAGCTTTTGTGCAGGATTCTTACTCTTATCTCCCTGTTCTGCGTATATTTTGAGTCTTGTTTTGAGAGTCTTCAGGAGACTTTCACATTTACTCATCAAGATTTGTCCCTGAGAAAACTCATGTTTATATCTTCAGGGTCTTGCAGATTTTCCCTATCACCCCACCTTTACCTCCATTACTTTCCACTGACTCTCTAACAAATACCCTATTCTAGTTGTTAATTTATGGATTTATTATTTTATGAATTTATGAACCAGTATTATTTTACAAGTTTTGAATTTTCTTCTTTATGATAATCTCCACAATAACTTGTCATGCAGATCTTGTTAGTTAGGGTTTGGTTTGGCTTGACATAACTATAGCTGCCATTTCTGGGCACAAAGATGCCTGTGTTAACTTTTTCATATCATACAAACCATTTCTAAGCCAACTGATTTTGACAGTGATCAGAAAGAAATGCCACTGAAATTTTGACTGCTCCACACAATCTTTCCATTTCAAAATTATTGTTTTAGCACTATTCTATGAAAACCAGTTTTTCCACATCATTTTTTTCTTACTCAAACATTTGTGTATTGAATTCATACAGCTTCCTATATGTGTAATTAGCCATAAAATATCTATATGAGAAAAGATGCAACCACAGTTATACCCAAATACTTTATCTTTTCCCAAGACCGCATCATTTCCCAAATGGTTTCTTATAATTTATTTTTTTTTAATCTATTACTTGTCATGCTTTGACTGGCTCAGAACTGAATGGACATAAATATGGGTGAAATAATTTAGCCAGTGAAATAAGGAATATCAGTGTCAGTCACAATGCGTTTTTAAAACCTGAGCTCCATAAATATTCATGTAACTTCATCTTCCTATCAGGAAAAGGTTTGTGCAATACAGAGATCTTGGATAACATCAGTTTAGAAGTCCTCAAAAAATGGTTATAAGGGTTTTTTTTCTCTCTTCATTGCAAAAATGTTGTAAAACTGGAATTACAAAAAAAAATAAAGAGCACTATGTTTAGTTTAAAAATATCAGTGAATGGGTATATATAAAGTACAGGATTTTGGTTTCTGATCCTATATAAATAAATTATTTCTGTTCTATTGACCTCACAATGAATGTGTTTAAAGCAAATTTTTTTTTTTTAATAAACACAATTTGTTGGCAGTTTGCAAGTAAATTACAGCAGTCAATTGCTATATTAATTACTCATAAAAACTGAAGCATTAATAGAAACTTAATTCCAATGCAACTGCTTGATACATATTTGTGTGTCTGATATTCTTCTGTGTTCATATATGCATCTGTATGTTACTGATGACATGTATTAACGTTGAACGCACATATATTGGTGCTAAATGCACATCAAGTGAGTAGTTCATAATTGCCTCTGGTATGCCTTGTTAGAAAACATACAAGTTATCCTTGTCTTTTCAGAAAGCTGGATGTATTAATAACATGTAATTGAAGTAGAATTTTAGCAAGCTATAAATGGAGTTGCTATGGAGAAATATCATGGTATGATGGTATTTAGAAATGTATACACTATCATGGTTGCCTGCAACAATTCCTTGTAGAGACCACTTCTATACACTCATCTTTCTTTCTACTGACCAATTTGTAAAGTCTGACAAACATGTCCCACAGCCTCACTGATTACTGTGTGTATGGTGTTACACATAAATTAATGCTTCCCCCAAAAGTGACCATTAAAAGTCATAAAATTTCATTTTCTGGAGGACTGTGTTTTAGCCCAGTGTGAAATTAGGAGGGCACATGGAAATACATGTAAACAACTGGAGACTATAGAAATACTTCTGTTATGCACTGCCATGTGTTGATGTGCCAAATGCCTTAAAAAGACCTTCATCCATCTCTTCTCTTAATACAACAGGCTATGGATGCAAAAAGCAGCTTTTCTCATTAGGCTTTATGAAAGCGCTTTTAAGCTATATATACCTAGTAAATCACTCATACATTTTTCAACTCCACCAATATAAACGTACAATCTTTCACTGTGTGAAGGAATTGCTAAGATGAGTTCAGCAAGTAGAAGAGAACTGAACCAGAAGTGGACAGGACAAGAGAGGTGAGAGTGAGCTCATCATCTCAGGTACATCTAGATGCAGAATTATCTCTCAGCTACCTGATCCTTGAAGAGAAAGAAGCAATATTTTACCCCTGCTACAGTAAATGCCTTCCCAGATATCAGTAGGGGCAATTTTAGCTCCCAAGTTGCTTCTTTGCAGCTTAGCAGGAAATACTTTATATCTCCTTTAATTCCCTCTGCACATACGCAAATCAATCCAGGTTGCTGGTACACACTACTTTTGCTTGGACTTGCCAGTTCCATGCAGACAGCACAACATGGGTTTGCCAG
This sequence comes from Myiopsitta monachus, assembly GCA_017639245.1. Taxonomy (NCBI): domain Eukaryota; kingdom Metazoa; phylum Chordata; class Aves; order Psittaciformes; family Psittacidae; genus Myiopsitta; species Myiopsitta monachus. Next base: position 33,028,495 of record CM029927.1, read on the forward strand.
TCTCACCCTGACTCAACCTATTCCTCTCAACAGAGAAAGGTTTACAGTAAACCTAAGAAAAGATAGTAAAGATAGAACACTGGTCAGAAGACTGGAAATGAAAAGCAGCATGGAAAGCTAATAACTTATGATATTTTAAATGAAATTTTATAAGCAGAAATTTCAAAATACTTGATCTAGGCATGCAGTTGAGAGCAATATTAGGTACGATTTTGACATTAGATGTCTCTGTAGCATCCTAGAAGAGCATGCTGATATTTGCTTTATTTCCTCAGTATCAACACATGCTGTAACAATTTCTGATTTTCTTCATTAGGTGAAGCAAATAGCTTAGTGTTTGAATCACGGTCCTAGTGTCTAAGAATTTAAAACCAGCCCATAGTACATGATGCAACATAATGCAAAATTCAGAGCCAGAATCCCTGCCTAATTATTATTAAAATTTGACTCACTTACTTAAAATTATGACATAATCATCCCACCTAAAACTATACTTTCTATAATCAGAATCTACTACCTGCATCATTAAAGCTATTCTTTCTCATGCTAATTTTATTTGAAAAAACCCATTATTCTAAATTTTATCATATCCACACCTTAGCCATTATGAAAACAGCTTTTGCCTAAAACTCAGATAGCCTGTTCCTACTCATCTTTCAAAAATAATTAGCCAAATTCTGGCTTATAGTTATTTTACATACCTGCAAGTGATAAACATAGAAATGCATGGGGTTTTGTTTTTTGTTTTTTGTTTTTTTTTTTTTCCAGACAAATGCTTTATGTAGCAAAAGTACGAAAGTATAAATGGCAACCTCAGTACTTGCACATCTTTGTCTTTGGTTTCTATTTATGACATATTAATCTTTGTAGCTAAAAAAAAAAGAAATAGCACATCTAGAAATATGTGTCTGGCTTCTGAGACTGTGTTCTCTGACTGTCAGTTTTCTGGTTTATAAGGCATGTAATGATCTTGCTCAGAAGGGTGCTCATGTCAGTCTGTGCTGACCTCTTATTTTCATTGATCAGTAACTTGTGAATGGCTTTGTATGCACCTGCTAAATGAGTTTCCTTTCATAGAAGTTTGAAGAGGAGTGAAGTTGTCAGATGGTCCTTTGATTCAAAAGCTGTCTGTGACTGGGGCCAAAAGCAACTGACAAAACAAAGAGAGGAATTGTCCACACTGAATACACAAGCAGATGCAGGACAAGCACAACAAGAGTTCTTTCCAAAAAGAAAACATGAGATAGGTCAGACATGAGAAAAACAGGGGCTAGAACAATTAGTGTGGTACAGCAATGGGACCTATTATGACAGCTCTATCAGAAGTGGCAGTTTCTACCTCCTGTCCTGCCTGACTACTGTATTGTCTGCACTTCTTACCTAAATTATAATTTACTGGAGATCAAAATTTAATACATATTTTTCTTCTCCAGTTAGTTGGTGATTACATGATATTAGACCAAACATGAATATAAGCTTACATTATAAGCACTCTTGAACTGTAACAGCGTTTGTGGTACCAGGAAAACTCATGGCAGCATAACAGACCAGATTATTCCCCTGTCAATGAACTGTCCTGTTACAGTGAGGAAGACCCACAGAGATACGTTCAGTTTCAGTGTTAAGGGCCTTTTTAGTTCTTCTGGGTCCAGAAGCTGGACAAGAAGTGAATACCTGAGGACTGTATTTTAGTTGAGAATGACGAAGCATTTTAAAACAAAGTTCCAATTTATTCAAATATCTTACGAGCACTGAGAAACCTAACTTCCAAACTAATAAAGGGGCATTTTTATTTCAAAGAGGTGTGCAATCTCTCCCTCTATTTTCTGATCTTTCCATAATTTAAAAGGCCTAAAATCTTAAACTCTTATTAAGGCAAAATTTCTTAGCTCAGGTGTCAGGATGACAGCCATTCCCTTCCTTAACTATTGGTAGGTGTTGTGAAGTTACACACTTTCCAAGATTCCAAAGCATGCTACAGGATTTCAATATAAATAACCTTTGGATTATAGGTAAAAACAATTAACAGAAGCAGTGTTATATGCTTTGTTGATAGTATAATGCAATGTTTAATGGGTTCCTCTAGTAGCCATCCTTCCCCAAGGGACATTGGCTTGCTTCTTGTTTTACGAAAACCTCCTTGGGTCTCATTTTATACATATTGTAAAAGAGGAACTATCCTCATGAAAACTTCATCTCTTCCATAGATAGCAACTTATTTAGCTTTGAAATAATATAGCCAGAAGCTCCTTCCTTCCCCAGAGTAGTTCATTAGTGGAAGGAACAAAATTATCACAATACTTTTGGCTTTGGTGTGGGAAGGGGGAAATTAATTTAGGTTATTATTATTGACAAAGAAAAATGATTGGAAGATAAAATAAGAAAACTGAAGACAACTATATTTTTTCCTGGTTGCTTTAATTTCTGTCAAAATTTTTCACTATAAAGAGAAATCAGTTTTATGAAGAAAATAAGATGAATTATTCTGAAGTAAGCAGCAGGTATGTTAATTTCTTTGTTATTTATAGTAAAAGACAATCTAAATTATTAATCATACTGTGGCATATCAGTAGTAATTTACAGTTTTATGTCTTATGTAATGCTGCCAGTAGCCTAGTTAAGAAATGGTGAAAACATAAGCAGTTATATAAACTTAAAAAAACCCAAACCTTACTTTTATTAAATCAGATTTTTTTTTTTTTTTTTTTCAGAAAGGAAGATAATTCTTAATGTTACACATTTCTTACAGGAATTACTGCAAAGGTTATTTTGTTAAAGGGAACCACTGAATTTTTCTTGCAGAATTCTGAGTTTTGACTGGCTTTGATTTTAATTCTCTAAGTTGAATCATGAAGCATGGCAGCAACCCACAAAAGCTGTTGATAAGTGAAGCAGCTCAAATAACACGCAGAACAAGTCATCATATTTTATCATCTGTTACATCTCAGTTATATCAGTCTCGTACCATACTTGAGAGAGGAGTGGGATAGTAGTAGCCATGAAGAAAGAGAATTAAGGGAGTGAGTTATCTAGCTATTAAAAACATGTAATCCTTATAACTTCCCTAAAGTCTTTCCTAAAATCTTCCTTCAAAAAAAAAAAAAAATAAAGGCTTTGATCTTATTTACTTCCCTTAAAGGCTTAGAAACAAGGGAAAAGTCTTATAAGAACTGGTAAAGAAATAATAGCACTTAATTTGTACTTGGAGCTGAAAATCTCCAAAGAGCCCTACAGACATTGACTAATTATCACAAGATCAGTTTTGAAGGTGAGATGAATGTTTCTGTTAATAAAATACTTCAAAAAATACTCCCCAGTGTATATGTCTTGACTAAAGGTGAAAGAAAAATATAGTCAGAGAATTCAGAGGTTAAAGATTCATAGGTCTTCAGCCACATCTTGTGCTTAATATAAGTTGCAGGTTTAACGTACCATGTAATTATCAGAAAAAGAGAAAATTAATTACATTGTTGATAAATTATAGCCACAGAAACGATACAACTATACAGTTTGAAAATTTTCATATGATAATTTATAATAAATATATTTCTACTTATTTATTTTTATTCAAGAAAGGTCAATGATCCATTTTCTCTCCCTAGGAGCTAGGAAGTTCATATGTCTAGTGAATATACTACCCCCTTTAATTGTAGAGAACGACAAGAAGAATTACCATCTATGAGGCCCCTGCTTAGGAAACTGGCTGTTGGGTACAATTCGAAGAATCCATGAAGTTGCTCCAAAACGCTACGGGTGTAACCTCCATTTATCTACACCCAGTCCCTATGCTGGTTGTCAAAAGAATTTGAGTTCTTATGTCAAGCTGCATTTATTATGGACACTGTTCATCTCAACAAAGAGCGGAGGTGTCCTTAACACTCAGGTACTCTGCCACCCATGCAGCACCCATGCTTGCCACAGAAATCAAAGGGAGACAAAGTAGACCTTGCACGGTAAAAAACGACCTTCAGCCAGGCCTTTTAGGAAGCCTTTTATGGAACTCTGTTGCTCCATAGGAGATTCTGGAGAGACAATTACTCATGCAGCTGCATGTCGATCTGCCCTTTAAAGGTACAGGAGAAAAGAGTGGTGTGAAGAAAAAAGAATTAGTATGTGTCTATATGGAAGGGAAATCTTAGAGTTTGTCAACTCCACAACTGAAGACTCACAGAGGTGACAACTGTGCATTTTATGTCTACAGGATATCTCATCTGTGAAGGGTGATTATTACTGCTTTTTTATGAGCTTTTGAATTACTAAAGTCTTTCTCTGATGTGAAAGAGAAATAATCATCATCCTTCACCGAAGAGATTTTATTTGTTCTGGAAGAAACTGTGTGTTCATAAAAGCCCACATTTTAGAACTGAATTAGTAAGCACATCAGCTACAGTCAGTCAGCTTTTATTTCTGCTTGCTACCCCTAAGGAGGAATGCTAGCCTTTACCCCTTCCACAGAAGGAGTACAAGCTTTCTGGCAGGAGGAGGTGTCCTATGGAACATCAGGAATGTACATGTCACTGAGAATAGCAACCCGCAAGCTCTTGAGCTCAAACTTTTCCATTAACTGAAAGTATTTGAAACTTTGAATGTTTCTTCAGGTTAAAATAGTAAACATTTTTTGATAATATTTCAAAATGCATTTGCCCTACCCCCATATTTTGGAGACACAAGTTTTCATTTAAAATTTACATATTAAAATTTTATGATTCCTGTGATGCTTCCAAAAACTGTATCTTGTAATGTACATATAATTTTCAAGACTATGTATACGTTTTGATAACTGACCTGAGAAAAGACAGTGCACAACTATAATTTAACTTCTTGACATCCACTCAAGTGCACACTAATTTTAAGGGCTACATATCTGAGGAGTGTTATGTGCATTGTTAAAGATGCCTGGATCATGTAAGCACACAAAATTCTGCACGGTGTTATTTTGTACTTATTTTGTACTGGCACTGAATGTTGCCTTAATACATTAATAGAGTGAGTATCATATTGTCCCTGACTCAGAAGAGATAGAATTTAAATCTTTCTAATTTCAAAATGGATGTAATCTATAAGATTCAGAGTATGCTTTCAAGACTAATCCCTTGAAGAGGGATGGCAAAACTATGCCTCACAGAGGGCAAGTGTATTTGCTTTGAGTATTTTACCTTTTATATATTAAATAAAGTTGGATTAACTTCAATGAATTTAGGGTCTATAATCAGCAATACTTTAGTGTCTTCACTCTGTAAGTCTTATCTGGATGATGTCACAAAAATTTCTATTCTAATTTAGTTAGCCATTTCCCATTTAAAACATTTAACAGCTCTAATCACACTTAGGAATGCGGTTTTCAGGATCTTAAGCTTTTGCCATGCTGAAAATGTAGGCACTGATTCATAGGCTTTGTAAATTGAAATTTGAAAATTGCAGTATATAGGGTTGTCATGGGTTCAGCAGCAGCAGTCATTTTTCTCCTTGGTAGCTGGTGCAGCACTGTGTTTTTGATTTTGGGGCTGGGAACAGCGCTGATAACACCAGTGTTTACAGTTACTGCTTGAAAATGTTTTGAACTGGCCAAGGACTTTCTGAGTCTCATGCTATGCCAGGGAGGAGGGGGAGCCAGGAGGAAGAAGAGACAGGACACCTGACACAAACTGACCAAAGAGGTTATTCCATACCTCAGCACGTCATGTCCAGGATGTGAAACCGGAGGGCAGAGACCCGGAAGGGTGTGGTGGTGGACTGGGGGTGCACGGCTGTGGTCAGGTTTTTGGTATTGGGGGGTTCGCCGTTGGGGGTGCACTGGCTGGGTCGGGCTTGGTGAGCAGTTGTATTCTCTTTCTTTGTATTTCTCTTGAATTATTACTGGTGGTAGCAGCAGTGATTTGTGTTATACCTTACTTACTAAACTGTTCTTATCTTAACCTGTGCGAGTGGCATTCTTTAGATTCTCCTCCCCATCCCCCCGGGACTGGGGGAAGAAAGAGGGAGAGTGAGTGAGAGAGAAAACTGCATGGGTGGGGGGCTTAAGCCATGACAAGGGTTTACATAGAGAGGGAAACTTACCATGGCCAAAATTTTGGCTTTCTGAAACTATCAAGTGATAACAATAAAGAGAAAATGTACAGTTCTGTAGTTTTCTGTCAGACTTTTTCACTACAGTGGTGCTGCTCTGAAGAAACAAAATGCCTTTTTCAAAACCGGTATCTTTCTTTTTCAGTAATTTTCAACAGCTGGTTTGTAACACTTGGATCTTACTAGAAAACAAGTCAAAAATAATCAGAGGTTTACAGTGGTTACCAGATTGTGTTGTAAAGGACAGAAAAAGAAAATGCTGCAGAAAATAATTACAAAGTAGGAGCACTTATGACTTAGTTGAGAACTAAATGCACAAATTTTTATTTTAGCTCTCTTTTTTTTTTTCTTTTCCTTAGAATAGGAGACATAATCAGGTAGAGATGGGCAAAGATAATTTCTCAGTATGTAAAGGAAAAGCTTTATAAATATAAGGTACTTCAAAAACAGAACAAGAAATACAAAGGCTCTGAAATTACTGCCTTTGGAGTTGCTTATGGCAAGATAAGACACCCCGTTGGAGAAGTCAATTCACCAGCAGTTCAGAAGGATTCACTAAAAATAGCAACCCTCTTTTTACCTGATTGTTCTGTGACTCTAGGAAAATCTCAGAAGTTGAAGTTGTATGCTGAATAATTCAAACTATACACACAGTTGGACAAATCTGGTTTTCTAATTTTCTCATTTTTAAAGTAAGTTTTGCTTAAAGAAATCTTAAGTTAATAGTAAGCTCCCTTGACTTATTTCTCTCAGTCTTGCAGAGAGTCTTAGTCAGTCAAAATCTACAAAAAATGTATTTTCCCCTCATGATCTAGAAATAAATTGAACTTTAATGAAAATGAAAATTATTGCTTAATGGAATCTTTTACAAGTTCACTTTCATTTTACTTACATGAGACAAAAAGACAAAAATAGCACTAAAATATATTTGACTTACTAGTATTTTTGCTTAACTGAGTGATAAAAGTCTGACAGCTATGAAAGAAGTGTGAATATTTTGAATAAATATCTTAGCTTGTTTTATAACTGCATTATTTCTCTCCCTCTGTGGGTAAAAATTCCACTAACTTCAGCACAGCTACAGTAGGGCAGACATATGCTAAAACAATTGGTCCATTGAGGGTTTGACTACTCATGCAATCAGACATTGTTACAGCTTTCCATTCACGAATTATAGGTATGTTTAAGACCTAAATCTGCAGATATGAATGGCCTTATTAACCCAAGTTTTCATTTCTGATTAGAGTAGATTAGCTGCACAGAAACATATGGTGTCAGGACCTTTGACTAATGTTTTCCAAACCTAATTTCTTTCTGCAAAATAGAAGCAGTGCTTAAGTACAAGGAAAACCACTTTGACAAGTGTCATGGATTACGAAGAATGGACTAGAAAGGAACTAGGAAAAAGAAAAAGGATGTGTCTCAGAATAGACTTTCCTGTTCGTTCCTCCTCAAAATATCTGATTCACATTGACCACTCCAAGCAATATGGCAGTTGTGCATTTTTGACATCTACTTCATAGTCATTTCACTATTCAGGGCTGGAGGATGAGGAGAAGAACAGCTTATTCCTAGGTTGCAATCCCACTGTCATGTTACAGAGCCATGATATGAAGACACTGGAGATGTGACTGATTATTTTAGATAAGAAAAAATGTTAGATTTTTTTTTTTTTTTACTACTAGGATGAAACTTGCAAAACTAATAGTTTGTCTATTTTTGTTCACCTCCATTTCAGCAATATTTAGCCAATTAGGATTAAAACTGGCTAGGCTTGTTGGCTCTTTACAATGCATAGCTAATGCCCAGTCAGGACAAAGGATCTGAGTATACAACTGCAAGAGACCTGAAATATCTGTGAACAACATAGAAACAGTATGACTAGAGTCTGATAATCCCTCATAATGCACTTAAATGCCTTGTATGTGAAGGAGAGGAGAAGAAAGAGCAGATTATTTTCTTCGTTGTTGAGTGTCATATAACAGTTTTATTAAATAACTCTTTGTCTATATTAATTTCCATACTTGTCTTGATGCTTGCTTTTTAATTTCTGATTCTTGGAAATAGGTTATTGACTTCAGTAAAAAATGCATGAATAGAACATGATGACCAAAACAGATACAAACAAAAGTCAGTAGTGAGAATGTGCCACACTGCAATGCCCTTTCCACCACATGACATGTTCTTAAGGTACCTCCAGTCCATCCCACTCCCAGTCTCATTTTAGACTGCAGAGCATATTACTGAAGATTGTACTTGCATGTGATCACGCCCCTCAGCTCTTCTGCTTGTCTGCTTCATGCACTACTGCCTTCACCTTGCTATAGTTTAAAAATGATTTATAGCAGGGGTGATACCAATTGTATTTTTATTCTATAGTGGAGTTCATTCTTGTAAATTTGGATGCAGGATGAAGAACTAATGCACACTGTTTAAATAGTTACAACACTCATGGAGCAGACTTTCCTACTTACTCAAAGAAGCAACATTTATTCACCTGGAAGTGTTTTGATTACAATGCCCTCTCCTTCCTTCTCTACTTGCTATGACCTTGCACATTCACTGCAACCAACACGTGCACACTTCCTGCAACTAGCTGAGAAACAATGCACTTCTGACACACAATATCGAGAAGTAGTCCTGCCTTTCTAATGGGATCTTAATCCCCAGCCATCACAATGACAGTGACAAATGCCATGGCTTAGTGAAACAGATTTAAAAAAATACATTTTTGAGTTCTTTGCACAGAGATGTTTTGCTACTGTGATATTTGTCAAATGACATTAAATAACTGAGTCTTTGCATGTACTGATATTTTAAATTTAATAAACATCACAACGTATCATTGTTTCCTCATTATGTAGGGGTTTTATTTTACACTATATTTTAGTGATTTTGGAAACCTGAGACTGCAAAGAATACAGTAGCCTAAAATTATTGCTCAGTTAACCAGATCTACTGTACTGCAAATATAACATGATGTATAATACACATTCATATATGTGTAATCTCTCCTCAATAAGAAATTGTTTAAACAATTATGAATATATTGTTGAATATAATATTAATCTAACTGGCAGCTACAAGATACTATACTTTCATTCTTTTCTTGATCTCTCTCTAGTTCAAACATTATATTTGTTGACTGCGTATATTTCAGAGTATGTTTCAGAGAATTACCTTTGCAGACTTTTTTCTATTCTTCAGCTAAAAAACCCCCTCATGCATCTTTGACTTTTCACTCTGACAGCTTGATCAGGGAATTTCAGCTTCTCAGATCTTTGTTCTGAAAGTTCATATAATATGAACTATTGTCCTGGGTTCAGCAGTAGCAGTCATTTTTCTCCTTCTTGGTAGCTGGTGCAGTGCTGTGTTTTTGACTTTCAGCCTGGGAACAGCACTGATAACACCAGTGTTTTCAGTTACTGCTTAGAGTGTTTAGGCTGACCGAAGACTTTCTGAGTCCCATGCTCTGCCAGGGAGGAGGGGAAGCCGGGAGGAAGTAGAGACAGGACATCTGACCAAAAATGACCAAAGAGGTATTCCATACCACAGCACATTATTCCTAGGATGTAAAAACTAAGGGCAGGGACCCAGAAAAGGGGGGTTCGCTGCTGGGTCAGGCTTGGTATCGGGAGGTGAGTGATTGTATTCTTTTCCCTTGTATTTCCCTTGTCATTATTATTATTTGTGGTAGCAGTAGTGGTTGGTGTTATACCTTAGTTCCTGGACTGTTCTCATCTCAACCTGTGGGAGTTGCATTCTTCTGGTTCTTCTCCCCATCCTCCCAGGAGCTGGGGGGAAGAAAACGGGGGGAGTGAGTGAGCAAACTGCGTGAGTTACAGCTTAAGCCACGACAACTATATGCTCTGTTTTATAGTCTTGTTTTGAGCTTGCAACTTGTACTTCCTGAGAGATCAATTAATGAAAACTTCTTTGTTAATAAAAGGGGAAATTATTAATGCCAATAAAATAAAAATTAAAATGGAAAAAAAAATTTAATCACAAAATCAATTAGAAAATCTGAAAGGTTTTATTAAAGCTGAAAATAGGAAAGAGCATACATAAGAAATCACATTTCAATCAAAATACTAATGGCTCTTGATCTAAGCCACTTGTAGAATGTATTTATAACACAATCAAGAAGTCCAATTAGCTAAATCAAATGTTATTCTTGTCATACATGTAAATTCCCCAGCCTCCTCTGTCATCCTCACAGTGAGTATTTTAAATTAAGGTAGTCTCTGACCTTTTGGATATCAAGTCTATTCATAGTATGTTTTCCAGCACCTCTTCACCTTTTGATTCTTATTTTATTCCCAGAGGTGGTTCCATTTCTGTGCTACTGTAAATATTTGAGCTGAAAAATTCTGCATAAATTTGTATAATTATGAAATTGTATGTGTTGAGTGAGTTATATGATGTAAATATAAGGCAGGTGAGTACAACTCTGAAAGGACACATAGCTCCTGCTTTCTGCACAGCAATAACCATGCTTTCTCTGATTCAGAGAAAAGAACAGTAAAACCTCCCTGAACTGGTTTTAGCCCCATGTATATCATAAATGATTTCACTGTTAAACAAAAAGGTGTTTTGAGGTTATGTAGTTAAGAAGTTTAAATAATTTGAGTGGTACTGTTGGACCCATGTTATTTAGCTTATTAACCCTAGCTCCATGAAATGCTATTGGTTGTATGGCTCTTTTTTAACAGAAACTAGAACAGTGGTGTTTGAAACAAGTATCAGCTGAGGAGCAAAAGAATAAAAGACCACATTCAAGTGCTGGGAAACCTGTTTAACAGAAAAAAGAAAACCAAACAAAAATTTAGTCTTGCATTTAGATGAAAGTAATGCAAAGTATGTAAAATAATGTCTTTCTATGGAACAGCGTTTGCTTGCACACTGTGTTTATAGCAAAACTAAGTTCATACTTGATTTTCATACTGACGAAAAAGCCTCAACTAGTTAAAATAGCAATGTTGCTATGAATCTGCTCACATATTCCATCTCACTTCAGTTCAGATGTTAATTAGGAAGAGACAATCATGCATACCAAGATATCTAGCAACATGGTTCACTCTTTAGCATACTCTACCTGGGCCATCCTGAAGACTTTGGTACCAGCTCTAGGTGCACTAACTTAGGCAAAGGAATCACTTCTTCAGATGTCTGCATCATAGGGATAGGATTCAACTTGAGAACAGATGCCCTAATTTAGGTGTGTATAGGATGAGCCAAGTGCCTAAGTTCTGTATCAACAGACATAGTTAAAACAAATAATGTAATCTACTACGTAGTTTGACCTCCTAAACAAGCTTTTACTAATATTTGAGGTTACCTAATATATCCTGTCTGATGCCTGTCTCCCATGGATCCAGGGTTACTTCTGGTATTCTAACCTCATAGATGCAGCACGATATTATGAAAATCATTAGATTATTCTGCTTAGTGAGTTGAAACAAATTTTAGAAGTTTGTTAAGGTAACTTAACTAGATTGATAGTGTGAGCATGATGATATGTAACCTGTGGATTCTTAACTCTACTCTTCCTCTTTTGTGAGGTAGTTAACCAAAGAAGAGATATTCTTCATAAGAGGTTGAGTTATTAGTACCCTGCAGTGCCCTCTTAATGTACAAATATAATCTCTTACGTGCTTGAGAATACTGAAGGATAGGTTATGGAAGCTTTGGGAGTCTATTTACTGTGTACATTACTGGTTGTTAGTAAACTATCAAGACATTATTGTTAGTAAACTACCAAGACATTATTCAGTCATAACTGGAATAGTAAATTCACTGCTGTAAAGAAAATATTTCTGATTCATTCCATACAAACTCTTTTTCCTATTTGTGTCGACTGTCGTTTCCAGCTCACAATGGATCTATGTAGAAATTGTTACCAGTAGTCACGATGTGTAGATGTCAGTTCCTTTCAACCAGCCAACTTTAAATTTCTGATAATTAGGTGGTTAGGATTGACTACGGGTCTCAGTTTTATCTGCTTAAAAAATTAAATTAAATGTCTTGCTCTTTCTAAAGACAAACATGGGAATGACATAATGCAATTTGTCCTATCTTATCTAAAAAAAGCCCAGGATAAGTTAAAATAAGAGCAACACTATACCCTATGTTTATCTTATAATTGCAGAAATCAAGATACTATTTATTTCTGTAGCACCTGCCATGTACGCTAGCATTCCTTGGTCTTAAAGTTCCAAAAATTTCCATCTAGGCAGTGCATAAATTAATGTTGCTCAAAAGGGAACTGAGGGAATGGTCTAAGTTGTAAGCTACAGAAGAACTTTTTACAGAAGTTAAAAACTTCAATTAGGTGAACAGGATTTTACTCTCCAAATGCGTGCAGGCATTTATACCCATGTTATGAAGATGAAGATAAATTAGGCATTTCCTTTAAGTATTTTACTTCTGTAGAGATATAGAATTTGTGTTCAGAAATCTGTATAATAAAAATGACCCATTAATAAAAAACAAACTATATTAGGCTGAGAGGAATCACATTCTAAAAACCTTGGAGATTTTAGATGCAATGCCTTTGTTGCAACTAAATAATTGAAATTAATATTTTTGTTTGTTTGTTTCATATTTGTTTGCCCAATACTGAATTTAATTTCTGGTATTTCATGTAGGTATGCACCACAAATCATCAGTCATGTAAACATATCTGTGGCCACGTGGTCCCCATCTTTTCAAGGGTTATAGACGACCTACTCTTTGAAAGTCAGCACACAAACCTTTAATTCTTGGATATTTTTTAATTTTCACTAGTAATGCAGACGGAAACAATTGTTTCTTTTTCTCATAAAGAGCTAAGAAACTTTGCAGTGATGTTCAGCAAAGTTTACGAAACCTTCAAGTGACTACCATAGATGCAACCCCTTCAGAAAACCCAAAGACACAATGAAACTCAAAACCTTCTAATTCCTGGTAGCTGCTCTTTAGAAAGTCTGAAAATTTCATTGCTGGAGACCGCAGGGATCAAACTCCAAAACCTCTTATGTATGGATTAAGGAACTTAATTGTCCACAGACAGCCTTAGCAGAAAAAGTAAACTTTGTATGCTAAATATCTGTTATTTAAGGGACTTCAAAGTTTTAACCGCAGTTGATTAAAAACCTCCATAAAATACATCATTTAAGTAGCTAGAAGCTTTCTAGGAAGTTCCAGAGCCCAAACACATTTGTTTTCAGGGAGCTACAGGTGATGAACAGAAACCACAGTTCCCCCATTTGAAGAGTTCTGTGACAACATTTTTTGTCACAGTGCCTACTGCTTGGCTTCTCACTCCCACACTGTTGTGTGACACCTCCCAGTTGTGCCAAAGCAACTGCTTCTAAGTTCAACCTGGAAGACAGTCAGAGGCTGATACATTATAAAAAGAGATTTTCCACTTCCACCTCTCTTTCAAAAAGTTTCATTGTTGTTGTTGTTTTTTTTTTTAAGTATGTCAGTTGCTTCATCCCACAAAAACTGATGTGAGAATGACTGAGAACTGGCTCTGTTACTGGCAACAAAGAGCCAGGGGCTGACAGGGGGCTGCAAGCTCCTTGCACTTGGACTTGTAGATTTATGGATTGAGACTGACAGACCAAGGCCATGCTCTTCTGGACTTGAATGAATTGACCTGAAGGCAAAACTAACAGTTCTTTCAAACAGCAGGCTTATCCACAAAATCTTCAGAATGTTGCCATTCAGATTTCCAGAGCACCCAGAAATAATACAGCCTCTCCAAGACTTCATACTTTTAAAAGTAATCTTACAGTGTTGAAATTTTGTCTTGAGAGCTTCCTAGGCTAGAAAGATAAAAAAATTTTCTCTTCTGACACTTCTAAGTGTATTTGGTTTGATGGGGATCAAAAAAAAGGAGATTTAGTTCCATGCTCCTGGAGTGGTTGCTGTCTGCTTCATTCTTTAGTGTGGTGTCTTAGTACCATTGTGTTGATCTTTTGTTTTTACCACTGTCTCTATTTTACAAAGAACCTACCCATATCTTCAGTGCTGAGGAAGAGTGCAAACAAGCTATACTCAACTGTAAGGAAAAACAAACAAGCAAACAAATAACAAAAAACCCCACCAAACCATAAAACAAGACAATAAAGGACTCTAGCTCTCAAGTTCTCACTAGAGAAGCTGATCAGGACCCCAGATTAGAAAGCAAAACCAAAAAACAAAATCAAAAACCTGGAAAACACAGAAAATAGGGCAAGTTAAATTTGGAGAGTAGCTAAATAGTCTGCTTTAATTTTATGCAAATGTTCAGGGAGCCATTGCCTTAACTGCCATATGCTTCATAGGTTTTTATAGAAGCGTAGTTAGGACAAAGCTGGAAGCTTCACTCCTAGCTTCTCAACCTCCTTCCCAAACAGCATGGGGAGATAGGGAATGGGGGTTGCGGTCAGTTTATCACACGTTGTCACTGCTACTCCTTCCTCCTCATGGAGAACACTCCTCACACTCTTCCCCTGCTACAGCTTAGGGGTCCCTTCCTTGGAAGACAGTCCATGAACTGTCCCAGACTGCACCCTTCAGAAGGGTAGAGGATATCTGCTCCATTGTAGACCTCCATGGGCTGCAGGGGGACAGCCTGCCTCATCGTGGTCTACACCACAGGCTGAAGGGGTATCTTTATTCCAGTGACTGGAGCATCTCCTCCCCTCCTTCCTCACTGACCTTGGTTTCTTCAGAGCTGTTTCTCTTACATATTCTTACCCAGTTCCCAGCTGCTATTGCACGACAGTTGTTCCCTATCTTAAATATGTTATCCTAGAAGCACTACCACCATCACTGCTGGGCTCAGCCTTTGGCAAGTGGGTGGGTCTATCTTGGAGACCACTGGAACTGGGTGTGTTGGACATGGGGAAATCTTCTGGCATCTTCCCACAGAATCCACCCTTTTATAAGTGAATGACTGAATGAGGTGCTGCTGAAAATCTTAAGGCACTTATTGTAAAGGGAAAGCTTTGAAAACAGATGAAATAAATTTTTGTATTCTGCTGGGTTTAGTGTGAGGTGTCTCTGCCCATGGCTGGGGGGTTGGACCTAGATGATCTTAAGGTCCTTTCCAACCCTAATCCTATGATTCTGTGATTCTATGAAATATTTTTGTGCTGAGTAGTAGTCTGGATATACTCTCTGCTACCTACATATATGGAAGTGTATGTGTATATTGCTTTATTGATTTTACTCTTTCAAGAAAAGAGTAAATACATTATTAAGCAAATAAGTCTTTTTTATTAAAAGGTGTCAAGTGCATGCTATGCTTTTCTCTTCTGTTATTAAAAACAGACATGTTTTCAAGCCCAAGACACAGAGTAGCTTTTTGATTGCTGTTCTTGTTTTAAGAAAGATTTTAAGCAAATTATGCAAGAAAGCAATCTTATATTATTTTTAGAATCAGTTTTTCCTAAAATTTTGTACCTGTTATCCCAACAAACATCTAAGTAATTACAGTTTCAATGAAAAGTTCTGGCATTCTGGAATGATTCTCTTATCTTTGATAAGATTACTTTTTGCACTTCTGTTAACTGAGGGCTTGTAGAAATAGCATTGCTCCAATAAATTAATTTTCCTCTAATAGTAAGTACTCTAAAATTCTTACTGTTGCTATAACATGAATAGGAAATCCACTGGGAAAGGACAAAAACCAAATGTACTTCTAAGATTCAATAAGAGGAAAATGGAATCTAAACAGCTTAAAAATTTGTTCTGGCACTGATCATGCAAGATAATAATAGATGATACATTTCCTGTATTAATATACACTATTCTTAAGAAGCATGTCATTACTGCCAGTGACTTTGTAGAATTTCACGGTGGTCCAGTACATTGTTGACATCCTTGAAGACTGGGGAAGCACTATAAGGTAATGAATAGTAAAAAGGTGCTGACTTCAAAAATGTTGAAATTAATATATGTCTTGCAATCATCTCGCACTGTGCTGGTGATTAGACTAGATGTTATTCTAGGTTCCTTCCAGCTGAAATTATTCTATTCTGTTCTGCTCTTTTGAATTTTATTTTATTTCATTCCATTCTATTCTATTCCATTCCTAATTTGTTCTCCCTAAAAGGAGTACTTGTCAGAAAAGCAAAATAGACTTTGTGATCAGTACATTGGCAATTAAGATAGCTTACATACGCTGTGCATTGTCTCTCTCTCCCCCTCACTCTTCATTATATTCATGTGCCCATTACATAAATTTGCATAAATCTACTAGAGTAGATTTATGTAATATTATTGTAGATTTATTGCAGTAGCTGCTAGCTATACAATAGAGTATGAGAAAAGATGACACCCTAAACACTGAAGGCAAGGCACAGAGACTTAGACCTGTGTGCAAAGAGTACTGTTTCCAGGTGGTCAACAAACAGCAGCAGGGTGGAGGAGCAGCACAGCATGCTAAAAGTGCACAGGTCAGGGTGCAGATCAAGATCATTTCCAGGCTAGGGGTAAAACTTTCATCTTGTAGAGCTATGTAATGAACTTGCATCCTATTCCAAATCTCCAGGTGTAAAAATAAGCAAAAGAAGTGACTGTCTTGTCTCTTTTGGTCGGGGAAGAGTAGCAACCTGACAGCTCCCAGCAGAGCTGCCGTCCGGGGGAGCAAGCCAGTGACTGCCAGAGCCAGGCAATGCTGAAGCAACTGACAGACCTTGAATTACTTACAGAAATTTCCAAACTAATAAAGCTACTTAATAAATGCATTGACTGAAGCAACAAATGGCAGCCATCAGTTCAGGAAGCTGGGTAAGATTGATTGTAGGAGGTAGTCATCACAAATAAAGCCCAAGGAAAACTTGTCAGTAGAGAAATGTTTCAGCAAAACACCCTGAATCTCGTTTCCACCCCTACTAAGCTCACATTTCAAGGCAAATATAAATCAGTGGAACATCCATTTCAGAAAAGGAATCAACATAGATAGCCAATCAATATAGATTCAGTTATTAGAAACAATTTGTTGGATGAAATTTGGAAATATCTTAGGAAGAGTGATTTGTCTAGAAATAGTCAACAAGAATTTATGAGAAATAGTGGGGCTGGATTTCTTTAGCATGTAGCATTTCTCAAAGAAATTACAGTTACCATCAGCACAGAAGGTAAAATACATGGCTTATTGTTTCCTTTGTTTTAGAGAGCATTTCAGATGTATGTGTGGAGAGGTAGACTGGGTCTGGATGGGATGGAGATAATTTTCTTCGTAGTATCTCATACGGGTCTGTGTTTTAGTAGGTGACCAGAATCAGTGATGGTAACACATTTATGTTTGGCTATTGTTGCTCAGTGCTTGCACAGTGTCAAGGCCTTCTGTTTCTCACTCTGTCCCACACAGTGAATAGATGGGAGGAGGGGTATGAGCACAGGAGGCTGTGAGGGCACAAAACCAGGCAGATGAGACAAAATAGCCAAAGAGGTGTTGCCTGCCAAGTAACACTGTGTTAAGCAATAAAAAGGGAAAAGAAGTGTTTTTAGAGAAGTTAGTCATCTTTTGCTTAGGAAGTGGCTGGGCATAAGTCTGCCTCTGGGAGGTGGTGAGTGATGCAAAAGTGTGGCCTTTGCATCACTTGTTTCGTTTTCTACTATCTTTTTTCACTTGTCCTTCAGTTATTACACAGTTACTATCTCAACCCACAAGTTTTCCTGCTCTTACTCTTCCTTTCCTCCTCCCTCACACCACTGGGTGTGGAGTGGAGTGAGCAAGTGGCTATTTGGTGCTTAGACCCACACTGTGGCTGACCCAGAACAAGAGAACAAGGTGACAGATAATTCGTTGCACAGATAAATGGCTAGAAAGTAAAACTTGTGGTATGCAAGGAATCACAGGAATCAATACACCTTAAGAAGGAAAACAGGTATGCCTGAGTCCCAGTGTGAGATTTATATCTGCAGCACCCATTAATTTATCTTTAGACCTATTTAATTTCCTATGTGGATTAAAAAAATAAAGTACATTTGTGAATGTGATTCCAATCTATTTAATAAGATTATGCCTCCAATACTTAAACACATCCCTGAAGCTGTAAGTCTGTGTACACATCAAGGCCGTGTTTTACTTTTTCTTTGCACTGTAGTGACAGAACATGTTAGGTGTTTGAAAAAAAAACCCCAACCAACCAGCACAGCACATGAGAAGTACATGTCAGTAGTGTAATACCTTTAGCTCTCGGTTATGCTAATTCCAACAAATTGTTACATGTTCTGTCTGCTTAAAGTATCATTTTCAGTCTAATCCACTTCAAAGAAGCAATCTCAATCTCAACATTTCTGATTAAAAATTAAAGAGAAGAACCAGCTAATGTTTCCAGAATTTAGAAGGTTTTTCTCTTTTTAAAGATGAGTATATTTAGTAGCACAGTAAAGAACAATGTCCTAGCTACTAAAAAAGGTAAAGTACTTACATAATGTTTCCATCCATTCATTTTCTGAAAGAAGTCTAATAATACTTATTACACTTTATAATAGAATTTAGTGGCTGTCTAACTGTGTTTTGATTTCTTAGGATTAGCAGTTGGTACTGTAATTGTTATTCCTTCTGATTGCAAGAGGCACAGAATTAACCAGTCGGTTCTCATTTAGCATTTCACATGCTGCATCCTTTTTGAGACTGATTTACAGGTAATGAAGTAATCTATATTAAGATACTTTTAAGGGGATGATTCTTTATGTGTTTTTAGTTAGCAGTTAAATGTGCACTTTCCAGGTACTAAATGAATAATGCTGCTAATATGCATGAAGATATGGGATTTTTTTTTTTTTAATCTGGGATTTAAGGTATTTATATTTTTAATTGTGTTAGGACAGAGAACAAAAAAATAGACTTACAACATGTTTTATTTAGGTGGAAAATTCACCTTTTAAACACACACAGTATGGAAGAGCAGATCAACTATTAAATTCATAAAATGGAGTATTTAAATAGTGATTAGGTGCTGAACTGATACTTATGTCAAAGAAATTTACTAACTTATTTTATTTCTTAAATTGTGTAGCACCCAACTCTAAAGTTTATCAAAGTACGACTGATAAAATAAAGATGGCCATTATTAAGGTTTCTGGGTTTAATATGAGTTTCTTTTCTACAACTTAAATTAAAGCATGATTCTGCTTTTCCTCAACAATTATCAACATTGCCTCTCAGCCTGTGGAACAATTAGGAATTAAGCTTATATGTGAAATGCAGCATTGTCCACACAGAAGAGAAAAATGGACTTTCAGGACCTCTCAGGGCAGGATGCAGTCATCCCTGGAATGCGCACTCCCCAATGGTTCCCATGCATACACAGATGGATGATGGAGCGGGGTGAAGACCTCGTGGCCATAATTCGTCCTAACATCTACAAGAAACAAGAACCAGGTGGTACAAGAAACTGATAAGCTGCATGCCTGTTATCCTGAGTTGGTGGCCTGTCATCTTTTGACAGAATGCTGTCCTCTGTGTGAACTTTGCTTCATTATAATGTCATTATAATGCATTTACATGCTAAAATACACTCCCATCTTCAATGTGACCCAGCCCCCAAAAGAAACCATCCCTCACTGAGCATGCGCTCTGAATTTTTGGTGTCATATACCTTTTAAAGTGAAGCCAGAGAGATTTGCACCAATAATAATAAAGGTGACTAGAGTCACTCAAGCTCCACCTTGAAGGTGAAATATAGTATAAAATGACCCAAGAAAGAGGGGAATATTGGGGAAGATACCATCGTGGAAGATAACATCAACAGAATTCTGGGTCTGGTCGATGGGTTGGACCCTTCTTTCCCCCCACATAGGGACACCTGTGGGTAAGACTTGCACTGTATCCAGTGCTCCCCTGAGAAAACTTAGAATCTCTATAGGGTTACTTTTTACTGTTACCTGTATATTTTAGAGCCATATTTTAACTTTATCAAGTGCTTGTATCCATGTAACTATCATTTGCACGTGTTTTTGCAGGCAGTATTTATCATCGACAATCCATAAGAACCTGTACCTGTTGCATCATTAAACTGCATTGTTTTGGTAGCCAATCACAATCAATAAACTGCACTGTTTCGGTAGCCAATAGTCACTATTGGTGAATCTGGACCAGTGGAGATTCAATACAGCAAACGCGGTCTGAGTGATAGTTGCAGCTGACTGGACTGGGCAGTGTGATACGCTATCGATAAATCTGTATCAGTAGAGGTTTTATATAGCGAACGCTACCGGGTTGGTAGTTGCATATTTGAGCCGTTCCCAGCCCCTCTAATAAAGCAAGGGATGTTATTTTCTCCCCTTTAATGCAACACAGCCCCACAGTAGTCAGGGACAGAGCCCCACTGATCTCCTAAGAGGCCAGGATTGCACCATTAGGACTGAACACAACATATAAATCAGTAAATTTTATTTTAGCTTACCCAGCATTAGTTTGTACTGCTTTAAGCATCACAGGATTGTGAAAATGTTGGCTGGAGGACTGGACATCATTATCTCAATTCTCTGATTGAAGCGGTACTATTGTCAAGAGTGGATCAGTTCTTTCAGGCATGGCTTGGTCTAGTCTAAACTTGAAGGCTTCCAAGGAGGGAGGTTTCATAGCCCCACTGAGCAAGCCATTCTGTGTTGCACAGTACACAGTGAGCTTTCTTTCCTGATATTTACCTGACCCTTGCAAGCTACAATCTGCAGCCATTGCTCCTTCTATTAGTGTCCCTTGCACTAACCAGAAAGGTTTAGCTCTATCAATTTGCACCTCCCCTTCACAACTGCAGACCTGTGCTAGACCACAGTTTAGCCTCCCCTTTGCCAAACTACACAACCCCATCTCCCTTGGCCTCTCCCCGCAAGCACCAGGTGATGCCAGTTAGATTGAACAGCCTAGTAGCTTCCTCTGGGCAATTTCCCATTTACCTATGTCTTTCCTGAACAGGAGAGTTCAAAATTGGAGTATCTACCGGCGTAGCCCCACCAGTGCCCAGTAGAGGGAGAAAACAACTTCTCTTGATCTAGTGGCCATGATCTTGTTATATAGCGCAGTATGTGGTTTGCATTTTTATCATCCAAACTCAGATGCCTATAGTGTAGGTGTACACACATGAGTCCATGCTATGTTCTTTGTCTATAATCAACTCTAAAATGAGTTGCTTAAGAGTCCATCTACCCTCCCTTCTGTAATGTTATCCCTTACAATGAGGAATCCCTATTTCTATCTTTTGATAACAAATGATATCACCCTGGGTGAAACCTCTTCCCTTGTTAGATATCCTGAGGTTTCTAAATCATTTTCACAGGCTGGTACAGGACACATGAGGCTGTCTTACAATCAACACTAAACCTTAGGATCAACACTAAAGTACTGACCCTGGAAGAGATACCATGCAAGAGATGGTGGATCTACTGGAGATACATATCCTACACACAAACTATGTGGGCAGTATGTGATGATCTTTTCTGATAGATAGGTTGGGGTAAACACATTCTACATGTATAAATTCCCTGTATTATTCTTACCTTCATTTCCTGTCCTACTCGATTTCAGTAAAACAAAACTGATCTGTTACACTCTATTTACATTTAAGTGCTGGGCTAGCTTGCATTTGATTTCCTTATGGCATTTCAAATAGTATAAAATATGGAGAGCAACAAAGGAAAAGCTTTTTGTTCTCTGGAATAAAGTCAAAGGACTCCAGAGATGAATGGGGTCAGATGGAGCCTTCATACCCTC
Organism: Myiopsitta monachus; assembly: GCA_017639245.1. NCBI lineage: Eukaryota > Metazoa > Chordata > Aves > Psittaciformes > Psittacidae > Myiopsitta > Myiopsitta monachus. The sequence continues at coordinate 33,050,261 of CM029927.1, forward strand.
TGCTTTCCTATTATGTCTTCAAGAATAGAGTTAAGGATTTTTAAGTACTTATATTTCTAGATAAGTACATGTACCAATCTTTTGATTCTGCATTACTTGCAGGCTACTAATAATGTCTGTGGAAATAGGTACAAAGGTCCACCTAGACAGAAAAAAAATGCAGGATAGGAGAATTACTTTTGCTGTTATCCTTGTGATTTTAAGACATGGCACTTTCTGTGAGTGTAGGAGCACCTAAAGCTATATCCACTGACATAAACAGTTTCATAGTAACCTATAATGGATTAATGCTAGGAAAACTCTTTCTATGGCTATACAAACAGATCTCCCCTGTGTAATGGTTTCAGGAAGAGTATCTTCTAATACTAGAGGGTTTTTTAATGGACATCTTTTTTTCATTGACAGTAAATTCATCCTTTTTAAAGGGCAAATACAAGGTCTATGGACACGTAGGTCCCCTTTGAGTGCTCAGAGTGGAAGCAAATGGGAAGTAAATGGTCTTGTTATGGACTCAGTATAAATTCTGCACTGATTAAATAGGCCATAGTGTCTCAGTGAGAGACAGTGGTTGACAGCAGTAAGGGCTGTTAACCCTTACTGTTCAAGTGATAATGTCTCTTAAAAGTGCCCTCTTTGCCACTTCAGAAATATAAAATTAAGCCTGATGAATTTAGGACTTTGATTATAGCCTCCACCATGAAAAACTTACAGAAACGCAAACTGCTATCAGCTAAATTGGTGTTTAAGTGCTATCACCTAATTTCACAGAGTACACATATTTACCTTAGCTCTTTCCAAACCTCTCTGCTGGTCTGTGTTTGCACATGCTGTTGCTTTCTCTGTCCCCTATTAATCTACTTGAAAGATTACTTTCTGTGTTGCCTCCCACAGAGCCTAAGTATCACACTCCTGAGAATTAACAACTCTAATTCTTAGCTCTAACTGTAATGGAATAAAAGATAAAAATCTAATTTTACTAAATTATGAAATAGAATTACCTTCTAGATAAAATCTTCCTCATCTGTTGACTTTTGGTTTCAGAATATTTTCAGATTTAAAGCACTTCTGTTACAAAACAACTAAAATATCTGTATCACCTATGTCTAACACAAGGTCAGAGTACATTCATAATTTGTCACATAAATTTTCTGGACATTTGAACAGGTGATGAATGAACTGTACAAAAGAGTTATCTGTGGAAAATCCAAATGTTTCCTCTAAAAGGCCCATTTAGTAATTATTATTTCTATCTCTTTAATTGTATATTGCCTAGCTGAATGGGATGATCTTTATGCATGGTCCTTTCTGTCATGAGATTGTTCTCAAGAGAAGGGATAAAATGAAATTATAATGACACATCTATATGGTATCTGCAAATCAGAAAACCTGTGTGTGCTTAAGCTTTCTCATTTCTTTTTGGCATCCTTTGTTTAAAGAAATGTGTATCAGTTGTTTTGTGTTGTTTGTTTGTTTGTTTGTTTTGTTTTTGTTTTTTTTTTTTTGCATAGTAAGTTATCACTGTTCTGTGCTCAAGAATTAGTATTATTCTGTGATTTTAATTGTTCCACCCTCTGGGAAAATGAAATGCTTTAGTGTGTACACAGAAAAGCAGTGGGCGGAAATGAATTCCCATGGAAATTTCCTAGCAAAAACTTTGCTTTTATTTTATGTAAGCTTGGTGGCCAGTTTTGAATGCTTGCAGTGTTTAATTTACAGTCATATTTATTTAGTCTTGATTTTCTTGAAATTGATTGCAGTGATAACTTGGTATGAGCCAAACCACCTGACAGGTCAGCAGATGGGAACATCCATCCTCCGCAGCAGGCAGTTGCCCTCTGCTGTCACTCACCACTTCCTCTTGGTGCTGCAGTGGGGTTCAGTCACAACTGACTGGTTCTTCATTGGACAGAGCTCCCATTTTGTTGTCTGCTACCAGGGCACTGAACCCATCCAGCAGCTGCAGATCTGCAGGTGGAACAGGAGTTGTGCTCCTGGTGCCAGAAGTCAGGAGCTTCCAGCCTTTACTCTCATCTCCCAGATCAACAGGCACAGAACTCCTCTTATGGTGCAGCTGCGGGGCTCAGGCTCTTCAATCCTCAGGATCTCGAAAAAGCTCAGGTCAGTCACCCTTTTGTCATCTCTGATATCATACAGTCCTGCTGACCTCTGCACACAACTCCTCTGCTTGGTGACACAGAGGGTCCCCCAGTATATAACTCCTGTGGGACAGCTAAACACTCTGCCTCAGCAAGAGGTACCAAACACCCAGCAACCCAGAGCTGCAGAAATGCATCCTCCATCAGGAGCCTGCTGTGCCTCAAGGCTTAGCTGTTCCAGGGGTAATTGCTGCAGGGTAGTGACAGGGACTGTCCCTGTGTTGTCACCATCACTGCAGAGGCTGCGTATGCTGCCTTCAGTGAAGCTTCTGGCCCCACTTCTGTGAGCCCTTCTGCTCAGGCTACTGCCTCCATTAGTTGTGCTCTCTGCTAGACATCCCAGTTGAAATACTGTTTGACCCACCCAAACCATTTGGAACACTGCTCTTCTGAAAAGGAATAGATAACAAGTTTTAAGCTCACATTGTTGGTCGCGCCAAACATGCTCCTCATGAGAGGAAGGAAGGGGCTGCAGGCTTCCACTCAGCCCAGGGAAGGGTGAATGCTCTCATCTCTAACACTGAACTCAGGAGGAGGAAGAATTCTTGTTCCCTCTAGGCAAACTTGAGGATACGCTCTCCCACTCGTACACATGTTTTCCTTCAGTCCAAGTTTCCAACAGAAATGACTCATAAGTATAACTTCAGAGGAAGATTCAAGGATGCAAACTTCAAGTTTACATAAGTGTGTCACTGAAATTCTGGGTAAGATGCTGAAGCCTGGTAGCTAACTGTTGCCTGGTTTAGATCTAATTCAGAGTTACTTATTTTCCCCAAAAATACCCCACTGGGTTTTTCAGAAGTGGCAAGAGGAATATATCTACCCCCACAGATAGTACTGTTGCATACTACAAAATGCTTCACTAGGTAATTGTAACAATTTGCAAAGATTTTGTCTAATAGGAATAAGACACATCAGCCATCTTCAGCTGGCTTATTGCTTTTCAGAAAGCTTTTTCTCACAGACTAACTAGATAATTAAACTAATATGTGAGGTTTTTTCTTAAGCTTATAATTAAATTAATATTATTATTCTTAATATTAAGGTATGGTGTGAAAAAATCAGCATTGATGATAGAGGTTTTTATAGACTGGTAATGGAAAGAGTAAAGGGTGAAATAAAAATATAATGCAATTAAAAAGTCATAAGAGTTTAAAATAGTGATGCTCTTCAATTTAAACTGTCTCCTCTGCTTTGGTCAGTTCACTGTACAGGACTATATCTTTTATATGGCAATGACCTACTTCTGAGAAGTAGCCACATGGATGAGTCATATAAGTAAAAATATGACTCACATGTATTTAAGATAATAAGAAAAGCTACATGATTGAGTTAAAGCTGAATGTTGCTCAAAGTTAAGTAGTACTATCAAAGCATTCAGTTATAGCTAACATCTTTTCTATGCATATTTGTGCTAAATGTCACAGTGCTACTGGTTAGAATTTTCCCAAAAAATGTAAAAAGGTGAGGGAGTTCAGTCTGTCTTGTACATTTTCTATTCATGAGAAGAACACTGGAATTATACATTGATTTGTAAAGTATATATTAGATGTTTGATGTAAAACACTTCAATGTATTGTAACATGTAAGATCATATGATATAGCACTACTAAATTCCTTTTACATGGCCAAGAATTAAAAAATCTTAAATCATTGGAAAAAATAAGTCAAAATATGAATACAATCTTGGCCAAATGCAGTGAGGGCTTCTGCTTTCATGTGTAATGCCAACACAATTATATTGTTAAGAAATTCAAGGTGTCCTTCACACAATTCAAATGTGTGTAATTTCTGGTCAAAGGGTTAGTACAGGAGGTACCTATGCATTTCAGGCACCATCTGAATGGTTTCAAAGTAAACTAAGTAAACACAATCCTATTTCTGGTGAAGTAACCAGCTCTTCCTAGACTTGAAAAGATGCAGACACCCAAGTAGCCTTAAGGTAATAAAAAAAAGTAACAGGAATATTAAAAAGCAAGATTTGGGTTGCTTAGAGATTATTTTTTTTGAGATACTTTTTCTTTTTAATAAAAAAGTCTTACTCATTAGCAAATGCCTGAATTGATTGAATTTGTGCTTTGTTATGAAAATTCCTTATCTAACAGTAAAACAAAAATAAAAAAGTGTCCTGGTTTAAGCCCAGCCATAAGTTTGCCACACAGTTCGTTATCTCCCCCCCCCCCTTCCTCCCCCACTCCTGGAGGGATGGGGAGGACAATTGAAAGAATATAACTACCACAGGTTGAGATAAGGACAGTCTAGTAACTAAGGCATAACACAAACCACTGCTGCTACCACCAATAATAATAATGACAAGGCAAACAACAAGGGAAGAGAATACAACCACTCACCACCCACCGACCAACACCCAACCTGACTCATCAGTGATCTAACTCTTCCGGGTCCCTGCCCCCAGTTTTTACATCCTGGTCATGACATGCTGTGATATGGAATACCTCTTTGGTTAGCTTGAGTCAGGTGTCCTGTCTCTGCTTCCGCCTGGCTTCTCCTCCTCCCTGGCAGAGCATGAGACTCAGAAAGTCCTTGGTCAGATTAAACATTTGAGCAGTAACTATAAACATCGGTGTTACCAGCTCTGTTCCCAGGCCAAAAGTCAAAAAAACAGCACTGCACCAGCTACTAAGAAGGAGAAAAGAAAATAACTGCTACTGCTGAACCCAGGACAAAAAGTCAGATGGAAAGTAAAATTTTGATCAAGAAAGTTTAGATCAACAATTGTGGTTACCAGGCCAACATTAACACTGGCCACATTGATTTATATAATATTTTGCTTTGCAGATTTTGTAAGAGAGCATTTATGACTGTCCTTGTACTTAATCCACTAAAGTTATTAATGGATGCTAACAATGTTCCTCTGTTACATGACTGGGAAAGTTGGAGAGACAATATACTTTTGCCAAAGGTAACAATATCTGTATTTAAAATAAATACGGCCAGGAAGAAAAATCATTTATTATTTAGTATCTAGTGGAGCTTATATGCTCATTTAGGCCCTACCATGGGGTTTCTGATTATTGGTTAGCAGAAAGCCGTCAGAATATTTTCTTAAGCATATCTTGGTTTTCTTTTTTTTTTTTCCTTTTTTTTTTTTTGTTTTGTTTTGTTATAAAATCTAGGTTGAAATGCAACCATTGGAGAATTGTATTGGTTTGATAACATATTAATCAGGAAGCTTTCTTAGCTCCAAGATAGATAAAAGAGGCAGAACTACACCGGAAAAATTGGCTGGTAGTTACAGCTTTCACTTGAGAGAGTAGAGACACAGGCTTGGATTCTAGCTTTGGTTACTGAATGCAGACTGTGGGCATAAGGACAGATACAGTATCTTCTCTACTAGCCTCTTCCTCAAGAAAGAAATTAGGAAGAGGCTAATTCCCAGCCAGGGAGACAAGAAGCTGCACATCGCATGCCAATTCTCTAGAACAACTGGGTTATAATATTTCGGGAGAGATCCATTCTGTTTTGGATTTTCTTGCCTGTTTTTTTTCCCAAATGAAAGAAGAAAAGAGAACACAATCTGATCCCAGTAAATTATTTAACCTAGGTCAGTATAGAATATTTCATAACTGTTCTTATGTCAGTGTAAGGCAATTAAATTAATGTAAGAGGAAATTTAATGCAATGAGTCTAACGTATGTGAGAACTCAACACCCATATTTGAGCTTCCTGACATTTGTGCACTTAATTCATAACAATTATTTTTCTATTAATTCATCAGGATCCATTACTAATTGGTGACATAGATTTGTTAACAGGGGAGGTACTGCTTTGCTGGAGGGCATGGCTGCAGAGGATCCAGAAGTAGTCTGGAGAGGCTCCTGCCCTGCCACTTCGTGCTGAGTAGATGATCTCTCTGGCCTTGCACACTGGAGGGCATAGCCTGAAATGGATGCACTGCAGAAGTAAAGCATAAAGCCACTCCTGGCACAATCAGGAAAAAAATACACTAATTATCTCTGTGGAGAAACCTGCTTAGGGAATCAGCTGGGTAATGCACCAAGGAAGGCAGGAGGAGGATTCAGGGCTGAGATGTCTTGAGCCTGGTTGGGGCAGAGCAATATAGGGACAGGGTTTACAAAACTGTAGCACATTTTAATCAGGGAACCAGATTGGGATAGTACCTAGAAGAAAAATCTGGTGAGCACTTTGACAGGAAATGGTATTGAAGTGTCCCATAAGGTTAATACAGAGATACCTTTTTTGATGTCCATGGAGCATTTGTTATATGCTCTATTCTCAAATTCCTCAAAGGATGCCTGAAGCACCTCATCACAATTTCTGCAGTGGGACTTATATGGTTTTATTTCACTTTTTCAACTTCTTGCTGAAAAAAAATTTATGACTTCCAAACTAAACAGGAGTTAAATATTTGCTGTTTTTTCATGGTCTATGGTAATACTGTTTACTTGACAAGTCAGTCAAGTAGTTTGGCACTAATCTAGTCTAGTACTAGTCTAGTCTACTAGCACTGTTAGTACTAGAGTTTTGTTTTTATACTTACATTGCAGATCTCTCACTGACTGAGCTAAATTATCATGTAAGGCATACACTCTCTCCAAATCTCCTTTCACCACCCTTCAGAAAAACAATATAGGTAGAGGAAATGGTTACAGTATCCTGGCAGGTATGCTATCTTACTGTTGTTTGCAAATGAGTAAATACTACAGAGAAGGCACTTATAGATCGAAAGGTTTGACGACTCTTGCTGAAGGCAGTTGGAAAAGCTGGGCAATTGCTTCAGGGAGGTTGGAGTTAGTTCCAGGATTGTCCCATGAGGGAGCCAGGAAAATCAGTGAGAAGGTGAGAAACACATGTTATTGTCATCAGGGAAAAAAAGATATATAGAAAAAAAAACGTTTGGACCTAATTTTTTATTATTTTTTTTCCTAAGGTTGCATTTACAGCTTTTAATAAGCAACCATTTTATAGCTTTGACATTTGGAAAAGGGGTTAATTTTCATCCAGTGAAAGACAAAATTAAAAATAAAATATGGTATTGCTAGTGAAAAGTTTGAAATGAAGAAGGTCCTTTGCAACCCTAACTATTTTATGATTCTATATTGGTGAAGTTATATGTGTTTGATATAAACAATATTTTGCAAAGGATACAGCTTTAGAAAATTTTTGACTACTAGAAAACAAGGTGGTTTTCTGAGTGAAGGTAATTCAGATCTTTGTTATCAAGGCACAGCAAGTGGTACTACAGCCCCCATTTCAACAGCACTCTATGTGCTGTTAACCTGGCATCTAGGGCCAAAATGAGAGCTCTCCCACCTCATACTTCCTCTAAATGCTTTCCACAATATGCCTGTCTGCCTCAAGATATAAATGTGCACATTAGATGATTGCAAGCAGAATGAATAAATTGGTTTTATTCTGTTACTTTTTACTCACTTTGGCAGGGTTTTTTTTAAGAATGAGTTTTATAAAAGTGTGGAGGGGTTTTGGTTAGTCAGTAATGTTCATGAAAATCTATGGCATTCTTTATTTTTTCACATAAAAAGTAAACAGCATTTCTTTTTTCTTCTTTGACTTTTCACTCAAAGTTAGTTGAGAGTGAAAGAGGTTATGAAGGGAGGATTGATGGAAAGATGTTCAGAATCTTCAGTCAGAATAATCCTGTAAACTTTCTTTTAGAATGTTTATATTACAGGAAAATCCCTACATTTGAAAACAGTTTTTTCTGTTACTTATATTATTTCATATTATTTGTCTTCAATGTTATTCATGCTTCCAATTATGTTTTAACTGTTGTTTCATTCCACTATGTTTATGATTTTTAATCTGTTGCATATGCGAATTAGTAGAAATATTTTGGTTTATTACACACTAACATCTGGGAAGTTATTGAAAATTTTTCATACCTTCTGATAAAAACTTTGCAATTAGAAAATTACCCTTCTTTTTTATGATTATCAGAATATGAGTACCTTGTCACTAGGCAAAAATAAGACATTATCTGGAGCACTATCAGCTATACTGATCTGGTCATTCATTTTAATAGAAGTGGTTGAACATGACTAGATTCAGAAGAGTTTGTTAGGACATATAGAGCTTATATTACAAGACTACCAAAAAATGTTTTTTCTTCAGCTTGGTAAAAGTAAGCTTGAGAAAGAACATGATTGCTTTTCACAAATACTATTAAGTAGTTTACAGCTAACCTAAAGCTGGTTCTAAAAAGGAACGTTGTTGTACAAATGAAGGGATTACATTTTACACGTCTCTGAAAGTAGGAAAAGGGTCCAACCTTCTTGTCTAATCTTCACTTTGTGTTAATTCAATTCATTCCTGTAGCAGCTATAAATTTACTTTTGCTGCTCTGTTCTGCACCTTACTGCTCTTTTCTGCCAGGAAGGAACTATTCTTATTATAGCCTTCTCACACTTTGTGTACTCACTCTCCTATAACTTGAAACTAGGAAATATTTCTAGAATTTCCTTTTTACTGTTCCACAGAAGCTGAACAAAGCCTTCTATGATTCCAATACTGTGTCTCTTCTCAAGTATAAACTATAAGTATTTAAATGTTTGTAAGTATATTAGGGGTGCTCAGTACATAAATCCTATGAATCAGCATTCTTAGTAATCAAAAAAGTGCCATGTGCCTGTCTTTAAAACTACATGGTATTATTGTTCTGATTTTTCTATTTAATCAGTGGATAGTCCCTGAAAATGTGAGATGGTAAGGATCCATTTGCCTCACCTGCAAGTTTGTTTGTTCATTAGCATATGAACAACTGCTGCTCTGTAATTACTGGGTGTTAAGAAGGTGAAATATGTCTAAGGTATGTGCGATTCCCTTTTTACTTGATGAGGGTTTTTTTTTTATTTGATTGGGGTTTTTTAAGTTAACTTTGTGGGCGTTACAGTCAGGATTTTTACCCTCGAAAATACATGTTAATTGTTTTTGTAAACTGCAGTTTAAATTCACAGAGTTTTTTTACATGCAGTTACTGCAACTGATTTTTTTTTAGTTATTTTTATTAGATGATTTAGGGGAAAAAGAAGCACAATAGAATCACTGTTCAATATTATGACAGGGACAAATTCAACTGTACTCAGAGGGGAATGTAATGTTTAGATCTAAATCTTTGATTTCTAAAATATTGATAGAGAATTTTGGGGAGGAATCAGAACCTAGTATCTCAAGTTAACACTGTGGTGTAGGGGCCATGTTTTCTATCATATTGAAGTTCCCCTCAATATAAAGTTAATCCTCATTAATGCACTGAAAAGAGAGATTTTGTGCTGTAACATATTATCAATGTAAGTCATAAATTGTGTGTATAGCATAATACAGATTTAACCACTTTTGATGTGATAATGACTTCATACTTCATGATTTCTTTTTTTGGAGAGAGAAACAGCATTGTTTTGTTTTGTTTGTTTTTTTTTTTTTTTATTAAAAATAAAATGTGCTATCAGCTTTGGTATTACTTAAGATAGACATTTTTTATTCCAGTCTGAACTGAAGAGAGAAGGTCTGCCTTAAAGGCATCTGCTGTGAACAAAGGGTTGAGAGTTCAAGACAACTACTCTGTCTTGCTAGTGTTGGGATTTCAATTTGAAACTCCACAGTGGTGCTAAAAAGAGAACATGAACCCAAGAGAGCTGCTGACACCGGCAAACTAAACTCTTCTTAAAGTCTTGATGTATTTTTCAAGTTGCTTTAAAGAATACTAGAGAAGAACTAACAAAAATGTAAGGTAACAATGATTTTGACTTTTTTGTGGGGTATCAGTGTTAAGAAGTGAATAAACTGAGGTTCTACTGAAGACCAATTTATTTGTGGTGCTCTCATGGCTCAAGCCCAGCCATAAATCAGCTGCTCAGATCTTTAGCCCTCCCTCCCTTCCTCCCCCAGCTCCCAGAGGGATGGGGAGGAGAATCAACAGAATGTAATTCCCAGGGGTTGAGATAAGAACAGTTCAGTAACTAGGGTATAACACAAACCACTGGTGTTACCACCAATAATAATAATGACAAGGCAAACAACAAAGGAAGAGAATACTACCACTCACCATCCGTGACTGATACCCAGCCCCACCCAGCAGTGATCTAACTCTTCCGGGTGCTTGTCCTCAGTTTTTACATCCTGGGCATGGCATGCTGTGATATGGAATGCCTCTTTGGTTAGTTTGAGTCAGGTGTCTTTTTTTTGTCTCTGCTTCCTCCCAGCTTCTCCTCCTCCCTGGCAGAGCATGAGACTCAGAAAGTCCTTGGTCAGATTAAACATTTGAGCAGTAACTAAAAACATTGGTGTTATCAGCACTGTTCCCAGGCCAAAAGCCAAAAACACAGCGCTGTACCAGCTAGTCACGAGAAAAATGACTGCGACTGCTGAACCCAGGACAGTATCCACTCCTTATTGCATCCCATTCACATCATGCTCAGATCCCACATTTTCAATATACCATCACACATATATATACAAATATATATATATATATATATACACACACACAGACAGGGAGAGAGATCATACCTCAGTGCATGGACCAATCACTATAAAGCTTCTGAGTCCATTCGGTCCATGATATTGGGTTCCATCTTTTGTAACAGTCTTTCAGAGCAGGAGAGGCCGTGTGCAGTGTTCACACTCATGAATAACCTGGTCAATAAGTGTCCATTGCTAAGTCCACCCCTTGATCATGAGTCCACCTGTATGTTGCATCTCTGCCCTGATGGTCTGAAGTGTCATGGGCCCACCAGGCTCAAAATAATACACTCTTCCCTTCAGCAGTTTCTGCAGCTTGTCACTGGGGACTCCATACAGCTGCCTTCCATCCCCACCACTTCCAAAGCACTGGAGGGGCCCAGTGGACTAGATACTTGCCCATAATGTCCCACACACCCTGCCAATCATGACTGTCCAGCCCCAGGGAAAATCTCTTGATCATCCTATATTGCCATCTAACACCAGACAAGACCCAAATACGACGCCGCTTAACTTTCGAGATCAGACAAAATGGTTGTGGGCAAAACACACTCTGTATTTCTGTCAACGTGCTGATCCCCATCACAATCAGCAGGCAGGTCTCAAGGGTACCCAAAGGCCATTCATAACCTTCAGAACTCTCAAATGACACTGCTGTACTTGTCACTGGGGCTGGTGTAGCTGCTGTGCTTGCCAGATCTCTCATCACCAGCTTCTCTTTTTCTGAGTACAGATCTTCCTCCTCTGCCTTGCTGATAAGTGCCGTGTGGTCTCCTGCATCCTCCTGGGGCTCGGGCTCATGGGGTTCGGTGGGTGGCTGCTGTGGGATGCTCTCAGCCACCATGGGGCTGGGCTCAGCCGCGGGGCTCGGCTTCTCCGCTGCCTCCTCCTGCTGCTCAGTAGTCCTCTCCTTCCCCTCCTCAATCGCCCCAACTTCCTCCACTGGCAGCCACTCTGTCCTGGCCTCCTGGTCCCTGGGGCCACTCTCCTGGCCGGTTTGGCTGCCAGTGGCCCCCGAGGCCGCCCCCCCTCGGCTCCCCACAGCCTCATGTAGGCAGAGGCGAGGACGAGGGCCAGGACGGTTAAGAGCAGTGGGACTGCCAGATACAAGTCCACAGCCACGTCCATCCCACCCTGCTGCTGGAGCCCGCCAGTATTACATGTCATTACCATAAAGTTCAATGAGACAAGAACCTTAGCCCTAGCCCCCCAACTGATAAACACTAAGACAGCAAATACCGGCTGTAAGTCAGGTCCGACATGCTGAAACTGTGAGATCAAAACAACAACTTTGACAGCCAATAAATCAGCATTGTGACAAGTAACAATCCGAAACAAGGAATGCTTATCACAAATATGATTAGACACACTTTGGTCATATCTGTCATTATCTCAACCCTTTGGGCCCCACGTTGGGAGCCAAAAAGAACTGTCGTGGTTTAAGCCCAGATGTAAATCAGCCACACAGTTCATTAGCTCCCCCCCCCTCCTCCCCCGCTCCCAGAGGGATGAGGAGAATTAAAAGAATGTAACTCCCACGGGTTGAGATAAGAACAGTCCAGTAACTAAGGTATAACACAAATCACTACTGCTACCACCAGTGATAATAATGACAAGGAAAACAAGGGAAGAGAATACAACCGCTCACCACCCATCCACCAACACCCAGCCTGACCCAGGCCTTCCCCTTTCGGGTCCCTGCCCCCAGTTTTTACATCGAGGGCATGACATGCTGTGGTATGGAATACCTCTTTGGTTAGTTTTGGTCAGGTGTCCTGTCTCTGCTTCCGCCTGGCTTCTCCTCCTCCCTGGCAGAGCATGAGACTCAGAAAGTCCTTGGTCAGACTAAACATTTGAGCAGTAACTAAAAGCATTGGTGTTATCCGCACTGTTCTCAGGCCGAAAGTAAAAAACACAGTGCTGCACCAGCTATTAAGAAGGAGAAAAATGATTGCTACTGCTGAACCCAGGACAGGTGCATTTGCTGCCAATTAACATTTTCGTTATAAAGAAGCAAGAAGAACAATTTCAAAGCCAAAATGACATGCTGTTATCTTTATACACTTACTCAGTTTTGCATGGGCTAAAACTACCTATCCTCAATCAGAGAGAACTCTCGAGAACTTAGAAAAATATAAACCCCAAATATGCAGGGTTGGTTTTTTTTTTTTTTTTCTAACTTTTTTAATGTCAAATGAGTGATGGTAGAGGAAAAGGGAGCTTACCAGGCCATAAATTCTAGCAGTCTGATATATCATAATCTGCCAAGAACGAGGAGTTAGTCTTGTTTATAGGAAGAAATTCATCTTGGTACAAGAAAAGTAAATGAAAGATTGTTTCAATGAATTCTTAGAAGCAAATGAATTTTCCTTTCTTACAGAGCACTGAATGCCTTCCTAAAGGTTGTGTTTGACTGATCCATGTGGAAGAAGACCCTTTTGTGAAACTGTTCTCATTACACAGACAGGAATAGAAAAACAAAACCACTTGAAAAATTTAAGGTTTTAATAAATTTAGAAAGGAAACTTAAGGTTGAAGTTGAAAGTCACTCTTAAAATATCACCCACAAGAGACATTTCTTTTTGCCGTCATCACAAGAAGAACAGGACTACCAAAGGCTTTGACCCTGCTACATAGCTCCCATCAAACATTTTCCTATGGCCTTCTGTGGTTTTACACCCATTTATGATAACAGAAATCAGGTGATGAGAAGAGAAAATTTCTGGAAAGTGCTGTAAGAAAGTGGGCATGTGTTGGTGGGCATGGGAATTTGCAAGCTCATGGTATGCCCCAGAATGCCAGCATCCTGATTCATGATATTTTTATATAATAGCCTGCAAAGATGATTTTTTTTCAGTCCGGTTCTGAACTCTTTGTATCCCAATCTATTTACAGTGACACTTCTTTTCCTTCCTGCCTGAACATATACATTATCCTGTTCACAGGAGCTCTCCTATGGAGAAATAATGACAGAATGACCTTTCTTTATGCATCGGTAATTCTTTCTTCCTAACTTCTCTGTGGTTATTACCCTGACCTGTTACATGCTGTTACATAGACAAGACTTCTAAATCATAGTTTTCTTCTCAAAAGAAGATCACTGATCACTTTTATTCTCTCTCACACACACTTAGCACAGGGCATGCCTGCTGCACTGGTCTCTCAAAAGGCATAACTGATGTCCTTAAATAAGGTTTATTTGTTGAAATATCTCCTTACTGCTAGTAGATAATAACTACTTAGTGCTAGTCTAGATAGCATGCATGTGGTGTGAAAATCTGATATCTAGATAACTCAATTTAGCTCTTCTGTTTGAATCTTAACAGAGCTGAGGTTAGAGTTAAGTTGGGAAGGCAAAGATATGTGTGTATACGCACAGACAGTATCTGAAGGGGGCCTATAAGGATGCTGGGGAGGGACCCTTCATTAGGGACTGCAGTGAGAGGACAAGGGATAACGGGTTCAAACTTAAAGAGGGGAAGTTTAGATAGGATATGAGGAAGAAATTCTTTACTGTAAAGGGTGGTGAGGCACTGGAATGGGTTGCCCAGGGAAGTTGTGAATGTTCCATTGCTGGTGGTGTTTGAGACCAGGTTGGACAGAGCCTTGGGTGGCATGGTTTAGAGGGAGGTGTCCCTGCCCATGGCAGGAGTGTCAGAACTAGATGATCTTAAGGTCCTTTCCAACCTAACTATTCTATGATTGTATGATTCTATGTACACATAAAGTCTCCTCTGTATTTCTTGTAACAAAATCCACTGAATTCCTGCATGGATCCTGGACCGTGCCTTTGTGGTGTCCAATACACATTGATTTAGATATGGTTTGCTAATATCACAAGGATTACGCCTCTCTGGACCTCAATGCTGAAACTTTTTCATGCAAATAGAACTCAGGGACAGGCATGATTTTTCAGAAGAGGTATATTTTATTTATAATGTTTTTTTTTGTTTCTGCTACTGCATTTGCTCATGTGTTGTGGTCTATGAACAGTTTTTATTGTCCTCACTTTGGGCCACAGATATGGTAGCTAGTCTTTTACTTCGTCTTTGATCCAAATCGACAAGCAGTAATCAGTGTTCATGAATCATTATAGCATCATTTTATGGGAAAGAGAAGTAGCATTGTTGGTGGGAAATCACCTTTGAGCTTAAAACAAAAGGCTCTATTTCAACAAATATCAGCTAAAAACTTGTTTGGATTTACAAGTTCCAAATGGAAAAGCCAGAATACGATTCTAGTCTAAAATTTTAATTGTATGGTATAACAATATTAGATTAATATCTAGAACTGTCTTGAGAATTCTACTTATAGCCACTTCAGGACAACTATATCTACACAGACATTGTCACCAAGTGTGATCTTATTTCAGTTTACAACTTCATCAAGGGGGTAGCAGAAAGAAAGGTGCTGATCTACTCCTTCTGGTGAACAGCAATAGGACACAAGGAAACAGAATGAAGCTGCATCAGGGGAAGTTCAGATTTGATATTAGGAAAAGGCTCTTCACTGAGACTGTGCTCAGTCACTGGAACAGGCTCCCCAGGGAAAGTGATCACAGTGTCAAACCTCTCAGAATTCAAGGAGTGTCTGGATGACACTCTTAGTGATATGGTTTAGTTTTAGTTAGTTCTACAAGGAGCAAGGAGTCGGTCTTAATGATCTTTATGGGTCCCTTCCAACTTGAAATATTCTATGATTCTGTGATGATGTGATTCTGTCATTTTTCATGCTCCATGTGTCCTTGTAGGGTGCTAGTCTATTGCTCCTGTGTTGTATCTGCTACATGCAGTTTTGGAATATCCCGTGGCTTTTCAGATGGCACTCAACCTCTATAGACATGGAAATTACATCCAGCCTGGTAGTTTCAAACTTCACTTTTTCTTCTGATTCCATAATATTTGTTGTGTCAGCAATCCATATGGAAAGAAGGAAATAAGTGACATGCTGTACCCTAAAGCTGGAAGGGAAAACAAACGCAGCTGAGTGCTTTATCTACTCATCTGTTATAAAAATCTTTTTTTTCTTTTTCCCCTTGAAGTATCCATGCTACAACCTGTGCTGAACACATAAATAATTTTCTATTTGCATCCATTGTGTGCAGACCTAACCCATTTTTCTGGGATGTCTAGGGACATAGGCAGAATGTGAGCCAGTAAGACAATGAGATTCATCTGTCTTTTCACTCTAGATCCCAGTTTTTCCTTATTGATAATAAAGAAGAACCTAGGTAAATACTTTTGATGTGTAAGTTGACAGTATAGATGTCTGAATTTAGCTCTTTCTAAATACTAGGAGAGTTCAGGCTATAACTCAGTGCCTGAGTAGGTAGCAGTGAATTTTGATGCATGGGGTCGGCATTTGGCTTAGAAATTGATAATCAGGGCAAACAAGTTGCTGATTTAGGCATCTCCAGCATTAAGGTGTCGTAAAGGGATCTTTCTAGATCCTTTTCCTGGGCCCAGAACTTAATTTTTACCTAAATCTCATTTTCAACCCAAACCTATATAGTCTTGCACTTGTTGAAATTCTATCTTGCTTCATCTGAGATCATAGCAAATGACATGTATACTGGAAATCATAGCTATGGCCTTGTCCATTGCTATAAATTGGAGCTTAATTGTACTGACATGGATGGAAGTACCATCACTTTAACCAGTTATAAGGCAGTGTAGCTGTACACAAATTGACCAAATCTTTGCTGATTTCCATCAGCAAAAGATATATCATGCTAAATTTATTTAAAGTTTAGACAGCTCCACTGAATTGGTAGCTTTAATCTGGTAATTGCTCTGATTTGTGTGATGTGTAGAAGCTTTCAGTATACATAGCAACAACTAAAATGCAATATAATCCTAGATTTTTTTTCTTTGCAAATACACAAGAGATGCTGAATTTTTGTTTGTTTGTCTTTTTTAAAAAAAAACAAAGTATCACTGGTTCTGGAATATAAGCTAGTTGTTATTGGCTTATATCTGCTGAAGAAAATCGAGATTTCATTTCATACATTAAGCAGGGGGAATCAGATTGCATATGACATCTCTCTTCCATGACAAATGGGTTTGTAAAGTATTTCTTGCACAACATAATGATAATTTGTCTACTTGGTGGCTGTAACAAATGCATTACATTTTTGTTTAATGGTTATAATTCATCATTTCAATACAAGAAATTCTTTATTTCTCAACAGGGTATAAATAGGATGTCAACATTAAAGTTACATTTGTTTCCCAAAAGCAATACTACTAATTCATTCTCGTGTCTTCCCACGAGTACAAGCCTGGCTGTGACTGTGGGACTGCATTTTTAAGAATAATAAAAAATTATATTGAAGAAAGAACCATGCTGCATGAATGTTCCATGCTCATTTGAGCAGGTCTAACACTATGTGGAGATGTGATAGGGCACATTTATTTTTAAGTTTATTTGAGACAGAAATTGTGACTGCTTTATCTACATTTGTTATATGGTCTTAGAGAATATCTATATAAGTAAATCTGAATGATTATATCTTTTTTTCTCCACACAACTTTTTACAAAGTTTTGAAAAATTTTGAAAATATTCTCAGATTGCATGAAATATCTGCAATAGAAAGACTCAGTAGCAGCATTTAAGATAGACATATACCCATTCTCATCCCCAAAATCAGGGGCTTTTCTGTGATGAGTATGTAAGAAATATTTTCAATATAATTTATTGTATGAAACAAATGTACAATAATCATTATTATTAATCTCACTTAATGTTACTCCAAGATGAACTCAGCTGGATTTTAAGATCTCAACAGGCTTAGCACAGCAGTGGTCATTTTTACATGAGTGAATACGTAATTAAGAGTTACAGAATTCTAAATAGGATTTCTTCTAGATTAGAAAATAAGTAGGTTTAGTATTTCTTCAGATGCAGCTTATGTCTTTAATCTTAAAGACAGAAATTTAGATTTTCCTCATGTGTTTGTGTAGGATAATACAGACTAGACTGTTTCAGTTGGAAGGCACCCACAATGGACATCGAACTGCCAGACCAGTTCAGGACTGGCCAAACTGGACAAAACCAGAGTCCTTAGCCAGAGTCTGCTCCTCATAGGACATTAACTCCCAGCTCCGTCACCCGCTTTGTTGCCCTCCTCTGGATGCATCCTTAAATTCT
This sequence comes from Myiopsitta monachus, assembly GCA_017639245.1. Taxonomy (NCBI): domain Eukaryota; kingdom Metazoa; phylum Chordata; class Aves; order Psittaciformes; family Psittacidae; genus Myiopsitta; species Myiopsitta monachus. The sequence goes on from CM029927.1 coordinate 33,068,027, forward strand.
GGGGTCCTTGCACACAGTACTCAGGGTGAGGCCACACTAACAGTAAATATAGCAGGAGAATCACCTCTTTTGACCAGCTGGTTATGATGTGTTTGGTGCATCCCAGGATGTGCTTTATCCTTGTCCCTGGTTTTACCTCAGCTGAGAGCTAAGTAGCATGCAGCTGCTCCCCCCCTCCCCCCTTTGAATGAGGAGTAAAATAAAAAGTAGGAAGGTAAAAGGTAAAGCCCATGAGTGGAGATAAGAAAAATTAATAATTGAAATTAATAACAATAATAAAAAATTATTGTAATGAAGAAGGAGACTACAAAAAAAGAGAGCAAGGAATAAAACCCAATAAACACAAAAAATGCACAATACAGTTGCTCACCACCTGCTGACCAAAATCCAGCCCGACTCAAGTAGCGATCTCACCCTTCCAGGTAAATCCCCTCAGTTTATATACTGGGCATGAGGTGCTGTGGTATGGAATACCCCTTTGAATAGTTTGGGTCAGCTGTCGTGGCTCTACTCTCTTCTGGATTCTTGTACATAAGAAATTATCTTCAACAAATCTCAAGAATTTTCCAGTCTTCCTCATCACAGTAGTATGATATTCAAAGTTGATGCCTGGGATGTTGAAATGTCCAGTAAGGGAAAGGGCTACTGATACAGAGATGTCTCCTGATTGCTGCAATAGTCAAGAGCCACTGGTTGTGTTTGTCTCAACACTATCTCGCTATCACTTAGGCAGACGGCCAGGGAGAGAGCAGGGACCCCGCTTCAGGAAGGTGGGGGATGCTCCCCTGTATAGTCTGCCCACAGGCAGTGAAGATCAGCTGCCCGGCAACAAACTACCCAGAGACAGCAACAAGACCCTGTGGCGCCTTCCGATGCACTGCATGAACTGGGTCTGGGGTTTACCAGCTCCCCTGTGGAAGAACCTCACCCGGGGGAGGGCTCCAAGAAAGCCTGACCCTATAAATGGGCAAAACCTACATCCTGCAGCTTTGTGTGTGCATCCCGCCACCCTCAACCATAACGGGAACAATGACCACAAGGACCACAGCTGAAAGGTTTCCACTCACTGATGGACATGTTTCTGGATCCATTGGTTGGTGAGCCTATTTCTTTGGTTTCTGTTCTTCTTTCTTTCTTTTCCCCTTCTACTTTGTATCCTTAATATCTATTTATTGTCTTATATCTTTACCTTTTTATAAAGACGCTTGTTCCTCCTAACACGGTTTAGGGAAGTTTACAGTGAAATTAATTTTTTAATTTTCTCAACCTCTGGAGGGCCTCTGGTTTCTCCCGTGCACCTTGCAGGGTGTGGTAAAAAATCAGATCCCCCTGGATCTGCCTCGCAAGGGGACAGTTGCCTATAGAATAATTCATCCTGGCTGGGTAATTGGTACTAGATACCCACAATGACAGCTGCTTTGTTTTCCATTCCCCTAATTCTCACCCACAGGTTGTCAATCAGATAATCGCTAACCGTAAGGGCTGTACAAACACCTCCCTTACATACAGTGCAACTCCTCCACCTCACCTGCCCTGCCTATTGTGTAAAAGCTGTATAAAAGTGCTCTACTATATACAAAATTAATATTTTTTTCATATTAGGATTTTTTTTTCCATAAATCTAAAATTATTGCTTCTCCACAGGTGGCTTTTTTATATTAATAAGATTTGGTTTGTTTGGAAAGAAAAGGGAGGTTTTTTTAAAGGAGTGTGTTTTCTAGTCTGATTCTCCCCTTCCCTTACTGCTGGTTCCTCATAAGTTTTACTCCTTATTCCCACAAAGCAAACAAAGGAATGTTATTAGCTGCTTATTAATTGTTTAGTAAAGTTTTTTATAGATGTTTATGAAAATAATGCATGCAAAATAATTCGATTCTGAAAATAAATATATGCTTAGCCTCATGGCAGGATGGAGACAATTCAGTCTTACAATAAATATTATTTAGAGTTGCCGGTAGTGTATCAAAAGTGTCATAACAGCATGATACAAAATGCTAATCTGATATAAATGTACTCTGCTAGTTAAAATCCTTCTGGAAATTTATGGTGGGTTATCACCATACTGTCAGGCTTTATGAAAGATCAAATATTGTTTGTTCATCACTTTTTAACTTTATGCTAATCAGGTGTAGTCCTGTCCTCCTATAGCTGACATAAAGAGAACAAATTTTTTTTGTTGTATAAAGTCTGGCTATTTCAAGAGAAACATTGTGTGGATCAAAGGTGTTTATGTGATGAATGCTTTTTGATGTAGCTGTTCAATAGATGTAGGATTAGCAATCATGAAACAGATTTGAAGCAACCTCAGCTCTGTGAAATCAGTAAACTATCCCTAATCTATTACATTATATTAGCATATGTTTCTCCAGAATTAAAGTTCAATATGCAGCAACCAGTGTCAGGGGCATTATAATTTCACATTGCAACTAATCTGAGGTTGGCAATGGCATTGTATAAAACTGCTGAATATATCAAACAAGAAAATGTATAACAGTTTCATGGATAATTCTTGAGTCTTTCATTTTTTGGGGGGGAAAAACTGAAAAATCTATTGCACATGGTTAAGAAAGAAAGGAAAAGGTTTTTAAGGGAAATAAGCAATAATTTTCTCCTAATAGTGCCTATCACCTCAGCTGAAGCAGAGAGACTTTCCAAAGATGCTTCCTCTACTTGTATAACTGCAACTCAATTTAAAAATCAGAAATGTTAGGTTTATGATTAAAAATTAAAAAACCTATTTGATTAATGAATTGAAACTGAGTGGAGAAAAAATATTTTATCGCATCAAAGTAACTGGGTAACGAAATTAATATTGGATCTGAAATTCTGCTTTGTTATGATGGAAATAACATGAAAATTAACAGGAAAAAATAAGGATAGCAATGGAGAGTGAATGAAAGCATGTAGCTCACTACACAGGTAAAATTAGAGAGCGCTGATACACTGCTAGATGTAAATACAAGCTAAGAGGCTTAATGTTTAGTTAGTAAGTATAGATGAATTCCAAATCAAAAAAGGGGTATTTGGAGGGGAGGAATGGAGAAATAAGTTAGCGGAATGTGAATGTGTAAATCAAGAGAGATACTATTTGTTGGTTAACAGAATTGGCTACCAGACTTAAATTAGCAGAAAACAATTAGTATTAAAAATTTCCTCCTGGACAACTATATATCTTTTAAATTAAGGGCAATATTAGAAATACTGTTTAATATCTTCCCTCGAAGCAAATATTTTACCATGTCTTTTTGGACAACACTTTGGAATTGATTTATATTGATAAACTTCTGGGAACTGATTAGGGAAATATGCTCTATGCCATATATAGTAAATAAAGTTCTCTTGGGATAGCAAAATTGGTATTTTTATATAGCACTTCTTATGATATCTATTTTTCAGGTGAAGTGAGATTTGAATTTAAGAAATAAAAATGTATTGCTTTATTCTTGTGTAAGTGTCTGAATTCTCCCAGCTCCTTAATTTGCAAGGGTTACAAATACACTTTTATTTCAGATGGCTCTGCAGGAATTATATAGGGAGGTAGCCCCAGTAGGAAAGGTCTTCCCAGCATCCATGCTGTAGCTCCTTTGGGGCATCACAATGCATAATGCAAAATGGAAAATAGGAAACTAGAAAGGGATAACAGTTTTTAAAGCTGAATGCATTTTATGGCTTTCCATGGTAAAAGTCAATTTGCATGTCTCTGAAAAATCAGAGGATACATTATGTTTTTAAGTTACCAATATAGCAAGATAGTGTCACTGATCCTTGTAATTGATTATGCAAAGAGAATGAGAATACATGCAAGCACAGAGGTCATATGTAACTTTTTTTCTTTTCGATAAGCAATAGTACACTATATTATCTGTTCCTCAGTCATGAAAAAGCTGTTTTTGAGATATATAGGTCAATACACGTTAATCTAAACATTTTTTGCATTATAACTATACTGTGGTTCACTTTAGCATGAGACTGTTGCCAATTATCTCTCTTGCATGTGCAAAATAACCTGTGAAAGTATTTAGGAGTTATTTTACTTGTGTACACTGTGTAGAACTTTAATTATAATAAACCCAAATGCAGAGTAATCAAAGAAGTTACATGAAGCTTTGACATGTAAACAAATTCTACAAATTTTCTTTTTCAGTAAAGAAAAATCTGACATCTCAGAATTTCTAGAGTTGAAATGAATCTCCTCAGTTGTGTACTGTAGATGTGAAAAGTCATGGGATCATATACTTTTAAAAGTGTACAGTGTTACTAAATACAGAAAAGTTGTTTCTGTTGTTCAGTTTAATACACATTAATTGTTTCAGAACCATACCTCCGTGACCTGCGGCAGCACAGGGTTATGTCTGGGGTAAATTGTGTCTTAGCGGAGGAAAAGTGTCTAGCAGAGTCACAAGTACAGAAAGATTTACTTTCTGGTTCCTAAATTAGCAGAATCCAGCACTGATAAATACGGTGTTCTATAGCTCTGTTATTTCTATGCATGAAATACAAATAATGTTTACACAGATTATATAATATCTTACATATAAGTGAAGTCATTAAGAGAAAGTCTTTCTCCATTGCCTTCTTTCTTCTTGTTCTGGGATTTGCCAGTTTATGTGGAATAGAGACTTGTACTGTTGTTAGCTGTCCTGCCTTCTCTGCTCAGTGCCAGTGAAGAACGATCCGCTGAATGGGATCCGAAACATCCAGCAAGATATAAAATTGTTTTTTATAAGTAGTCAGTGGGCTATCTAATGGGTATGGGTGAGTTCTGTAATTTCACCCCTCTTCATTTCCTCTTATATTTTGCTGATGTTTGTGAGAATTTCTTCACCGATTGTTTTTTCAAAGACGAGATATTTGTGTTGTGATAGTCAGAGAGGTGTTCATTCTGCCATCCCTCTCTGAGAAACAGGAGACCCCAGGTGAAGTTCGTGTTCAGGTTTAGTAGGCTGAAAGTCAATATCTTGCTTTCTATGCTTATTTGGATGGAGGAATGGGGAATTAATTCTTCCTTTTGAAACTGCCACTATACACACACACAATCCGTACAAAACCATGATTAATTTGGCAAAAAATAAGTGTAGAAATAAAAATATATTCTTTAGGAATAGGTTGGTTTATTTTCTGCCCAGTATTTGCTATCACATTTGTATTTAATAACTCATCACTTGAAGATGTACCATGGAGATAAGTAGTTTCTTTTGAATATGAGGAAGCAACTGAATAATTCCAATAATGTAAATATAAAGCAATGAAATATTGCCTGGGGAATCTAAGTGACCTTAATAAACAAATTCAGAGTAATAAAATACTTTGTAGTTTGAAAAGGTGAAAGTTGTTCAGGGAGACACATTCTGAAAGTAAAGTGAGAGTGGGTTTTGTTTTTTTTTTTGTTTGTTTGTTTGTTTGTTTCTTCCTTGCTTCAAACAATAGTGATAGTATGGAACTATTTTTCTGCTAATGCAAAAAATTATCTTCCTTGTATCTGTTTTGCATCCAGTTTAAATATCTACTTCTCCAAGTGGATGTGTGGACAAATTTATGCTATATGAGCTTCTTCAAAATGGATATGTGCTTATGATTAGTGTTCTGATAGAACAAATAGAAACTCTTTCAATGATAAAATGTTAACTAGAGGCTCTGTTTAAGAGCCATGCTAACACAGAAGCACAGAATAATGGGGATATGAATGCAATTTCTACAGTAAATTCTAGCTAAATTTAACAGTTAACTCGAAAAAGGTAATTATCTTTCTAGAGGCTCTTTCCAGCCTATCTGTTCTATTTCAGTGCGTATAGAGAAGAGGGAAGGGGAAAAAAAAAAAAAAGAGGATTTTTAAGGTGTTTGAGGTCAGATATCAAAGCCAAAATTAAGTGCCCTGACTGCTGTCATGTCAGGAATGAGAGTGGTGTTCTTAATCTGTTGTGAAAATTTGTTATGTTAGTGGCAAAAGCCTACCAGTTTGGTTCCACCAGTGAAGCAAGGGGGAGAATGCTTAATTTTCAGGCTTTCTTGGGGTTGTTTTCTTATAATGAAGTATATTAACATTGACAATGAAAAGTATGATTCCTATGAATATATACCAAGAGGTAAATGGTATTTAAAATACACTTGTGTAGCAGGCAAAACAATTAAAGAGCCTAATATTACCTAAACTATAAACACATTTTGGAAAAATATCCAAATTCACTAATATTAGAGCAAGACAATCACAAACTCTAAGAGAGAGTTTGTGTCTTCAGGCAGTTTTATAATTTCAGATTTCCACTTAAGGATTATAGAATCATAGAATAGTTAGAGTTGAAAAGGACCTAAAGATCATCCAGTTCCACACCCCCTGCCATGGGCAAGAACACCTCCCACTAAACCATGCCACCCAAGGCTCTGTCCAACCCAGCCTTGAACACCGCCAGAGATGGAGCATTCACAACTACCCTGGGCAACCCATTCCAGTGCCTCACCACCCTTACAGTAAGGAATTTCTTGCCTCATATCCAATCTAAACTTCCCCTGTTTAAGTTTGAACCTGTTACCCCTTGTCCATAGATGTTCTAATGTAATATCTCCATACTTTAAAAAGATATAATTCAAATAAACTGCTAAGGATAACTTTTTTATCCCTGGCCTAATAAGTGTACTGAAGCCATTGAAAAATAAAAGAAAGTACAGACAAGAAGCCAATCATAATTTTTGTTGTCGTGTAAGTATCACAACATTGCAACCATGTCCAGTTAAGCAATCACCATCTTCTATTGTCAACTTTCTTACTTCAACCTAGCAAGGAGAAAAAAGTATTTATTTTCAGTCCACAGTACTTCGACATCCATAAAAAAAATCTGCAGCTCTTAATAGACCTCTATTCCCTCAGCTCTGTTCAGTACAACATGTAGTATGCTTACACAGGCACTGGCAATGTCCTTTTGCTGCATGGGGCTTTTTTTTAAGACTCATTTGCAAGAAACTGTATTGAATATTATAGACAGAACTAATTTGCTAGAAAATATAAATCACAGTTCTTAGAACACAGGTAAAGTAGAACCAACTGCACAGTTTTATACGATTTCAGCCTACTGCCAAAGCCTGATTGCATAGTGGTTATAAAAGGAGTATATTGCAAACTGGTCATAGTGATATGCTGACCAACTGAAAGGTGTCATGTGCATGGGGGTTTCTATTTCTCCCCAAATTATAAGGATGGTAACACATTGTGCTTCTCCATTTTTACTATGTTTATCTTGCACAGTGCTTCTTTAGACACAGTTAGTTGCATGGAGTCACTCAAAGAAAATACTTTTCTAAGACGAATTACAAGAGAACTTCAATTTCAGTAGTGATTTTTTTTCATAGACTTTGTATTTTTCAAACCTTTGAAAGATAATTCAGTAGTTGGTAAAGACAGTGCTGAAATGCTACATGCTGTGACTTGTTCTATTTACCACAAGCTTCCTTCCTGTTACACCTAGGATATTCAGGCACTTCCTCCGTGTCTTTGTAAAGTCCTATAGTATCATTGCGAACAGATTTTAAGTCTTCACAGCTTTTACACTCTTGTGGGAATGGTTTCACTAAGGCATACTGGAGGTCCATTAAGGCCATATTCTCTCATTGTCAGCAATAATGGTGTCTAGGGAAAGTATACAAGAAAGGGCTGATACACAGTGATGGATCCATCAATAAATTCTCCCAGCTTCTCACAATCCAATTTGTATGGATTTTATGGGCAGCATGATTGTGCTTGTTAAGCTCTGAGACATCTATCTTTCATGAATCGTGCTTGTCTGATGGTATGTTTGCTCTCAGATGACATGTCAACTTTTGTCATGGTCCCTGTAAACTTGCAATGCACACTCAAAACTGCAAGAAGAGTGGGGCTGAATACTAAAGTAGGGCTTTTGGATTAGCCAGTGAAATGTTGCCTATTTATGTGATGCTTTTCTGTGGTGTCAGAAGACTCTGTTTTGGAGATTTTGTCTTCCAGAAGAATGGCTGGGTGAACCTGGTCCCAAGGAAGGTGGGTGCTTGTCCAGATCTTTTAGAAAATCTTCCACATTGACAAGTTAAATATTATTCAGCTAATATTTGATAGACAGCTAGGCCCCTTAGAATGACTTCATCTCAGGTGTCATAAGGTATCAGGGGAATTACAGAAGTTTGCAATGTGCCAAAAACCTGCATGGTACTCTGCTAGGTAGAAGACTAAATGGTAGATCATTCTCATTGCATTTTCTATATTTTTGTGATTAGTTTCAGTAGTAATCAATATGGATTCAAGGTAGGCTGAAATTGAGAAATTAATTTTGATGAAAATTTTTTAATAGGCGAGGATCCGTGCTTTAAAGAGCTACTGAAAGGACTGGAGAAGCCCATGTGACTGTAAAAAATTGCCTTAGAACTGTCTGGTAGGACTGAACAGAGAAATGGGGTTCCTTTAATATTAGTGTTTAGGAAAGTTAAAGATTTGCCAAACCTGAAAGGGAAACTACACAATATTGTTCTTCAGACAGTGTATTGTTCAGCATCTGGATAGAGTGAGACAAGGAGCTAGGAACAAATCAGTGGAATAGTGCTTCTTCCTCTCATGATTTTCTGAATGGCTAAATCTGTACTTATGCTTTATGGAAAGATATTTCATTTTCCAAAACCACCTTTTTAGGCAAACTCCTGCATGTATGATCACAGAAGTCTGTAGCTGGCATTTGCATAAGGCATATAAAGAGCTTAATGAATTTTTGAATTTATAAAACCTATACAAAAGTTTTTTTAACCTTGGACTACCAGAAAAAAAGTGTCAAATATATTTTGAGAATACTGATAGATTATGAAGAGACTGCAGATAGGATCACCTTGTATTCTCTAACCTGATATTCTGAGGATTATTTTTAATCCTAGGTAGTAATGTTTGACAAAATGTATGATATTGAGTAAGATTTAAAATTTGCTTAAGAAATCTTAGTTTTATGAGGAGATATTTCAGGATCTCTTTTCTGTTTATTGCAGGTCTTAACCACTTAAGCCCAAAGCCATTAAAATATCAAAATATTTTGATAGCTTCTCATTACTTTACAACTGAAAGGGGAACTGTCCATTGACTTTTCAAGGCAGTGAAATTTTGTTGCGAATATTTGGAAAAGTATTGAAATATATGAAAGTGTAGTAAAATCAGATGTTTTGATCTTTGACACTCTATCCTTGTTTGTAGTTATCAGGACTAATATTAACTTTGGGAAACACCGTTATGTCTTCATCATACCCACAGTAAAATTAAAATTATTATTTGCTTTTTAGTAGTTGCCCAGATCATGTATCACATGCTACAACAGAAAAGACTATCTATAATTCAGTACTTTGTCTTAAAGTCTCTGTAATGCAAGTTGTACACTTTTTTTCTATGTCTTTCAAAAAGAGCCTTGCAATTGGTAAATGTTTGAATATTTGGAAATGTAGAGGTATGGTCTCACTAATGTTTTTGGCTCGATGTGCTCATGTTGAAAGGAAATTTAAGATGCTCTGTGTATTACAAGGTGCTGTATTTTGCACTTTGTGCCTCTTATTAGCATTTGTAAGTTTTTCAGGAAGGATGAATAAGAAGTATTTTCAGTGATTTTGACTTATGTATGTATTCACACTGTATTAGAATTCTGATCTTCTGCAGACAGTGTTACCTTTATTACCCAATGTATTCCCTTTTATGACAAATCATTGGAAGTAATTTGTCATCCAAAATGTTGTTCTTATGTAAAAAAACATGGCAAAGCAAAAGCCTTTCAGAAAGAATTCATGTGCATTACATTTTAATTATCATACCCAACACAAAACATGATTCTAGCAAACAAAGTGTTCCTGAAATTTAAACAAATGCTAACTCTTCAGAAAATCATATTATTTACTGAAAGAATAAAACCTGACAAAACTCATGACAAAAACTGTGAAATAAATTATTTGGTACAGATTTTTGCATGCATCAAGAATCCTATCTTAAAAAATTATAATGTTCTATCTTCAGAAAATGTGTTTCTCCATTTGAAGTGTAAGGAATTTTTCCCATTTTAGTTTCAGTCATGGAAATAATAATTTTCTTACTTGAACAGGAAATTTGTCTGCTACATTATTGATTCTTTAAAGGTTGAGCTTCAGACTCAAGCTTATTTTACCTATGCATATGGTCATCATTTTTTTGACAGTTGTATTCAAAAGTGTTTAAAAAAGAATTTTGTTATAAATAGTCCCCTTTGATTTAGCCAACATTGGCTTATTCTGGTTTATACTCTCTAATTAGCTAGTGGTGGTGAAAGCCACTGCTTATGGAAAATTTGCATAGTCATGCAAAGATCATGCTTCATATCAGATGCATTAATGGTGGGCAAATGGCTGCAGTTCTTTTTTCTTCCATCTAGCCACTGAATTTATATTTAACTTTCTTTCCCAGTGTCTGAGCATATCCTCTTTAACCACCCAAGGGCTGTGGTTCTGTTCTGCTTAACAAAACAGAGCAGAACAGAAGGGTCACCATCAGGAAGATGTCTCAAAAGCAGAGTTAATATTCAATTTCCACATGTTCTCCTCTGTCACCTTGTGTTACAGTCACATCTAGCTATCAGAATACACAGAAGCAATATTTTGAATACTTTGCAGTGGGGTTGCTTTGGACTGTCTGCTGGTCTCAAGGTCAGCTAAGGAATAAGATTCCTTTCTTCATTTCCATTCCATGTTTATCAATACCTATGCCAGTTAAAACTAGATTGCCTTAGCACCTGTCCATTCTGGGGTTACAGTTTGTCTTACATGCCAAAGCATTTGGAGTTTTGCCTTATCTACTGTCTTCTATTTGCTTCCATGTATAACCAGTGCTTTGGCTTGATATGCCAAAAGTAATTCCCAGATTTCTCATGATGTACCTCTCCAATGGTACTTGGGGAGTGTTGAAAAATATGTCACTCTACTTGATCATACTTCACAGTCTGAAAAAATTGGCAGTGGATGTCAGAGCATTTGTTCTGAAGTAAATGTCGTTCTGGGATTTGGTTTGCTTTGAGAATATGTAACTGAATTATAAGAGATCATGCAGGGCCAAATTGAATTTGGTGTTTGTTTTTTTTCATTTTCTCTGTGATCTGAAGTCCACTACTTACAGTGTTTTGGGGAAGGGTAATTCTTCAGTTCTTTCTTTTGTAAACTTTTGAAGCAAAATAGAAGTGAAGCTAGTGGTGTAAGAGTATGGGCAGATTGAATGGCATTTGCAAAAGTGATTCCAGAGTAATAATGTCCTCCTCCCATTTCCACAAGCTTTATCTTCCAGTAGACTCAAAAACAGTAACAAGAAGAAATGTGTGTGTTTGTGTCATGGGTTCAGCAGCAGCAGTCATTTTTCTTCTTCTTGGTAGTTGGTGCAGCACTGTGGTTTTGATTTTTTGGCTTTGGAACAGCGCTGGTGACACCAGTGTTTTCAGTTACTGCTTGGTAATGTTTTGGTCTGACCAAGGACTTTCTGAGTCTCATGCTATGCCAGGGAGGAGGGGAAGGCAGGAGGAAGCAGAGACAGGACACCTGACCCAAACTGACCAAAGAGGTTATTCCATACCACAGCATGTCATGTCCAGGATGTGAAAAACGGAGAGGAAAGACCCGGAAGAGTGTGGTGGAGAAGTGGGGGTTTCGCTGCTGGGGGGTGCACTGGCTGGGTCGGGCTTGGTGAGCAGTTGCATTCTCTTTCTTTGTACTTCTCTTGTCATTATTATTCCTGGTGGTAACAGTAGTGATTTGTGTTATACCTTAGTTACTAAACTGTTCTTATCTCAACCTGTGCGAGTTGCATTCTTTTGATTCTTCTCCCCATTCCCCCGGGACTGGGGTAAGAAAGAGGCAAATGAGTGAGTGAGAAAACTGCGTGGGGGGGTTGGAGACTTAAACCACGACAGTTCTTTTGGTGCCCAAGGTGGGCATGAAGGGTTGAGATAAAGACAGAATAGCCACTTGTCACAATGCTGATTTATTGGCTCTCAAAGTTGTTGCTCTGGTTCTCACAAGTTCAGCGTATGATACTTTACTTACAGCTGGTATTTCTTATCTCAATGTTTTTCACATCTGGGTTTTGGGTTAAGATTCTTCAGGCGAACTCCAGAAGGGAGGAAGGGAAGCCGAGGGAGGGTGGCCCCGGGAGCCGCCAGAGGCCAAAACGGCCCGGGAGAGCTGACCCTGGGACCAGAACGCCACGAAGGAGGTGGCAGAGGGGGTGAGCCTGGCGGCCGCTGAGCGGGGCGTGGCGGTGGAGAAGCTGAGCCCCGCAGCTACCGAGTGGAGGGGGCACGCGGCGGCAGAGCCCAGCCCCGCAGCGACCGAGAGCGTTCCCCAGCAGCCCAAGCCCCAGGAGGATGCAGGAGACCACGCGGCACTTCCCAGCAAGGCAGAGGAGGAAGATCTGGACTCAAACAAAGAGCAGCTGGTGGTGAGAGAGCCGGCAAGCACAGCAGCTACACCAGCCCCAGGGACAAGTACAGAAGCCTCATTTGAGAGTTCTGAAGGGTTTGAATGGCCTTTGGGTGCCCTTGAGACCTGCCTGCTGATTCTGATGGGGATCAGCATGTTGATATGCATTCAGAGTGTGTTTTATCCACAATCATTTTGTCTGGTCCCGAGAGTTAAGCAGAGTGGAGTGTGGGCCTTGTCTGGGGTTGGACTGCAATGTGGGATGACAGATTTTCCCCAAAGCTGGACAGTCATGAGTGGCAGGTTGTCTGGGACAGTGTGGGTGAATACGAATATCTAGTCCACTGGACCCCTCCTGCTCTTTGGAAGCATCGGAGATGGAAGGCAGCCTAACGGAGTCCCCAGTGACAAGCTGCTAAAATGAAGTGGCTCAGATGGATTTAGATTGGCAAGATAAAGGTGAATTACTTTGAGCCTGGTGGGCCTACGACACCTCAGGCCATCAGGGCAGAGATGCAACATACAGATGGACTTGTGATCAAGGAGTGGACTTCTGATCGAGGCGTGGACTTAGCAATGGACACTATTGCCCAGGTTATTCACAAGTGTGAACACTGCACACGGCCTCTCCTGCTCTGAAAGACTGTTACAAAAGATGGAGCCCAACATCATGGACTGGGTGGACTCAGCAGCTTTATAGGGATTGGTCCATGCACTGAGGGATGATCTCTCTCCCTCTGTGTGTGTGTGTGTACGTATATATATATACATGTGATGGTATATTGAAAATGTGGGATCCTTACAATGATGTGAATGGTATGGAATAAGGGGTGGATACTGTCCTGGATTCAGCAGCAGCAGTCATTTTTCTCCTTCTTGGTAGTTGGTGCAGCACTGTGGTTTTGATTTTTTGGCTTTGGAACAGCGCTGGTGACACCAGTGTTTTCAGTTACTGCTTGGTAATGTTTTGGTCTGGCCAAGGACTTTCTGAGTCTCATGCTATGCCAGGGAGGAGGGGAAGGCAGGAGGAAGCAGAGACAGGACACCTGACCCAAACTGACCAAAGAGGTTATTCCATACCAGAGCACGTCATGGCCAAGATGTCAAAAACGGAGAGGAAAGACCTGGAAGGGTGTGGTGGAGAAGTGGGGGTTTCGCTGCTGAGGGGTGCACTGGCTGGGTCGGGCTTGGTGAGCAGTTGTATTCTCTTTCCTTGTACTTCTCTTGTCATTATTATTACTGGTGGTAGCAGTAGTGATTTGTGTTATACCTTAATTACTAAACTGTTCTTATCTCAACCTGTGCGAGTTGGATTCTTTTGATTCTCCTCCCCATTCCCCCAGGACTGGGGTAAGAAAGAGAGAACAGTGAGTGAGTGAGAAAACTGCATGGGGGGGGGGGGGTTGGAGACTTAAACCACGACAGTTTGCTTTGCTTGGCAAAAAAAAGTTTGTGTTCTGAATCAAGAGTTGAAGAACGAGATAGGCAGTGGGATCTATTTCTATAGAAAATATCAAGAAAGAGCTTAATCTGAGAAACAATAAATTGAGTCTTTTGTTATTAGGTCCCTTGTATTCCTCATGACTGAAAGTTTCTTATGGGAATTTCAGCTTATTTTCATTCAGCTTGACAAGCAGTTCCTGAAGTCAGATTGCAAAAAACTTCAAAGAAAGATGAACATTTAAAAAAGTGACTCAACAAAAAGGTGTTTTTTAGAAAGTTGCTATTCCTAACTTCTAGTGAAATCCAATACAAGAATATCTTCATTAAACAGATCCATCTGGAAAGGCAACTATTGTTCACTCCCTGAGGAAAATACAAAAAGTATTAAATACACAACCATCATGCTTATCAAGTTTATAATTTTTTTTTTTTAAATTACGTAAATATTTGAGGAAGGTCATTATACTTAAAATGAAGCATTGTGTTTGTCACTGACAGTATCTTCTGCTGTTAAATAAATATTGTATTTTTTGTATAAAGTTGGTAATTTTGAGGTATTCCCAGATATATTGACTGTGCTGCAACACAATACTTTTTACAATGAATAAATAGTAAAAGTCACATAGAAGCACAGAAATATTATGGAAAAATAAAATTTTAGTCAGTCTGAAAGACAAATAATTTTTCTGAGTATACTTGGTTGTATTATATCCATTATAATATTATTTCTTCAATTTGTTCTGAGTAAAATGTAAAATGGAATTTTATTTCCTTTCAGAAAAAAATAGTTGTGACAAACTTGCTTCCTTGAAGTGATTTGTAATGAGCTTCTCTGTATTCAAGACTGTGCATGTGCTTCTTTTTAGGTGAATGTCCAATATTTATTTAAACTAACAATGTCCTGAAACGTATTGACCAACATGAAGTGCTCACTGAAGCCATACGATAAGCAACACACTGCAACTGGAACTCCAACAAATAAATAATGTCTTAAAAATCTCCCTTCCTCATGTTGAAAATCACCAGGTTTACTTTTAACAGTGTCTGCAGATGGTACGGAAAAAAGAGTTTTCAAAAGAGGGGCATTTTGAAAAGCATAAAGCAGTGCAATCATAGGACTAGAGTGGACTTCAAAAGGTCACTTGATTCATTACCCTTACCCAAAGTGAGATTTTGATACTTTTATCATTGTCAAAAACCACTTGTCTAGCTTATAGCTGAAGGTACTCAGTGATGAAGGTATTAATAACAGATGAATAACTTGCCTTAATAACAAATTCAGGCAATTCAGAATTATAAATAGCTGGATAGTGTCTAACCATTGTATTGTGGCAATCAAACCCAGGGTATTATTTTTCATGCAAACAAGTGTGGTTGTTATTTATTGCATGACGAGTTTTTGTTCTGAAGATATGTATGTCAATGCACTGTCCTTTGCTTTCCTACCTTTTTGTCTCCTGTCCACGTCCTTCACTTCATGTCTGGTACCCCTTCAATCTGCTGTCTCTCATCATAGTATGATGAGAGACAACAGACGCGGTTTCAGGATCTAATACTGAGCTATCAACCTCTTATTTCTACAAGTCAGCTTTATGGTGAGCTGAATCAGTTCAGCTGAAAATTAATCATTTTAACTTCTCAGTTTTCATTTTAAGCTGGAATAGAAATGACATTTCTAATGCTGGTGCAAGAGGTTGCCAAATAAAACATCAAACTGAATGCTGCTTACATGCCACTTGGAAATCAGTTCTTTAACAAAAAAGAGAAACAAAACCTGCCAGCTTCAATGGAAGCTTGATGCGATATTGTTTTTTAATTAAGAAAAAAGAGGATAATTTATCTGAAATAGATAACTTACCTTTAATGTGATAAGCTCTCCCTTAGTAATGTAAAAATTAACATTTATTAAGAGTATTAAATACTGTAAGTACAAAGAGAATAAATCTTCTTAAAAAATGCTAAAAAATTAATAGGCAGGAAATATTATGGAAGTGCTGAAACACAGGTTATTACAAAAATTTGTATGTGAACTGCTTAATGTTTTCCTGTTTTTTCCTTCAATTGAACCCTGTGCTTAGTTATTTTATATTTACTTTGCTTTCTCTTTGAATCTTCTGCTTTATCACAGCTAGACTGGATATTTTTAGATAAACTTGCTTGAACAGTATAGCCTCTTGAAAGCTCAGAAGACAAAAACAAGGCAGAAGGCATCACAGTATTGCAAAGAGATTCCTTGGTTCAGTTCTGTTTTGCTGCTTTTTGTTTGACTTTTCTGTAACTTGAGGGGGGTGAGTGCTAGTATTTTTGGGGGTGTCATTTTTTATAATCCTTCTCAGGATCTGGGAAGTGTAATATAACTATTAAGTGTGTTAGGTATTATGTGATGCTCTGAAACGGTTTAATTAATACCAGCAATACCAGTCTCACTTCAGCGCCTGATGAAATAATGGGGAAGATTATTCTAGGAGTTATTGAAAAACACTTGAAAGACAACACAATCATCAGTCAAAGCCAACATGGCTTTATGAAGGGAAAATCATGCCTTACTGACTTAATAGTCTTTCATTACAAGGCTGCCTACTCAGGGTACAAAGGAAAGGCAGCAGGTGCAGGGGTTTTGGATTTTAGCAGAGTTTTTGATACTGTTTATCATACTATCTTTCTGCACACAATGTCCAGCATACAAATAGACATGTACACCATATAATGGATGAACAGCTGGCTGAAGAGTCAAGTTCAAAGAGTTTTAATAAATGGGACAACATCTGGCTGGTGGTCAGTTATCAGTGGTGTTCCCCAAGGCTCAGTTTTAGGAATAGTTCTAGTCAATGTTTTTATTAATGACCTGGACACAGGAGCTGAGTGCGCACTAAGTAATTTTGCCTATGAGTTAGGAAGAGTCATTGATTCCTTCAAAGGTAGAGAGGCCTTACAGAGACATGTTGATAGATGAGAGCTCTTGACAATCCTGAATGCGTGTATAGACTGGAGGACAAGAGGTTGAAATGTAGCCCTGCAGAAAGGGGTCTTGATGTTTAGGTTGATGATAAGCTCAGTATAAGTCAACAATGTGCTCTGGCGGCTAAAATGGCCAACCATACTGTGGGGTGCATTAAATACAGTAAAGTAACTTGGTCAAAAGGAATTATTAAACTGCTGTATTCAGCATGGGTGCTTTGCAGTTTTAAGCTTCGTAATATAAGAAGGATTGAAAATGTTAGAATGTGTCTGAAGAAGGGCAACAAAGATGGTGTAAGGACTAGAAAGTGACTTAAGAGGAACAGCTGGGAATACTAAATTTCTTCATTTTACAGAAGAGGAGACTTCATTTCTGTCTATGACTTCTTCATGATGGGGAGCAGAAGGGGAGGTGCTGATCACTTAACTCTGATGTCCTGTGACAAGGCATGAGAGTATGGATTAAAGCTGCATCAGGGGAATTCAGATTGGATATTACAAAATGGTTCTTCACTGAGAGGGTGGTCTGGTCAAGCACTGGAACAAGCTCCCCAGCAAAGTGATCATTGCCCAAAGCCTGTTGGTGTTCAAGAAGAGTCTGGACAACACTCTTAAATGTATAGAATAATAGAATCACAGAATTGTAGAATCAACTAGGCTGGAAAAAACCTTTAAGAAATATCAAGTCCAACCATTACCTCAGGACTGCCAGACCACCACTAAACCAGAATCACCAAGAACCTCATCTACAGGTTTTTTGAACACTTCCAGGGATGGTGATTCCACGGTGATTTCCTGGGAAGCCTGTTCCAGTGCCTGATCTTCCTTTCAGTGAAGAATTTTTTCCAAATATCCAATCTATAGGGCAAGCCTATGTTTAATACAGTTTGCCCTGAAAGAGAATCACTGTATGCACATATCTGGTTTGTCCACTCTGCCATTTTTAAGAGTGCAAGCTTTCTGTTCAGCCCATAGTGCCTGTTAGTAGGAATATCACAGGTACTTGATTCATGCCATGTAAGTAGAATTTTATCAGAAGTTTATCAAACTGTGAAGTTTCTACAAAACATATTACTACTGTTAATCAGTATTTGAAAACTTGACAACCACAACTCAGGCTGACATTAACCAGATGAAAATCTACTTTCCATTTAAATGATTTTCACAGCCTTATACTAGAATCTACAGGGACACATCCTAGTTCCTAACTTACTCTTATGCCTTCTCTGGTTTCCTGTTATTTTTCTTTCTTCTCCCCTCTCCCTTTTCTTGATCCAGCACAAAGCCCTCAAAATGATGTAGATGACACTTAAATGTTGCAAACAAGAAATTTTTGTAATTTTTTAGTGACAATACTGGAATGTCATGGTACAATTTGATCGCAAATGAACATAGATTAGACATCACCACCGCAGGTTGCCAGTAAGTGTCTGATTAGCACTTAAATTGTTTCACACCATTAGTTGCTTAGGATTTAGTGATCATTAGTGGGTCTGAAAATGAACAAGATAAAAGGAAGCTTTGTTTCCAATTCAAGGCATGGTTTACTTTTTCCATGCAGGGTCATTTACTACTAAAGAGTTGTGTGGTGTTGATTAAAGTTTAGTTTTATGCATTGTTATGTTATAAATATTAATGCAGTTTCAAGTTAGGCAGGGTATTCTTTACTTTCTCCTCTAAATGTTATGCATTTAGTGGTGGTGTGCATCTGCATAAGTTGGATGTATGCTTTAGTGATAGTATTCACATCCATTTCCTTGATCAGCTGCATTTCAATACTGTGCTTTGGGCATATATATGCCTATACAGAATATGTGTCAACATAAACCTACGCAGAATGGTTAGTACGTTTTAACACCAACCTGTATTAACGGTACTGTTGCTTTTGAACTAAGGCGTGGTGTGCCCTGTACGGAACTGAATCATTGTGAGTTTGGATATTAATGATATGAATGCTATAATTAACTGTAATTAATATTTAGGTCTTCGCTGTCATTATGAAAGTATAATGATCCTGTAAAATGATAATTAATATGCCATTTTAAAATGCAAAACCATGATACAGAGGTTAAATTACTCAAGGGTGTTGTGACAAAATCACAAAGGCTTTTTGTCTTGAGTTGGTGAGTTAGTCCATTTGCTTCTATTGCCTCCTTACTTTTACATGATTTGTATGTATGAATAGTGCGGATTGTCTTCAACAGTTTTTATTTCTTTTATTTGGAAGGTAACAAAACAATAGAAACAAAAAAGAAAAATATTTGATTAATTGTTTCTTACAGGGTATCCAAAAAGAAAGCAATGTGTTGGAATTTTTTTTCCTGAATCTCTACTAGATATCTTCTTGCTGTTGCTACTGCATAACATTTCTAAAGAGAAAATCCACACCTTGAAAGTTGCAGGCTTTTCACTTATTCCTAGATGAAAGATATTGACTGTTGCATTTGCAGTGCATTGGCAGTATGTGGTGAGGTGGAGGAGAGGTAAAAAGAATTTATGAGTTTCATCACAGCAGTTTGATCCAAGGGCTATGAAGGACTGTAAGTGGAAAATTAGAGAGACATTTAAAACTTGCTCTAAGTAATGGTATTTTTGTGTTAACATGGTTTTGGTTGTTGTTTTTTTTTTTTTTTTTTCCTAAAAGAAATTTAGAAAATGATTGTTCTGTAATTGGAAGAAATTGAAGAATTTGATAACAAGTCTACTGCTGATTGCTTAGCTCATGGTGATTTGGTTCAGTAACTAGTCATGTGCTACATTAAACAAAAAATACACCTTGTAGTCTTCACTTTGAGAAGCAGTGACAAATAGGTACAGTTCACATGCAACAAAACATAATTGTCTTTTCTTATTGACTGAAGAAAGGGTCCTTGAGATCCCCTTTGATATTTTGGAGTTATACAATAAATGTTCCACATTACTTTCTTCATCATCATCATACAAAAAGAACATACTTTTCAATTTGAGATAATCTGGTAGTTTACAGTCAGCTATTCTGCCTGTAGGCACAGGAACCCTGTTTTATTATTTCCACATACAATAGAAAATAAAGATGCAGATAAAACATGGAAACATGAGGTTTTTGCTGGATGATTGATAAATGCCCTCATCAGAACTAAAATCTTAAAAGCTCCTGAGATTATACAGCAACAACTCTAGCTAACAGACTTTTCTAAAGAAACAACAAATAAATGTACTGCACCAGGAACAACCAGCTGATGCACTTGTAAAGAAGATCACTACTGGTGCTGCCAGGAAAATGCGGCAGGTCATAGTAACAGGGACTCTACTTTGAGACGAACAGAGGTACCCATCAGTTGGCCTGACCCAGTCTCAAGTGAGGTGTGTTACCTACCAGGGGCACGGATCAGGGATGTTGCAGAGAGATTGCCCTCTTTAGTAAGTCCCACTGACTATTACCCACTTCCAGTGATCCATGTGGGTGCAAGTGATATAGATAGCAATAGCCTGGAGAACATAAAGAAGGACTACAGAGCTCTGGGAGAGGTGGTTAGGGGCTCTGGAGCGCAGACTGTCTCTTCGTCAGTTCTCCAGGATACAGGGCAGGACCTTAAAAAGGCTAGGAGGATTGGCCATGTTAATAAATAGTTAGAAGGGTGGTGCTATAGTCAGGGGTTTGGGCACCTTGAACATGGGACACAATTTAGTAAGCCAAGTCTACTGGGGGCTGGTGGAGCTGATCTGACAACGAAAGGGAAGAGTGGATTTGGTAGGAGGCTTGCCAGACTGACTGGTCAAGGATGCTTTAAACTAGATGTGTTGGGGGAGAGTGGCATCATTCCATTCCAACACACCCAGTCACTTGCCAGCAACTGTAGTAAACTTTTGGAGCAGTGTAGAGATATTGCAGCTGCTCCAGCCAATGAGCCGGCTTCAATTGGAGCTCAGCTCAGATGCCTCTATATAAACGCCCATAGTATGGGGAACAAACAAGAGGAATTAGAGATGTGTGCACATCTATGGGGGGATGATATCATGGGCATCACAGAAACATGGTGGAATGGCTCCTATGACTGGTGTGCTGGAATGGAAGGTTACAGGCTCTTTAGGAAAGACAGGCCTAGTAGGCGGGGAGGGGGAGATGCTATTTATGTTAGGGATAGGCTGGAGAGTATGGAACTCTGTCTGGGGACAGGTGAGCAGTCAACAGAGAGTCTGTGAATCAGGGTTCAGGGGAGAACAGCAATGGGAGACATTACTGTGGGGATCTGTTACAGACTGCCTGATCAAGAGGACTAGGCGGATGAAGCACTCTACAGACAGATAGGAATAGCCTCACGTTCACAGGCCCTTGTTCTCATGGGGAACTTCAACCACCCTGATATCTGTTGGAGGGATGTTGCGGCCCGGCACAAGCAATCCAGGAAGTTCCTCGGTTGTGTGGAAGACAACTTCCTCCTGCAAGTAATAGAGGAGCTGACAAGGAGAGGTGCCATGCTTGACCTCGTTCTCATGAGCAGGGAAGGGCTGGTTGGAAAAGTGACGCTCCAGGGCAGCCTTGATTGCAGCGATCATGAGATTGTCAAATTTGAGATCCTCAGTACAGTGAGATGAGCGTGCAGCAAGCTCACTGCCCTGGACTTCAAGAGAGCAGACTTCTGCCTCTTCAGGAACATGCTCAGTAAGATTCCATGGGATATAGCCCTAGAGGGCAGGGGGGCTCAAGGCTGTTGGTTGATATTCAAGGATCACCTGCTACAAGCTCAGGAGCAATGCATCCCAACTAGAAGGAAGTGCTGCAGGAGGGCCAGGAGACCACCTTGGATGGATAAGGAGTTGCTGAGGAATGCGAAGGAAAAAAGAGGCTTAAAAAAAGTGGAAGCAAGGACAGGCAGCCTGGGAAGAATACAGGGATGTTGTCCGAGAAGCTAAGGGACCAGGTTAGGAAAGCTGAGGCCCACTTAGAATTAAACTTCGCGAGGGATGTTAAGGATAACAGAAAGGGATTCTATAGGTACACTGCAAATAAATGACAGGCTAGTGACAATGCGGGCCCCCTCCAGAAGCTATTGGGAGAACTGACTACCTTGGATTTGGAGAAGGCTGAGGTTCTTAATGACTTCTTTGCCTGTCTTCACTGGCAAATGCTCTGACCACACCACCCAAGTCATGGAAGGCAGACGCAGGGACAGTGAGAATGGAGACCCTCGGCCCACTGTAGGAGAGGAACTGGTTCGAGACCATCTTAGGAACCTGAATGTACACTAGTCCATGGGACCTGATGAAATCCATTCGCGGGTCCTGAACGAGCTGGCAAATGAAGCTGCTAAGCCTCTGTCCATCATATTTAAAAAATCATGGCACTCAGGTGAAGTTCCCGATGACTGGAAAAAGGGTAATATAACCCCCATTTTCAAGGAGGGGAAAATGGATGAGCCTGGGAATTACAGACCAGTCAGTCTCACCTCTGTGCCTGGCAAAATCTTGGAGCAAACTCTCCTGGAAGGCATGCTGAGGCACATGAAAACCAACAAGGTGGTTGGTGACAGCCAGCATGGCTTCACTAAGGGGAAATCCTGCCAGATCAATCTAGTGGCCTTCTTTGATGGGGCTATGGAACTGATGGACAGGGGTAGAGCAGTTGATGTCATCTACCTGGACTTGTGCAAAGCGTTTGACACTGTCCCACATGACATCCTTGTCTCTAAGTTGGAGAGACATCAATTTGATAGGTGGACCACTCGGTGGATAAAGAACTGGCTGGATGGCAGCACACAAAGAGTTGCACTCAATGGCTCAATGTCCAGCTGGAGACCAGGGTAACGAGTGGTGTCCCTCAGGGATTGGTTTTGGGACTGGTCTTGTTCTTCTTTGTCGGTGACATGGACAGTGGGATTGAGTGCGCCCTCAGCAAGTTTGTCGAAGATGATACCAAGCTGGGTGGTTCGGTTGATATGCTGGAGGGAAGGAATGCCATCCAGAGGGACACTGACACGCTTGTGAGGTGGGCTGATGCCAACCAGATGAAGGTTAACCATGCCAAGTGCAAGGTCCTACACCTGGGTGAGAGCAATCCCAGGCACAGCTACAGGTTGGGCAGAGAAGAGATTCAGAGCAGCCCTGCGTAGAAGGACTTGGGGGTGTTGGTCGATGAGAAAATGCACATGAGCCTGCTTCAGTGTGTGCTTGCAGCCCAGAAAGCCAACCGTATCCTGGGCTGCATCAAAAGGAGAGTGACCAGAAGGTCAAGGGAGGTGATCCTGCCCCTCTACTCTGCTCTCCTGAGACCTCACTTGGAGTATTGTGTGCAGTTCTGGTGTCCTCAACATAAAAAGGACATGGAACTGTTGGAACAACTAAGGATTGTAGTGAAAGGACAGGAGGTAAGAGGTTCAAACTTAAACAGCGGAAGTTTAGATTGGATATGAGGAAGAAATTCTTTACCGTAAAGGTGGTGAGGCACTGGAATGGGTTGCCCAGGGAAGCTGTGAATGCTCCATCCCTGGTGGTGTTCTAGGCTGGGTTGAACAGAGCCTTGGGTGGCATGGTTTAGTGTGAGGTGTCCCTGCCCATTGCAGGGGGTTGGAACTAGATGATCTTAAGTGCCTTTCGAACCCTAACTATTCTATGTTTCTATATATAACAGTTGATTTCCAACATGAAAAATAATATATAAATTTACTATTCTGTGTTCGCTTTTTCTTGTTTGGGCTGATCATGAAAGTATCCTAGACCCACTGAAGTTGTATGTTGGCTTTTGTAGCAGATTATGCTTGTACACAAATATATCTATTCAGGCATAAAGCATCTATGGTGGAAAAGATCATAGAAAGAAAGAATCATGGAATCTTGGAATGCTTTGGTTTGGAAAGGACCTTAAATATCTCCTAGTTGCAACCCACCTGCCACAGGCAGGAGCACTTCACACTAGATCAAGTTTCTCAAAGCCCCGTCCAATGTAACCTTGAACACTGCTGGGGATGGGGCAGCAACAGCTATTCTGGGCAGTCTGTGCCAGTGTTTCACCATCCTCAGAGTAAAGATTTTTTTTCCTATTGTCTAATCTAAATCTACCCTCTTTTTGTTTAAACCTATTCCCCCTTGTCCTGTCACTACCTGCTGAAGTAAGAAGTCCCTTTCCAGATTTCTTGTAGGTTCCCTTTAGGAATTGGAAGGCTGATGTAAGGTATCCCCAGAACCTTGTCTTCTCAAGGCTGAACATCCCAGCTCTTTCAGTCTTTATTCACAGGAGGAGTGCTCCAGCCCTCTGATCACATTTGTGGCCTTCCTCCGGACTTGCTCAAGCAGGTTGTCATGGGTTCAGCAGTAGTAATCATTTTTCTCCTTCTTGGTAGCTGGTGCAGCACTGTGTTTTTGATTTTTGGGCCTTGGAGCTGTGCTGATAACACCAGTGTTTTCAGTTACTGCTTGGTAATGTTTTGATCTGGCCAAGGACTTTCTGAGTCTCATGCTCTGCCAGGGAGGAGGGTGAGCCAGGAGGAAGGAGAGACAGGACACCTGACCCAAACTGACAAAAGAGGTTATTCCATACCACAGCACATCATGTCCAGGATGTGAAAAACGGAGAGGAGAGACCCGGAAGGGTGTGGTGGTGCAGTGGGGGGTTCGCTGTTGGGGGGTGCACTGGCTGGGTCGGGCTTGGTGAGCAGTTACATTCTCTTTCCTTGTATTTCTCTTGTATTATTCCTGGTGGTAGCAGTAGTGATTTGTGTTATACCTTAATTACTAAACTGTTCTTATCTCAACCTGTGCAAGTTGCATTCTTTATATTCTCCTCCCCATCCCCGTGGGACTGGGGTAAGAAAGAGTGAGTGAGTGAGTGAGTGAGTAAAACTGTGTGGGTGGGGGGCTTAAACCACGACACAGGTCCACCTCTTTCTTATGTTGGAGGCCCCCGAGCCAAGTACAGTACTTCAGGTGACAGCAAAGTAGAGAGGGAGAAGCAATTCTCTTGAAATCCTGGCGATGATCCTTTGATGCAACCCAGTATAGTTAGCTTTTTGGGCTGCAAGTGCACACTGCTGGCTCATGTTGAGCTTCCCATTGACCATCTCCCCCAAGTCTTTCTTCTCAGGGTTCCTCTCAGTGCACTTTCTGCCCAGCCTGCACTGATGCTGATGATTGTCCCAACCCAGCTGCCGGACCTTGAACGTGGCCTTGTTCAACTTCATGAGGTTTGCATGGGCTCACCTCTTATTTTGTGTCAAGGGCTGTCTGGATGTCATCCTTTCTCTGCAGCATGTTGGCTATATCACACAAGTTGGTGTTGTCAGCAAACAAGCTGAGGGTGCACTCAATCTCATTGTCTTTGTTATCAACAAAGATATTGGAGAGCTGCAGTCGCAGTATTGACCCCTAAGGAGTATCAAGATGCCTGCGTATAAGCTAGAGTCTGCAGATTGTCTTATTATGCACCACAGCACTGCTGCTTGTGTTCATATCCATAAAAACAGTGCTATAATTGTTTTTCTAGTTGCATGAAGATTTGAGTTGATTTAAGAAGCTGCAAGTTTTCTCTGCTAAAGGTTAGGCACCTCTATTTAAAGATAATTTTCACTTCGTTATATTGCTTTGATCAGCACTACTATAAGAAAGAATTAGGAGCAAAATTCTTATTGTAAAATGCATGTTTAATTGTGACACAAGCATTTTGCATTTCAATTTTAATTGCTGAACAAAGTGCAATAATTAAGTCTTGAACTTGAAGCCCTTGATTTAGATTGTACTGTTTGTTAAAAGAAAGAAGGACTAGCACTATAGTGAGTGTGAGACTTTCTGCAGTCATTAGCATTTTAGGGACAGATGACAGTGGGGATCTGCTGCAGGCTGCCCAATAAAGAAGACTGAGGAGACAAAGCCCAGTACTTAAAGGGGGCCTACAAGAAATCTGGAGAGGGACATTTTACAAGTGACTGTAATGATAGGACAAGGGAGAATGGCTTTAAACTGACAGAGTGTAGATTTAAATTAGATATTAGTAAGAAATTCTTCACTCTAGGAGTTGTGAGGCACTGGAATAGGTTGCCTGGAGAAGTTGTTGCTGCCCCATCCCTGGCCAGGCTGGATGGGACTTTAAGAAACTTAATCTAGCGCGAGGTGTCCCTGCTTGTGAGGGGGGGTTGGGTGGGGGGTGTTGTAACTAGGAGTTCTTTAAGGTCCTTTCCAACCTAAACCATTCTATGATTATTTTGACTTTAATAAAGAGAATTTTGAAGAAGCATTAGATTTTTCTTGGTTTTCTCTCTGATGAAGACATGGAGAATTCCCTTCATTTAACAGTTAATCCATCTCAAACTATCCCTAATTTCTGCTGGCTGAACAAATATTGGAGTAAAAAAAAAAACAAAACACATATAGTAAAATATTTTGAAAGTCACAAGTAGAGGGCAGATCTCGATTTCTTCCATCAAACTTAGTGACTACATTCAGGAGCTGCATGTGGTGATTTTGCTCTGTGTGGAAAGAGGCAGGATAATTCAGAATTGGTTAAGATTGCCTGAAATCTGAAAAATTCTGTAGAAGCCTGCCTCTCTCTAATGACACTAGAGGTGTACTAATTTTCCTACTAGGAGTTTTCAGCCTATTGTAATGTGCCACAGAGCTGTGTTGATGTAAAAGTAAGTAATCGCTGAAAGATTCAGTCCCTCTGGATCTACTCTGCACACTTGGATAAGCTTTTCTACCTGTTTCTGCCTGCTCTGGCAATGGTTTGATTTTGGCGATTTGGGGGAGCAAACTTCATTCTTTATTATATTAGCTTTTGATTCCTTATATCTTTAAATGGCTTCAGTGCATAATCAGATAAGTATCAAGGTCCTCTTACGTCACTATCCAGTTAGTCAACAAGACCAGCTTCTTCAGAAGGCCTTATACTTAGCTAAACTGTGAAGGGTATGGGACAGGAACAATATGTTACTTTGTATGAGGAGAATTTGAAGTTTGAAACATTTACATTTGAATCTGCAGAAGCTAAGATAAATTAATATTGCATATCACAGAATTAATGAGGTAGGGGAAGAGAACATTTTAAAAACTAGGTTTCAGTGTCTCAGATTAAAACTGACAGGCATCATTGGTTAGTCTTGATTCATATTTGTTCAGAATATCTTTTGCAACTACAAAGATGAGAAAATAGCTTCTTAGTTTTAGATGAACATACAACTGTGAACTCCAACTTGTCATTTTCATAAAGGAATGCCAGTCAGTAGTCTGACAGAGGCAAATTATTATGCCAGATAATTCAAACAAGAGTTTCATATAGGTCATGCAATTTGCTACATGTTCCATCACTTCACTAAGTGAACTAGCAACTTTTATTTGTTTTTTTTAAGTTGTCTTCCAAAGTCAGGATGTATATATTTGCAACAAACTTCACTATAAACCCCTTATTCTTGCAAAGAATCAAGAACTGCCGGAGCAGAGTATAAATAGAAAACTGTCAATTTGATATGCTGTGTTGATACCTCTATCTCATATTTCCTCTGTGATTCCACTTTCAATAACAACTTCCAAGAACATTTGAATTAAAAGGATGATGTGGGTTGACCCTGGCTGGACACCAGGTGCTCACTGAAGTTGCTTTATTAGTTACCATCCTCAGCTGGGCAGAGGAGAGAAAATATAACAAAAGGCTAATGAGTAGAGATAAGGGCAGGGAGACCATTTGCCAAGTAGCGTCACAGCCCAAGAGACCTGACTTGGGGAAATTAGTTTAATTTATTACCAACCAAGTCAGAGTAGGGTAACAAAAATAAAACCAAGTCTTAAAAACAACTTTTCCTCACTCCTCCCTCCTTCCTGTGCTTAACTTTACTCCTTAATCCTCTACCTCCTTTCCCCAAGCAGCACAGAGGGATAGGGAATGGGGGCTGTGGTCTGTTCATCACACGTCATCTCTGCCACACCTCAGAGGAGGACTCTTCACACAGTCTTCCCCTGCTCCAATGTGGGGTGCCTCCCATAGAAGACAGTCCTCCACAAACTGTCTAACATGAGTACTTCCCACAGGCTGCAGTTCCTCATGAACTGCTCCATGTGGGTCCCTTCTATGGGGTGCAGTCCTTCAGGATCAGACTGCTCCAGTGTGAGTCCCTTCAATGGGGTGCATCCTTCAGGATCAGACTTCTGCAGTTTCGGTCCCCCACATATCACAGCTTCTGCCGGCAAATCTGCCCCAGTGAGGACTTCTCTCTCCATGGGGCCACAGGTCCTGCCAGGAGCCTGCTCCAGCATGGGCTTCCCTTGGGTTCACTGCCTCCTTGGGGCATCCTTCTGCTCCAGCATGGGGTTCTCCATGGGCTGCAGAGACACAGCCTTCTTCACCGTGGTCTGCACCACAGGCTGCAGGGGAACATCTGCTCTGGTGCCTGGAGCACCTCCTGCCCTCCTCCTGTGCTGATCTTGTTGTGGTAAATGCTCCACCCCCGGAAGTGTTCAAGGCCAGGTTGGACAGAGCCTTGGACAACATGGTCTAGTGTGAGGTGTCCCTCACTATGGCAGGGGGGTTGGAAATAGATGATTTTAAGGTCCTTTCCAACCCTAACCATTCTATCACTGTCTCTCCAACAGCAGTTTTCCTATGTAATAATGCTTCCCTCTTCTAAAGTATGTTAGCCCAGAAGCACTACCACTGTCACGGATGGGCTTGGCTTTGGCCAGTGGCTGGTCTGTCTAGGAGCCAGTTGGTGTTGGCTCTACTGGACATGGGGGAAGCTTCTAGCAGTTTCTTACAAAAGCCACCGCTGTAGCTCTCCTGCTACCAAAACCTCACCATGAAACCCCAATACAAGGAAACATAAATTTAAATTACATTTGAATTTAAAGACATCCTTTGCAACATTCAGGCAACTTAGGATAGTATATTTAAAAAGTACTGATGTTATTGACCATAGATAGCATAGAAGAACCAGAGACGCTTTTCCGATTTTATGAAAAGGTTGGAAATACTGCTTGTGTCACAAAACCTTTAATTTACAATATTTCCAGGCCAAATTTGTAAACTCATCAGATTTAGATGGCTTGCGCTGAGAAACTGAAATTGTGGTAGAATTGAATCTTAGCTTTTGATATTGATATTCCTTTTCCCTGACATATCAAGCTCATTAAAATAATGATAAGCTTCTCAATTGCACTGGTGAATGCAAAACTTTAAGGGGAACGGTAAGAGCTTGCTGAATGTTATTTTACTCTGTAGAAGTTTTCTTTGCTATTATTTATTATTGGGTTTTGTTGTTATGACTTAAAAATCATCAGGAAGAAATATTTTGCTGTTACTGTATCAGACTAAGCTAAGTAACACTAATGCTTTTAAAAAACACATTGCATTTTTACTTAGAAAAGATGATGCTTCTGACAGCGTGCCTGAGATTTCTTCCGTGTTAATGAAACATTGATGGTCTTATGGTGCTATTTCATCATGAAAAATCACAATGAAATGCACTTGGTGTCTGGTATCCAAACATTATTTTATTTTCTCCTGCGTTTGCAATTAAAAGTTCAGTCTACAGACACATTTTTAATACAGATTTATGAGAATATCTGTGCATGGTCGTTGCCATGATATACTTCCCAGAGGGGTATTTGCGAGGATTAAAAGCTGACCAGTTTTGGTTTTGAATAGTCTAAAATACCTAAAATCTCCCACATAAAGGGAAGATATTTAAATTCAGACAGGCTATTTATAAAAACCAGTATGTGATTATAAAACATGTACTGAGTAACAGTAGTAAACAATAGTTTTTCACTATTGGAATTATTTTCAAAAGAATGCAAGGGATTTTTTTATTTATTTAATACCTGAAATGTCCTCTGGAAAACTTATCCTAAACAAGTTTTGTCTTGAGAAGTTTTGAGTTGGTTTTGAAATTGAGAATGTAATGTAATAAAATATCAAGATCTTTGGATCTCTCTGATGAGCTCTGCTCTGCTTAGTTCGACTATATAATGAAAGACCTATGGCTTAAACTGCAGGGTGAAGGAAAAACAAACTATTAGGTGTGTTGAACTTTTAATTTTCTAAATGGTTTCTGTTTTAAGTATAGCATCTCATTCCAACTTCATGCAGCTTCAAAGATTTCATACTGTTGTCATTCCCATCTGACATTATATGCATATCTTCCAGAATGAAAAACCACAGTAATGATCCTTCCTCCCCAACAAGTACTTTTGCGCATCTTCTCTCTCTTCTGTTCCACTTCTGACTTCTGAAAGATTCTTCTGTTTTATTTTCCCTGCCATATCAGTTGTATGGCGACAGTTACATTTATGAAAAACAAAGACTGCATTAAGTTGTAAGTAGAGCATAATCTAGGAAATCAAAAGCTATTTCGACATATCTTTGCATCTAAGAATGCAAAAGTTGAGATCTAAGCTACAGGAGTTAAAAAAATTATAAACACTTTAATTCTGTTATTCACTGCAGCCAGTGAGCCAGCCAGCTGGCTTGGGCAAAATTGTAGATTACAGCAAGAGACAACAGAATACTTGCAGGGTACGGCTGTTCCCATATAAATACAAATATAACTATTTTGTGTATATAATATATGCTCTAAATGAAGTGCTTTAGATGAATTGACTTTGTGGTAAGAAGAGAAAAATTTCTTGACAGTCACTGAGCTCTGTTTTGTTAACATGATCCAAGACAAATGCATATAACTCATATAGGTCAATAGTTTTCACAGTTTATCTAATGAAAGGGTGTGAAACACATGTCACAGATGTCAAAAGAACTGAAACCACTTCAGGCTTCCTTTCAGTCATGCTTGTAGGTTGATATCTTTCTAAGATTTTCCTGGGAGACTACAGAAGACGTTGAGCTTGCCAAAGAAAGGACAAGTGTGGGAGAACAATTCAAATAGCTATAATGAATAAAAAACTCTTTGCTATTGAGTGCTTATCGTGAATTCTGCTCTACTTGCTAAACAACATAGTTTGTATTGGTAGCTTCATACTCTTCTTTCCTGGATTATTAGATCAAAAAATAGAAGGGTGAATATTATTTTCCTTAGTAAGAACTTTTGTTTGTTAATGATCTTACATTTCTGTTTCAAGCTCATGACATCTGGTGAACCCAACCCACATTTTTAGAAATGAACCCTACCTTCATTCAGAGTTTGCATTTCAGTAGAGATGTGAGATACTGAAGATAGTTAAAATGGTTTATTACTGTGCCGCACTTTTTCAGGAACACTGCATTTTCCTAATGAAAATTTCCTATTTCAGTGGCTGGCACAAGGTTTAGCAGATTGTGAATTGCTTACACATGCAGTGAAGCTTTCTACACAGCCCCTTGAGTGTCTTGGCCTCATTGTCTCTGTGGTCTGTATCACTTTCCTAAGGCTCATGCATTTCAGTAACTTCAAAATCTAATTATAAATTAAATTAGATTGCATTACTATGCTCCCATTGTCCTCATCTCACTTATCAAAATCACCATGTCTTTCTTGCTGATACCTGAAATGCAGTTCCACTTTCTGCAGGTGAGACCTGTATTTGTAGTTTCCAGGTGTACGCCTTTTCATTTAACTGTATCGACACACATACATGAATGTGTCTTAGCCAAAGGAAATAACCTGCCTCTTTTAGTCACCACTCCAGCCGTGTCTGCAAACTATATGTTTTGACAATGTTCCTATTTTCTTTCAGACTGTTGATAAGGCTTTCAGTAAACTCAGTCAAAAGCAGCTTATTATATATGACTACAGGTGGAAGTTCTGTTTATGGTTATCTCTTTAGATCTATCATGTCGCTGGAGTTTAAGTTATCGAAACCCTATTTTGATTTGCACAATGGCAATTATTTTAACAAAATGTCTACGTTATCTCTTCCATACCTTGACTAAATTTTGTGGTATCTGAATAGTGAAGATCTGAAAATCCCCAAATCCTAATTCTGAGAGGTTGCAAAGCAGTGTAAATTTCTGAAGAGCTCTGAAAAGAATGTGCTGCCAAGGAAAGTAACAGACAGGAACAAACTAAAATTAATTTTGCTCTTGTAGTCTTAGTGCAGTAATTTTGTTTCTCAATTTATTAAGTAAGCTCTTTTTAAAAGTTTAAAGCTCAAATGTTTTGAGACAATAGTTCCTATGGTAAATAAAACCAATAACAATGAAATGACCCTACTGCCTGGTTTTACTTTTAAAATTTAAGATCACTTTCACTTTTCTTTTTTTTTTTTTTTTTTTGCTAGCAATTCAAAACAATATATTTATGTGCTTCTGCTGGAAGAAAACATATTTTAAGATTAGACCAAAATTATTTCTTCAAATGTCTTACATCTGATGTAAGAGGACATTCACATAAACATTCTTTCAGTTAAGTATATGTGTATTTCCACTAGTACGCCTATCAGAAAGCTCTTTAGAGTTTAATTTTCCAGAAAAGAATCCTTGCATTGGAAGTTACTACTGGACTTCTTTCTTTGGCTGGGTTTTTTCTTGCTGTTATTGTAGGGAAGTACAGTTCTATATTGGCAATAAGAGGAAAATTCTGAAGCTGAACTTCTTCCTAGGGAGTGTTTCCAAACCTAATCAGTTTTACACATTCCCCATAAAACAATCTTTACATCCATATTTACAGTCTCTGTACCTAGGGAGTGTAATTTTTTTTTTAGAATTCACAGACAGGAAGGAATTTATCTAAAAGATTTAAGAAAAAAAGTATCTCATAAAATTTCTAATGCAGCTCCCAATGTTTTCTGACAGTGACTGTAGATGCTGTCATCAAAGACAGACGATGTAAAAAATATTTTACTGAACTTCTGCAGGTTCTGGTAGGGAGACTGAGTGAAATCAGCAAAAGTACCAGGTCATTTTCTTGGAAAATTCTAAATGTAAATTTTTTGGAAAAGAATTACTTAGTATGATTGCAAACCTCCCAGGTTCCAATAACTGAATGTGGTTTTGCATGCCTTTTATTGATGTTATGGTTATCACTGTTAGTAAACCTGGATCAGTCTAGGAGACAATAACTGTGACTGTACCATAATGCCTTATACATTTTCCAGGCTGGCACATTAAGCTAATAATGTCATACTTCATGCTTTCACACAGTGGAGAAGGCTACCAGAATTTTTGTGAATCTCACACTTATCTAAAAGACTAACTGGATTTTCCAGGATGGGGAGTCTTTTGTTTGCCCAATTGGTTTGTCTGTGTAGGTATTTACAATAGGAGATTCCTGCAGCTGCAAGCATGAGTTTACCGCTGTGTGAGACAAAGAGAAAGGCTTGGGTAGCCAATTAAGAGATGCAGTGTAGTGATTACTCCAGGCTTGAAAAATGTCAACATTAATTTCAGGTTCCTCACATTAAACCAATCAGCAGTAGATTTTGTTTCAGCTTCTGCTCTCATGCAGATTTTTTGTTAAATTAAATTTTATAAACAGGCAAATTGAACTAAGACCTTCACCATTTTGAAGAAGGTTTTCTGTTTGCGCAAGTGAAGGTTAATAGGAAATGCAAATATTGTATGCCAATAATTCTTTTAGCAATATCATATAACAGTTATTCTTTTAAAATGTTTCCCATTCGGCACTCCCCTTCAAGTCAATTTCCTTCAATGTAGAAGTGCTTTACACTGAGTTCCCTAGAGTTTGGCTGTTTGAAAACATGCAGGCATCATGAATATAAGTTGTATTAAATATTCCTGGGTTTTAAGTGATATCCAAACAAGATGTGTTGTCCAATTTCATTTATCTACAGTGATTTGATGGTTTTTGTAATTTAATCTTGTTTCAGGGTGACTTCCCCTCCAACACAAAGAAGTAATACTTTCCAGCTCTCTTATTAAATTCATGGTTGCTATAGTAAAACATTTGAGAAAGTGTTCTGCTCAAAAAGTGTTAAAGACACACTTTCTCCCAATATCTACATATAGGGTATAGATATGGGCTCCCAGTGCAACTTTAAGTTTTTCTTTTCCGGATGAATATTAACTCCCAAGAACATTTAAGTGAGTTATGTGCCTTTTGTGCTTTTTTTAGCCCAAATTTTTCTTTTCTTCTTTTTTTTTTTTTTTTTTTTTTTTCCCCCCTGTAAAGAAAGCATTAGATTCTGGTCCTTTCTAGCTCAGACTTCTTCCATGGTATTCTGCAAGTGTCACTAACTTTTCAGTGCAACAAAGCTCAGGGGAGGATAGTACATTCTTCCCACAATTGAGCCCTCAGATAAAATTTTCCTTCCCTACTAAAGCGACAAGCTTTTCAGGCTGATCTAAAGAATAAATTGTAAGGCTGAATCTGATCCAGCCATGCAGCAAGGATCATCTATCCTTGTAAAAAACAAAAGGAAAGAAGACTTTTCTGTTATATATTATGGCAGTTTCATGTCTCTGGGACTATAATCATCACACTGCTCTGACCAACCCATGGAAGTGTGTCCTCATGAGTTGTACCAATAGAATTACAAATGTGATTTATGGGTTCTTTTGCATCCTATAGATGTGTCACAGAAGTTGTCTGTATGAATAAGAGCAGCATCTTCCCTGTCAGACAGTCCTTAAAATCTGTCCAAACTTCCTGATGCTATTGGAGATATCATAGGGGTGACATTTTTATTTAAAAAGACTGGAGACATATATTTCTGCTTTACACACTTCTATGTCATGGACATTTAAAAGTAATTGATACAAAATTTGTTCTACAGTCATTTATTTTCCTGAAAACATTTTAGTATCTTCTCTTATCCTTTCCTTTCTCTTAGATATTAGTTATAGATCTTCTGGCTGGATACAGATATGCTCTGCAAACAGATGATTATGTGATCCTTTCAAAATCACAACTCTTAAAGACTTGTTTGATCATACCTCAATAAAAAATCCAAATATGTCATTTGATCACCAGATCACTTCTAGATGACACTTTGGAGATCAGATGCTTATGTTCTCCAGCTCTTAAGGTTTGGTCTACTTAAGACTGTCTGAAATTTGTCAGCAGAGTATTCTCAAATGCGTGATTACTTAATTTGTGTATGAATGTAGGTCACTTTCTCAGTTTGCAGCTGCTTCGCATAAACTTTCTGGTGCTATGGAAGTCTGTAGTGACTTGATGCAAGCTTAAAGCTTGCCTTGTTATTGTCAGTAGTATCATGCATAATATTGTAAAGTTGCTACCAAATAAAGTAACTAAATTCACCAAGATTGCACATTAGTTCAAGAAAAAAATCGCCTTTTGTGAGTGTTTTGTTATCTTCCTTGCAGTATGAAAGTAAATGAAAAAAATCCAATTAAAATTATGTTTGTGAGCAATTATGAGTTATAATTTTTTTCCACACATTTTTCTATAGTATCTGACTCCTGTATTTTTTTACTTTTCCTTATCTTTGTTTCCTCTCTTAAACTTGTTCCTTCTTTTCTTCTGTTTGTATCACTGTACCAAATGACTTTGCCATGCCACATCTGCTGTCTGTGCTATGTGATGAAGTTGTTGAACAACACTCTTTTCATCTGTTACTGTGAAAGTCTTTCCTTTCATAAAAAAAAATTGCTTGAGCTCTAGTGATTTGCAAGGTCATGGTCAACAGAAATGGAAGTCTGTAAGAATTTAATGCTAAGGCACCAGACAAGATTATGATATGTGCATATTATATATATGAATATTTTTTTTGCATATGCATATATAAATATACAGGCAATCTCTCATGTACATATATGCCTTAGGGGACAATTGGTGTTGATAGGACTGGTATGGAAATTATTAATATGAAAAGTTATTTTATAAAAATTGTGTATAAAACACATGTATTTATAATTTATATATTTAAAATATACACAATAATTTGGGAAACAGTTAACAAAGCTAAGAATTTTAAAGATGTATTAAAACCAAGTAAAATCACAGGTCACATATATTCATTGCTAGACACTGAAAATATTTCAGAAACCTTTGATAAATGCTTCTGGGCTGCATCTGAATCAAGCACAGGTAGGTGTAGATTCTATATGAGGCTGTAGCAATGAAGTGAGCGACACCATGGATAAAATGACCCTTAACAAACTAACTTGTCTATACAATTAAAGCTAAAGAATCTTAAAAGAGCATCTGAAAATTCTCTGAACCACTAATATGAGTTATTAACACTGTGTGGAAATGTTAGGAAATGCTAATGAATAAGGCAGAGGGTATGACACTGGGAATTATATACTAGTTGGAACATCATGTTAGTCCTTAAAATACACCAACTGACATGTGTTTTAAGTGAGTAACAGATTTTTCCCTTTAGCTGCATTGCATTTCAATTAACTGTTGGAAGAAGCTTCCCAGGGACCCTGTGGAAACCATCTTTGGAAGCTTTCATGACCTGACTTGACAAAGATCTAAGCACTTCCTCTGAATTCAGTGTTGACCATGCTTTAAACAGAAGGTTAATCTTAATGACTAGCTTGAGGTTTGCTCACCTTTTCTTTATACTTTCTTGGTATTGTGTAGGCTGCATTGAGGCAGAAGGACATTTGGTGAAGTACTCTTCTGTTACGGAATGACTCAGGTTAGCATGAAATGTGGATGAAAGCATTGATTCACAATGTTCAAAACTAACAACACAGTTATAACTGTGACACTGATAAAGAAATAAAATGAATGCTTAACCTTTTCATATGAATGCTTTGGTTCTGTAGCAAATGGGTACATAAGTGAAACAGGAGCTGGAAACATCTCATCTTGTTTTTTCCTCCAGGAAGTTCTTAATCTTCCATCCCAGGTTTTGTTTAACACTTTCATATCCAAAATGTCCTCTGGTCCTTCAATCTTTACGTACATGGCTTAAATACCTTTGTGCCATCACATACTTAACTACCAAAATATCTCTCCTTGTTTCAGCAAGGCATAAAGTGCTCTCCTCCTTCCCCCATTGCTGTTTGTAAAGTAACGTGCATGTGCTTTTTCCAAGGTGAAGTCTTTCTCTCAGCAGATTCTCTCTGAATCAGGCTGTTCTTTAGCTGTTATTCATAATACCATGAGCTTGATAGAATATATGAGCTGATTTAGATGAGACACAAGCATCTCATTTGTACTCTTTCAGGTAAACAGCATCTTTGTATGACTGATCTTCTGCAGCTCTTTCTGAGATGCTGTTCAGCAGGAAATCAGATTAGATTGTTTCCTTGTGCACATTATTTTTTTAAGTATAAGAAACTTATTTCTTGCAGATGCTGTTTTGTGTGAATGCTCACAAGGTATTACTCATATTCTGGAAAATGCCTTCAGAGGTCCATAACCACAACTTGTTGTTTAGCTATTTGGCTTGCTCGTACTATGCAATCTCATTTGCTTGTAAGAGTTACGTAGCAACACCTCTTTATGCATTATCATTACTGGACTGCTTTGGTTTGGAGCATGACTAAGTGGAATGGATTTGCTCAGACTTGAGCCAATGGTTTGGTAAAAGGTATTGTCTAAGGCTGTGTTAAGAAGAATAAGTGAACACCATAAGGATGTATAAGTCTTCAAGGCAGTGAGACAAATCTACTTTTCCACAGTAACAAAAATAAGTTTGCTACAATTCTCCATTAACTCAAGGCAGAGATGATACTGCCTTATTAATACACACTGTGAATTCATGCAGATGACAGTTTTTCTCTTCACAGTTAAAAATGTTTTCTTTAGTTTCAATAACACTTGCTATGCCAAAAGGACTGGATTTTTAAGATGTGCATATTTGTAAATCTTATATATTATTTATGCTGCTGTTATCATAAAATCTGGTTTGGTATGAATGCACATCTAGTTAAAATATCTTTATTTTCATCCCAAAGCAGAGCTATGTAAGCTTAATTGCATTCATGTTGTCTTTGGTAAGATTAATAGCAGTCTTAATTTACTAACAGAAAACTTTACAAGACATTCCATGAATATTAAGTAACACAAATCATTATGAATTTGTAATCAATTACTTGTTCTAGACAAAAGTAACCATGGTTTTAATTTCTTGAAATGTCTTTCAAGATCATGATAATGAAATAGTTATGTTGTGTTTATATTGTGTTTATACATAATGCTGCTTATAGGGGGAGGTCTACCAAAAGCCGTTCTCTTTCAGAAATACTGTAATTTTATGTGCTTACGGGTACTAGACAGAATTAGTTAAACAAAATTGTAGTCTTCTTTTCTCTCTGTCAGTGAGAGATAGCTCACATAAGTAACAGAAAATTGCATAGCAAATTAATGCAGTTCAAGAATTCTGTTTTTAAGAAATAATCTTCTGAAGGAAACTGTTGTGTGGTTGGTCTATATAGAGGAGGAGATAGAGGTAGTGTTTATCATATTTTCTCAGTTTCCATCTAAATATAAGTTCCTAGTGAATCTTGCCTCAAACTAAGAGCTTTTCAGGAAGAGCCTTTACACAGATTCCAATCAGTCATCCCATTATAAATCTGTATTGCATCTATTGAACTCACCTGTGTAACTCTGGAATTACTGCAGTGTAATTTGGCACATGCAGTGTAACAAGATAAAAACCCCAGTAGCATGATATAAAAATATAAATACGTGCACATGAAAATCATAATTCTTTCTGCAATGCATTTAGCAAGTCTGTGTAAAGTTCTTTGGAAAGGAGTGTGCCAGAGAAGTGGGTTAAACAATATACACAATTTTCCAGGCTTCAACTGCAGGAACTGATTTTTCTGCTGCTGGTCTTGGTGTGCACTCACTAAGCAGTAGGCAGATGTATAGACGGTTTGAGAGTCTCTTCAGGAGACTGCAGGGTATGATGGAAAAGGTCCTCATGTTCAAACATTCTATAAATAATTTAAAATGGTTTAATAATTTAAAATCACCCAATCACAGGGAAGCTGAAAAATATTGAGATAAACCCCAAAGATTTCATAGATTGCATTTGTCTTTCAATAAATTAACTTTACCTCACTGATTCTTGTATGTGTATATTCAAAATAAATACTGTTGTGAGATAGAATATAAAATATTACTCAGATGAATTAAGATGGTTGCAGTTCTCAGGAGAGGCATAATTGCAAGTGAGTTTTACAGTTTACCCTTGGACTGTGGTTCTATAAAGATTTTCATATGCCATCATATCTGATTTTGTTTTAATATATGAATATCATGACTCAAAAAAATCATAGTATTATAGTAGTTTCTCTAAGTAAAACGGTGAAATGGTCTAGTAACCCAGGTACTCTAATTCCCATTAATCACTTTTCTAAGCAAAATAAAGTTAATGAAAAGCAACCTCAATTCAGAGCCTAAGATAGACCCTACATAAAGGTGGCAGCCAAGAAATATACTCATTTTCCTAAATACAGTTTATTGTAGAAAAACACTATGGGCTCTTCATGTTTGTGAGAGTTCACTTACAAGTGAGACAAAAAGATTCTCTTCCTTATGCAATTTGCCAAGACAGTATTTCCTCCTAGCTTTGGGAATACTGCCTTGAAATCAAGGGAGAAAAGATACCATATATGTATGTGCATGAACATTGTGGAAGAAAAATGCAGAGCCCTATTGAAGTTAACTCTAACTACAGTGATATAAAGGTTTTTACTAATTATCTAAATATAAAAATACATGAACCCTACTAGCCAAACTAAACCCACTCCACCCATAATAAATTCTAGAACACTTACAAGACATTAAATAAAACCATCCTCATAGCCTTCAAATCTGCTGTTCATTACCTCCTGCCCCTGTGCCAAATGCAAATATGCACAATATTCACTGGCTATTTGCCAATATCCCAAACAACTACCCACTTGTTAAATTGTATGTGGCATTTTGAAACTGACAGCTTTGTCTCTCCAGTCTGCTTCCAGGAATCTGTCCAATAAAATATGTATTAAATAAGAAAATATTGTATATTGTGTTCTAAACACAGTCCTCTCCATAACAGGGGAGGGAGTGTAACTGAAAGAAGTGAAAAAAAATGAACTCCTGTGTTGTTCATGAAGCTGGTAGTACATTCCAAGTGAGGGAGAAATAAGCAGCACCTTATTTCGTGGGCTTTGTTTAAAAGGAAATATATCTATTCAATCTATTTATAGTACATTTTTCCATCCTCATTTGCACACGTATCACTTTCTTATTGTCATTAAATGCTTTACATACACATGTAAGAATAAAATTCACATTTGTTTCAAGGGTATATGGGCTTGCCTTTAGTTAACATTTACTTCAAACAGTGTACAGATTAACAGAAACTGATGGAATCAGTCGCATTTGAAGAGGTTTATTTTTTGCTCTTGCACTTGAAGAGATTTTTTTTTGGGGGGGGGGGGGGAAGTAGGCATATTAAGATTTCTGATACCTCCAACTGGTTTCTCAGTTCCCTCCTATCTGAAATTATTAGAATTTTGACTCAAGAGACAGAATGTGCAATTTAAAAAAAAACAAAAAAACAACAAACAAAAAGGTGTTTTGGTTTGGATTTCCCCCCCCACACACACACTAGGAATAATTAAGATTTTGGGGCTGCTCAACAGTTTAAGACCATTATAAATAAATAATTCTTTTAATTTTCATCACACTTTAGAGCAAAATTTGGTGTTTTCCATAAATCAAATAAATCAATAATAATTGGTTTGTTCAAGGATTCTATCTCTGATCTTCATGATGGCCTAGAAAACAAGCTAATGAGAGAGATAAAAAACTTCAATCACTGACAGATGTTGCAGAAATTTGCATCTGAACTTTGTGTATTATGTTGCTTTTCCCTTAACTAGCCTAAGCTTTGTTAACCTATCTGTAGTATACCAGAAAGATCTTTACATTACCAAGGCTGTGGGAAAAGTTTGCAGCTCCTGAAGTTAAGTGCAATGGGATTGATGCATCATTAGAGATATAAAGTTGGAAGTTAAATTAGTTATTGAACTACTTGCAGGTTGATACTATTTATTTAATTGTGACTGGACAGTAAGACTAACAATCACATAAATCCTCATATCACACTGGAACTAGGTCAGTGTCTCAAGCATGTAGACACTGTTTGCCTTGAAAACACTGTGAAGATAAAAAGGCTGGGCTTGGTGGGAAGGATTTTTTTAATTCCTTCTTTTTTTCTGAGTGACAAATATTTTTAGCTGCAGAAGAATGGTTTCATTGGCTTTGAACAATAAAGGGTGCATGTGCCTCATGTCAGAACATGACAAGAGAAGTTATGTCTTATGATAGTCCAGGTGGTCCATTTAAACACACTACTAAGCTGCCACGTACACACAGACACAGTCCCACAGTAAGACAACAACTTGTAAGTTAAAAATTTTGCTAGCTTTGCCTCCTTGTTTTGTGTGATTGCATTGTTGATATATACAACCAAGACAATGGATAGCCTAAAACTGGCCCATGACTTGCCCCAGTCCATACCTGTCATTCTAAGACAAAAGTGACATGGCTTATCCCTGTTCCACTCATAGAGCCGAGAATACCCTGTGTGTAGGTAATAACACATCGAATAGTTAACATTCTGCAAACCCACTTCCTGCCTTGTCACTTCAAACTTGCTCATGTTAGTAAAGTTGGAATGATACTGAAACTGGTAAGACAGTATGGTTTAATT
The DNA here is from genome assembly GCA_017639245.1 of Myiopsitta monachus. Classification (NCBI taxonomy): domain Eukaryota; kingdom Metazoa; phylum Chordata; class Aves; order Psittaciformes; family Psittacidae; genus Myiopsitta; species Myiopsitta monachus. The sequence continues at coordinate 33,109,328 of CM029927.1, forward strand.
ATGCATTCCAAATTAGTTGTTGGCCATGTTTCTCATGACAGATTCAATGGCTTAGTTGCAGGAATTTTTAATAATGCATTCCAGCATAGTTATTGCCCGTGGTTTCTGCCACAGACACAATGGCCTAGTTACAGCCACTTTTCAAAGTAACATTCTGTGTACATATTGCAGCCAGTGTACGGTAAAGGAGAGGGTAGCGTCCTACTCTGTATCTTCAGCCCACTCACTGCATAAGTTCATGCATAATACAGGAGTTATTACCATGTCTTTCTCAAGCAGTTGAATTTTCATACTGCTTTATATCAGCAGTTTAAAAATTATCAGATCTTTTAAAAGATACTGATAAACCTAAACTTGTTTGACATACAAAACAAGACAAACATCTTTTTGAAAATTCTGTGTCTTGATGTGCTGCTTCTTGCTGAAAGTAATTTTTGAATTGCAATGAATGATAGTTGGGAGATAGCTTTATTACCATGTGCAAGTGGATTTATTTCAAATACATTCCTTTGTGACAAACCAAACATTTCAAAATCTTTCACCAAATAAAAGACTATGTCTGGAAATTAGCTCAGACGGATTCTAACCAGGAACAGTCATAAGTTATTACCATGGCCACTGGGATATACTGAAGTGAATCTCTGGTCTCAAATAGTAGTTCTCACCTTTTCACATGTAAGTTTTCTCGAAACATAGCTATCTATCTCTGAAAAAAAGTTAAAATTTGTCATTGACAAGTCTGATCTTTTACTACTATTTTAATCCATATGATTAAAGAGTACAAATGGTTCAAACTGGTTGAAAAATTGGGCAGGTAAGCTACAGAATATTAAGTACAAAGAATAATGTTTTAACGCTTTTGCTAGTGACCAATGGAGGGTGAGCTGATGATTTTCTGCAAACAACAGTGCTTTTAACAACACAGAACATCACTGATCTCTTCCTACATCCTCTTTGTTGTAAGGAGAACCCAAAGGAAGGCAGGGAAGAGCATCCCCCCTTTTCTGTAGTCTAGTGATTGACTTCTGCCACAACAGCATAAGTAAGATTCTAGAAACAATATGCATGTAGTAAGTTTGAGGTAAATTTACTGAGGTAAGTTGCTCAGAGAGAAACCTGTTAATTTTAAATGACATTATTAAAAAAACACAGTCCAGCTATATCCAACCTGAAGCTCCACACTCAGATTTCTTTGTTCTGAGTAGAGGTTGAATGTCATGAGTTGAATGGGTTTGCTATCTAAGCAAGCATTCAGTACTTTCAAGTTTCAAACAGTTCCCTATAGAACATTATACCCTGGACATGAGCATAAAAGGACTACAAACTTTGATCATGGACAGATTTACAGATCAGTCAAGTCAAAGATCAAGTAGAGATAAGAACTATGAGAGCTGTGAAATCTTCTGAGTGATAGTTAAGAATATTAGTGTGCAGAATTTTTTTCTTAAAATATCTCATTCTGTAAGTTTCTTCTCTGTTATTGTTCATTTTTGTTATTGGTAATTTACTGAACAAGCAAGATTAATTATAAACAGGAGGAGAGGTTTTCATAGATTCTTTTAAGGATACACTTTGTGTTTGACAAATTATCTGTATAAGTATACAAGTGTAGTGAAAGGGACAAACTAAAAATGCTAATATCACAGTTGCAATTTATATATTTGTCGTGGTTTAAGCCCCCCACCCACACAGTTTTACTCACTCGCTCGCTCGCTCGCTCACTCACTCACTCACTCACTCCCCTCTTTCTTCCCCCAGTCCCACGGGGATGGGGAGGAGAATCCAAAGAATGCAACTCGCACAGGTTAAGAACAGTTTAGTAACTAAGGTATAACACAAATCACGGCTGCTGCCACCAGTAATAATTCAAGAGAAATACAAGGAAAGAGAATACAACTGCTCACCAAGCCAGACCCAGCCAGTGCACCCCCCAGCAGCGAACCCCCCCCCAGTACCAAAAACCTGACCATGCCGTGCACCCCCAGTCCACCACCACACCCTTCCGGGTCTCTGCCCTCCGGTTTCACATCCTGGACATGATGTGCTGTGGTATGGAATAATCTCTTTGGTCAGTTTGGGTCAGGTGTCCTGTCTCTGCTTCCTCCCGGCTCCCCCTCCTCCCTGGCATAGCATGAGACTCAGAAAGTCCTTGGGCAGACCAAAACATTGTCTAGCAGTAACTATAAACACTGGTGTTATCAGCATAGTTCCCAGGCCCAAAATCAAAAACACAGTGCTGCACCAGCTACCAAGGAGAAAAAATGACTGCTGCTGCTGAACCCATGACAGTCCACCCCTTACTCCATACCATTCACGTCATGCTCAGATCCCACACTTTCAATATACCATCACATGTATATGTATGGATCCACACACGCACAGAAAGGGAGAGAGATCATCCCTTTGTGCATGGACCAATCCCTACAAAGCTGCTGAGTCCATCCAGTCCGTGATGTCAGGCTCCATCTTTTGTAACAGTCTTTCAGAGCAGGGGAGGCTGTGTGCAGTGTTGGATAGTTTCCTGCTGATGCTGCTTGTTCCTTTACTGCAGAACTCATCTGGTTTCATCAAAGTTCTTTCTTTGTTGGATGATGGTCTGAGGGTCAGTCGCGGATGACTTGAAGACATCTAGTTGATGGGATATAAAAAAAAAATTACATAGCAGGCAACAGCATGCAATTGAGTTCATTGGCTGTTTTCTCCTAAAATCAAATCTCCTTGAGGTACACATTGGACTTCCCCATCTTCCTGCATTACCCACCAAGTATATCCGGATCCCTGAGCAAAAGCAATCCCACGAGTGGGTTTGCCTTTACCTGAAGCAGGAATAACCCAGACTCTCTTCCCCAGCAAATTCTTTATGGGCACCACAGGAATGTTGTCCCCCTCTACAGTATGTAGAAGTTCTGACTGGGCTGGACCAGCTCTGTTGGCAGATCCTCTGGTGTTGACCAACCAGGTGGCCTTTGGTAAATGTGCATCCCAATGTTTGAAAGTCCCACCATCCATTGCTGTCAGTGTAGTTTTTAATAGCCCATTGTACCGTTTGATTTTCCCAGAGGCTGGTGCATGGTAGGGGATGTGATATACCCATTCAATGCCATGTTCTTTGGCCCCTTATCTATCAGGCTGGTCCGGGAATGAGTCCCATTGTCTGACTCAATTCTCTCTGGTGTGCCGTGTCACCACAAAATCTGTTTCTCAAGGCCCAGGATAGTGTTTCGGGCAGTGGCGTGGGGCACAGCATATGTTTCCAACGATCCGGTGGTTGCTTCCACCATGGTAAGCACATGACGCTTGCCTTGGCGGGTTGGTGGGAGTGTAATATCATCAATCTGCCAAGCCTGCCCATAGTTGTACTTCAGCCATCGTCCTCCATACCAAAGAGGCTTTAACCGTTTAGCCTGCTTAATTGCAGCACATGTTTCACAGTCATGAATAACCTGGGCAATAGTATCCATTGTTAAGTCCACCCCTTGATCACGAGTCCATCTGTATGTTGCATCTCTGCTCTGATGGCCTGAAGTGCCATGGGCCCACCGAGCCAAAAATAATTCATTCGTATGTTGCCAGTCTAAATCCATCTGAGCCACTTCCATTTAACCGCTTGTCACTGGGGACTCCATTAGGCTGCCTTCCATCTCTGATGCTTCCAAAGCACTGGAGGGGTCCAGTGGACTAGATACTTGCCCACACTGTCCCAGACACCCTGCCACTCATGACTGTCCAGTCTTGGGGAAAATCTCTTGGTCATTTTACATTGTAGCCTAACCCCAGACAAGGCCCATACCCCACTCTCCTTAACTCTGGGGACCAGACAGAATGGTCGTGGGCAAAACACACTCTGAATGCATGCCAACATGGTGACCCCCATCACAATCAGCAGGCAGGTCCCAAGGGCACCCAAAGGCCATTCAAACCCTTCAGAACTCTCAAATGAGGCTGCTGTACTTGTCCCTGGGGCTGGTGTAGCTGCTGTGCTTGCCGGCTCTCTCAGCACCAGCTGGTCTTTGTTTGAGTCCAGATCTTCCTCCTCTGCCTTGCTGGGAAGCGCTGGGCGGTCTCCTGCATCCTCCTGGGGCTCGGGCTCTCGGGGCTCTGCTGGCGGCTTCTGGGGAATGCTCTCGGTCGCTGCGGGGCTGGGCTCGGCCATCGCTTGCCCCCCCCCCCCCCCCCCCCCTCCCGCTCGGTAGCCGCGGGGCTCGGCTTCTCTGCCATCTCCTCCGGCCGGTCGGTAGCCGCCTCCTCGCTTGGCAGTCGCCGGGCTGGGCTCGGTGGCGGGTTCAGCTCCTCTGCCGCCCCGTTCCGGCCTCTTGATCCCCCGGGCCCTTCTCCCGGGCCGTTTCAGCCGCCGGCGGCTCCCGGGGCCACCCTTCTCGGCTTCCCCTCCTCCCTTCTGGAGCTCGCCCCTATTCCAAACCATTTCAATAGAGTACAATGTAACAAGAACCTTAACCCAAAACCCAGATGTGAAAAACGTTAAGATAAGAAATACTGGCTGTAAGTAAAGTATCATATGCTGAACCAGTGAGAACCAGAGCAACAACTTTGAGAGCCAATAAATCAGCATTATGACAAGTGTTTATTAATCCTGTCTTATCTCAACCCTTTGTGCCCCACGTTGGGCACCAAAAATGAACTGTCGTGGTTTAAGCCCCCCACCCACACAGTTTTACTCACTCACTCACTCACTCACTCACTCCCCCTCTTTCTTCCCCCAGTCCCACGGGGATGGGGAGGAGAATCCAAAGAATGAACTCGCACAGCCTGAGATAAGAACAGTTCAGTAACTAAGGTATAACACAAATCACTACTGCTGCCACCAGTAATAATTCAAGAGAAATACAAGGAAAGAGAATATAACTGCTCACCAAGCCCAACCAAGCCAGTGCACCCCCCAGCAGCGAACCCCCCCAGTACCAAAAAACCTGACCATGCCGTGCACCCCCAGTCCACCACCACACCCTTCCGGGTCTCTGCCCTCCGGTTTCACATCCTGGACATGATGTGCTGTGGTATGGAATAACCTCTTTGGTCAGTTTGGGTCAGGTGTCCTGTCTCTGCTTCCTCCCGGCTCCCCCTCCTCCCTGGCATAGCATGAGACTCAGAAAGTCCTTGGGCAGACCAAAACATTGTCTAGCAGTAACTATAAACACTGGTGTTATCAGCATAGTTCCCAGGCCCAAAATAAAAAACACAGCATTGCACCAGCTACCAAGAAGGAGAAAAAACGACTGCTGCTGCTGAACCCATGACAATATTCTTTTCTTTCTCTTCATTAAGTTCATAAATTAAAAATTTTCTGTTCCAGTTCCAGTACAGAATAGATATTTTTAATAGTAAATTAATTAATTTATGAAAAATACTGTAAAAGGAGAGTTGTATTTTATAAAATACTGTTATTTCAGCATTTTTTTCCCCCTTGAAACATTGTAAAAACTCACAGAAGATGACTGTTGTAAGTAAAATTATTATTTTCTGACAAGGTTTGTATGCATCATTTAAACTACAGCATTAAATAATTACATTAGCTTATTTTATTTGCTACTTGAGGTATAAAGTATGACTAAAAAGAAATACAGTGACAAGTCTTTGTTTGGGTGATGTTTCTTTTTCCTTATTGACAAGTTTTTTTTTCTATTGGGCATCTTCCTTCCTGATAAGCTAATATCCAGTTTAATGAATGCTTGGTCTCTCTCTGCAAAAAATCTGCATTTTTGGGCCTGATCCAAAAAGAAGTAAAATCACTGAAAATCTTTCCATTTGTTTCAGAGGCCTTTGAGTCAAGCTTTTAGCTGAGCAGCTGTTTGGAACTTTTAAGCAGTATAAATCACTCTTTCGGATGCATTTTTCTGTACTGTACAGTTACTCTAGATAAATTTTGAGTTTAATGACAACATGTCTCTTTACAGGTGGCATTCTCCAATTTCATATTGTGTATCTGATCTGAATATAACTTGTAACAGGGATAATTGTTAAATGTGATAACTAAGTTGGCTGAATTGAAAAACAAGGCTGTCAAACCAGAAATGCTAAATAATACTGTTTCCAGGAAGCAACTAACACTGGTGACATTGTCATCTATTCCTGTAAAAAGTTATGATGAAAATGAAATATCTCAAATACAAATTTAGATGATTCATGTCAAGTGCAGCCTTTAAAATACTGTCAGGATAAATGAAAAATGTAATGTCATTTGCAGCCAACTCCACATAATTCTGCCTTTACAAACACAGCTGAGGTTATAAATAGCTATTTTTACACAAAGCCAATACTATATGTGAAACAGACAATTCAAGTTTTCTCCCATCTAAACCAGTCCTTACATACAGTACATCAGGCAGAAATTTTAAAATGCAACATGAATACACTTGAAAGGGTAACAATACCTCCATTCTTGAAAAGATATTGTAGCAGGAAAACATTATGTTATCATGTTGCTCATAACAGTATTGTTTTCAAAATTATGTGCTATCCTCAATGTACCTAAATTAGGTAGAGGATTGGTCTAATGTTTATGGAGTTATTGTATAAAATAGTATATTGGCTAGCACAAAAGTTTTGTCACATTAGCATAGTACTGCTCTCCACAAATAGGGTAGTGGTTGTCATAGATTGTATACATGCTCTCTTTCTGCTGTAGTTCTTGTACAGACACTGCATTTCTTCTCTCCTCTCTTGAATGTGAGTCACTTTTCTCTTCCCATACCCCATTAATTTACTATGCTCTCCAAACCTTCAGCATGAAATAGCATAGTTCCTAGAAAATGCCCTGCCTATATTGCAGGTTTTAGGCTTTTTCCTGATCAAAATACTTCAGACATTATATAGTATGCTGAGCGTTAATCTTTTGCACCCACTGGAATAAAATACTATTATATTATTAACCAGTGCTTGTAATTAAGATGGCATGCAGAACATTGTTCTATCCAGCGCATTATGGTCTGGGAAATAAACTTTTTCTTTAATTACCTAATAGAGTTCAATAGTAATTTGCTGTTAAAAATCAATGACCAATGTAATTTTGACTTATATTGGTGCTTCTGAAATGCTGAAAGATCTTCCAGGAGGTCCATGTTTGCTTTTAACCTACATAGTGGGAAATAAGGTAATTTAATTCAGCTGATTTAACAGTGATTTTTTGTGTGTGTGTTTTACAAAGTTACTGGATGTTAGTAAAATCATGGAATCATAGACTCATAGAATAGTTAGGGTTGGAAAGGACCTTAAGATCATCTAGTTCCAACCCCCCTGCCGTGGGCAGGGACACCTCCCACTAAACCATGTCACCCAAGGCTCTGTCCAACTCAGCCTTGAACACCGCTAGCGATGAAGCATTCACAACTTGCCTGGGCAACACATTCCAGTGCCTCACCACCCTTACAGGAAAGAATTTCTTCTCATAGCCAATCTAAACTTCCCCTGTTTAAGTTTGAACTCATTACCCCTTGTCCTCTCACTACAGTCCCTAATGAAGAGTCCCTCCCCAGCTTCCCTATAGGCCCCCTTCAGATACTGGAAGGCTGCTATGAGGTCTCCACGCAGCCTTCTCTTCTCCAGGCTGAGCAGCCCCAACTTTCTAAGTTCATCCTGCAGAAGTGGGTTGAAATGTGTTTGGCTTATAGCTAGGATAAATTTCCCTTCTCTATTTTAAACTTGAATGCAGAATCACACACAGTAGCGCAGGGTGGCCAGAGGCACTTCTGGAGATCTTCTAGTCCAACTCTACACTCAGAGCAGGGTTAGGTAGGGCAGGTTGCTCAAAGCGGTGTCCAGGTTAGACTGTCAGCAAGAATAGGGGCTCCACCACACCTTGGCAGCCTGTTTCAGTGTTTGCCTGTATTAGAAAAATGTTTATTTACAGTAAGACAGAATTTCCTGTGTTTCAGATTGAGCCCATTGTCTCTTGTCCTGTCACTGGATACTGGCAAGAGCTTGCCTCTGTCTTCCTTACTTCCACAATGAGGTATTGATACATGTGGATAAGATAGATCCTCCAGACCCTTCTCTTCTCCACACTGAGCAGCCCCAGCTCTCTCAGCCTCTCCTTATGTGCCACATGCTCCATTCCTTTGGAATCAACACACTACAGGGAGAGCGGTTCCTTATGGTTTTCTATATAGTATCACGATAAATGATGGCATACAAATGCAGAAAGGATCAGTCAATTAAACAATATTTCAGTGATGTCAGAAACAGTCTTGGCGTGACAGAAGTATCACTTTTTGTCTCTTGTTGAAAAATAATGTATGCCCAGACCCACATTAATTCCTGTGTGACCTACTTTCAGCAGCAGCAGCTCTGATTCCAGCAACAGAAGATTTGGATCTGTGAGTAGCTCATTCTGCAACTAAGTTAAGTGCCAGCTTCTCATAATCACACAGAACACAAGCAGAAAAAGCTAAATGTGGTTGTTGTGGTATTCTAGTGTATTCATGCCAATACACATTTTTTCTTCTTGTCCATAGCTAAGACTTTGACCTCTCTGAGTTGCTAGGGAAGCTGAACCTGATAGGAATCATTACTGAAATATCTCCTAGCAAAAAAAAAAAAAAAAAATGGAAAAAGTGGAATGGAAATCTGTGACCATGAAAAAGTTGAAATTAACTGAAATTTCAAGAATTGCACCCTGTGTGACACTAACTGGGAAGCACTGACAATAACAAATTTGGTTTTGGAATAGACTGACTCATTTGATGTCAGCTTTCAAACTCAACTTTATGAGGGCTCTTTCTTTGGTTTTGATTTTCTGTTTGGTTCCCTGTTTTTTAACAAGGCAAAAGAATTTAGGGCAGATGGGAAGTCACTAGAATCTGGGTAACTGGTTTCTGAGAGTATTCTTCCATCTGCTTTCCATTTTCCTTTATGTAGTGACTTTGTTCGCACTCTTTAAAGAGAATAAGCCAAATAAGAAGGAACAAATTTTTGGATCTGTTCTTAGAAGGTGATTTTTTTTTTTTTTTTTTTCCTTTGGCCTAAATCCAAAATCTGCAAATCCCTTCCTCAAGAGCTGCAAGATATGACATGGTTTGTATGTCAGTATTTTATTTTTTTTTTAAGTAAAAATCTGCAATTAAAGCATTTCTGTTGCTTCTTTCCTACACTGATAAAATATATGTAAAGAAATATATTGATCATACTGCTGAACTGTTGTACTTCAAGAACTCACAAGGAGCATGTTTGTCCATTGAGCTGTTTCCTTGAACTGCTGTTTTCATGCCATGTAGATGGGTATGGCTACTGAATATACTTCTAATGTTAACTAAAATTTGTTAAAATAGCTAAGGAACCTGTTATACCACTTCAGTACAGATTGTAGGAAAGTGCAACAGTACATTGTATCTATCTTGCATATACAGACACTAAATACTTAATATTTTCCCAATAGTGGAAAGACAGTAACTATTCAAATAGCTTAAAACTACAGTCTTGTACCTAATGGAAATTTCCAAAATGAAAATATTATATTAAACCAATTAGAAATTCGTTCTTTAGAGCATTTGGGTACTTCTGGAAAGTATCTTTTATTATGGATTGCCTTTATATATTAACAGTAGCTCAAATACTTAATATAAAAAAATCCAATACTACCGGGCAGGGAGATGGGGAGCCAGAATGGTAAATCTTCAATTTCTTAGAGCTATGACTTCATGGAATGTGTATATATATATATATATATATATATATATATGGTGTCACATTTCTTTCTAAAACAAATAGGTGCTATGTTGTTCTCATGATTTCATCACTGCATAGAGAAAAACCTGATATATACGAACAATCAAACATTGCAAATGCCAATGTTGGGACTTTTTTCAGTGCAGCTGATGCATTTGCTGCTATTTTTAAGGCTGAGTGCACAGGATAACCTAAAAAGTTAGAATCCATTATACTTAATGAGGTGTGAATTGATAGGATTTTCATAAAGTCAGTCAGGGGCAGTGAAAATAAAACAGTATAATAACCTAACAAATATTCTAGGTTGACCATTTCTTGTGGTTTGATATGATATCTAGCACTAAAATATGAGATTACGAATTCTGAAATAAAACAAAAAGCTTTCAAATAAAAGGTAGAAAAAGGTGCTGAAAATTCAGCATGTTCTGTAAACTGTTAGAAGAGCAAGATACACTATTTTTTTCTGTAAAGATGCATCATCTGGTACAGTATATGCTTATGTGGGCCATTTCACCCTTTCATTATGCAGATATTTAAATGTACTATGTATTTTAATACACTGAAATCAACATCTGTATTTTGTGAGGGGATAGTTACTGAACACTAGAGTTATAATGGCATAATCTAGCACTGAGGGATGTTGCACATAGACATGCTGAGTTATTCTTTGCATAGGTAATGTTATGATAGGCTTTTAAAGACATAAGTGTGGCTATTAAACAGATACTTATTTTTTTCATAAACAAGTTAGTAGATACTGGTGTATTGAGTTTGCATGGCAAGGTTTTGGGGGGGCTATAGGGGTTCTGTCAGAAGCTGCCAGAAGCTTCCCCCATGTCTGATAAAGCTAATGCCAGCCAGCTCCAAGATGGAACTGCTGCTGGCCAATGCCATGCATCAGCAATGGTGGTAGTGCCTCTGGGATAACATATTCAAGAATGGGGTATAGTCACCACACAGGAAAAACTGCTGCTGGAGAGAGGTGAGAAGACATGAGAGAAACAGCTCTGCAGATGCCCAGGTCAGTGGCCACCCCAGAAGGGGGTGGAGAAGGTACTCCAGGCACCAGAGCCAAGATTCCCCTGCAGCCCGTGGTGCAGCCCATGGTGAGGCAGGCTGTGCCCCTGCAGCCCATGAGGGTCCACAGTTTAGCAGATATCGACCTGCGGCCCATGGAGGACCCCATACTGGAGCACAGGGGATGTCCAAAGGCAGCTGTGGCCCTGTGGGAAGCCCATGCTGGAGCAGGCTTCTCTCAGGACCTGTGGCCCCATGGAAAGAGGAGCACAGACTGGGACAGGTTTGCTGCAGTAATTGTGACCCCTCAGGGGACCCATGATGGAGCCATCTGTTCCTGAAGGACTGCACCCATGGAAGGGGCCCACACTGGAGCAGTTCATGAAGAACTGCAGCTCATGTGAAGGACACATGTTGGAGAAGTTCATGGAGGACTGTCTGCCGTGGGAGGGACCCCACACTGGAGCAAGGGAAGAGTGTGAAGTGTCCTGCCCTGAGGAGGAAGAAGCAGCAAAGACAACCTGTGATGAACTGACCACAACTCCCATTCTCCACACCCTACATCACTGAAGGGAGGAGGCAGAGAATTCAGGTGTAAAGTTAAGCCAAGGAAGAAGGGAGGAGTAAGAAGTTGTTTTTAAGATTTTTTTTATTATTATTTCTCATTATCATAGGACAATCACCACCAGTCAAAATTTGTGTTTTATAGAGCTACATAGAATGCCATAAATAGGCTTTGTGTCTTAGTAGTGCAACTCTATAACAGTGAAGGAAATTCACATGAAGCATGAGAGCTATACTATCTTAAATCCTATACTACCTTAAAGACATCATAATAAGACTTGAGTAGGATTTCAGTATATGCTGGAATTGATGTAGTTCCTGGACTGTATATACAATTTCATCTCCTGAATTCTGTCTGTGCTGGTTTTTGTCAAAAGTTTCCTGTAGTAAAGTGGCCTTTACATTCTATATATAGTGAAAAAATGGGTGTGATTGCAGCACTGAGTGTTATTAGCAATGGACATATATAGATATATATATTTGTCCATTGTCCATATAAATGTATATATGCATGTGGATAATCCAACATCTATTCTGAACACCAGTTCACAAATCTGACACCTGTCCGGCATACCATTCCAACTCTCCCTAGCAACACACCAACTCTTTGCAGTAACAATCCATCTGTCTGTGTTACCAATCCAACTGTTCACAAGAAAACCCAAAATCTTTCCAGGATCAATCAACCTCAGTATCCTGCTAAGCTATTTTCCCCTCAGTGTTAAAATGACACAGGTTCTTATGCAATAAACTACCGGGTTTTTAAAGGGCTAAATATATTGTGGCCCACTGGTCTTCTGACAGCCATATATCTCAAATTTCAGTTACAAATATTAGATAACTAAAAAGGACAAAGGAAAACCAATTGAAGTTCAGCATCTGTGCTGGATAAACCAGAATAATATTATTTAGCAATCATATACCCTTACAACACCTTCAACACTGGGCACATCTCCATATGGGAGTACAATGCATAACTTTGAACTGAAATTGAAAGGAAGATAATTTTCTGCAATCATAGAGCACATTGTACATTAGAAAATATGCAGTATTTCTTTGGGTGAGTGCTGAGTACTTCATGTATATTGCAAAATTCTAAATGTAATTATCTGCCTTTATTTCTCTCCCTCTCTAATGCTATGAAAATAACCATTTATGCATGTCATTTACCCTATTTCCAGTCTTATTTATTCTGTCTTTAAGCTTCAGTGACTCTGTGGTTCCCTGTGTCATTTCTCTTTATCTCACAATACAGGATCACAGAATAATTCCAATGCATATCTTTGCTTTCTGTGGTCCCAAAAGATGAAAGGGGCTGAAAGGGACCTCAGGAGATCCTTAGACCACCCCAGAGCCCAAAGTACAGCTAGCTATGGGGTGAGACCAGGCTGCTCACAGCTTGGTCCTGTTGTGACTTTAAATACTCCAAGGACAAAGACAGCACAGCTTTCAGAGCAACCTGCTTCACCACCTCACTGTCCTCAAGAGGAAAAAGTTTCTCCTTATATCCCATCTGAAGCTCACTTACCTCAATGTATACCTGTTATTTCCTGCCCTCCCTCCCTGAACTTTGAGGAGCCTGGCTTCATCTTCTTGACAAACCTTGTGTCAGCTGTGAGGTCTGTTAGCTGCACTGAAGCTGTCCCTTCACCAAGCTGATCCAGCTCTCCTGGTCTCTTCTCACAGGGTCATGTTCTCCAGCCCCTACTGCCTCAGAGGGCCTCCACTGAGCTCCCTCCCATTTGTCCATGTCTTTCCTGTCAGAAAAAAAAAGACTAAACCTGGATGCATGATCTAGGTATCATCTGACAAGTGACAAATAGAGGGAGTCAAGTAATTCACTCAATCAACAGGCTATGCCACTGTTCATACAGCCCAGGATGTTGTTGGCTGCATTTGCTGTCAGCACATACCATGGGCTCACATTTGTCTTGCTGCCCACCTCCAACCCAGGGCCTTTCCCAGAGCTGCTTCATGGCCTGTCCATCCCCAGACAGTGTTGTTTCAGGGAATGCTTTTTTCTTGTAATGATAAAACTTCCTTGGGATTTGGAGGGCTTGGAATTTGTCCCTGCTGAAGTTCCTAATGTTTCATAATGGCCCGTTTCTTCAGCCTGTTTGGAGCCCCATCCTTCAGTGTATTGACCATTACCCATAATTTCGCATCATCTGCAAAGTTGGTGAGAATATGCTCTGTCACCTCCTGCTCATCATTGACAGAGATGTTAAAGAGAAAAGACCCTGATGCAGACCCCCGCTATATCTCACTTGTCACAGATATCCAGGTAAAGTATTACTCATTGTTGTGGTTTAAGATCAGTCAGCCAGAACTCAGACAAAAACACGCAGTCTCTCTCTCACTCCCCCCTTTCCTCCCCCCAGCTCCCGGAGGGATGGGGAGGAGAATTGAAAGAATGTAACTCCCACAGGTTGAGATAAAAACAGTCCAGTAACTCAGGTATAACACAAGCCACTACTGCTACCACCACTAATAATAATGAAAAGGGAAATAACAAGGGAGGAGAATATAACCGCTCATCACCCGCCGACCGATACCCAGCCCGACTTGAGCAGTGATCTAGTCCTTCCATGTAACTGTCCCGAGTTTATATAGTGGGCATGACGTGCTGTGTTATGGAATAACTCTTTGGTTAGTTTGGGTCAGGTGTTCTGTCTCTGCTTCCTCCTGGCTTCCCCTCCTCCCTGGCAGAACTTGAGACTCAGAAAGTCCTTGGTCAGAGTATACATTACTGAGCAGCAACTGAAAACATTGGTGTTATCAGCGCTGTTCCTAGACTGAAAGTCAAAACCACAGCATTGCACCATCTACTAAGAAGGAGAAAAATGACTGCTACTGCTGAACCCAGGACACCCATTAACCACCTTCTGAGCCCCATCATCCAAACACGGCTGATCCATCTGGTTGTCTAACCATGCAGATGATAACATCCCTACTTTGATATCATGGATAACAGTGACAAAAATTTGTTAAAGTCAAGGTAAATAACATCCACTACTGTCCCTGCATCGACAGATCTAGTCATTTTATCACAGAAGACAAACAGGTTGGTAAAGCACAATTTATTCTTGATAAATCCATGATGGTGACTTCCAATCACCTATCAAACTTCTTGCGCCCAGAAATGTGCTCCAAGAGGACTCTCTCCATGATTTTCCCAGGAACTTAAATGAGGCTGGCTGACTGTAGAGCTCCTGGTATTGACCTTTTGGCCTTTTTTGAAGAATTTTGTGACATTTGCCTTTCTCCAGTCAACAGAGAATTCCATTTCCTTCTCAAATACTATGAAGGAAAAGAAAACCAAATTGATATTTTTAAATCTTTTCAAAGCTTGTACATATTTCATTGAGTACATATTTTATTTTGTTGAATAACAATAGAAACATTGAAATAACGCATCTCTTCTTCAGGTATTTTAGCATTTGATTTCAGCTGCAGTTGTATTCATTTCTATGGTATATAAATTCTTCTGGATATAACTATCTACTAAAGTTTCTGGCAACAGAATATATCTTGAAATCCTCAAGAGGGTTATTGTATTGGCTCACTGCCAAGCGTACTGTGGCATGTAAGATGTCAATAGAAATTAGAGATGCATAGACATTAATATATGAACAAACAGCTTTGCTGAGGAATTCTTGAATGATTCTAAATTAACCTACACTTCACTGAATGGAAATTCAGGCAGTGTTTCAAGTGAATTGTCTAAAGATTATTCATATGAATTAATAGTGTAGGTCTGAGTACACAAACTTGCTAGTTGCAATTAGAAAACAGTAGTAATTAAATGTTTCCTGAGAGTTATAAACTATTTTTAAATGTTTTCTATTGCTTTCACTACTCCATTTAATGTAAAGTTCAGTTAATTCATATGGTCTAGGTTATGGATCTTTTAAAAAAGGTTGATATCTTATTTATTTAAAATAATTAAAATTATGGGAAAAAGTGCCAGCATGAATATACTACGTTACTTTCCTGTCTAGTCCATTGGGTTTGTTTCTCTTTTAGGCTTTTTTAGTCCTCAAATAGATATGTCAGGATGACTTTTAAATCCTATTCATCTGCACAAGAAAATGGCTTTGCACTGTTTTTTTTTAAGCAGGAATCTTTATTTTCTCTTCTGCTGGTGCTGTCGGCATTCAGTGACTAGAGTACCTAAATTATGGTCTCGTTCTCAAAAACCACAGTAGCTGACAAACTAAGGTGGGAGTAGGTTCACTTCTTGTGCATTGAATTTTTGAGGTACCTGTGGAGAACACTGCCAACACAGAAAGCTCTAATACACGATTTTCCACACCTGCTGCTGAACAGAGTTAATGAGTGAGTTTTGTGCTTTATTTTTCTTTATTGATGTGTGGAAACCAGGGGGTTTTATGCTTATAGCACAAGCAGCACATCTTCTTGGTCCTACTGGCTTTTAAAAATAGCCATCTCCTTGTAAAATCTTCTGTGAAAATCAGGTCAACTTTATTTTTGATGTCTGAATCAGTGCTGAGAGGCTGAGGAAAATACACTGCTTGTCCTTTATGCAAGTTGCTCCATACATTAATATATACTTTTTATTTGTATTTCTGTATTTTTTTCCCAATATCCAACATGTCTTTAAGAGGGATTAGTATGCTAAAAAATGGATCATATAGAATATGTAGTGGGTTAAAATATAATTTGGATTTTAAAAAGGGCAATGCTAAAGCAGACAAAACTAATCAAATGGTTACTGATATTATAAACAGGTTCCTAGATATTCTTGGCATTTTATTAATTATAAAGATTTCAGTCAGAAGAAGTAGTCTAATAGTCCTGGCCAGTAAAATCCAGCTGTCAGCAGATGTCCTCATTCAGATGAGTTGCCCTGTACATCCTGAATAATTAGATTGCACATGGGTGGCTTGAACTTCACTGCTTGGTGCAAAGAGCTCTCACAACCCTTCAGGTCTTGTGAACTTAATTTAGGATCTGTAATGTAATGGAGGTTAGGCTTTGTGCACAGTTCACATGCCAGACTAACAACAGGGGATTCGTAGGGGTGAGAGGGTTGAATGGGTGAAAGCACTGCTGTATTACAGACTCACACTTTAAACCTAATTTGGAGATAGAATTTCACCTTTTCAACTCTTCCCTACATTCAGTTGCAAAGCACAATTGCTCATACATGCCATGAATTTGGCCCTGCAGTCATAAGCAGAGATGTCACAGTTGATCTAAAATGTATATCAGCACTAGGCACCACTTAGGAAAATGTTTAAAAACAAGTAAAACTGAGCACTGAGTATTCAGAAATTGGCTACTGTGTTGAAGGAACAAAATGTGTTACAGAGTCTCATGGTAATCAGATGGAGGAGACAGCATAGATATAACACTGCAAAACTATTCTCCTTCCCAGAACTTTACAGAAAGAAATAAAAATCAGAGATGTTTAATTTTCCATGTTCAGTTTTGCAGGTGTTTATATTTGTTTCTTTCTTTATAATTATTTTTTACAGTGATCAAAGAAGGAAAGTGATACCATGGTTATATTTCCTTTTTCTTGCCTGCGTGCATTCTTCTATAATGACAAAGGATGTTTTTAGTGTTTCATGGCCAGTTATTGAAGGGTAAAAAAACATTTGGTTTTAAAAACCAGGTAGTGGCAAACAAGGAAAGACGATGCAAGAAAGAAAAGAAAGGAAGACTGAGAAAAAAGAAGAGAGCCAGTGATCCAGCAATATAATCTGATTTTTATACATTGAGGAAAACACAGGTAAAATAGATTTCCTACCACAGAAAAATTCTAAGTGTAAAAGTATTAAAAAAATAAAGTCTCACTTTATACTACATTTTCTTTATGTGATAAGGCTGTATCCTATCTTTCTGATGAAATTACAAATAAATGATATAACAATAGTGTTTTCATTAACAAACATATGATATTTATTTATTTGAACATTAGAGTAAAGTTGAATGAAGAAGAAATTTCTATTTTGGATTCATTGACATCATCTTTATAATCAAACTGACTTCTCTGTTAGATAGAATTCAAATAGGTTCTAGAGGACAGAGTAGCAAATTAGGGCAGAATTTCCTAGGAAAGTCTTATGAAATTAAATAAAAGTGTTTGAGTGCTTTATCTGGAAAAAAAAAAAACCAAACAAATGCCAACATTTTTTTTTAATCTTTAATTTATGCATGTCCTAATTAAATATACCTTGTGAAAAGGTCAGCAAAATAAATATTTTGTGTCTATTTTAAAATTATAAAAAAAAAATCATTATTATTATGAAAAGGAAGAATTTTGAGCTTGAAAGTACAACACAAATTATTACACTTAGTTTATAGCAAAATACGTATCATCAAAGAGCTGTGTTAGGCAATATTCAATGTTTAAAAATAAATAATATAGAAAATAAAGCTTGAATTTTAATTCTCACAGCATGTGGAAACTTAGTTAGTTTTATCTGTGGAGTTACATTCTTGTACTTAAATCCAGACCAAATTTTATTCTTTGATTGTGATATACTTCATAAACCTGTAGTCCACAGCTCTGGCAGATTTGGAAAAGCAAGTCAGAAACAATCAGAAGCTGTCACTTTAGTATGTTCAATTGGAAGGTAGTAGGCTCACTTCTGAAATAATACACTTGTATAAAAATTAGATTTCCTAAAAGAATCACAAAATCCCGGACTGGTTGAGGTTGGAAAGGACTTCTGGAGTCATGTGGTCTAGCCTCCCTGTGCAAACAGGGCTACCTAGACCAGACTGCCCAGGACTGTGTCCAGACGAGACTCCACAGCCACTCTGGGAAACCTGCACCAGTTTCCCGTCGCCCTCACTGTAAAAAAAGGTGTTTTCTCTTTTTCAGGCAGAACCTCCTTTGTTTCAGTGTGTACCCATTGCCTCTGGTCCCACTACTGGGCACCTCAGAAAAGAGTCTGGCTTTGCCCTCTTTGCACCCTCTCTTCTTGTATTTATGTACATCAGTGAGATCCCCCTGGGCCTTCTCTTGTCCAGACTGAACTGTCCCAGCTGTCTGAGCCTTTCCTGGTAGGAGAGATGCTGCAGTTCCTTAATCATCTCTGTGGCTCTTTGTTGGACTTTATCCAGTATGTCTATGTCTTGTACTGAGGAGCCTAGAACTGGATACAGGACTCCAGGTGTGGCATCACCAGTATTGGGGATCATCTAGCTCAATCTGCTGGCCGTACTTTATATAATACAGCCCAGAATACCATTAGCCTTCTTTGTAGGAAGGGCTCATGTTCAACTTGGTGCCTACCAGGACCCCCAGGGCCTTTTCTGCCAAGTTGCTTTCTAGCTGAGTATTTCTCCCCAAGTGTAGGACTTTGCACTTCCCTTCTTGATTTTCATGAGATTCACGTCAGTCCATTTCTTTTACTGAAGGAGAACCCAGAGACTGCTGCAAAAACTCTTGCCTCGGTTTTCTGACTCTGTTACCTGCACTATTACAGAGATAACCCTGAATAACCTGCTGTAGAAGCAGGAGTTAGGTTATTTCGGTACCCTACACAGGTTAATTATTTCTGATTAGGAATACACTCTGTTAGCTTTGTTGCATGTTCTTGCTAAAGTGGTCATTCTGCTTTAGAGCACACTGTGAAGACAGACAAGATTTCTCAGACCTAGGTTATATTTCTTCTCAATAAGTCTGTCAGTGTCGAAACAATATTATATGCAGATTACTTAAAAGATCAGCACCTGCTTCTTCCATTCATTCAGTCATCTGTCATTCAGCTTTCTAACAACCACTTAGCATAAACAGTTACTCATTGCAAGGAGCACTTAAATTATCTTTTTTTTTCTTTTTATTAGGGGAAGGAGCAAATAACTATTGTCATTTGATGCTTTTTTTTTTCTTCTGTTTGTGTATTTTGCATTTAGAAACAATTAAAAGAAACATCTATAATGCCTAAAAGGATATGAAAATAAGCAGCTATTGAGATATAAGACTAGTAACAATTATTTCAAGTAACATAATCTGGCTCTTAAGGATATGAAAAAGGCTGTTGAAGGATTTGGTTACTCATTTGTGTACCTAGCTTTATCTAGAAAACATAACAATCTACTTATAAAAATCAGCATTTAAGAGAAAATCTTAAAGGCCTTTAGTTCATTCTAAAATGTTTCCTTTCATTATTTCCACAGTAACAAGAAAAAGCCGTTGCTTACATACCATTCCCACCTAGATCAAGCAACATATTTCATAATTTTGTTCACGACTTGGTCAGTAGTTCTTGTTCTAACTTCCACTTTCCAACTTTCTGTAGCTGTTGTCTCAACTCATGTCTTTATCATCAACTTAGATAACAACGATTTCAATGGAACTGAAAATTATGCACAGATTTAAACACAAGCATGTACAGACCTCTAACATTGGTCTCTTTTTAAAAAGAGGTTGGTTCTTTTATTTCAGCAAAACTAGAAAATCTGTTCCATTCCTTTTTTATTTCAAAGTTCTGATTTTTTTTTAAGTTTTAAAATTGGTGAGGCTTGATAGTCAAAATCTGCCATGGAAACAGGCCCCACTAAGAAGCACATATTTAAAGTGCATTTTTGTAAAGCTGACTAAAAAAAGACAGAGAATTTGTTTGGTTTAGTCTCCCAAAGTATGCAGGTAGTAGAGATTCTTGATCCATGGCTGCAGTGGAAACTGTCAGGAATTGTGCTGAAAAGTAATCAAGGCATCTGGGAGCTGGGCTGACTTTCAAAATCAAAAGTGTTGCAAATGAGCTCTAGGCACTGTTAAATGTTTGGAATGAGCTTTACTTCATCATTTCTTCTAAAAGCCTGCAAAGATGACAAGCAGAAAAAAGTCTCTTTTCCTTCTTGCCATATGAGCTGTTTAGGAGAGAGCATTTAGGCAAAAGAACTTGCTTATAGAATCATCCTGTTGCAAGCCTGAATGTTTTTATATTTCTAGAGAATTTAACTTGCTGTCCTTTTCTTACAACCTTGTCATAAACTGACTTTTTGCATCTCCTAACTTCTCAAATATAAAAGGGAAAAATTATTTAGTGAAAAAAAAATCCAACAAAATTGTGAAGCCAGATGTTGATGGTGTCCTAATTGTTTTTTCATATAAGGACATAATAATATGTCTTTTCTAACATAATCAAAGGCTCCCTCTCAAGTAATTTATTCTTACTTAAAACCTTAAAGGTTTTGAGTTTGATATATTTCAGCCTTTTTCCACATAGAAGAGTTAGTGCTTTTAAACAAGTAAGCATTGTCTGTGCTCTGTTATAGCTAGTATTTTTTCTTTGCTCTTTGTATTAGAATTTCATGGTTTTGTGTGCTTAACATAAGAGGTAGCTCCACCATTTAAAGAGCATTCTTCCTTGAAAAGATGCATTCCGATAAGCACTGTCTTCAGATAGCCTCTATAAAACCGGGGGAAGGGTAACCATTACCTAAGGAGAACTTTTTGGTTTACTGTCACACATAGAGATAAATATTATAGATGCTGAATTGTAGATGCTTCTAAAGATAATTTGAAGTCATAGATATGCAATATACAGTAGTAAAATGTTTAAGTACACTGCTGGTAAAATAGTTGCGTAGTTGAAGTACAACACTTTCTCTTCTAGGCAAGTAGAAGATCCATATTTTTATTCAGATACCAGCTTTCCAAATCAAATTTTGGAATCTGGTATCAGCCTGAATTTAAGGTCAGTAAATAGGTAATTAACATTTTTAAATAAAAAATGCTTCAGTTAATATTCCTTCAGAAAAATAAATAAATAAATAAACAGACAAACACATAAGGGAAGTCATCTTAGAAGTAAAGTTTGTCTTTTGCTGGACCTAAATAAATACCTCCAATTCTTTGCTCCTTATGAAGGCAAAGGTCTCTAAGGTTATAATTAAAGGCTGCAAAACTGGGTCAAGGGGTCTTTGAAGGGAAAATAGGTAATACCTTCCTGTTATGGATTATGTCATGTTCAGTAACACTGTAAAAAATGTAGTCCAGACTTGCCTATAGTCTCTGACTGGTTGGATAAAATCTTGGTTGACATGGTCTAGTGTGAGGTGTCCCTGCCTATGGCAGGGGGGCTGGAACTAGATGATCTTGAAGTCCTTTCCAACCCTAACTTTTCTGTGATTCTATGATCTGGTGATGCAAAGTAAATGTAAACCTGCACAGAGAGAATCATAAGGTCAGAGCGAACTACATTTTTGACACCTTTAGCCATAGCCAATAGTAGTTTGTTCCAGGATGTGGTTTCACTTAACAGATCTCGTACCAGTAATGTATGCCTGCTTTCTGCTGGTGTAGCTTTAGTGCAATGTGCTTCCTAGTCAGAGGGATAGCAGTTGATAGCTGCTTCACACAGGTGGAAACAACTATACAAGAAGAGAACTAAGTCTTTAATAGATATTCATAAACCAAACTGTTGAAGTAGTTACTTGCAACAACAAATATATGTTGGCTCAAACTTTAAAAAAAACAATTTTTAAAACTGAATGAAGTCGAAGTATACTTTGAAGACTATGTAATTTAAACATTTTCTGTTACAAGTTACAAACCCCATTGTCCTGGTTTCATTAGGCTTAGAGTTAACTTTCTCCCTAGTAGCTGGTACAGTGCTGTGTTTTGGCTTTAGTTTGGGAATAATGTTGATAGCACACTGATATTTTAGTTGTTGCTAAATAGCGCTTACCCTGACGAAGGACTTTTCAGTGTCTCATGCTTTACCAGTGAGGAGGGGCACAAGAAGCTGGAGGGAAGCAGAGACAGGACGTCTAACTCAAACTAGCCAGAGGGGTACTCCATACCACACCATGTCATGCCCAGTGTATAAACTGGGGGGAGTCACCCAGAAGGGATGGATTGTTGCTTGGGTCAGATTGGGTATCAGTCAGCAGGTGGTGAATAGTTGCATTGTGCTTCACTTGTGTTTACTGGATTTTCTTTTCTTTTCCCTTTTAGTTTTATCTCTCCTTGTTATTTCCCTTGTCAGTAGTAGTAGTAGTAGTAGTAGTAGTAGTAGTAGTAGTAGTAGTACATTGTACTTTAGTTATTAAACTGTTCTTATGTCAACCCATGGAGTTTACATTCCTTTGATTCTCTTCCCATTCCATCCTGGGAGGAGGGGAAGGCAGCGATGAACAAGTGTGGCAGTTAGTTGCTGGCTGGGTTTAAACTGTGATAACCAGTATTGTGCATATCAGACGCCTGGGTAACATTTTATTTGTATTCTCTAAGTAAGGCTACAGATTGTAATTGTTCCAAAAGCTAGTGGAGAGCAGATAGCTGAACCTACCAAAAATCTTTGATTGGATACAGGACTACTTGTTAGAAGATGTCTCTCAGACTTCTAGTGGCAGAACCTTAAAAAATCACTGTAAAACAGAACTCTGTGATACTACTGTATACTTACTGCATAAGTTTCATGTAGCATAAATGTTTTAATAGTTTTTTCCTCTGTTTCTGACTTTTTATAATTCATTAATAACATGATATAAGTTTTACAAAACAAAATGCAGCAAAAAACAGGAACAGAGAGGATCTTGATTTAAAGGCTGGTGGGTATTTAAGACTCCCACATTCCCCTCTAGGAAAAAGATTTCTAAAACAGTGGATTCAAAATACACTGCACTTTTATTTTAAAACATGGTCTTATAGTATTCATTTTAACAGAATTCGTGTAGGTCCAGCCCTGACAACTTAGTCAAATTATACTATGAACAGCTGTGTTGAACCAACATTCTTAAAAGGAAACCCCATATCTTGTCCCATATGAACAACTCTATGTACAGTATTTTTCCATTCTTGTTTCATTTCTGGAATGCAATGTGACAGCATGTTGGAGAGAATTACAAGTCATGATTAAGAGTATTATGCGTGATTCACTCAAAACTGCTTCAGATTATTACTGAACATGAATGGTGCCATGGAGAAGATGAAGGCTGCTTCAATCCTTCATTCTAAAGCAATGAAATAAATGTGAAACCCTGTAAGGAACATAGGCAATAATTATTAGTAGTGATGTATAAAATAATGTATATTTAAGTCCTTGCAGTTTATTAATATTGACATTCCAAGGTCAAAGTTCTTCAAGTAGAGACAGACCTTTTAAATGCAAACACATGAATGGACATAAAAATTTGAATTGCAAATATATAAGCAAATTTCCAGCATAGGGTACAGAAAACCACATGCAGTTACAATAACTAGCGACAAATTTTGTTCCAGTTTTCTGAGTATTTTAAGAATTGACTCCACATCTCATTTTCTTAATGAATTACCAAAAAAATTATCTTCATTCCATGTCAAGAATTTCGACATTTTTGTCGTGACAAAGGATATTTTTATGAGTTTAATGAAAGTTGTTGAAACCTTATAAGTTCCTTCAAAATGACACATGAAGGCTACAAATGACTGGTATATCTAGTTACAGTCAACAGTTAGATCTTGTATCAACTGAGATAAGTTCTACCTTTCATACTACCTCTTGGCATTAATTTCCCTGACCTTTTCATCAAATATCATATAAAAATTTCTTCTCTGGTCAGTAGAAAGAAGCAATTGAAGCGCAAATCTGAAAGTCCCAAATCTCTTGAGAGTCACCACTCTCTCCCCAATGCCTATAGAGGGAGCCTAGCTGCCACATTTTTTTAAATTCTGTAATTAAGTGAGATGAATCCCTATCCTTCATGTGATAGTATATGACCAGTGATACATTCCAAACAGTTCCGCAAGTAACTTCAAATCTCTGCATCTTCATATAGTATGTGCTATACAACATAAAAATAAGGAGCTTTTCCTACGAATCACTTCATGTTATCAGGAAAACAATAACAAAAAGTATATATAAGATTCTTATGAGGTAATATTAAATGGTCCATAACTTGAGCACAGGTTTTACCTATGCTTTACTTTGTATTTGTCAGCAGTGGTGATAAATGTAAAGCAATAAAACAATGAGAAAATTGTAGAGTAACGGTCTGAGGACATCTGCCACAACCCATTACACTAGAAAGTTCAGATAAAAAGACTTTTTTTCAGACAACTGATAAAATAAATTTTAGTATATAGCAATAACAAGGAGATAAATAATATCAACATGCTTTGTCAAGAACAAATTATGCCAAGTTAATTTCCTTTCATGACAAGGCAACAAATCTTTTAGGCAGACCAGAAACAGTTATCACATATTTGAATTTCAGATCAGTTCTATGTTAAGCCTTATAAGCAAGTGAGGGAAACAGAAAAGTTTCTAATCATTCACTATAAAACTCAAAGATGTGTTGAGTGTTGCTGCTTAAGGTTCTCACTTTGCTGGTGGTGTCTGTTGGATTTGGTTTCTGTTGTATTAAATTTCTAGGTGAAAGCAGACTAGGAAGGATAGTAGCAATGCTGGAGAAGAAGATTACAATGCAAAGAGGTCTTGGCAGATGTAAGAAAAAGATTGGAAATAAAGATTAAGAGGAAATTCAGTAAAAATATATGCAAAATTCCACACTTCTGTTTTTTGTAAATGCAACTGAATGAACAGGCTGGACATCAGTTGTAGAGCATTTGAACAGATGAGGAACACTTGATGGCAATGGTATTAGAATGAGAACAAGAACAAGAAGAAAGAAGAACAAGAGCAAGAATAAGAATAAGATGCAAAAGCAGAAGATGATGATGAAGAAGAAGATAATGATAACAGTGACAAAGAAATTAACTTTCCAATTCTAAGGATCATGGTACCTGGGAATTCCATGGGACCTTATTGGTCTGGGAGGAGTGAACAAGATCTCCTTGTCACTATATAAATTTTCTTTTTCTAATAAGCTTATGTGATAACATGACTGTACTTTGGAAGTAGAACTTTGTAAGTTGTATTTCTTGTTTCTTACAATGAAAATATGCATCTTCCCAAAATATAAATTGACTGGTGAAAGAAGGTCTTAAAATTTTGAACCACGCTAATGAGGCAGTCTGACCTCCTGTAATCTTTTGTGTTGCTTAAAGTTAGATAATTAAACCCAGAGAAGATGCATCTTTTATACTTCTTTATTTTAATGTTTTTATGGAGAGTTGCATATTCCTTGCATTATAAAAAATACGTGATGACTTATAGCATCTCTTTTTTAGTGTTTTTTTGATACTAAAATAAGTCCTGCATCTGTCTTTAATTTAGAAAACACTATTTCTAAATTAAACACAAACACGTTTTCAAAAGGGAAAATCCAGGAAGGTTTCTTTGGGTTTTTGGATTTAATCCTACCCATAATTATGTTGGTAATGATTTAATATTGACTTTGATAACAGTATGATTAGGCCTATTATTTGTTATTTCTGAAGACAATTTGATAGGGGTAATGTGCAATTGACAACAGCTTGTGCTTTGGCTGTAGCACCATTAACAAATGCAAACCAAATCCATAGGCTCAAATCTGCACAAAGTTGGCTCTTACAATACATGCAATGCTTTTAGTGGTTTAAAAGGAATCATAGAAACATATCTAATATTAGATTTTATTGCAAGCAAAAAAGAATTGCACCAACACAGAAGCAAAGTGTCTATTATGATTTTTTTTTTATGCATAAACACAGTACTTCTAGAACTGTATGGAAATATGTTTCAGAAGGAGCTTCACAACACTGTCTTAATTATAGTATTGTATTTCAAAAAATAATTATATATAAAAAATTCATAGAATAGTGCATTTTATAATTTCTAGTACACCTCCTTAATTCCACAGAATATGCATTGTGCTTCCCTGTGTTTGACATGATTAACTAATG
The DNA here is from genome assembly GCA_017639245.1 of Myiopsitta monachus. Classification (NCBI taxonomy): domain Eukaryota; kingdom Metazoa; phylum Chordata; class Aves; order Psittaciformes; family Psittacidae; genus Myiopsitta; species Myiopsitta monachus. Next base: position 33,135,339 of record CM029927.1, read on the forward strand.
TGATTGACTAAAGAGAATTCTAGACTGAAATGTTTTCTGTGACCAAGCTGACTGAAGTGGTGAAGATGTTTGCTATTTCTTCCTTGCTTTGTCACAGTAAGCCTCTAGAAAGCACATATCAAGGCCTGGCCCAGTTGGCAACCACTCAAATACAAGCAGGTACTACAAAGAATTAAGATCTTCTGATATATTATTTATCCATCTCCACAAATCTACATGTTTAAATAAATAGTTCATAATCATTGATTGTGACTGGCAGCTTCAATACAGAATAATGTTCAGAAAATGTCAGAACATTTAATTTTTAATTATTAAATTTAATGAGTTTAGTGACTTATTTGGAAAGTAGTAGAAAGGGGGTTTTGCCCTAAATCTGATAAGGGTGAGAAATTTAGGACCTATCAACAGTTTATTTTGCTATTGCACTTGTGTTACTATATCCTGGAAATCATTAATGCTCATCTCCTGAAACAGCTCAAATTGAATGACTGAAATTCAATAATCACCATACTGCTTTACAGTGAATAAATTGGGGCTAATATATATGGATATATGAACATGCATGCACAGGTATGCTCTCCTATAAAGTACAGCCTTTTATTAATTACAAACAGCAAACTTGTTTGTTGTTATATGATGTTGCTGAGCATTTTGAGCCTGGCCATGTGCAATCCAGTGGCTGTTTGAAAAGAAAGCAGAATAAATTAGTTTTATTCTGTTACACTGAAAGTTTAGAACCTCAGGGTCAATCACTCTCTCTGTAGGATGTATTTATGCTGTTGCTTTCTTACACTTTGTGTTCGCTTTGCATCTCTAACAATAAAGATTCCAAGAACTGTAAAAACGTAGAAGCAATATCTAGAAATGTAAAAGCAGATTATTTGTTGGTAACTTAGCAGCAGTAAACGACTTCTTTGTAAAGCAAACTTTGAGAAAATCTTCAAGAGAACCAAGTTTTAGGTATGAGCAGAACTCAAAAGCTACAGCAGTGTTGAAAGCTGATTGAAACAATGGAAAGTACTATCCTGGAGGTTGATCTTGTGTGTTTCATTGCATGCATTCTAAGTCCTCCCACCAAAATCATTGAGACAACTTGGAGATCTTGAAGCACATACATAAATCTTTACAATAGCAGGGCTCCAAATCAATATGGTATGTACCTAATCATTTTATATTAAGAAAGTACTGGCATAAAAATATAAAGCACCTCATCTGTCAAAATCTGAGGCATCTATTTTCTTGATTAAAAATGACTACTTATAAGGCATGATTCTCCAGTAGAAGAAAACTATCTCCTTGATCACTAGATAGTTGATAGACAACAGACTTTAAATCTTCTTCTGCTTTTGTTTTGGTTAGTTTCCTCTACTATTTTGGAAAGGAGGAGAGAAAAACATCTTTCTTCTTTGTGAAAACAGTGACAGCTTCAACTTTTTGCAAAAGCTGAGGGGATAGAGCAATGCTTTACTTTGGCTATGACAAGGTCAGCAACCTATTGATTTTCTGGGAAAAGAAAATATGAATAACTGTCAGAAAAACTTGGCTAATTATTGGGAAATATAATAATTGGGTAATCATTTAATATTATCTTTGTGTCTTTCAAAAAAATGTTAAGTATAGTTTTAAAAAATATCCTGGTTTTATTTTATTTTAATTTCTGGTTTTATTTTTGTGTTTGGGTTTGATTTTGCTTAAATCAGCAAGGATGAGATTATATTTGAATTTTAAAACAGTTTACGGTAATGGCCTAAACTTGCCACAGTTTATTGCAATTGTTTAAGTATATTAAACTCTGAATGTGCTGAATGGTGAATGATCTTGAGAGGTGGCGGTGGGTTATATATCTTTAGGGATCCAGCACCTCTAATTATTGATTTCAAGTTCTCAAATGCTGCGTATTTCTGCAAGAAAATTACAGTGGAGTGTCAGCTTTGCTATAGTCGAGCATGAAACCACCTCTCTGTATCAAGGTCAAGTCTTCTATCTAATCAGATAATAACTTATTAATTCAGATTGTCTTGAAATCTGCTGTCCCTCAGGGACTCAGGAAGGCTTATTGACCCTTAGTTATGGTCACAGAGAAAAAAAGTCATTAATGAGATTGTGCCCTTTGGCTCACTTACACAGAGCAAGAACAGAAGCAAAAACCCCCAAACCAGCAACAGCAACAGAAACAAAAACAGCAACAACAATAAAAACGCCTCTGGGCCTGTACAAATGCAATAAATTTGAACCCAACATTTACAACATTTTGTATCAAACTAATGAGGCAGTTGCCTCCTCCCAAACTGTGTTTTGTTCTGGTTTTGGTTTGTTGGTTCGGGGCTTTTTGTTTGTTTGGTTGGTTGGTTGTTGTTTTTTGTTTGCTTGGTTTTTTTTGGTTTTTTTTTTTAAGATCAAGGAAAGGATGTGACTTAAGGCAATAGGGAAAAAGTCAGATTGTGGGGACCTCAGAGAAATTCTGGGAAGTAAGACAAGAAGCATACTGGGGTCATAAATTTCTGCTGCATTGTAACAGAAATAAGGAGACCATTGGGTAGCCTATGGACTAATAATGAATGGAAGATTTAAAAGTGTTATATATTTTATTTTAGTGTATCAAAAAAATGTGATGAAAAAATTAACACTCATTGTACTGTCACTAAAATAGACTAAGTGTTTGGGTTTGGGGCTTACACAGATTGCTCCTGTTTAAAAGTACTCACAAGGTTGACATTAGCAACCAGAAGACATCATATTATGCATGTAAGTGGTTCTTTAACATATTTCAAAATTATGCTGCATAATCAGGTGCTAAACACAGAATTCAGTCTGTACTGATATACGTATATTAAATTTGTTTCCTAATTTCTAGTGATAGGAATTTTGTTCAATCGAATATGGTGAAGAGGCAATTATGGCATGTTAAGGAAGGCATATTTTATACTGTTTACATATATATTTATATGTATTTTTATATATATGCATGGACATTTGAGAATACAGAAGGACACTTGCGTGTGCACATATATATATGTACAAAAAGAATGCAGCGTTAATGTGTATCGTCACTCTGAAATATAATTGTTAGTACAAAAATTGCAGTTCAGTGTAACAGCCATAGCTTCCTAAACTGAATGAGAGAAGAAGGCATCCCTGAAAACCTACCAAGACAGATCAAATCTACCCAAGCTGGACACCTCCTTTCTGGAAGAAAATAAGCATCCTGTTTAAACACCCAGCTGCTGTTGGCCAATGAGCACAGTACTGAGAGGCTAACACACTGCAGGCAGCTTCACCCTTGGTTCTTTTTTGATGGCTTCAGTTTTAATTGATGTTAAGCTTGTGTTAAGCAGTTTTAACTTCTCTTGCCTGCCAGCCATTGTTTCTGATGGGACAGCATGTTGCCTGTAACCATTAAGTGAGGTCACCGATTGATGAAGGAAGACGTATTTTTTGATTAGCAAAATGGAAAATTAAAACTATCAATAGGAAAACACAAAATTATAAAAATCAGAGTCAATGTTTTACCAAATATATTAAAAAAATGTCTTTTGAGGAAGAAAGGAATTCATATAAATAATTTATCAAGAGGATTTTCCTTATCAGTGATAATTTTACTTTTGTTGGGACACCTGTTCAAGCTGTTGTGAAGGTTTCCCTCACCTTTGGTGGGCAGTTCTCAGTGATTTAGTCTCAAGAAAGGAAATTAAAATGTTTGACCTTACAGGATGCCTGATGTGGATGATGGCACAAATTTCCACTATAGTACACAGGTTTTTTGTGTGTACATTTGCATATACAAACAAGCCATGAGGAAGAACATTACTATTGGTTAGATTACTACATAAGAAAAGAACAAAACTAAAAGAATCCTGAAAGAGACAAAGGGTAAGAATTTTGTGTTTTGGTACCAGATATATTTTTGTAAAGTTTGCATTCTATATACTAATACTGTAGATTTGAAATATGCCTCTACAGACCATCCAAAACTATTGATTTTCAGTGATTACAAAATATATAATAAATCAATTAGAAAAGGACACAGTCAACTAGATTGAATAGTGATAATTCTGTCATGTTGGGGAAAATGGTATAGGGAGAGAATTTTATATAGATATGAGCATTCTTAATTTTTCTAAATGTGTATCTTCATATAATACCCATATGCACTGGATCTAGCTAAGAATTCTGTTGAAGGACTAAAGAGGCTCTGAGGCCTGAACACTCAAGAACAATCTTGAGTATGTATTTGGGATTGAAGTAAAATATACTTTTGAATGATGATTGTGCCTTTTTCTTGTCCTAGCAAAGTTTTTACAAACTGCAGTAGGAGCTATGCTTATCTAAGTAGGAGCAGAGTTTGTCTCTACACTTAAAATAATCATTCTAACACCTCATAAATGTTTGAACAAATGAGTTCTGAGAGAAGCAGGAAAAGCAGGCATTTAAGGCAACTGAACCACACAACCTTCTTCTAGGACTGGTATTTTCATGATCGTGTTCTGAGCTTTAATGTTAACGCACAACAAACCCAAATCTTCTCATGCAGTAAAACTGAAAATGTTATTTCAAAAGAAAGTAGAGAAGAACATCAAGTACTTTAACTGTTACAGGTCTTGCTCATGAGTCTTGAATAACAACAAATCAGATTGTGTTAAAACAACCCTGACTGTTTTTTCTAATTTTCAGAAGTTGATAGAGTAATGCTTCAGTAGTTTTCTTTCTAATTAGAAAACAAACAGAAATACTCCCAAGATTAAAATACATACAGAGCTCGAGAGTAATTTAATTTAAAACAACTTTACAGGAGGGACATAAAAGTACTTTACTGTCTCAGCTTAAATAAAAATGCATACAATGAAGAATATTAGCAAGAGTAAGAGAAAATAAAATACACCTACAAGAAATGGATGTATGCCTTTCTGTGTATCTTGCAGAAGCTAGGGAAGTGCGTAAGGTTGGGGAATATGAGAAGAATGACAACAAACTCTTTCTTAATTTTGAGAATCCTCACAATGAGATCCAGAAAAAATATCTGCAAATAGGTCTTTATCCTTTCTTTTCTCATGTTTAAGTGTAAAGCTATCTTTCCACAGAAGATAATCTCAGCAAAGTTTTCAATTTCCTAATGTATATACTGGAGATGCTTAACAAGGGGATATTTCATGGGTGGTTTTAACCAAACACTAGGAAAAAAACATTTCAGGTGAGCACCAGACAAAGGCATAGATAAACTGTTAAGGGCTAAGACGTAGATATACCTTTAGGAACCGAATAAATTAATGAGCTGGGCTACTATGGAAATGTTTCTTCAGGTGGTATATTTCTCTACAGAAAATTAACATGTAATACCAAAAAATTTTCCATAGAATATTTTCTTTTTTGTTGACTGCTAATTAAAAACCTACTACAGGAATAATCTAAGATATGGTCTACACTCTATAGGGTGGTAGAAAAAATTTTTAACATAAAAAGATCTTGTAAAAGGATGATAGAAGAATTAAAATGCTGGTTAGCAATTTTTTAGTGTGTTTGTTTTTTTTTTTTTCTCAGATAAAGAATCACATCAAAACCTAGAACTCTACACAGTATATGTTCAAATTCCAACACAATTTTTCCCAGAAATATTTTCCGGTTCAAAAATGAAGCTTTGGTTAGAAAAAGGCGGGCAATAAGAGCTAACCTAACCCATCACTAGCCAAAGAGTGTAAGTGTGACTCACCTGGAAAATTGCAGTTTGTCTTCCTGATCTGTCTGATTTTAAACATTTTCTCAGATAAAGAATCACATCAAAACCTAGAACTCTACACAGTATATGTTCAAATTCCAACACAATTTTTCCCAGAAATATTTTCCGGTTCAAAAATGAAGCTTTGGTTAGAAAAAGGCGGGCAATAAGAGCTAACCTAACCCATCACTAGCCAAAGAGTGTAAGTGTGACTCACCTGGAAAATTGCAGTTTGTCTTCCTGATCTGTCTGATTTTAAACAGTAACTCTGAACCTGCATCTTTTATATTCAAGGTGAGTGCCATTACTAGTAAACTAAAACGTTAGTCTCTTTCTCTGACCTAATGAATATTCATTCATGCAAACAAAGTAGAGCAGTCTTAGCAAGAATGAATGAAAGAGAGAGCAATTGTGGTTATTCATATGTATCATACTGATTACAGGGGCCAGAAATTCAAAATGAAAACTGACATTCACTCTTTCTGCCAAAAGGGAATCACAAAAAGGATGCTAAATACAAATAGGCAAACAAGAATGGTAAATAGTGATAAAATCACATGTTTTAAAGACTGTGGATGTCTGTAAGAATGGTTTGTTTCAGTAATAGCAGGAGTAGAATTGTAGAAATTGTAATTTCCAGCAAATGGATTTTTATGTAGTTCTTATGCTCCCTCCCACGCCCTTCCTGTTAATTTAAACACTGCTTCTACTACTGTCAGCTTCTCGCAGCTGCAAGATCAGCCCTTAAGAGAGCCAGGCAAAATGGATGCATCTTTTCCAGGATGCATGCTGCAGCCAGCCATTTGTCTTATATCATTTATTTACAAAAGCAAAACTACAGTCTTTGTAATTCTCACAAATATGACTTCTTCTGCCAACCAGGGTAGCAATCCCTAATAGCTTCACAAGCTGCTCTTGCATGTCTCTGTTTCTGTTTTGGATGTCTGAATCTAAATTACTTTCATTACTGTTAAGATGATTGATTTAAACTTTCTTCAAGAGCTATCATATCCATCTGAAAGAGGAAAAACTGTGATCCATACATAACAGTTATGATGAAGACCTGCCAAAATTAAAAACTGGTGGCATAAGGGAGTTTCAATGTTTCCCATTGCTAAAAGTCATAAGATTTAAAAAGATTTTTTTTTTTAAAAGGAAAAAATAATTCTATTTAGATTTGGGGTTGTGAGTGAAATGTCTACTCATTTCTATAGATGCTTTGAAGTATTGAGGATGGGAAAACCACTTCAGTGAAGAACTTTCAGTTTATACTTTCAAAGCACACTCATACACTGGATGGCATAACCTGGAAAGAAGGAAATATTCTTAATGTTTATTTCTAAAAGTATATCAAAGTGCATTGTTTTTTTGTTTTTAAAATCAGTGTTTGACTACAAAAGCTCCTATGTTCTATTACTTCACATCTCAGCTGAAGGTCTGCTCCTTTTGTGTGTTAGTTCCCAGCATTTGGAAGAACAATCTTGCTCTTATTGTCTGCAGCTGCAAAAAAAATTAGGGGCTTTCCATTACAATGTCATATTCATATTCACTTAGCAATACTCATTACCCCTCACTTTTAACCTTAATAGGTTTTATATGTTAAATCTACATTTGTATTATTTGATGTAATAATATGTAACTATTAATGCAGCTCTGCTATAAGGTTCAACCAACAAAAGCACATGAGCTAAAAGGTGAAAGTACAGGACTGTAAAATGTTCTACATTACTTGTCAATTTTCAAGACAGAATATTTTAGGCATCCTTTGCGTCATGGTAAATGAGTTTTAAGTAGGTCAGATGGGTTCTCAGTGTAAGGGAGTCTGTCTCTGTGTAATGTGGTTCAACTGGATGTAGTGGGGGGTTCACTGTACGCTTCACATTACTTCCAAATATAGCCTTGCATTTTTTGCATGAAAACTGCTGTATAAATAAATTATTTAAAGAAGATTTAATAATAATGATAACATATGTTTTTCTGCATTTTGTTACATCAATTTCTCCATATTAAACAATAATCAGAACTTTTGTTTATCACAGCACTGTATTTTTATGGATTGAATTTATTATCCATCATTCTAAACACATCCTGTTATTAAAGATCATATGAAAAATAAAATAACAAGTATTTTCTTGATATCTAGTACTTAGAATGCTTGAGTGTATATATATATATGCATATATATATACACACTGTGTGCATGAAAGAGATATAAACAAAGAGATATCCAGTATGTGAGGAAATCAGCTATTATGCTTACACATGCCTGAACAGCAACATATCTCCTAGCTAACTGGCAGTGTGTGGTTCATTTCAAGGGCAGGAATGAACATTATTAATAAGCTGAGAAGATAAATAGATATTTCAAGAGAATAAATTTATTCAGTTAAGCAGATGTTTGATAATAAAATTGCCCATAATAAGAAGGTATTAATGAAATAGATAATGTACTATTTTCTTTCTGAGTAATTATTATTTCAGTGGCACTAAATATTTAAATTAATAATTCTTCTTTTTCAATGAAATTTCTCAAGGGAGGTGAGACAATTCTCAGGGGAATGTGATGGGCTACCTGCTCAGCTGGGAAGGAGAGGTGGATAACATCTTTGTGGGTAATTTCACACAGAATTAGATGTCTAAAGAAGGAAAAACTTCCTCTGGGGATAGCCATTCATGACTGCATGATTATTGTGTTTGCCTTTTAATTGTTTTTGCTTAATAACTGGTTGTGTCTCACATGTCTGTGGGCTTCATGTTGAAAATTCTGATTCAAGAAGGGGACCCAAAATTTCTCTGGCCTAGGATTTTATCTCTAAAATTGATAAACATTACCTAGGCAGAAGAAAATATAGCAAGCATGATACTCCTCTTGTATGTTCTTCAACCACTTATCAATCAAATATCTAAGCAATTCTTAAGCCAGTGTAGGCATGAAGACAGTTGCGGTCTTTCAGGACATCTTGTACTCTTCAGTCCCTTAAATTTTTTTTATCACAAGTCACAGTGAGTTTGTAATTTATAGAAGGCATGAGGTATTTGCTTAAAGTTGATACATTAGTTCTTATGCTGGAGAGAATGTTTATAATGCTTATAATGCAGAAAATGCTCAATGTCACTGCGTATAGACTTAAAGCATCACTGTAAAGGATTAATATCTTTGTAATCAATGCTAGGAATTTAAAGAGTTTCTACATTTTATATAAATATAATCTCTCTCTGCTGGGATTAATATGCATGTGAAATTTTGAAATGTATAAGTAACTCTATTGAACACTGTTATTTTCTGATCATTTACAGAAAAATTCTGGGAAGTCAAACCATGTGGTAGGTCAAGAACATTAAGGCTGCAGGTGAATGATGGGGTCATTACAATGCTTTAGCCTGAGTTATGGTATAACCAAATGAGAGGAGAGGAGACAAGACAGGAGCTTCATTATAGATTACCAATATTCACACTTGCACTATGTTCTTGGGTATTTTGCATTAACAAAAATTTCCTTTTGACTTAATTCTTATCCCATTCCACCATTCACCATGCCAGGTATCTTCTGTGAAAAACGGATCTTCAGACTTCTTTGGTGAAAAGCATATTTAGAGTTCTGTTGTACTTTAATAGTTTTCAGTTAATAGATTACTTCATAATCATAGTTTCATGGCATTCAAATCCTGTTTAGGGTACTCCTATCTTCCAGATGCAAGTAGCATCAGTAAATTACCTATCTAATGCACTGCTTCTCTAAAAATATAACTGCTGTTAAGCTTCAATTTTTAACAAAAGATCAGTGCACGTTTTGGCCCCTAAATGCAGTTTTCACATGCAGTGCTATGACTGAAACAACGATTTAAAAAAAAAAAAAAAAGGTATCCATTGTTTGATAGATTTTAAGTTATTTGTAAGGATGTATTTACTTTATATTTTATTTGCCTTTATATTTTCTATATTGCCACGCTGTGCTTTTAAGGTTTTGCTAAACGGAGCACTTTCAGGTTAAGAAAGAATATCCTGTGTCTCAGGGCTTCATACTCCATTGATTCAGCCCACCTTCAAGAGCAAGTTTTACCAATCCTACTGAGACCAAGGATTATCATATAAGATATGAATCTCCTCTTGGATGGGTAACTTTTTTTTCTTCTTTGTTTTAAATTAGGCTAAACGAGTGTATTTCCATGGCATATCAGGCACTCATTATGTATTTTGTTGGAAAGGTTAAAGCCTTAAGTCATAAGGCATTCTCAGTGTAATGCCCTTAATTCTATGGACAGATGTATTATAATTCAATGTTGTCCTAGTTTTTGGCTGGGATAGAGTTAATTTTCTTCCTTGTAGCTAGTATAGTGCTGTGATTTGGCTTTAGTCTGAGTTGTTGCTAAGTAGCACTTACCCTGATCAAGGACACCTCAGTCTCATGCTCTGCCAGTGAAGAGAGGCACGAGAAACTGGGAGGGTGGAAAGACAGGACACCTGATCCAAACTAGCCAAGGGGATATTCCATACCACAGCACTGTCATGCTTGGTGTATGAGCAGCAAGTGTTACCTGGAAGAAGCTGATGGCTGCATGGAGACAGACTGGGTATCAGTCAGCAGGTGGTGAGCAATTGTATTGTGTGTCACTTGTCTTCCTTGGGTTTCATTTCTCCCTCTTTTTGTTGCCTCTGTTTTCATTATACCTTTATTATTATTGTTGTTGTTAATAATAATAATATTAATATATTTCCTAAACATTGTCTTATTCTATGAATTATTAAACTGTTCTTATCTACAGCCCATGGGTTTGGCCTTTTTTTTTCTATTCTCTTCCTCATCCCACTGAGGAGCAGGGTGAGCAAGCAATTGTGTGGTGTTTAGTTGTCACCTGGGGTTAAGCCATGGTAAATGTTCTTCATAGCTTTTGTTTATTATAATAAATAAACATTTTGTTTATTATAATAAAAATAAAATATAATAAAGTCAAGGATTCAGAAAATGTTTAGAGAGCGACAGATTCAATGCCCTTAATTAGACATATTTCCAGTTTAACTTTTGCGCTTTCCCCAGTTTCATTAAGGCAGAAATAACTCCTTTATATGAACTGAATCACATATTATTTTGACCTCCCCAGCAATTCATGTTTGGATTTATTATGTGTTTAAAATAATTCAGCCAGTTGTAATGATAAGGGGATAATGATAAGGGTTAGTACTTTTACACCTATTGTCTCAAAAAGGTTGTTGCAGAATCTGACTCATCTGTATGCAAAGTTCCATTAGGGAGCTGTATGCCAGTTTTGGGTTGGTTTCCTTTTATTTTTTTTTTTTGCCTTTTAATTTTATTTGGGGCTTTGTGTGTTTTTTTTTTTATTTTATTTTTATTTTGCAACTCAGTGTATTTTTGAATTACTGTATATACTAACTGAGAAGTAATTTTGCTGCTAATTAGTTCCCTATGTAATATTATAATACTTCGATGAATATTTAAATGCAGTGATTCATAGAATGAAAGGTTTTAAAAAAATAATTTTGAAAAGGTGTCTATAGCTGAGGGAAGAGCTGATGTTTTCCAGTCTTACGGAGAAAAACCCAACAAAGCTGAAGCTGGGACAAATCAGGGAAATATCTAGCTCACCTGAGGTTACAGGTACAGGCCTACACCCAAACTGTGACTTTATCTATTTCCCCTGATCTTGCTCTGTTAAAAACTGTTAAGATTTTCAAAATTAAGTAAGCAAGAGATTGCAGAGTTGTTATTGCAGTTCTCCATAAAACTGGAAAGGCATCAACTGTGCTTAGGCTGCCTTTCCAAGGCAATCTGTCTTTCCAAAAATGACTCTTATTGTGAAATAAAAATAAAATTGTAATTTCCTGCAACATTAGTAAGAAGAAGAATCACATTTTCTGGTGAAAAAACAAAGAGTAAGACTAATACTAAAAATAATAATAACAACAATAACAACCAAAGAGGTATAACAACAGCAGCAACAACAACAACAATGTAATAATAAAGTATTTCTGAAACAAATCTTCATGTCCTGTATGCCTCCATTCCTCTTGTTCTTCCCAGCAATAGCCACAGTATTAAATGCATTTGCTTTCCCCTGCCTCTGCAGAGTAGATAAAAGCTCTGGGACTGGGTACCTTCTCCAGCAAGGTGCCAAAAGGAAACGAGCTGCTGAGTGTGAACTGGCAGTGTGGAACTGGAGGAGGTGACTAGAAGGAGATCAGGCGAAGCATTCATCTGCGATAAAGGGATTCATGGCTTAGAGCAATATTGCTGTAGAATGGGTTGTTCTTCATATTCATATTGCATAGCAGCTTCCACTAGAGGAAATTCTCTAGCAATACTTAAACAGTTGAAGAGCAGGGAAGAAGAGATCTAGATCCTCCACCCACAGCTTTTCAGCTGATTGCCTGTTCAAGGTTTAGTGACAATGTTTACTGAGGACATTTTTTGGTCCCAGAGATATGAAGTGTTCAGATGTCATCACCTACTGTAGTGCCCGTCTGCATCTCAGGATCTGTCCGCAACCTAACTTCAGAGGTGCTCTGTGATCACAGTTCGCTTCCTGAAGGAGAGCATATATATCACAGAAAGATTTGCCCCTATATCACAGTACATTCAAAGTGAGACTCAGACTGAAGTCAATCTGTTAACTACAGCAAAATTAGAACATTGGGGGAGGAAGAAATTAAGCAGTAAAGCAACTTAGTAAAGACCTCTCAAGGTGATAATGAAATTACATTTTATAATCAATAGTGGTAGCAGATGAAAAAAAGAAAAGAAATGCCAGGGTCACTTTGGCACAAAATGAGTAAATAGATACTCACACATTTTACAAAGGTGACTAAACGAGATCCAAAACTTTCTCAATAAGAGTTCAAGCCCACAGTGGTTTAATCACCATTAAAAGATGAATAAATCCCCAAAATTAAAGGAGTTAGATAAATTTTGCTTGCCAAAATATGCTTCCTTTCATTAAACAGTTTTCTTACTGCTTTTGAGACAGAAACATATGAACACGAAGAAAAAGAAGCTTTCATTCTACATATGACTTTATCAGCTACTTCTAGTTTTAGGTTTTCTTATATTGTCAGCTTGTACCTTATTTTTTCTTGCCCTTTCATTGCCCACAGTGCTTTCATGCTAGATGACTGTCAGGATAACTTCTGGGATGGGATAAGCATAATCTCTGAGAAAGCCAAGCAATTATTCCTGCAGGCAATATGAATCAGATGATGCCAGGTCTCAGCCCCTCTACCTCAGTCTCTTAGGCTTTCTTCCAGCATTTCATATGCCCTAGCAGATGTCATGCATTGTGTGCTAGGAATATGATGTAAGTAGCTACAAAGACCTCTAGTCATATATCCAAAAAATTCTTCCAAGCTCTTTGCAGAGTGGGCACAAGTCAATGCCCAGGAAACTGCAAAGACCACAGGCTTTTCTCAAAGCATTTGAACCCTGACACGTGCTCTGAGAGGGAAGAATCTTCAGCCATACAGACACAAGGTTGATCATGCTTAGTCTTGGCAGTGTGGGAAAGTGTCTGGACAGTTTTATTAACCTTGTATTTATTACGCAGACATAGTATTAATGGCAACTTAACAGGGATGATTCTTTTTTAACTTATTTTTGTCATTATAATCCTTATTAACATTCCAGTATGATCTGTCAATAAATAACAAATTAAAAAGAATACAGTGAAAGAGTAAAACCATTCCAACTGCTGTAGGTAATGCAGAAAATAATGATATAGACTTGAAAGCAGAGGACTTCTTTAGTGAAAGAAAAATTAATCACACTGCAGGGATGTCATTCTCTGCTACTCATCTTCTCCCTCCACCTTTACAAAGGTGTCCTGAGCAGAAAGATGTTACCTATTTTTTTTCCACAAAGACATTACGTTTGATTTGTTAGTTACTGGAATACATGTGAGAAAAGGATCAGGTCATGAGCTGCTTTCAAGTTATGCTGTTTAATGCAAGATCAGGGGGCTAATTATTTTAGTATTATCTTCCATTATTCAGGCAAGTCTAAGGCTCTGAACTTGGTGTATAGATATTGCTAAGGGATAATACAAACTAATCATAGCTGTAGCTTTCTGTCTCATAAACACAGCAGAACATGCTAATTATGCAGACTTAAAGCTTGTAATCAGAGCCACAGGACTATCTGGAACATATGCTTTCAGACTCAAAGGACCTTGTATAACCCTACATACTCAACACGGCAACTAGCAAGCACTTTCAGGCAGCAATTTGCAGGTGATCTACCTCCATGTCTACATAGTCTTTCATAGCTCACAGGAAGATAGCTGGAGCTGACATGCATCATTTTAAAAACAGGCTATGGTAACATCTGTATATAAATATTTTCTCACACGTAATCTTAAGAAGTTTTAATGGGAGCTATGACTGTGTTTCATCTATATTTAAATGAAGGCATCCTCTTGTTCTGGAAAAAAAATAAAAGACAGTGGAAAAGGGTTTATGTATAGAACATGGTTAAATACACCTTCTGTATGCATAAGAGCTACTTTGCAAAGTTCCTCAGCCAATACTTTCTTAGCTGCCTGCTAATGACAATATCCGCAAAAGCATTCTTCTGTGCTAGTTCCAATGACTTCTTCTCAGTCAGTGAGTCTGCATTAAACCATGGTATTAGTGGTGATATTATTCTATGGTTTTAATATTTATTATGGTGGAACCCGTGTCTCATCACAGTCAGTGAACTAGCAGGCTAAATGAGAGCTTAATGACTTGTTCTTGTAATGCAATGAAAAGCACATTGAAAGCATATATATGTCACATATATGTATCATATAAAGCATATATATATCACAGTCACATAACGGGGTGCACAGCAACGCATAAGGCATATGTTCATTACCATTACCATACGAATGAGTAGAGGTCTGACTTCATGTTTGCCAAGTGACCTCAAATGCTACATGAAGGCCTTTGGGATGCTGAGAAGTAGCAGCTGTCTAAGCAGCCAGAAACATTTTCAGGCCTGCATTCTGCTCCCCAGTGTTTGAGGGTCCTGACAGAAGACTCCTGGCTGCATCTCTGCAAAAATATTTTCAACTGTAACTTTATTTTTTTTTTTTTAAATTTCAAGTTACCTACCCCAAATGGTGTATCTTAGACTTACATTAAAAAAAGGATAAAAAATATCATGGACAGATTTGTAGTGCAGATGCAGTGCTGTAACTCAAGTTGTTTAAAAAATTTGTTTGTTTTTTTTCCACAAGCAGAATGAAAGAAACTATCTTGGAATTGCTTCACTTTGAACAAAATATATTACTTCATGCACAGAGGGATTTAATTCTTGAAATTTTATGGTTTTGCTAGGGTTTCCTTTAGTTTCAAATTTCAGAATGCCCTTTACTCCATTACATTTATAAAAAAGATTTCCTCTGCTTCCAGACCTTTTCATTATACTCAGGAATAATCCAGGAAGTCATCATTTGGTTGATGTAATGCTACACTACTTGATGAATAAACCTTAGACCATAAATTTCATCCACCTGTGGTCAGATTAGGTTACAGTATAAAGGGGAGTGTGGTACACAGACTCCAATAATTCATAGACAAATAGGTTACTTGTGCCTGGATATGAGATTTCAAACATTTTACTTCACTGGGTTATATGATATTTACTTTGTACTGCAACATGGTTGGGCATAGGTATTGAACATGGGGTGTTCACTTTTAGGAAATTACATCTATGAGAATTTTGGATCCTTAAATTGTAGGTTTTTGGTTTTTATTTTTCATTCCTATCACCTCCTTTTTTTGTTATCTTTGGAACTCTAGTGGGTCAGCAACAGACAAAGATTTCTTTTGCTAAATCTCAAACAGCACAACGAAGTTGTACTAAAGGAACCTTATCATCCAAATGATACTACCTTGCAGTTTGGAACTATCCATGAAAGAAAAAGTACATAACTTCTAGCCCCAGGCAGTTCTTGGTTTTTCCCACCCCCGGTCACTCTTTTTCGACATGCCATTCTTATTTAAAAATAACCCAACACCTATACAGCATATCTGAATTGTAGATAAAAACTGGAAAATTTTAAGGCAAAAGAACTGAAAGATGCTGATCTCCTGCCGTTACCGTAGCCAGGTATTGAATGGCCTTTCTTCTGACAGCCCCTCTACTTTTTGCCTCCTGAAATACAAAATGCTAATTTCCTTTTCTCCATAAATTGTCCTGATGCTGCATGAGTTATATTTCCTATTCTATTTAATAAATGACCCTTTTGATTTTATTTCTAAACTAAACTTTTTTGATGATGCAGAAGTTTCTTAACAATACGTATAGATGCTAAATAAATCCCCTAGGAGGAATGGAACCAGATAGCTGGTGTTTTATTTTGCTCAGAATATTTACAGGCTGTCATGCTTTTATTTCAAAATATCACTTTTACTTCTAATTTTATTTTCAGCATACAAGAATCATTTAGTATTCAAAGTTAATTGCTGGATGTGAAGGCAGAAAGCTTGTAAAGAATATCTGTTTTGGTTTTTTAGACACAAAAAGACATAAGCAATAAATCCTTCATCTTTTATTATCATATAATTTAAGTGTTTCTAACACAGATGTTTGTATTTATAATTGAAAGTTTAATTTGGCTTCAGATTTCCCATGAGAATATGCACAATGTTCAGACATTTGGAAGACAGAAGTTATGTTTAGAAGTGATTATAAAAAAAGAAACATAAGCAATTAAAATATCCAAAACTTTGTTAAATTGTTTATGATTCTTTTAGACCTCTAATTGATTGCTGGCTGTCATTTAGTGGTGCAACTTAGAATTTAGTAAACAGAGAATTCCATCTTTGATGTTGAATAAACATTCTAAAATGATATAGTAAATGTAATTTGACTAGAGTGTATTCGATTGCTCATTTTGTGCTTTCATTTTATTTAACATCTTAATCCTGTCAGAGATTTCTTATCTATTCTGTTTCTTTTTGTATTACATAAGCTTCTTTCACTTTATGAGCCCAGTAACAGCAATATTAGAATCACAGAATCATAGAGTAGTTAGGGTTGGAAAGGACCTTAAGATCATCAAGTTCCAACCCCCCTGCCATGGACAGGGACACCTCACGCTAAATCATGTCACCCAAGGCTCTGTCCAACCTGGCCCCAAACACTGACAGGGATGGAGCATTCACAACTTGCCTGGGCAACCCATTCCAGTGCCTCACCACCCTTACAGTAAAGAACTTCTTCATTATATCCAATCTAAACTTCCCCTCTTTAAGTTTGAACCTGTTACCCCTTGTCCTTTCAATACAGTTCCTAATGAAGATGTCCCTCCCTCCTCAGCATCCTTATAGGCCCCCTTCAGATACTAGAAGGCTGCTAGGAGGTCTCCATGCAACCTTCTCTTCTCCAGGCTCAACAGCCGGAACTTTCTCATCCTGTCTTCATACAGGAGGTGCTCCATTCCCCTGAATCATCCTCGTGGCCCTCCTCTGGACTTGTTCCAACAGTTCCATGTCCTTTTTATGTTGAGGACACCAGAACTGTACACAATACTCCAAGTGAGGTCTCACAAGAGCAGAGTAGAGGGGCAGGATCACTTTCCTTGACCTGCTGGTCACTCTCCTTTTGATGCAGCCTAGGACACGCTTGGCTTTCTGGACTGTGAATGCACACTGTTGGCTCATGTTCGTTTTCTCATTGACCAACACCCCCAAGTCCTTCCCCACAGGGCTGCTCTGAATCTCTTCTCTGCCCAGCCTGTAGCTGTGCCTGAGATTGCTCCCACCCAGGTGTAGGCCCTTGCACTTGTCATGGTTAAAGTTCATCAGGTTGGCATCAGCCCACCTCACAAGCACGTCAAGGTCTCCCTGGTCTCTAGCTGGACATTGAGCCATTGAGCACAACTCTTTGTGTGCTGCCATCCAGCCAGTTCTTTATCCACCGAGTGGTCCACCTATCAAATTGATGTCTCTCCAACTTAGAGACAAGGATGTCATGCG
Organism: Myiopsitta monachus; assembly: GCA_017639245.1. Taxonomy (NCBI): domain Eukaryota; kingdom Metazoa; phylum Chordata; class Aves; order Psittaciformes; family Psittacidae; genus Myiopsitta; species Myiopsitta monachus. Next base: position 33,153,020 of record CM029927.1, read on the forward strand.
GAACAGATGTCAAATGCTCTGCACAAGTCCAGATGACATCAACTGCTCTACCCCTGTCCTATCAGTTCCATAGCCCCATCAAAGAAAGCCTCCAGATTGATCTGGCAGGATTTCCCCTTAGTGAAGCCATGCTGGCTGTCACCAAACACCTTGTTGGTTTTCATGTGCCTCAGCATGCCTTCCAGGAGAATCTGCTCCAAGATTTTGCCAGGCACAGAGGTGAGGCTGACTGGTCTGTAATTCCCAGGCTCATCCATTTTCCCCTCCTTGAAAATGGGGGTTATATTACCCTTTTTCCAGTCACCAAGAATTTCACCTGACTGCCATGGCTTTTCAAATATGATGGACAGAGGCTTAGCAGCTTCATTTGTCAGCTCCTTCAGGACCCACAAATGGATTTCATCAGGTCCCATGGACTAGTGTACGTTCAGGTTCCTAAGATGGTCTCGAACCAGTTCCTCTCCTACAGTGGTCCCAGGGTCTTCATTCTCCCAGTCCCTGCGTCTGCCTTCCAAGCCTTGGGTGGTGTAGTCAGAGCATTTGCCAGTGAAGATCGAGGCAAAGATATTAAGAACATCATCCTTCTGCAAATCCAGGGCAGCCAGTTCTCCTGATACCTTCCGATGAGGGCCCACATTGTCCCTAGCGTGTCTTTTATTTGCAATGTACCTACAGAATCCCTTCCTGTTATCCTTAACAACCCTAGCCAAGTTTAATTCTAACTGTGTCTTAGCTTTCCTAACCTGGTCCCCAGCTTCCTGGATAACATCCCTGTATTCTTCCCAGGCTGACCGTCCTTGCTTCCACCTTTTATAAGCCTCTTTTTTCCTTCAAATTTTCCTTAGCAGCTCCTTATCCATTCTAGGAGGTCTCCTGGCTCTCCTGCTATATTTCCTTCTAGTCTGGACGCAACACTCCTGAGCTTGTAGCAGTTGATCCTTGAATATCAACCAACAGTCTTGGACCCCCCTGCCCTCTAGGGCTTTATTCAATGAAACATTACTGAGCAGGTTCCTGAAGAGGCCAAAGTCTGCTCTCTTGAAGTCCAGGGCAGTGAGCTTGCTGCAAGCTCTTCTCACTTGTTCTGAGGATCTCAATCTTGAGATTAAACCCTTCTGACCTGAAAGCTACCCAGTTGTCATGGGTTCAGCAGCAGCAGTCATTTTTTCTCCTTCTTGGTAGCTGGTGCAGTGCTGTGTTTTTGATTTTGGGGCTGGGAACTGTGCTGATAACACCAGTGTTTACAGTTACTGCTTGAAAATGTTTTTGTCTGGCCAAGGACTTTCTGAGTCTCATGCTATGCCAGGGAGGAGGGGAGCTGGGAGGAAGCAGACAGGACACCTGACCCAGACTGACCAAAGAGGTTATTCCATACCACAGCACGTCATGTCCAGGATGTGAAGACAGAGGGCAGAGACCGAGAAGGGTGTGGTGGTGGACTGGGGGTGCACGACATGGTCAGGTTTTTGGTACTGGGGGGTTCGCTGCTGGGGGGTGCACTGGCTGGGTCGGGCTTGGTGAGCAGTTGTATTCTCTTTCCTTGTATTTCTCTTGTATTATTATTGGTGGTAGCAGCAGTGATTTGTGTTATACCTTAGTTACTAAACTGTTCTTATCTCAACCTGTGGGAACTTGAATTCTTTTGATTCTCCTCCCCATCCCCGCGGGACTCGGGGGGGAAAAAAAAGGGGGAGTGAGTGAGTGAGTAAAACTGCAGTGGGTGGGGGGCTTAAATCACGACATATGCAAAACAATATTTATTTATACTATTTATACAATGATAAACTAAGGATATGTACTTCATTTTCAAGTGAAAGAGACTTCAATAATTTTGGAGAAGGGGGCTGATAAGTTATTAAGCAGTGAATCACTTCAACCAAAATGGGTTAATTCTTATGATTATCAAAGAGGGGAAAGAAAATCTTTGTTAGCTTTATTATTTTTATTCTAAAACCTTTTATTCAACTGACAATAAGAAGAGGTAAGTTATTTGAAGGTAATACTCTTCTGTTACCAATACTCTGTTAATGTTTAATTAAGAAGACTTTCATCTCAAAGATCCTTTCAATTCTTTCAAAGGTGCTTCCTTTCAAAGATTTTTCAGTTTAAGTTTTGAATGATGAGTTTTTGGAAGGTTTATAGATGATACATTGATTGAAATAAAATGCAGACTAGAGGTTCTATTTTAGTTATTTCCCAAATATTATAATATATAAAATGAGAAAAAAAATGAAAATCCATAAATGTGTAGCTTGAGAAAATAGGAACCTTTACATTTAAGGAGATCTTGCAGGCCAAAAAACCTAGACTGTTTCTCCAAGTACTTCAGGTGGTTTATTAATTGTCCCTCCAAACCTTGCATTTCTGTTAAATTTTTTGAATTAGAAGCAATAAGAGTTCAGCAATTTAGATAAGCTCATCAAGACTGGATGGACTTAGGTTATCCTGAGAAAATTCAATGGAGAAGGACATTCAATAACATTTTGAAGATTTGAAAGTTATTTCAGTGAACAAGACTTAAAAAGAAGTAGCAAATCAGCAATGGTGTTTTTCAGCATATAGAAAATAACTATGATGCACATGTTTTCTCGTGTGAGGGCTACTGGACATTTAAAACAGAATAAAAGTCTACAATTCCCTCCCTTCCTATAACAAATTTATGGCACTGAATTTTTTCATTAATGACATTGGCAATCTTTCTTATTTATCTCTAATAAACCTTTGACTGAATGGGCTGATCTGCCAGGGCAAGAAATTTTAAGTGATATGAATATTTTCATAAATTTTATTTAGCAGTCTTCAGTCTTTCTATGATGGTGCTAATGAGTCAGAGAGAGCATTTCTTTGAGCTGCCTGTGAGGTCTGCCTTACAGGTTTCTGGGAGGAAAAATATGTCATTTTTAGTTAAAGATACCACTTCAAATGAGGTTGGACTTGAATTGGAGAAGAAATCCCATCTTCTGCCAGTTATACATCTGTATGGGAGCAAAATGACAGCCTAATCACACATTTGACTGCATGCTGAACTTTGCTGCTGCCAGGACATTCATCTTTGAACCAGGAGCAAGGTGGCAAATGTACAACTGATGCCAACCCCCTAAATACATTTATATCTAATTTGTAGGAAGGATACATTTCTGATTATGTCTTTAATCCACCAAGCGCAGTTCTACTTTTTGGTGCTCGTCTTCACTAATAAAGTTACAATTCTTTAAAATTAACAAAATCTCTTCCAATATAGCAATTAACATACAGTTCAAATATGGAAGTGGTACTAGATATGCTACTTGAGTGTGTGCACTGTAATGCATACATAATGTAATGCATATATAGTAGTACTTCCCTTAAAGTATATATCTGTGTGTGTACATATGGCATATTTGTCATCTAACTTTTTTTTGTGGAAGGGGAAGATTTTTTTATGTCCAAATAGAAAGTTTGTCTGCCTTTGTTACAACCCAAAAAGACAAATATAATGCTAATATAGAGCATAATGACAGATTAATTAGTGTCAGTATCCACAGTGTCAGAAGCTTTTGGAGCCCTAAACCAACCCTCTGCTAAATTTCATAACCCTTCTGTGAACCTTTTTTTATTCTGCACCTTTACAGAGTCCAATAACATTTTTTATTGAGTTATATATGCCTTAGATAAAGTAGAACCTTTATTTCTTATGAAAAAGGACCTGATAATTTATTTCCTTCTACTTCATGTATTTTATAATTAACAAATTAGTATTTTCTTTAAACTTTTTACATACAATTTTATCAATATTCATGTATTTCCCCGGCTCCCCATTTCCAAGCAGCAAACACATCATCATACCTTCCCTACCTTTGTAAGGCCATCAGTTCTGCCTTACATCCTCCTGAGACACAGTAACCCAAGCTCAAAATACAGTGAAGTACAAGTGACATGATTATGTTTTCTTTTTGTTCTGTATTGCTTCCCCACCATTACTGAGCATTCAACTTTTCATTTTTTTAAAGGTTGGGGGAAGAAGAAAGAGGAAAGGAGAGACATTTGAAGTGCTTCACGTACTTGTTTTGGTTATATTTCATCCTTAAATTTTGAACTTGATGTTTTTTTCGAGTCCTGATCATCATTAGTCCAAGTGTATCACTGTATTTTGTCTGAAACCCTGGAAGCACAACTGGCAGCTAAAAGCAGAAATGGCATGAGCTAATTTAGCACCACAGACAGGAAGCAGGTTGGCAGCACAGTTAAGACAGATCAAAGGAAGCTATCAATATTAATTTCAAGATGTGGCTGAAAGCTCATGTAAGAATGAAAGACAAAGATCATAGAGGGAGATTAAAATTATTTATTATGTTACTGGCTTAAAAAGGTGCATGTACAAGTGTCTGTCCTCTGCTTAGTCTTGTTGCCATTGTTCAAAGTGTTCAACTCCTCACACACTGAAGAACCTGAAGTAAACCCAAGCTTTTAAAATATTCCTAAGATATTTCTTGACTGAAGAAAGAAGGGAAAATATGCTGCTTTATTCATGCTTTCAGACATTCAAGCCTCACTTTCCTTTTGTCGAAACTTGCTTAGTAGGCCCTTTTAAACAAAACAGTTGGTGTTACATATTGCTTCATGCCAGAAACTCCATTAGCAACAGGCTTATTGTTGAAATAATGATTGTTCCATCACCGTACTTCTCTTGTTGCAATACAGCAGTTTTGTACTACCTATCACATAAAAATGTGCATAGCAAAAAAAAAGAAAAAAAAAAAAAGAAATCCAATCCTATAGTACTATCTTCTGCTTTCATTGCTCATACTGATATGATTCTCTGGAAAACAGCTTTATTTTATGTAAGCTTTAAAATATCAGCTAATACTTCCAATCAGTGGCCACCATTTTCAAAGGATCTTGAAGACTTCCATGCTTCATTATAACTCCTGAAAATACCAAATGTCTTGGTTAGAAGATCTGACAAAGCACTAAACAAATTAAAATCAGAGATCTAGCAAACAATGATAGGCGGTTGAACCCTAGCAACTTCATTAGTTAAAATTTTGCCAGTGAAAGTTAGGCCACTCTGACTTAGCTGCTCCTAAGACTGTCAAAGGGAATGAATTCTCTCCTTGTAAGTAACCCACCAAGAGGACTCAACCAAAAAAACTCCCCAGAATGCATGCCAGACTGAAGCACCTAAAGATATTTAGGACTTAGGAGATGCCAGGTAGGTAGACTGCATGTTGAAGACCAGCTCCTGGGAGGTGTGTGTGTATGTGTGTGTGTGCGTGTGTGTATGTGTTAGAGTGGACTTCAGTCCTGACCATCTGGAGGGGAAAAACAGGCCTGGAGCATCTGTGCTGCTTCTGTTTATGTAGATATCTGTAAAGGCATCATTCTCTGCCTGTGCTAATTCATTGTCTGCTGTGCTATTACAGTGCTTGCGTGCGTGCGTGTGAGTGTGCAGGTTGAAACTGAGCTCACCCTTGCTGCTGGATGGACCCGGGGGCATGGACCTGCAGCAGATACAGAATCTGGCCAGGAAGAGTTGAGCCTGCCTTTGCCCAAGCCCCATAAAACTTGGCAACCCCTAAGACTTTCCTACTGTATTGCATTATTTATTATAGTTATTATACACACAGTATAAATCTTCAGTAAAAAAAAAAAAAAAGTAAAACATAAATTGCTGTTTTGCAAGGCTAAATGCTTGCATAGAGTTATTTAATATGTTAATTAAAGAAGAAGGAATACTAAAAGTTATAAAATTATTTCAAATCTCAGTGCTGTTTCAGTAATGTTTTGGTCAAATTGCAAAAATGGAGGTAACTGGTTATACTCATATGGTTACCTGTGGAGACTTGAAGTGTATGTGCAAAAGATGAGATAACAAATGAGAGCTAGCCAGGAAAATGCAAAACAGCAGAAGAGAGATAGCAAAAAGAGAGATATGAGAAAGGCAGGAGAGTCTAGAAAATTATCTAGCAACAGTGGAAAACACTGCAGCATACATATTCAAGCAGCTGCAGCAGTCTATAAGACATCAGCCAAAAAGCTGGAACTTTGGATTGCAAATGAGAATCACAAGACCGCAGAAACACCACAAAGAAAAGAGAATTTCTCTCTCCACTGAGCAAAACATGTAATGCAGAAGATTGGGCAGCTCAATATACAGAATATTCCCAAGAAATTAAATTAAATTCAGAGAGGAGCAAGTCAGACAAAAAAAGACATCTAATAATGCTATTACCCTAATATGGTCTTTCAGTTACCAGTTGTTCAGAACAGAAAATTTTCCATGACTGTATTGTCTAACATCTATTTCCCCCTATACTTTGCTAATCCCAAAACAATATTTTCATCACATAGGAGGAAAGAAAGGGATTATTGCGAAGTTAAATCATCTGAGTGCAAAATGTATTCTCTTGTTTATAGGTCACTCTAGACATAAAGAGATAGTTTTCATGTCTCGTCATATTTTTATACTACTCTGATGCAAATATACCAGCTGTATTTCCTGCAACTATGATTGCTATGTGCTTCTATGTATGTAAGAATCTTAAAGTATGCATAAGGGATAATAATTAAATATTTTTCTATTTCTAAATTGCATAAGAAATTCCTATAAACTGTATGTTTTACCTAACTCTTTTAATTTGAATGCATAAAATTAAGTTCTGTTCCACAAGATCATTAAATTTTTAATAGCAAAAAAACATCAAAGTATTTATAAATTTATATCGTTCTATAGTGCATATTTATAATCATATTTTATATTAATTTGGATAGTGCTTAAAGGCCATATCCAAATCATAATTCCACTCTTAAAAATATCATACAGGGAACTAGCATGGTATCCCTATTTTATTCAAAATCCTGAACTCTCATCTGCAAGAGTTCCTTATGAAGCTCCTTAAGGAGTTGTTATTAAGAAGTTCAGAAAAGCAGTTATCCCCCAAGTAAATTCTACAAACATATTAAATATTATTCAAAATAATTTAAGTAAGATTTTGCAAAGGATGAAAAGGATGAAATTTAATTTTCAGACTTCCGAAATGACTATGTTAGCAGAATAGCAGAATTTTTTGAAAAGGAAGGGGAGACTTGAGACATCAAGAACACATTCTCATCACATAAAATTTATTTGTTTATATTCTTTGGCTTCTTTTTTTTAATGCTCTACAGTAATACCTAATGAGTGGTTTGCTAACATTGAGCTTTTGTATACTTTAGGCTATTAAAGATGTGTGGATGGGGCCGATAGAAAAAGTTATACTTCTGTGGTTTGCTAGCCATATATACAGTAAACAGTAATTTCAAAATCTATTAATTTTTTTGCCTATTCCTCAAAATCCAAAATATTCCATAAAAAAAAATATCTGAAATAAAAGAAATTGCAATCATATGTGGAAGGTGAGAATGTCTGCTTCGCAGATGTGATCCTATCAGCTGTAAAAGGGGTAACAAAGTAAAGGGGGTAACAAAGTAAAGGGGAAAGTGATAAAGAGGAAGACACAGACATTATGCTGATAGACAAGGGATAGAAGAGACCAGCCACCACTTGATGGGTCACTGAGAAACTCCTCCACAGCTTTGGAGAACAGCCTGGGCTTTGTCACTTGTGAGAAGGAGGAAACAAGAACATGGAGCTTGAGGGTATTTGAGGAGAGTGTCAGTGCAAAACTTAGGGAGCATGTAGGGGATGGAGAGGAACAAAAGGAGACCAGGTGGACAAAGTTATGCAAAAGAGGGTCCAGCTCTGTTTGGACCACGGCCAGTAAGGAGGCTTGTCTGACCTGGCCCTGCACCTCAAGCCCCCACCCTGGCTGTCTTCTTGAATCCTGTGATAGCTCTTCCTGTTCCTCCTCATATGCTATGCTTTGTAAGTGTGAGTGCTGTAAGGACACAATACTGGCAGCTGGGAGGTGTCATGTGTGGATTTGGGGTCAGTGACCAGGGGTGTAGGTGCCTTGGTCCAGTGGTGTAAGCAGGCAGGGGCAAGTGAGGTGAGTGAGGGTCTATGTGCCAACAGCTGGAGCAGGGCAACAGGCACAGATGCTGACTGCTGGCATGATATGAGTGTCTAAATCTCCCCAAAACCAGGGGTGTGGGGAGTGCATATTTATCAGTTGCAGCAGACTCCATGCTGGAACTGTCAACAAGCACGGAGTCCAGGGTCTGGGCAGAAGCACCAGGAAGGCAGAGGATCAGCAATTTAAATCATCCCTTAGCAGAAAATGTGGCCATATTTGTCCCTTTGTTATTATTGTATCTCTTGTTGTTACCTTTGAAAATGATAATTTGGAGGAGTGGGAGAAAGAAACTTAGTTTATATATAAAACGAGTTAAGCCCTTTCATCTAGCGCTTTAGGGGAAATCATTCAGCCTTTTGTGGTTTTGAAGTCATCTGTTATAAGAGCTATAAGATTCCAAATATTTTTAAAACTAGTTAATTTAGCAAGCTCAAATGCATCACTAATTCTAGTTTTTCATTTCCTCAGGTAATTTTAGGTATTTCAAAGTCAGTAAACAACTTCGTTTATTCCAAAAGTCCTGTTGCCCAGAATATTTTTCTGATATTTTATTCTTAAATACTAGCCTTTTAAGGAAGAATGACTTTCATTTTCTAGGAAAAAAAAAAATCAAAGCATGAGTCTAGGGACCATTCAAGCTTATTCTAGAACAACTAGAAGGAATTTTCATGTTAGCTAAATGTTCTGGCAGCAATTACATCCTAATCTTGCATTGTTTGAGTAAATCCCTTGAATTCTCTGACTGAGCCTTTCCTCACGAGTCTGTTCAATACCCATAGACACTGAAAGGCAGATGGTTCCCAGTAATTTTATATTGTTTCATGAGGAATTATGAAGTTATAATAATTTGCCATGCTGTAGTGTCAAGGAATCTTAGGCTTGAATGATACATTATTCCTGCTAAACGCTACTCAAATGTGAGAAGTAATGACAGTCTTTGTGTCAGAGACTAAGATATTGGTATAAACTGAAGGTGTAATGGATTGATACCCTCTAATCAAGAAAAGCAAGGAAACATTAAGCTCATTAACGTAATTTTATTACTCTTGTAGTCAGCTAGTTGTCAAGTTTAAAGGGCATCATAGAAAAATAGAATTATTGCATTTAAGTAAATTATAGGATGAACAATCCAGTGAGTGTTTCTTAATGAGAATTATAGCTTAGTAGACTCTTCAGGGCCTCCTCATCTCAAGTAACATTAAAACTGCAAGTAATCTGACAAATTCTTCTTACTGAAGTCTTTCCATTTCAGAAACATGTCCAAAACCATACTGGTTTTCATTCTGGCACAGATTCCAAGAGCAGAACTCCACAGGATGTAATGCCTTCTAACGTTTCCTATTCTGACATTTGTTTCTACAAAGAGCCATAACAGGAAACCAGAACATACACCTGTCCGTACATGACCTATTTTACTTACTAGATCAAACAGACGTGGGTGCTTTATATCCACCTTGCATTTCTCCTCAACCTATTCTTTCTGCAAAAGCCTACAGATGTCTTGATTCTCACAACATGTATACATATAAATAACTGTAATTATATTAGTATAAATAAAGATCTTGTGCTTAATTTTTTTCCCCCAATATACTAATCTTTCAGGGAAAATATGGAAGGCTTAAAATGCAAGGTTTTGATCCAGATATGCATAAAATTTGAGATACAGGCAAGATTGCTATGTGCACTGATATAATTTTTTTTACAAAAGTAGATTTCTCTGCTGAAGTTGGATTCAAAATTCAATGATTTATCTGTGCTTTCTGAATTTATCTCAGATGTTAAGCAAGATGTATATATAGATATTTTGAATCTGGTACAGGAGAAATAAATCAACTTGTTTTGAGTGTCTTCTATCTGTGTCAAAATTATTAAAAGCATCTAAAATACTGGTATTGGACTGAAGAACAGGGGAACTGGGTTATTTAATTCATATAGCTATGTTACAAATACTGTTTTATGTTTTGTTGTTAACTATTAAGGGGATCTTTAATGATTAACACATATATGTCATGTTTAGCCTCCTAGGTTAGGGGTAATGAATTCCATAATTATTTTTCTATATATTATCAAAGGAATTTATAGGATCTTTAGCCTTTAGTATATTATCTCAGATTATTAATTATAATTCCTGAATTCTCTAGCATCCATATTCTTTGTAGTATGAGCTCTATGATTTTTATTACAGTTCTTTTATTCAAAACCCTTAACTCTAAGTTGGTAAAGTATGTATTTTTTACTGTTTGAAAAGATACTTAGTATAAAAAATACATCAAATCTTATATTTAGTAGACATTCCTTCAGTAGACTACATTAAATAACATTTGTTCATCCACTCTCTCAAGGAATGGATTGCTACTCTCCTTTCCACTTTCAAAACTAACCTCTGTGAAACTACTTCGCTTCTTATGAACGTAAAAGTATGTAAAGCACACAATATATTTCTATTTCATTTTGTTAACGTAATTAAAATGTTAATAAAATCTCACTCAAAACAATCTGTCAGAGGAAGAAACACTGATTTAATTTTCATGGAGCACTCTGTAGGCTGCTAATCTTCCATTTGAGCAATAAAGTAAAGAATATGCATGAGGAGGCTGAAATGTTGGTGGATTTATCCACCCACAAAAAACTCAAACACCTCCTGATGTGCATTTTAATAAGCTTTTCTGTATGCCCTTTTATTTTGCTTCTTTTATTATATCACATTTTTTGAGGTACAGCCAAATATGCTTCTTAGTAGCAATGTTATTGATAACAGAAATGCATAGAGAAAAAAATATTGACCAGGCGGCATTACAATTTGATACTTTTTCCTTAACAATACAATAGGGTGAAGAATTTATCAGACCGCTCGTATTTTTTCTGTTTGGTTGTTTTGTTGATTTTGGGGTGGGGTTTTTGGTTTTCTTTTGGTTCTTTTTTGTCTCCTGGGTTCAAGGTGACTAGTAACTAACTATTCTATGATTCTATGATTTTGGATTTTAATCTCTTGCAAGCTCTAAAGCTGACCACATGGCCATATAAAAAAAAAAAAAGACCGGAAGTTAAAAAAGAAACAGGGTTTTATTTTAATAAGCTTACCAGGCAAAACAGGAAATAAAAGTGACAAAAACAGAGAGAGTGACTGGAACTCTTATAGCAGTTTCCAGTCTGAAAGTGAAGAAAACTGGCAGTCACATGAAAAATAAACAATTCACTAAAGGAAGAAAAAATATCAAAGTCTTGAATAAAGTAAAGCAACCTTTTTTCCATGCAGTTGTGTACTTCTTGGGTTTAATCCATATCTAGTTAGCCTAATGTTTGGGCTGCAGACAGCAGGATAGTCTGTCTCTAGAAGTAACATCAAATAAGGACTCTAGGTGTAGTTGCTGGATACTGTTTAGAATCAATATTGATTTTTGGTTTGCTTTCTGGATCAATATTTAGAGTCAAAAGGTATAAGCCAAGCAAAGTAACCCAGTATGCAACCAGCAAAAAGATGTAGCAAATAGGGAACTATCAGTGTCTGCAAAAAAAAGGAAAAGTTGGATATCAATTTAACTGCCACATTCTTTTTCCTTTTTTTTTTTCTTTTTAGTTCTCCTGAAACCACCCCCATCTCTTTTCTTTTTTTATATATTTTTTATTATTGCCTACCTGTCATGCATAAGCGTCTTCAAGGAAAATCTATCTCCTTAACTCTGTTTACAGAATCTACAACATTTTTTTTTCCAGGTGAAAATTTCAGTAGAATTTTTTGGCTGCCTGGGCTCAGAGGTGGGAACAGTAACAATGTTGGGATTGTCTTTCAACATTTCTAAGAAGCATACCAGAAAAAAAGATCTTTCCTCATAACCTTTCCTTTACTGATAGATTTAGCCTATTAAAGCTGCAGAAAAAAAATAAAAAAGAAACCTAGCACAAGTTGGAATACTTTTATGACAGAAATATTGCTTTTAAAGAATACATATTTAACCTAATTTCAGAAAGCAAATCAGATTTCTGGCTGCTGATTCTGGTGCTTGAGCAGTTAAACTTCGTGGCAATAAAAAATGATTCAGACTAGCTGTCAAATGATGGTCACTTGACCCTGTACCATGCGTTCTAGTAGAACTCTGTGATTCAGTGCCTACTCATTTTTCATAGAAAACTTGGGTACATAGAAGAAAACAAATACTGCCTTTGTAAGCACACATAATCCTTTCTATGTAAATGTTATGCAGCACTGCTACTGTTCTTAGCTTCTTTCTTCAGGGAAGCATGGTAGGGCCCAAGATAGTGTGGTCTGCTTTAATAGTATGGATTTGAAGAGCTTCAGGTTTCTGATTCTCTAGGCATAACTGAGATGGCACTTCCAAAAACAAAACAATACAGAGGCTTTATACTTTTCTACATTGCTGTTGTTTTCATACCGTATTCCAGTATTCTACATTTTTTTCTTAACCTTGAGAGGGAAAAAATAAAGTCAAGGCTTTTTCCACCAATGATTTTCGTCAGGAATTTCCCAAAGGAATGTACATGATTTTTTTTGTTTCATAGGCATACCACAGAAATTTGCAAGGGAGACCTGCACAAGTCTTGTCTTTTCTGTAAGTTTAGAAGGCAAAACAAATAGATTTTTAAAGTTGTCAGCAAGTTGCATGCTGAGTCCAACATCTCCATATTTGTGGTTCCTTCATCTCTGCAATAGGTCTTGCCACACCCAAAACTAAATTATTCTTAAAGGCATGACAACGCTTTAATTAATCAACTAGTTTCTTTTCTGTTTTTTTCTTTAAGTGTTTTTACAGAAATTTACTAGGACCTGCCATTCTTATCTATAACTTATTTACTACCTCTTTCTATATGATAGAGATAGCTGGAAAATATTTAACCCCCTTGGGAATGGAAAATCCCCTTTTCACATGAATAATAGGGGTTTGGAGAAACCCTTTACATTCTATTTACCTTTCAGTGACTGAAGGCTGAAATTTCTTGGCCAAGAATACCTGAACTACAAAGTACAGAATCAGGTAGGTTGGAAGGGACCAGTCACCAAGCACCTTCTTTGCCATGATTGCCAGCCTTCAAAGATGGCAGATGATAACATTCCAGTGCCATTATCCAGATTACGCAGCACCTTGAATGTCCTACTTCTTAAAGGAACAAAAGTAAAGGATGCTAGGTGACATGAAGAACTGAAGAAAAGTGAGGGGGTTTTGTTATATTTAGGGGCAGTTTGGGAGGGATTCGTATATGGTTTATTTGTTTGGGTTTTGGTTTTTTTTTTTTTTTCTCTCTCAGATCTAAAACTGTACTGGATTTTGTGCTGGGTTTGGTTTTTTTTTCAAAAATATTTTTTCACCATCTGAAGTTTTTTTCAAAAACTACTTGCTAGTACTACTTACTGCTACTAGCCTGGGAAATGAGCCTCAAATATGTTAATCTTAAACTGTTTAAACTACTTTAAATCTGTTTATACTTATGGTACTTTTTTTCTCTAGACATTGGTTATTACTCATATATTTATTATTCAACGGGACTATGATATAATTTCCTTGGGAAGATGTCACTTTACTTTTCCTTTATGTGTTTTACCACACACGATTTATACTTCACTTGCTCAGATGACAGAAGGAAAGCCTTCAAATTACCAGTATTGCATTATTTTTCTTAGAAAAAGTGATGTCATGGCTGCTTACTGGATACCCCTGGGAAACAGACTAACTTTTATGCCTCTCTTAATGTTAACAATTCTGTGGATCTGCAAGGATTATTAATAAACTTACAATTGGCATTAAGCCTATAAAGTCCTGTATATATCACAGGTCACCACCAATGTACCCATGGAAACAGGTTGATGATTTGGAGAAAATAGCCACCTATCTCAAAAAATAATAATCTGGGAAAAAGAAAAACCTCCCAGTTGAAATTCAGGAAGGCACTATTTTCTGAAATTAGTATCTTTTGTCTACTGTATGCTTCTATAGCAAGAGTTTACTTAAAATGTAAAAAGAACAAGAAAAAATTTGGGAGATAATGGTTTGAAAATAGTATGAGCACATTTTTCACTTTTCCAGCTATCAGATCATATTGGGTGAGTTGGAACTGAAGCTGGGTGATATACACTGATCACAGGCAGGGAAATCATAATTCAGATCTGGAAAGAACCTGAATTCAGGTGACATTTTTGGTTAGTAAAACAGTAGGGCCCATATCCAAGAATACATGCTGTGCTAAACTGAAATGGCCTAAGAACTTGCTACATTTTCCCTGATCTATGTTCTGGTAAATTCTACTTTCCAAATGTCAATAAACTGCAGCCTCCTGGTTTGCGTATTAGTTTAAGGTGATAAGGTGTCTTGGTGTGACAAGATTCAGCTTCTATACTGAAAGACCGTTAGTATGCTTAAGTTCAGGAGAGAAGTATTGATGTACACCTCTCTGGATTCATATCTGAATGTGTCTCATGTGACAAAACCTGAATATTCCATGCAAGAAAGAGAAGAAAAGACTGAAAAAAAAAAAGACTACTCTCCACACCCCCCAAAAATGAAAACAGATTTAGAAATCTTGCTGTTATCTAATTCTCTGTACAATGCAATATCTAGAGTTATTAGCATGATATTTTTTTCTTGTACCTCTATAAAATATTTTACAATGCCATCAACTTTTTCATAGACTCCTATGAAGCAAATTTGATGCTTTTTTTTCTATAATATATATAGGAAAGAATAAATCAATTGAAATACAACCTCCAAGAACTGTATCCTGGCAGAGCTATTTTGTGAAGATGTTACTTTCCCTTGATAATTTTGAAACAGGACAGATTCAGATTTGAAGTACAGTGAAATTTTTTCAAATGACAGCTATTAACCATGACTGGTATACATAGCCAATGTTGCATTATCAGATTCTGTGGTGCATCCACTATCAATGGTAAATTTAATATCATGAATAAATTTTTTTCTGATATATTCTCACTAAAGCAAGATTTAATTCTGGAAGCCTTTTTGCCTCCGTCATATAGATCAGAGTAACACAGTAAACACAGGTAAATTACACATCAGCAGATAAGAAAGCGCATGAAGATTTGCCTCAGAATATACTGCATATTCCATTGTTAGAATCAATGAAAGGCTTGTGCCAAGATACATTTATAGCAAATGGATACTTTTTTTTTTTTTTTTTTTAGGAGTGTTGGGTTGCAATTATCACATTGATTTAGGTGAGTCAAAAGACATGTGAATGAAAAAAACCCTCATTCTTTTGTAAAAATAAATCCTCAACCTTATATGAAACGTGTGTTATATCTAGCGGAAGGTGGCATTAAGTAAGAGAAAAGCAGAGATAAAAATGGGGTCAGTGGGCGCATATCAAAGTGCAAATCTTCACATAATACTACAGCAACACATCATTATAATTTTAGGCATAGAGTAGTAAGAGTTCCCCAAGGTAATTAAATATTATTGTGCAATTGACTATTCCATATCTTTAGAAGGATATTAGTCTGACTTGTTAATAAAATATGCATAAATTATATAGCAAGAACATCCTAAGCTGCATGTTTTGATTTTAAAAATATAACTACAATTTATATAACAAAACATATGACCACTAATTATTCTTGTAAGAAATTATCAGTACAGCAAAATGGTGTCTTGTTTGAGCTAGAAAAGAAATAATTGTGTCTGGAAAAGCTGTGTTGCTCAGGTGCTTGTTTTCCTGCTTTAAATGCAAGCAATGTATGGGATCTGTTCTTTTTCAGAACTTCTTAAAGAATTAGTTTTATAAATGACCTCTGACAAAGAGGATAATTTAAAAACCCTATTATTTCCGACAGTTCACTAGCAGATATTCTTCTGCCAAGCCATAATTTAAGAGTACAAAAAAGAAATCTTAGACAAGGTTTTTATAAGACACTAGTAGTAGTAGCCAGCTCCCACTTGCGCATTTGAAAAATTTCTCTTAATCCATTTTCCACTTAAGTCATTGATGCATCTATATTTTTGCTACGCATGATACTAAGGACAAAATTTCATGTAAGACAGATGTGTGCCCTAATGGCCTTAATCACAGAGCCTCTAATCAGTGACTGATATAAGGACCCATAGCACTGTGGTTGTGTCTGATACAGAACTACGGAAAGATTCAGTTCCAGCTGCTCCTTAGAAAAGTCACAGAACAGCTGGTTTTCTGATATTTTTTTTTTTTACATGTTGGGCTCAAAAGTTTTATAAATACTGCTCACGAGTTTTGCGTGCATATAATTACCCACAAGAAGTGGCTAATGAGATGTTAGCACTAAAAGGGAAATTGGACTCTGCACATTATTAACATATATCATAAACTCTGGATTTGTTCCAAAGCTTGCTGCAGTCAGTGGAAGATACTTATTTTATTACAGTCAGCTTTGGACGAGGCTGCCTTCTGAACTTATAGTTCTGCTACAAAAAGCAATGAAACCCAGAAACTTCAAATTTTTTTCTAAAATAAGCTACCTTTTGGGAAGCATGGTCTGAGATATTTTGTCACACACCAACCTAACTTTTCCTCCATTCTGTTGCCTTGAGAAAGTTCCTAACTCATTTTCCATGTATCTGATAAATATCAGCTTTGAGCTCTAAGAATTGAGCTGTATTTCCTGTATTTCTATTTTCTTGCCTATACATGGTAAATTGGTCCCCCTCTATGCAATATATGCAATACTAGTTAGGTTACAAAATAACAAAGTCATCTCTACCTGGGCGTGGCCTGATGTGGAGCATTGACCATAGTCCAGCGTGGGTCCCCTGCAGCATAACCAGTCCTACCAGTAAATCTGCTCTGGCATGGGCTTCTATTTCCATGGGGCCACAGGTCCTGCCAGGAGCCTGCTAAAATGCGGGCTCCCCACCGGGTCACAGCCTCCTTTGGGCATCCCCCTGCTCCACCGTGGGGTACATGCAAATCCAATACATCACAATCTTTATCTTTGTCTCAATGAAACACATTGGATGAGCAGTAAGTAGACACTTTTTTAATGGATTCTTTACATATGCTTCTTTTCACAAGAAAAGTACACCAAAACCTACCAACTTGCATAGGTAAGAGTGCTGGATATGTAAATCAAACAAATAAACATGTAGCATAGTGTGATGTGGTCTGACATGGTACGGTGTAGTATAGTACAGTACAGTACAGCATAGCACAGCATAGCATAGCACAGCACAGCACAGCATAGTGTTATTTGTGCAAAAGCTGACTGTCACAAGCCTCCTGAACTGTTAGAATCCTTTGATAGGTTGTAGTAGGTCAAGGGGAAAAGGGAATTTGAGATGATGAGGAAAATTAAAGACCAAATCAGACACAGCTGACCAGAATTCAATCTCAGCCTAATCCACAACTAAGCCTGGTTCAGAGAGAAAGTTATTCTCAAACAATACAGTTATTGAATTCTGAGCAATACAACTTTGACCTAGAACTGAAGTGCTATTAACAGCTATCAACAACTCCAAATACTTCTGCGCTGATCTAAAATCTGTACTTTAGACTGGTAAAAACTATCCACTTGGTTCTTGAAGATTGTTCAAATCTAATTTAATTTGTCTGGAAACAGTCACCAAATATCATTCTGTGAGAAGTCTTATTAAGTTTTCCAAGGCAAAAGGCCATTGAAGTGATAAAAGCCACAAAAACCATGTACTATTGAGAAACATATTCCTTATGGCTAGAAGAAAAAATCTGTGACATATCTGACTTTTTACCAACAGAAGCTGTCAAGGCATTTTTTAGAATAGCGTGTAGTAAATTACGGTGGTTTGAAGATCACTTAACTGTCTAGTTTAGATCCTCTAAACTAGTGAATATCCAACCTTTTTTCAGAAAAGCAAATAACAGAAAGTAATTGTTAAGCTATCTGGTTTTCTTCCTTTCTTCATGTGTTATATGACTCCTAAGGGAGCTTCTTTATGTGTCAGAGAAAGTAGAGAATTGGTGACGTTGGATTTCAAAAAGGGGAAAATGCAAGACCCAGGGAACTACAGACCAGGCAGTCTCACCTCTGTGCCTGGCAGGATCATGGAGCAGATACTCCTGGAGACCATGCTGAGGCACGTGAAAAACAATAAGGTGGTTGGTGACAGCCAGCACGGCTTCACTAAGGGGAAATCCTGCCTGACTCATTTGGTGGCCTTTTATGATGGGGCTACAGATCAGATGGACAGGGGCAGAGCAGTTGATGTCATCTGCGTGGACTTATTGAAAGGGTTTGACACTGTCCCACATGACATGTCATAGAATCATAGAATCATAGAATAGTTAGGGTTGGAAAGGACCTTAAGATCATCTAGTTCCAGCCCCCCTCCCATGGGCAGGGACACTTCCCACTAAACCATGCCACCCAAGGCTCTGTCCAACCTGGCCTAGAACACCGCCAGCAATGGAGCATTCACAACTTCCCTGGGCAACCCATTCCAGCGCCTCACCACGCTTTACAGTAAAGAACTTCTTCATTATATCCAGTCTAAATTTCTCCTGTTTAAGTTTGAACCCATTACCCCTTGTCCTATCACTACAGTCCCTCATGAGGACTCCCTCCCCAGTGTCCCTATAGACCTCCTTCAGATACTGGAAGGCTGCTATGAGGTCTCCACGCAGCCTTGTCTTCTCCAGGCCCAACAGCCCCAACTTTCTCAGCCTATCTTCATACCAGAGGTGCTCCAGTCCTCTGATCATCCTTGTGGCCCTCCTCTGGACTTGTTCCAACAGTTCTATGTCTTTTTCATGTTGAGGATACCAGAACTGCACACAATACTCTGTGAGTGGTCTCAGAGGAGCAGAGTAGAGGGACAGGATCACCTCCTTCTACCTGCTGGTCATGATCCTTTTGATGCAGCACAGGATGTGGTTGGCTTTCTGGGCTGCTCTTGTCTGTAAACTGGAGAGACAACAATTTGATGAATGTACTGCTTGGTGGATAATGACCTGGCTGGATGGCTGCATGCAGAGAGTTGTAATCAGTGGCTCAATGTCCAACTGGAGAGCGGTAATTAGTGGTGTTCCTCAGGGGTCGGTGTTGAGACCAATCTTGTTCAGCATCTTTGTTGGCAACACAGACAGTGGAATTGAGCGTGCCCTCAGCAAGTTTGCCAATGACCCCAAGATATGTGGTTTGGTTGATACACTGGAGGGAAGGAATGCCATCCTCAAAGACCTGGACACATTCAGGTTGGATATAAGGAAGAAGTTCTTCACTGTGAGGGTGGGGAGGCACTGGAATGGGTTGCCCAAAGAAGTGGTAAATGTTCCATTCCTGACAGTGTTCAAGGCCAGGCTGGACAGAGCTTTGGGAGTCATGGTCTAGGGTGAGGTGTCCTTGCCCATGGCAGGGAGATTGGAGCTAGATGATCTTAAGATCCTTTCTAACATTAACCATTCTATGATTCTATGATAATTATTCCATTTATATGACCAACAAGAATAGGACATTAGTATTTCTGAAGCAGTCATCAGTAGTCATTGTCATGAACAAATTACTTCATAGAAGTGGTAAGGGTACTGTTTAATTAATGGAATAAATGAATATCTCTCCTGATTTTTTTTTATTGTAATGACAATAAGAATGAGTTGCTTTCTTTCTACTATAATTTCTTCTTACAGTAAAGACTCTTCAGCTTCTGCTGTAACATACTTTCTTCACAAGCAACCAGTAGGCATGAGGTTGTTCTGTAGCCAGGATATTACTATCAGCTACTAACTTTCACTGGAGGCTGAAATCAATGAGTGGAAGACGAGCAATGAGGAAGTTTTAATCCAAAGAAGGGGACAGCAGTGATTGATTCTAGTGGTACAAGAAACCTTGGAATCTGTTAATGACTTATCTGCAGTACTTTTTGAGGAGTACTGTGAATTAAAGACAGTTTCTGAAGTTCTCTGCTTTTGGACAGTATGGGATATCAAAATTACCTTCTTTCACAAGTATTTGCTGTAAAAGCTATTGATCCTTTTGTTGTCGAATGACTGAGTATCTGATTCTAAGGATTTCCTTGTTGAACTATTGCAAGTCTTTGTACTTTATGTATGAGTACAATTTTACTTTAAAGTGTGCACTGATTAGGAGCCCTGATTTCCCTCAACAGTTGCATTTAAAATTGAAAACCATCACCTAACATTTTAGTGGAAACAGGACAAGTCCCAGATGTCAAGATTCTTAGAAAATAATCTAAAATATTTACATATTTATTCTGCCCAGAATACAGCAACACCAAAAGAAGCTCAAAACAAAAAATGCACACTAAATAAAAAAATAATAATTAAAAAAAGAAAGGAAAAATGCACCTCAATAACATTTTGGAGAGTAGGGATAAATTCACTTGTTCATTTGTTCAGCTGTATCTTAAATTGAAGTTCCTTTTTATAAGGCACTCAAATATAACAGTGATGTTCATTTGAATAGAGCTCATGTAGACAGATCTGAACTTTTCTTGAAGTGGAAATGATTGATGATGTCTGCTATTACACGAAGGATAGGTAAGTTGCTGTGAATGCTGTTTTATTGACAGTGCTTGAACCTTAACTGATCTCAGTGAAAAACAATGGATATATAATGTCACTTCATCACACAAGAAGCTTTCAAAACACTTCATAAATGATTTGTAACAATGTTTTACCATGTGAACTTCAGATACTACTTTGCTATGATTTATTTCTTGTATTTAATTTCTTTAATTTAATTTTTTATTTATAATATTTCATTTCTAGTATTTAATTTATTTCTTGTATTTTACATTAAATGTAATTAGGCATTGATAAACTATTCTTGTTTATTGCTTAGAAAACTAATGCCTTTTGAGAACAAATACCATACACTATTATTTTAATATATACTTCAGAGCCTGAACTTTTGATGTGTGCTTTGCAGCAGTGACCACTACCAGGACTCAATTGCTTTTTACACAAAAGCCATTTGACACAATTCTAACAACCAAAAAAACCCAAAATTACTAAAGTGAAAATTACTTTAACTTCTTCTTAAACTATTACCTCACCAGTGGTACAAATGTTACTGCAATCAAAAAGAAGGTAATTGTTTTATTAAGAAGGCCATGCTATTTTTTAAAGTACTATTTCAGCTTTTAGTCATAAGTAAAAAAAAAAAAAAAAAGATGCTTAGGAAGTTACAGGAGACTTTTTATGCAAGAACTAGGCTGTACATAATTAAGTAGCATTTCTTGGGGCTTCTGACAAAGTCATGACCTAAGATTATGCCCTCCACCCATGAAAAGCTTCATTTGAATTAAGTATTAAACTTCTTAAATTTCTCTTACAACCTTTCAAAGGTCAGTGTAATTTTTACTTATCTAACTTTTTTTGTCTTAATCTCTCGTTAGTCCATGCAGTGGGCTCCAGTTGTCAGGAGTTTATCTTTGACCAAATCAGCTGTGCATGAATGAAAGCAGAAGGCTGGTAGAAAAGTAAGCTTCTCAATGCTTTTGAGATAAATCATCTTCATTTACCAGCCAGACTCTTAACTGCACGTATAAATACTGGACGTACAACGTAATTTCCTGCTCTGTATCATAAAGACAGTATTTTGCACTTCTGAACTCATAAAGTGCTATTTCTGATATATTCACTGGATCTAAAAGTTCATCCCTAGAATGAAAACTTTTTTTCAGTTTGTTACCTTATTTTTTTTGTGATAATATGCTTAGCATTTTTCCAGACAGCCGTTTTCATTACTTGGTTCCTAATTCCTTTCACTGATTGACATTGATCCCCAAATAGTACAGGTATCTGGCGAACTTCTTTATCGAACAAGAGGGTTTGCTTTAATTTTAAATAAAGTTTTCAGAAGATTTTAATATTTTACTGACAGTAAGATCTAATATGCAGACAAAAATCTTCAGTTTAAATTACTTCAAAATTTTTTAAAGCTGCAGATATAGATCTCTATCTCGCTCCTCCCAGTCTAAGCTCTGGTGCTGGTTTGTCTCACATGAATAATCTCTCTTTCAGACACTACCTGAGCATACTTTGGAGGTTATTATGAGCCAAATTCTGCTCTTACTGGCTAGGACAGATGACAACACCTTTCCTTTTCCTGGTTGGGAAGCATGGTGAGAGGGAGAATGTAGTGAATTTTAGGAAAGCAAGCAACTGGCTCATTTCTAGGAATGTAAATGTAACTTTGGGGAATTTAGATAAAACATTCTTAAACTTATTTTGACCTTGAAATAAAATAATGTTCTAGATAGTGACTTTTTGCAATGTGTGAGAATGCAGCATTCTTTGTTGACTCTCATTCAGTCTTTTTTATTGAAATTAGCTCAGTATCAAAGTGATCAGGACTTGGGGTGTTCTTTGTTTGCTCTCTTTCTTGTCAGACCTATGAATTCAATCTGAGATTGAAAATTTGTCTATTCTGTTTCCTTTTTCCTGGACTTTCATCATGTGTAATAAGGCTTCTGGAATCAGAATCAAGTATAATATTAACAAAAATAACATCTACATGAAATGGTATCCAACATCATCTGTAGCTGAATTAGTACTCTAATGTTAGTTATTGTTAAAGCCTTCTTCAGGCAGGCAGGTAGTCATGATTTACAAAGAATAACCAATGTGTTAAATAACAAGCTCCACACTGACAGTCACTTTTCTGACTATAACCACAGGTTTCAGCAGTCCATTCTAACACTTCTGACAGAAAAACCACCTAGCAGATTGAATTTAATAAGGCAAGAGCATTAATCTTCTTCTGCAAATATCACCTGCAGTTCCACCAGCATTCATGTTAAAGTGATAACAAAATTCTTCTCTGATAGTATTTCGTTGTATTTCATAGTACATAAAATAACTTGAAGGCAGGAAAGATTCTGTGAGGTTCTCAGACATAGGCATAGGTGATCAACAAAAAAATCGAAATGGTCATGAGCATATGCGAAGGACATAGGTTTTACCATTGTACTTTCCTGTCCCTGCCATAGTCCCTGGAAAGAGCTAGTACTTGAGACTAAAGCAAGTGAGCAGTTATTCTCAGTGACCCAGAAAGGATGATGAGAAAGCAATTGGGTGGCGAACTAACTGTTGGTTTATAACCCCTTTGTTGTTTATTGCATGACAGGGATAGTACCTTTCCCCCAAACATGAATGATCCTAAAGTGACACAGTTTAGTCACCTTCAATTTATTTACCCAAATTTAGAGGGAAGAGAATGGAAAAAGTGTAGCATCATATCATGTAATTCGGGGCAGGGTGGTTATCACAGTTGGGTTGTTCAGCAGACAATTCCTGTACCCAAGCAACAGCTAGAATGACAGTTTCTCCACTGAGCCCTTTATTTTGTGAAACCTATTTCTTTCCCAGCTTGAATACCCACTGAGGGAAAGGAGAGTGCTGTTTAAAATTCATTGTATGCTAAGAAGTTTTTCATGCTCCCAGTTTTCTAAAACTGTGGGTTTGAAAGAAAATAATTCAGTGTTATAAGTGGGTTTACACCTCATTTTATGTGTACAGAATGTTGTTAGAGTGCTCACCTGAAACACAGGTGCTTTTTCGAATTCTTTGTTTTAAAGTGTCTTGCTGTGTAAGTCCTCATACACAATATTGAAGAGATACTTTTTTTCTGGATGTAAACCTCAAATTAGATAAGAGCTTATAATGATGATCTTAACTGAACAGCTTTCAAGCCCTAATTTATAAACTTGTCATTTGTATCCCAAGGGCAAGGAACATTTGTACATCAAAACTTTGCATTTAGGATGTATTAGCATGATTTTATAATGTGTAGTCAAAATGCATTTTACTGACTTAAGAAGCTAGGTTTTAGCTAGATGCTTATAATAATAATTTATAAATTAAAATCTTCTGTGCATTTCAGCACAAGGATTTTTAAAAACCTATGGGAAACATATTATTTAAACCCTGGAAAGTGTCCATTTGGGGTACACAAACAAAAAATCAAGAAGAAAAAAAATGCAAGAAATTATGATGTTTATTTTCCCCTTTACTGGCCAATTTCTGAGAATATTTTTCTACGTCTTTTAAAATATTTCACATGAGAACTAATTAGGACTGAAAACACTGTCCAAGATACAGCTGCCTCAATCAGGGCGTTTAAGGGCAATCTTAAAAAAGCTGTAACTTAAAGACCTCCACATGGTTACCAGTTTTACTGTTCAGCAACCTAACCAACTAAAATAACCTAAAAAAGATTAAAAATTAAAATACTGTTTAAAAAATTGTATGCCTTTCTATCCTAATTAAATAATCAAGTTAACAAAGTAGTAAAAAGCTGCTATCTTAATTACAGCTTTCAGTTTATCTTAATTGAGGAATACAAGGATGTTACTTTTCAGTTATGCTTTCCGATACCAATATCACAAGACTGTTGAAACTACATTTTTCTAAGAAAAATTAGACAACATCTTGAGTTGCACATTGGGAATTCACATTTTCTAAATGCATGTAGCAAAACTCCCACATATAAAGAAAAGCAGTATAAAGCAATGTCTTACTTAAATCTTCCCCTACATTAATATATTTGCAAAGGACTATACAATTGTGAAATCTCAGTAGTATCAAGATGAATTTATGAAATACATATTGTCTCATTTAAAAAAAATTATCATTGTAGTCAATGGCTAAATATTCCCAGATCAAATCAGTAGTACTTGCTTTCTGTATACTATCTGAACACCACCATTAAAAGAGGGTTTTTATCCTGACTGTAGAACTATATCTAGTATATGGTAAAACCTGGAGCATTAGCAAAAGAGATCTTTAAGCATTTCATCACTTGCTTGTTCTCAGTATTTCCTACCTATCTTGCACTGTGATTTTTCATCATTTACGAAGAGGCTGTGTAAACTTTTGTCATGTATCACATAGGTATGTAAGTCATGTCTGGAAGGAGAAGACTAAAGTGGATGACATTCTGATGTCATCTCCAGCATTTCATGTTTCTACATTTCTGTATTATCTAATGATGAAGCCAACCATTTTGATAATATGTACTGAATTAGATTCATTCTGATGCATAGTGAATTAGTGATGCATATCTACAGAATGCTTCCAGAATCTACTGTATCCCACACTGACCTGATTTAGAAGTCTTCTGTCTGCATTGTTGTCTTCCCATCCCATTCCCCCTGAGCTCTTCTATCAATTGAACTTTCAGTAAAAGAAAAGACCCCTGACTTAATTTATGTGAAAGAAGTTTTGATTTAGATTGATCCCTACTTCGTTTTTAAAAATCTTTTGGAAAATTCATAGCCATTTCTGTCTACAGGTTAATGAAATCAGCTTCTGCTTTTTGATATTGATAAGATTTTTTTTTTTTTTTGTGCTCTTTCATGGAGGAAAATGTACATAGAAGAGGAAAGAAAAATACCTTCTCTATAGCAAATATCTATAAAACATTTTTCATCTTTAAAGATCTCGGGAATGTTTAAAAAATGTGTCTCTAATCTTTAATTTGTTAATGTATTTCTTAAGCCTTGTGCTCTTTGTGTTTAATTAGGCTAAGCATACATGTACTACTACAGCTGTGTAAAGATTTCTGGAACAGGATCTACCTATATAGCTTCATCTCTAAAGTTAAAACACTGAGAGTTGTTTAAGATTCCTTACTTACATGAAACTATAATTTCAGTGAAGATCTTGGATTTCCTACCACTGCTTCGCCCAGGATTTTCTTTAACTTTATTTGGAGAACAAAATGTAGACTCCACTTGTAGAATACAAACAGGTATCACAGCCTTTTTTGTTTGTTTGTTTTAATTCCTTTAAAACATTTCACATAATTTAATAGATGAAGTACCAATATTGCAGATCATAATATGGTTATGACACTTTAGAAAAGCAAACATTCCCTCTTAAAAATGGTCAACAGAAAAATATAATCATATAGCTTGAAAGATGTAAGATGTTTCCATGATGTAATACAAGAAGTGTCATATTTCTGCCCTGAATTATCTATGGAAAAGATGCTTTTTATTACAGCTGTGATGTTAGCTAAAAAAAAACAAACACAACAAAATCAACAAAACAAAACACGCACACAAAAAACTACCAACAAAAACCAACCAACCAAACAAAAAAACCCCAAAACAAAAAGAAACCAAACAAACCAAAATGAAAAAAGCCTCAAGATCTCTAAGTCTGAAAAATCTGTTTTTCAATCTGTTTGGTAAATAGCAAAAATGCTTTTTACTTTGTGAAAATAAACATAAATGTAACTGTTTGTATCAACACTTATAATTTTGTAGGCAAATACCAGAATTTGCAGTTAGCAAAACACTGCAAACCAAATGATAGTTGCAAAATTATTTTACTTTGTAAACTGACTGCTTGATCTGCTCTGATCCTTTCACACATTTCATACCACTGTCAAACTAAAGGGACTAAGTTTTTTTTCCCTGCAGATATTTTTAGCATATTTTTAGTTTCCCTTTGCAATATGTTATCTAATGACACACACAGAATCAATTTAGTTTCCTCTTTTCAACTGTAGTTGTACTTTTCTTTCAAAAAAATGCATCTGTTCCTACCATTCATCAGATTTTTTACCGCCAAAACAGGTACCACTTGTCTGAGTTTTTACCTTTTAACTGCAGAAATCTTTGTTACTGTCCAAACAAACTGAATCTTGAACATTGTAGGCTTCTTAGAGGGAGTGGGAGGGAAGAGAAATTAGCTAAATGACCTGACATTCAGCTGACACAGAATAAATTTGGGAAGGTTTTATTCTAAACATTGCAAAAGTCATTTAGCATAATTTTAGGTGTTTGCATCTATTCATGAATGCAGCAAGGCCATGGTGGAATGAGCCATCATTTTCCCTAATCAGAGATATCATGTAAGTTGGTATGCTCAGAAACTAACAAGGTATAAGCCCATCTCAAAATACTGATAGACTGTAAGTGTACCTATAGCCAAAATAGATGTAGCCAGGCTTTACACAAACAAAGTTTACTCTCTTGTCCACCTCTCTGACAAAGAAGAGTCTCTCAACCCTATTTTGAAGGTTAAAAGCCAGGGGCACAGAAAGTTCAAAGGGCTTGTCTCAAGTTACTTCAGGATTTTCTGTTATACCTAGGAATTAAATCAAAACCTGATGTTGATGATTACTTCCATAACAGCAAACCTAGTTATTTATTTTTGCTCCTAAGAAGGAAGGATATTTCTCCCTCATCCTATTCTATGAGTGCCTTGTCAACTTCCCCATAGAGGACTTTCTTTTATCTTTTTGTGCTATATTTTGTTACCTATTTTTTTAAATCTAGAAGAAAAACCTGTTGCCATGACCATAAGGACCATTTTGTCTTTAAGAGTCATAGGCAGAACTGTCATTCTCTTTTCTCTTGCTGGTGAATATTTTAGCTCTTGCTGAATTTTCTGTTTCTTGTCTTTCAGAAGAGAACTAGAATATCCTTACCAAGGCATGCTTAAAATAACGTGAACACATTATTCACAGCTTAAATTTTCTACATACAGTAAATGCATCATTTTGGAAACAATCTAACAGCACAATAAAAATGCCTAATTTTAAAGGCTACCTATCTGTAGGTATCTGCTTACCCTCTGTAAAGTACATGGTAAAACCCACAAAGCTCCCGACAGCTATAAACCCTTGGTAATTGCTGCAAATGAATTTGTTCCATTTTAGGGGTTAGAAGTTTTATTAAATATGGCTTAGATAAGCCTCAGCAAATTATTTATTGGGCAATAATCCTTAAAATGAATTTACTTTTACTGGTGGTTGACCAGTTACAGCTGTTTAACAAACCATTCATAATACAATAAGTACAGGCATAAATGCTACTTAAACATCAACCAAGTAATTTTAAATTAATGTAATCATCTGCTTATAATCCTTGGTTTGATTCAGTGATTATAGCAGCCCTTACAAGAAGAGGAAGCCAGCCAGGGTTATTTCATTTGGGTTTATTTTGTATATGCATGTCTTGTAGGTGTGTGGGGAAAATACTGAGATGATTATAAGGTCATGCAATGAACTTTTAAGTCACAGATTTGATGGGTACATATTTTTGCCCAAGATAGGTATATGTTACAGCTGTTATCAGCTACTTTTCGAAAAATGTCTTTGCAAGGAGGACCGTATTTCACCTTCCAAGAGTTAGCTCATCTCAACTTTCACATGATCACCGTGGACAGTGAATATCCAGCAGCTGTGATGATTCACCTACCTGATGCAAGTCTTAAAAGGTAGACTACTACTATATTAATTATTTTTAGTTGCAGTCTGCTACTAGACCCACTGATTTTTCAGTCTGTGTTAGAAAATGCAGATGGTGCAATAATGTTTCATCACACTCTTTGAAATCCTGAATTTTAACCATTTTGATGGATACTTTCTATGGTAAATCTTTGCCTCAGGTTCAAATTTTCTTCTGAAAAAACCTGCTAAATATATTTGGTTTGTAGACCTGTTGCTGCTGTTAATGTTTTCTCTAAATTGCCCTTGAATTTTGGAGCAGGGATTTGCATTTTTCAATTGATTTTTTCCTTTAGAAATTTGGGATGTTTTGTCTATTAATATCTAACATGCACACACACACACAAAAATCTCTGAAACTTTGTGCTTGCTCACATAATTATCTTTTGTGCCCTGGAAAGACCAACCGGAGCAACTGACTTGTACATGAGAACAGGGTATAAGGGAGGAACAAAGCTTTCATGTAAGAAAAACTGATCTTGACGAAAAGATGGAAGAAAATGGCAACTTTTAACTTCATAGTTTCATGTTTCTTTGTTTTTCTTTAGTCATCTTTGTGAGGATACTCACTGGGGAAGACAGGCAGCTACTGTTCATCTGTTTTTACAAACAGAACAAAGAGATGTCAAAAGTGAATTTGATTCTAAAACCAACCAAACCAATCAACCAACCAACCAAATTCACAGGCTTCTAATATAATGACTTCTGAATAAAGCTAAAGGTATTATGTTCTTCTTTTCTGCAAAGACTAGTTCATAGTTTCTCAGGGATGAGGTGCTCTGGCATACAACAAATGTTTTTGGTTGGGACAAGGTACTCTTGGCACACAACAAATGCTTAAAAGAACCACTGACTACACAAGTCAGGGTCAGGTGGGAAATATTAGTTCAGTCAGACTTTTACAGTACATAGAGGACAGTAATTTTGTAATGTTAAGATGCTGCTGTGGTTTAAGCCCAGCCGGCAACCCAGAACCAAGCAGCCGCTCACTCACTCCCCACCATCTTCCTTCCCCCACTTCTGGCGGGATGGGAAGGAGAATCAAAAGAATGTAACTCCCATGGGTTGAGATAAGAACAGTTCATTAACTAAGGTATAACACAAACCACTGCTGCTACCACCAATAATACTCATGATAAGGGAAACAGCAAGGGAAGAGAATACAATCGCTCACCACCCGCCAATCGATACCCAGCCTGATTCAGCAGTGATCTAACCCTTCTGGGTAACTGCCCCCAGTTTATGTAGTGGGCATGACTTACTGTGGTATGGAATACCTCTTTTGTTAGTTTGGGTCAGATGTCCTGTCTCTGCTTCCTCCCAGCTTCCCCTCCTCCCTGGCAGAGCATGAGACTCAGAAAGGCTTTGGTCAGAGTTAACATTATTTAGCAGACACTGAAAACATCGGTGTTATCAGCGTTGTTCCCAGGCTAAAAGTCAGAAACACAGCGCTGCACCAGCTACTAAGAAGGAGAAAAATGACTGCTACTGCTGAACACAGGACAGATGCCAAAAAAAAAAAAAATTTGGTTTGTTTGGTGCTTTCAGTTTTTTCTAGCTGTTAGCATTGTGTGCAGAGTACAATATAATATTTTGCCTCACTGTCAAAGAAGTTGTCCATGAAGCATACAGACATCCTGAAGCATAGCATGAATGCTAGCAGAGCCACCCCTAGTGCAGCAAACTAGGAGACTCCCACCCATCCTTTTCTGACCCCATTTTCTTATTCTTAAGAATCTGAACTTCCAGAAGAAGTTCAAGCAGAGAATGCTTCCCCTTCCCACTTTCTTATGCCGCTTTTGGGTCTGAAGATGGAAAACTTTAGTCCATTATCTTTATAACAACCTTTGAATTCAAAAAGAAAATGGTTGCAGTACATAAAACTATTGTTTTTACTTGAAAAAAAAATTAAAGAAAAAGTACATATTTATTTCAATATTGGCTTACTGTAATTTTATTTCCATTTTATATTTAAATTTATATTGATATACTCCATAGATAAAATTTGTTTCATACTGAATTTACAACCAAAGTAGATGCCATGAAAATATGTACCAAAAGATTAAATTTAAAGTTGAATTTCCTAAATTCCGCACAGTACTTCTGAAACTAATGAGTATACAGGATTTTGTTACTTATGTGGAAGATTTGGAAATCTAGTCTGCCTACATTGTTCTAAAATTTCATACTCCTTGTTAAAATGTAAGATCGGAAGATGGTGCAGACATCTGAGCTGGGCCTGCCTCAGGCCTAGAAACAGAATGGTTGCATTCAGACAGTGCATTCTAAGAGCAACCCT
This sequence comes from Myiopsitta monachus, assembly GCA_017639245.1. Lineage (NCBI taxonomy): Eukaryota > Metazoa > Chordata > Aves > Psittaciformes > Psittacidae > Myiopsitta > Myiopsitta monachus. The sequence goes on from CM029927.1 coordinate 33,183,489, forward strand.
GATGTGACTGAAGCAATGAGGTTTTTTACAGAGTCAAGTGCAATCATGTTTAGAAACTTTATACAGAAATTGCATGGAAGTTAGCTTACATGCTCAACATTAACAGGCTATCAAATTTAAGAGTGTGGGGGAAGCCCAGTGGGAAAACAGAACAAGTTTAAATTTCTTGTGGTGTGCAACTGGATGATTGCAAATAATTCAGACAAAATATAGATATTTCAAGAGGGAAGAAATGAAGAGTCCTAAGTTATTATAAATGTAGGTAATTTATAATGGCTATACTCTGGACTTGCCTCAAATACTAATCAATGGGTGAAGGTATATAAATATAGAAGATTTCCTGACTGAGTTCCAGTGGCAAACACCTGGAGGGAATATTTAATGAAATGATACAGGAGTTACACAGTCTGAGGTTTTTTATGCTTTATTAAATATGGGTAATTCAGAGTCCTATATGTTAGTGTGCAACATTAATAATACACTGGCAGGTGAAGAGTCAAAAAAAAAAGGGAAAATAAGCATTTTTTCTATGAGGTCAGTTTTTGCAGAAAATTTCAGTGAACAATTAATTACAATGCAGATTTCCTGCAAATTCCTCACAGCAGTGAGGAATTTGAAAGAAAGGAATTTAGTTTCTGAAAGAGCATCGAAGTGGAAAACAGGAATCAAGGCTGTGGAGAAACAATTGCTCTGTGTAGTTTTACAGTCACCCCTTTTTGCTTTGACTTTTTTTTTCCTAGCACCTAACTTAATATAGACAGGTTTATCTTGAAATAAACTTTTCCCTTACAGTGACTGTTCTCATTGATCACAATATCCCATTTTCTTTCCTGAAGACAAATTTGTCAAGAACAAGAACTTTAACATGAAATGAACCCTGCTATAGGAATTTCCTTTCTATATTTCTGGTTAACATTTAAAGTTATCACTGTAGGTAACTGTGGAATCCATCCATCCTTCACTGTGGTTAGTATACCCCTCTTCTGCCCACTACAAGTTAATGCTAATGACTGTTTCAGCTTGTGTTCACTTGCCTAATGGTGAACAGATAGATCTCCAATTCCACTGTTTTCACAGAGTAATTAAACTGTCCACCTCAGTAGGGAAAATCAAACTAAATTGGTGTCTACTCTATAAATTGTCCCCATGCAGTCAAAAAAGCAGGAACATACTTTCAAAATTCAGAGGAAAAGGAGCAGGAGTGGGGAAAGAGCCCTTCAGTTTACCTATGATTGACACTGAAACCCTATTTTAGTTACGGAATCACATTCTGGAATTTAGAAGGGTTGAGGAAGATTTTTTATTTAGCTTCCTGTATAGGCCGTCATCCTCTGCTGTACAATATGTTACAGAAAAGCACTACAACCCTCCTATATAATTCCTAGTGTTTCTTCAAATTCAAAAAGTCTAGGACAGCTTTTGTAGTTTCTTTTCCAGTAAATACTAATGTTATTCACGCACACCTAAAAATTTGTGGATGGTGTTTTGTTTTGTTTTGGTTTTTTTTGAAGTGCAGAAGAACAAGTTTTCAATGAGATTAACTATCAGGTACCTCTAAGAAGAAATTTTTAAAGTTCTCATTATGAGGACAGAATTCTGTTCCCTTGTGATCTGTGATTATGTCACTCACATTGCTTTGCTTTTCTAGCTCAAATTTCTCAGGAAGGCAACTATGGGTGGTGAACAGAAAAGTTGGCTTTCCTCCCTCTGTATCATATAGTAACTTTGGCATGCGTATTGCATGCATAAGGAATAGCCCCAAATGTATATACCTGTTTTCTTGTTATATGCACATATGTATAAAAAAGACAGAGGGTTATCCACTTTTATGACACTGTTGTCTATAATTGCTTACCTTGGTTCTCTGCCATGGTTTAATTGTGTTATCGGTTTAACATCCCAGACCAGAACATTCCCTAGTTGCTTGACATCAAATTTCTCTTTGTATAACATTGTAACTGAAGTTACTGTTTAAGTACATAATGATCTCTGCATGTTGTAAGATAAAAAATATAACAATGTGCCTGCTTTGAATACTTTATGTAAGAAAGCATGTTATGTATTCTGAGTTAATTTCCATAAGGTCTACAGAATATGACATATTAAAATGACACTTTTTTTTTGACCACTGTTTTTTTGAAAGGGCAGTAACCTCAAGCATGTCTCCAAACCTTTTAAAGGTCTCTTATAGAATATAAGCATGAAGACATGGTCTTTATATTGCATGTTCAAAGTTGACTTTGCTACAGAGACAATTGCAAATGGGGTGAGCTCTTTTATTTCTAAATTGAAGAAGTAATTTTAGCTCCTTTTGTGTATTGAAACAGCCAGAGACAATAACATAAAAATAGCAATGGCTAACACCCATAGCTTTACACTACCTGGAAGGCCCGATAGGAAGAGAATTTGTGACTGCTGTGAGATCTGTTCTCTGCAGAAAATAGGAGTTTGGAGCTGTTTAGTAAACCAAGTGAAGAAGATATGCAGCAGTACTGCTTAGGTACAGAATATTCTGGAGAGAAAGACTCAAAAGTACAAATAAGGGAAGCGCCTGCTTTTGATAATTGTGTATCTAGAGAAACAGGCTTCATGTGTACGGTTTCACATGAGGTATCAGTTTCCCCTATTAGAACTTTCCCTGTTAGTAATCAAATATTGCTAATCATTATGACCAAACAGTCACATGCAAAGGGTAAGTTACAATGGGCATTTGTAGTAGATGCATTTTACTGCCCACTTTGCCACTGCTAGCAGTGACGTCAAACAGTTACAATAACAAACATATTGTAACCTGCCCTTAGACGAGATGGGTTTCCTGATCCCTATATGTATACAGCTTCTAGTGGATTAGTGTCCTTACAAGTACTAGTAAAAAGCACTCTGTAAAAAGAATAACTACTGTCAATTTGTAGCTGACCTGAGTGGCTGTTCATGAGCCTGATCCAAAATTCATGTGTACTATGGAGGCCACCAGCTTCTCTACTATCCATGTTAATAAGGAATCCAAGGTTATTCCTGCATTTTCAACATTTGATACAGGTAACAGTCTGATCTTGTCAAATATCAACTTTATCTCTTTTGTGTACTATTCAGGAAAATAACAAAAGTATTTAAAATGTTATATTTTAGAATACATATGTTGACAAACAGAGAGATTTAAAGCCTCCTGGGTATCCTTGGGTTATAGTTGAAGAATTGTCTCCATGTTCTCCTTTTGGGAGCTTATAAAACTAGAACTGCCAACATATTGTAAGACATTCATTCAAAGCAAATCCTATTTAAGTGTGGCTGATCAAAAATATATGGCACTAATAAAAAGCATGTGCAGGAATAATGTTCCTGGACTTGTGAATCTGGTCATCTACAGCAAAAATTAAGCTAAAATAAACTTATACTTTCTTCAAGCACAGTTTGCACCTCCGACTTAGGTTGGATAAACCAGCTAATTTTTGCTGTAGAAAATCTAGTGGTTTATATGCTCTTTCTTCAAGGATTTTATAAGATTTAAAATAGCTCACTAGATAAAAGGAAACTCACATTCTGTATCACAGTATGGTAAGCTATTTGAGTAATGCTTGGAAACTTAACTAATGCTTTATAATGTTGTAAACATCATCCCAAAATAGTAATAGAGAAACAACTAATAACTCTCTGCTTATCTTACATTTCAATGAAAAACAAGAAAAAAAAATATGTGCCAGTGCAAAAAGTTTAATGCATGTGGCATTATTACCAAGTATTCTGTTAGCTCTACATTATAGAACCATGAAAAGGTTCAGAACTAGGGGCAAATACCTGCAAAAAGCACAATGATTGGGAATGAATTTTCAGAATGGAAATGAATTTTCAGAAGAAGCTGACTTGTATGAAGACTTCCCTTTGATAGGATTTGCAGATGAGCCCTGAACGGGAAAACAAAATCAACCTGATTCCCAAAGAAAGCTCTACGTAAAAATTATCATTTGCTCAAAAAAGAAAAGGGAGAGAGTGCAGCGGAGGCCTGAGGATGGAAGCACTCTGCTGTTACTATCAATATCTTAAAAATGGGCTTTTATTTCTTGATTGTAACTCATGCTGACGTGGATAAAGGAAGCAAAAATCATCAAGGTAAAGATTTCACAAAACAGTCTACATCATTCAGCCTTCCTGTGAACAGGAACAGGGGCAGAATAATAATAAGAAAAAAATGCTGTCATTAATAAGCTACCAGGATGTATATGCATACAGAGTGCTTCTACATTCATTCTCCAACCATGAGGATGTAAAGGCTTAAGTTACATTATTAAGGACCAAGGAATCTGTTCATAGATGCTACTCAAAAAGCATGACATTGAATGGTAGAGGGAAGAGAAGGGAGAAGTATTTCTCTTGGGCAGGAGTGGGGATAGAGGGGGAGCAGTGGTAGAGAGTGTGTTTTCAAAGCTGTTATTACACTAAGTAAATGTGCTCAGTAATTTGAAAACATACTTGCTAATAACACAGAGCAGTACTCAAGTGGATCTTGGTGTCCCTAAATAAATTGGTATAAAAAATAATAGGCATTTTGAGGTAGTGAAATGTCATAAATCATGCCACAGCAAGCCACCAAATTCATCTGCTGTGAGCACTCTTGGAGATTATTAACTTGAATGTGAGTTTCATTGGGTTCCTGTGTCTGACTCTAACCACAAAAGAAAAATTATCTTAAAACCAAACCAAAACAAACCCAAACCATAACCAACAAAGCAGCTCTCAGGCAGAGTTTGTCTGGATGTTTTCCATTTGACAGGTTTAGAATCAGGCGATAACAGAAGAGCTACCTTGTAGCCATACACAAGAGCCTACCTTTTTTTCCCCTGTTGTTTTTTTTTCTTTTCTTTTTTTTATTCCTGTTTTGCTACGCCTAGCTGAATGATTAAATAAAAGAAGGTTTAATATGCCAAGGTAAATCACTGCAGTTTTAACAACTTCGTAATCTGGAGAAAGATCTTTGAAGATGTTTTTGAGGTGAGTTCTCAGAAATCTGTACTTTCTCGATTTCTGAAGAAATATTACTGGTGTTAAGCATCCTGAGCACTTCAGATTTTGGAGTAAAAATTATGTGACCTTAAATGTGCTCCCTCATTGTGTTAGAAAAGTTGTAGCCTTTTCCCCAGGGGAGACTCTTTTCATTTACAGGCAATTACTCTTATACTTATTTATGTTACAGACTTAAAATGCTCACTGTGAAATCTGTATTGGCAAGGATACCATTCTGGATTTGCTGAACAGACATGAGCAATCCCACACTGCTTGTAATATTGCTATATCTGGCCAAAAATATTACAGCTGGCAAGAGTAATAAATAGCATTTAGGCCAGACATAACTTAAATAATTTTAAAGTATTAAATTGCTATTCTGTTTTCTAGCAGAGAAATTGAGGTTTATTGTTAATGAAAAATCTGACATATTTCTTTTGTTTCTTCATTAGAGACACTGGTCTATATATTTAAGTGTTTGTAAGCACTATTCCCTGGTCTACCATTGTATATTACTTAATTATCTTTGCACACTTTTGCTTCTGTTCTCATAAGAGGCAATACTCCTAAAAGACTTGAATGGACTGCCTTGGTATGTCTCTCTGTTGATATTCAGACTTTAGCAGTCTAAAAGGTGCTTTCCCCACATTGCTACAGCTAGTAACAGGTCAGGGACTTGCCTTGTTTTTTGTGCTTTGAACAGAAATCTAAGTCTCTCTCCAACCTGCCTCATCCATTTTCTTACATTTCTTATATTCCAGTAAGAATGTGATTTATTTTTTGTTTATTTATCTACTTATTTATTTATTTTGCCATGAGCAGTAAGAACCTCTCCTACATTAAGGACAAAACTTGCCTTTTGTGTTTGTATTGGCCCATGTGGGGACAAAAAGAGCATTTGTTGTGGAAAGAGAGAGCTTGGCCTTGAAGTGCTGTTTCACACTTCTCTCCTTGAATGAAGAGCAATAGATCCACAATATATGAATGGCTATTCAGTGAGCTTTGTTTCATTGCAGCCAAGAAAGACATGAGGTGGAAATAATTCAGAGTTACAATGCATTTGTATTGGTTTGGCTTTCATATGTAAGGGAAGCGAAAAGAGGTACTGTGGTAGGAGCTAATTGATATTTCATATACTTATTGGTGAATACAACTGGGAAAATATTTTGTCCTCTCTCTTCCTAGCAGAAAACAATAAATAAATAAAAAAAAAAACACAGGTTTTGCGGCTGCTGAAGAGGAAGTTCAGATAGATAAGCATTTTGTTACTGAAAGGGGGGAGGAGAGGTATGTATACAATGCTGTCTTCTATGGGTGTATTTTTAAAATTAATTTTCTTAGTCTAAGGGAGAGTAGGAAGGCAAAAAAGTGTGGTAAATAATATTTATGTTATTCATTTCACACATTCAAAGGATAACCTTTACTTGAAACCAAGGAAGGAGTTGCATAGGTTAAAAACTATATTGATTTCCTTTGATCTTACTATATTGATATCCAATGTGTCTGTTTAAATAGTCATGCTCCTTGCATGTATATGTTTATTGCAAAGAAATTCAATAATAAAATTTTTCTAATCAGTATTTAACATAACTTACGACATAAGATTTTCTTTAAAGCAAATTAATTTTATATTCCATCTAATGAGTTTCAAAGATATGAAGCTAATAACATGATTAGAGGACTTCAGTGAGATTTACCTATCAGAGTTTTCTGAATTTGCCTTATCATGGCATGGGTCAGCTCTAGAAACAATTCAGAAAACCCTGCTTGGATAACACTGGGTTATTTCTGGATTTTCTTTCTATTAACAGTCTGTGAATAGGAAACATCACTCTGAAGTAAAACAAGGCACTGTGAGAATCTCAAAGCATCTGTTGTCATTATAAACTCTTAACTTTTAGGGTCTAATACTAGCTTGTAGGAATGATCTGCTTTTAAACAGCATTTTAGTCATAGAATTGTATTTTTCTAGATATTTATTATCATCTCAGGACTATGAACATGAAGTAGCAGAGGCTCTGTAACTTCTTGCTTTTTGTCTGTTTAGATGAAGAAGCTGATAGTCTCAATTGGAAGACAGAGTTAGCTCATTTTGTTAACTACTAGGTCATGTAGCAAAGACAAACCTCAAAAGAATAGGGAAAGAAAAAAGAATGCATATCAGAGGTAGATTTTAGGGTTTTTTATATGGAAGATATCTTTATGGACATACCTTATGTTAATACTGTGATTTGTATCTTTACTACTAATGAAGAGAGCAGATAAGCGACATTGAAAATAAGGGAACCTCAAATATTTTTTCTTTTTTTTTTCTTCAATTTCTATTTCAAATCACTACACAATCTTAGGTAAGGTGTAACAGAAAGTATCTTCTTTCACAGTGCTGCAAAGTAAAAATTAAAATAGTGTGCTATATGTGTCATCATCTTCTAATAAGAAAACACATAAAAGAAACTAACATCAGAATGCTAAATATATCGCAAATTGTTTGAAAGGAGGAAGAATGAGTGGCGAATGTCTTCATCCAGAAAGTCTGTCACTTAGACTAAAACAAATCAAAGCAAAAAACAACCAACACTTCCCAAAACAACCGAACTCAAATTGACATATCTTCTATTTGGCTATGCCTGAAATTGCTGCCCAGGAGGCAGTGTGATGACCTCTGCTCTCAGCCGTGACCATGGCATCGAAAAGTGTCATTGTGAGGAATTGGTAAAGTGCAGAAATTCCATCAATGACTGAATGGACACACACAATACAGGACATGCTTTTTATGGAAAAAAAAAACGACACACTACTTATAAGTTAAATGCAATAACAAGGCTGCCACCTGATACCCTGCTTTTTCAGTTTGTAATTCTTTTTTCTTTTTTTCTTCTTTTCAGATGTTGTACACATTCTAGTCACCAAAATTTGAACAGTTATAAAGACTGAAAAGAATATATATATATATATATATATATATACAAGTAAACACATATGAAGAAGCTGGCTATATTTGCACTGAGAAGACAGTGGCTTATGGGCTGTACTGGGGCTGTCTAGCACTGTTGTTCATTTATTAATGGATAGCATGCTGTAACAACAGCTTAATTTACAAAGAACAACATATCAGGGACAGTCAGTGGTGGTACTGATAGTGGTGTACAAAGATTTCATTTACAGCATTAGGACAGAGTATAAATTGTTTGTGTGTTCCAGGAAAAAAGGTTGAATATATTCTTGTTTAGAACCACCTAAGAAAACTCAAGGGGTTTGAAATGGCATTTTAAAGTACACATTATGCTAATATCTGCCTTTTATTTTTGTTTAGCAAACACAACATTTTTAGTTGTTTCTTGATATCCTCTACCTTTCATCATTCATGTCTTGAATATCCTCTTCAAAATTATGTTTGTGGTAGTGGTCTTCAATGATAATTATACAAGATAGATGTTTTTTGAGAGAGGATTGTAAAATATGCTGTCCTGAAGAATGAAAGTGTAACAGAGCACTTCAAGCACTCTAACCCCTATTAAAGGTAGTTTTCACTGCATTTCTACTTCTTATGGTCTGACACTATTTTGTTCTGTAACCTTGTCAGAAGTATAAGCTGACTTTCTAATTTACTAGTACCTCATCTGAGGTGTATAAGTACATCAAAATGTGTACATCTCAGAGTGCTAGATGAGCTCACTTGTCACTCACTGGGAAAACTCTCATTCCACTGCTTTAACCAGTGCTTAAGTAGCATTGTCAGGACTGGGATTTTCCAGTCACATATGATAGAGGAGAAGGAAATACTGAGGTTTACTTCTTGCAGATACACCTTAGACTGCTATTGCTCTGGTTACTTGTAAAACCAAAGTGATTATAGCATACTGAATAATAAAATCAAAGTTGTTCATAACATTTTTTGACTTATAACAATACAAATCTCCAGTGTACAGAAAGTCCTTAAAGAAAGTATCAGAAATATTGATATAATGGATAGTCTTTATCTGTCTTATTTCCTAGAACTGTATTACACAGAAACACCTGGAGAGCAGCATATCATTCCACATACATGAGACAGATTTAGGCCTTCAGTCATATTTGTAGATCATTTCAATACAAGTGTGATTCACACGTAGTATAGAAATGGCTTTGATTAACACAGTGTTTGACTGTAGTCACAGTGCTCAGTTTCTAGATGGAACATTAATTGGACAGGTTTTTCTACTATTTGAAATGTTTAGTAGTATGAGAGAAATAGGAATATTTACCAGGGGAAGGACCACCCAGTCTGAGTAAGTGCATCATAAAGTATCCTTTGAATTTGGATTCTGGATTTCCTGTCTGTCATAACTTCAGATATCAGCTTCATGTTCCTATTCAATTAACTTCTACTTTCTTTTGTCTTACACACTTGGAAGAGAGATGAAATTCTCCTGGTGGAGAAGATATACTTCAACTTGTCACTTTCCTTATAGGATATTAGTTGGAGGGGCTTCTCCAAGGAATTTTCCAATTTTGTTAACTCTGATCTTGCAGAAATATTATTCCACCAAAAGAGAGGGAAACGTTCCGACTGAATTGACTGATACTTTATTTCCAAATTTTTCATTCAAAAGAATATGAATTACTAAAGATTACTTTCAAAGTAAAACATTACTCAATGTTGATTACAGTATTGGAATTTGGCCTATATTTGTAGTATTAGCTCCCTTTTGATAGGAAGGAAAAATGGCAAACCTGACCACACCACTGTGAGAGTTCGAATGGCAAACACTTTCTATAGCATATTAACGTCTAAGTGGTGAATCTAAAAACATAGCTTTCCCTATCAAGTCTTTTCAGCATTTTAGTGAGATATGACGCTGTTTGGCACATTTTGGTGTGTAATGTGACTTATTACACTCTTAAGTAGCTACACAGTCTGCCTTCAGCGATGTATTTCACTCAAAGCAGGTGTTATGTCAGTTGATTCCAGAAGCAGTGAAATAAAAAGTACAAGAAAAAAGCAGAAAGCTAGTCTGCTCCTCTGGTTTTTTTTTTTTATAATCATGCAGTAAATTGTTTTTGCAGTCAGATATACAAGAAAGCTATTGCCTCCATAGAAAAGCACTGGAAGCTGAAGCACACACTGGGAGAAATGACTGCTAGTCATCCACTCTTATCACTCACTTGTTCTGTGACCTGAAGAACCCCTGTTCTGCACACTTAATCCGTTGAATGAAAGCCCTTTAATAGCTGATGACAGCTGTTGTGTGTTTCATGCTTTCACTTAAACAGTGAGAAATGAAACACGTTTGTTGTGGTTATATGTTCTGGATATGAGTATATTAAATGAACCAAAATAAAGCCAAGCAAAACAAAACAAAAACTTTAAAAAAGCCTCTCAGTGAACTGGCAAGAACTGCTTATATTTAAAAACTGAAGTTTTCCTGCAAACCAAATTTAACTGCACAGAGAACCTCCATCAGAAGATTAAGTGATCCCTGAAAAAATAAAACTGGAATTAATCTGGGGTAAGCTAGTCAGATGGCTAGGCAGTGGCTTATTAAAATTATCAAATGACTAGAGATCAACATTTGGTGATATCACACTGGGAAATGCAGCAGAACATGCAGTAAAAAAAATATTCCTAAATTTGTTTACATTTGCCTTCAAATAACATTGTTTTTTGAAGTGAGACAGTAGTTTCAGGACAGAGGTAATACCATTCCCCTGCCCCCGCCCCAGCCTCATATGGGTAGCCCAAATGGAGAAACACTTCTTAATAACATTGATGTGTTGCAAACACAATTTTCTGGAGAAACTTGCATTGAAACTCTGCAAAAACTTGGGATAAGAATATTCCCATTAGTGAGCAAATAAATTTGGATATTGAGGTTTCTGGACTTGATGTTGACACTTGATAGTATTGCCAGTGTAAAAAGTTTGTCAAGCATTATCTTCTGTTACAGGTGTGTCAAATATCTGACTAAGATCATAGAATCATAGAATAGTTAGGATTGGAAATGACCTTAAGATCATCTAGTTCCTAACCCCCCTGCCATGGGCAGGGACACCTCACACTAAACCATGTCACCCAAGGCTCTGTCCAACCTGGCCTTGAACACCACCAGCGATGGAGCATTCGCAGCTTCCCTGGGCAACACATTTCAGTGCCTCACCACCCTTACAGTAAAGAACTTCCTCCTTATATTCAATCTAAAATTCCCATGCTTAAGTTTGAACCTGTTACCCATTGTCCTATTCGCTACGGTCCCTCATGAAGACTCCCTCCCCAGCATCCTTATAGGTCCCCTTCAGACACTGGAAGGCTGTTATGAGGTCTCCACGAAGCCTTGTCTTCTCCAGGCTGAACAGCCCCAACTTTCTCAGCCTATCTTCATGCAGTAGGTGCCCCAGTCCCCTGATCACCCTCGTGGCCCTCCTCTGGACTTGTTTCAACAGTTCCATGTCCTTTTTATGTTGAAGACACCAGAACTGTACACAGTACTCCAAGTGAGGTCTCACGAGAGCAGATCTTAGATGTTAGTAGCAAACAAACTAGGAAGCTTCTAAACAGGCAAGTACAGGCATCTGGGATAGGAGAGGTCACCAGCATCCTTGTAAGTGTGCGACAGCAATTCTCAACCTTTTCAAACTGTGATTAGTCATCTAATTGTGCGTCCAAATTTAGGTGGTGCATTTTGCATGCATAATTAAGTTATTTCCTGAAGATCTCTTCTAATTTTTAATTACTGCTGAAGCTAGCGTTAAATATGGAGTTAGCCAGTCTGCACACCAATTTCCTTTAGAAACTGGATGCAGACAGCTTGTGACAAGCGTGAGTATTCATAGAATACAAACACTGGCTGCTGTCTAGGCTAGGATATATTAACTTGACCACAGGTTCAGGTTAATTCCCTCACTGTCTGGCTGCAGTGAAATCATTCAGTCTTAATTGGTTACTGAAGCGTTGCTCTAATACGCAAAGGGGGAAAACTTTTACATTTACAGGAATTCTTCTGTAGCTCTTGTTCTTCACACTTGTTATATACAAAAATGCAGAAGCTTAATATGGAGTGACAGAAACCCTTAACTAATATGATTTTCAGTGCTGAAATCAGACATGATGACAGTGTAGCCACCTTGCTTTGGTATATATTTCCATACCTTGTTAATCAGATTAAAATCTCTGTATGCTACCATTATCTGAGTAGCAACACCACTGAGACAGGCAGGAACTTTGAGGAAGCAAGGATTTAGTAATTTGTCCCGCCTCTTTCCTCTAATCCATGCTGTTTTGTGAATATGAGGAATTTTCCCTAGAGATGTACATCCCAAAGCTCCACAGATCAGCCAACACACTCTGAAAACAATAGTAGCACTAAACTGATACTCTTTATGAGAGCTTCGCATTTTGCAAAGACGGTCACAAATTTGCTGAATATGTCCCTATTAGCAACACCCTATTTCATTCACCTTCCTCCATCATTCAACAAATGTCATTAATAATAGTTCAGCAGCTGGGTTCCGATTTTCATCTCAGTCTCTGCTTTGCTGTTGTAAGGGAAATCTTAACAAATCAAAAACGGAGGTCATAGCTTCCTTTTCCATTTTTTCTTTCTAGCCTTGTTAAGTTAGACTCTTAGTGTGTAAATTAACCTGAAAATGCTCCACTAGCCTTTTCCGAAGGGGTAGTGTTTTTCAAAGAGGAGATCACAGGAAATAGTATTTTTCTCTTGTATGGTTTCTTCTTCCTTAACATCCAAAAACACTTTGCAAATTTTGACTGCATTTACCTCCTGCATTGTAGGAGGCAAATATTCAAATCACAAGGAAGGAGAAATATGAAGAAGAAATAATTACTCCCCTCCTCTGCAGGAGATCTGTAGGTAAGGTTTAATTCATATAATTACCAAATTATTTATATATATTGTATATTCCCAAGACTGATATTTCTGTAGTGGGATTTATGTAAAAAAAGCTTTTTTTGTTATTCATTTTCTTGCCATAATCAAACATCTTTTTATCGACACTGTGGTGGTAGATGTTCTAGGTACGGTCACAAAGGGGCAAGACAAATTTGCGTGCAACAGATCAATAAACAGATATTGAAAGGCACCACTCTGGTGCATCCTGTCTAGCTTTCCTAATACAGCAGGAACAGGTATGGGTAACTACAAAGAGAACGAAATGCAGAAAGTGACAAAGCTTATATGTTTAAATATGGTTTCCTATTGCTGCTACTGCCATACACAAACATTTGGCCACAGAGACTGCTGGGCTGACCCTGTAAGGCATTTTCTCTGATCTTACACAGGTTTCTTCCTGTTGATATTCCCATCACCAATCCTAAGTAAAAATGTGGCTTAGGTATTACAAAAAGTATTAGAAGAATTTTCTTTCCTTCTCTTTTCATGAATGTACCACATGCACTTGTGACTTAAACTTACCAAATATTCTAATTTGAATTTTTTTTGTAAAGAAACTGTTAAAAATGTTCAAACAAAAAGTTCACTAAAGGCTTACAGGTTCTGTTTTGTTGGGGTTTCTGTTTTTAAACTACTCCAGGTATTTGATTAAATTAAAATCCTAAGCTTTAAACTGAAAACTTTTTCTGTTTTTTAGATTAATGCTTCATCATGGCTCAAAATGATTTTCAGTTCATAAAGATAGCTAGTAAGTCTTTCCTTCCACTCATCTCTTGTGTTGGTCTATGCTCTTTTCACTCTTCACCTCACTTGTACACTGTCCTGTCTTTAAAGCAAATTATATCCATTCATAATTAATTGTATTATTCTAATAGAAGCCAACCTTTAAAAGAAGGGGAGATCTCTTTTGAGACACTTTTAACTTGCTCTTCAAACTTTAAAATCTCTTTTGTCCTTTCCTTGAGTTTCAAAATTGAAGTAACAATTATTGATTTTTAACATACTCTTCTATGATTCAACCCTTATTCATGTGCACATTATTAAGTATTTATTTTTGATCTTTATTTTGTTGATTTACTGTACTCAGCTACCATAGCTATGCATTGCTTAATAATTTAGCAGAAAACACGTATTATATGCCCTTATAACTCGATTGATGAAGTACTGATATTTCTCAGTTTTTCAGTATGACCAAGAATATTCACTGTAATTAAGACCTGCAGTGTCAATTCTGACATAAGAGTAAGACTGTTAATATATCTAGGGGATATTGTAATATTAGTTTCATCATAAGAAGCTTTGTTAGTTCAAAGGTAATAGTTTATTTAATAAATGCCTTAAGTAATAAAAAAGTGAAAAAAGTCAGTTTGCTTTTTGTCAAAAAAACAATAGTATGACATGATTTTGGTTGAACTTTCCAAATATTGTACTGGAACTAAGTTGGGAAAAGTTCATTCTTGAACTTCGCCTGTCAGGGTTGAAAGCTTTTCCACATGTAATAAATACAGCTATACTATTTTCATCTTTGGCTTTAGATATTTGACTTTAACCGTAAGAATAGGGACTTGTCTGGGTGTTTTATGTGACTGTGGGGTTTTGTGCTACAGACAATAAAATTTGTCTTGCTGTCTTCTCTGGTTTGCTCTCTTAAATTCCAGACAATTCTAGTGAAGTTTTTAATACGAAATTAAATTTTACACTCAGCAGCATATGGAATTTAAGCTAATGGGTCCCTTTGTGTTTCCACCCAGTGCAATTATGAGATTCAGGATGTTCTCTATGTAGTTCTCTATGGTGACCAAAGAAGAGATACTGCCTAAGACCTACCGCCCTGGTGCATCTTTGCTACAGTTTTAAAATAAACAACACTTGTTATGAGTTTTCAGAGAATCCTTCTGGAATGGGATCATATCTGACTGATACTTCTGCTGCAATAAATACCATGCAATATAAAAAGTATGGAAATATGATCTTTTTTCAAAGCTTTTAGAGATTTAAGCAATGTTTTCAGTATAATTTTTCTTTGTGATGCCTTTTGATTTCTGTTTCTAGCATGTAAATCCATTAGTGTAGCATCATGGAAATGCTACAGAAGGGAAGTTTCAGAAATTACCTGGAAGATTTTCTTAACAGCTGCTGTTGGCTACACAACTCTGATTCTTCTATATTAGTAGAGGATTATATGTCCTGCTAATAATACATTGCCAAACAGATTTTTTCACATAGATTAGATCACCAGTTGCACACTGTGTTTGTGACAGAGTAAGGCATGAGGAGAGGTGTATTTGGATACATTCCATGTCATATAAGAATTCCAAAGATTTCTGAGGTCAGATTCTGAAATCCTTCTTAAAGTTTCCGAAATCAGATTACTCTTCCCCCTCACTCAAATACATCCTTGAACAGAGGTTTCATGTCCTTAATAATGCTGTATTGTACAACTGGGAGGGCACATTTTGGACCCCCTGAAGTTCCTTAGTAGATATAAAATGTAATTTCAGAACGAATACCCACAAATATCAGGTGCAAAATTAGTACGCAAAAGAAATTTAAAAACTGAAAGAAAAAAAAAATTAAAAAAAATTAAATTTAAAGAATTCAAAAACTGAAAGAAAAAAAAATTTAAAAAAAATTAAAATTTAAAAAATTTAAAAACTGAGAGAAAAACCTGCTCTTGCTATAGCTGTTGTTTGCGGTTTTTTGGAAGTGTGTGTGGTTTGTTTTTTGGGTTTTTTTTCTGTCTGAAGATTGTAAACTTCAATGGTCAACAGCAAGCATACACCCACTGTTAAGGGTGAACTTAAGCCAGTGTGAAGCATTCACACTGACAGGAGGTTGCTGGCAAATTCATGTTGATATCACTGAATTAGGTATCAGAAACCTGCTATGGATTCTCTAATCTACTTGGAAAGTTGAGAAGTAAGCATTTTATCTTCTGATACAGTTGTAAAACGGAAAGAACAGAACCTGTATTGTGTTGGCTTTTAATTTCTGCACATTCTAAACATTAACAAAGTCCTGTACACTTTATGTAATAGGGAAATATTATAGTAAATGAGATTCTTTCTTAGGTGGAAACTTCTGTATCTGTCAAAGAACTTCTGAAAGCTTCTAAATGTTATGATTATAAATGAAAATATTTCACAGGATTTTATTTGCAATATAGAGTAAATATTTTACACACACACATTTCTATGCCTATATATGATGGTGGCTGATCATACACAAACAGTGCAACGTTTTGATTTATGAAGAAATATAGTACAATCCTCTGATAATGAGCTGGAATTTTATTTTATCTCTTGTTTTAGGGACACATACTGTGCTTTCATGTGGAATGCCATGGGTACTACACAGATCAAAATTCTCAGTATCTACTCCTCTAAGAAGGTCATGCATATTTGCTTCAAGACTAAGATTAGATCATGAAATATGTTTATTGGTTAAATCTAGACTCCAGAAGCATTTAGAGAAGTACATCACAAAATTTCCCATGGGTATATTTTGGCAGTGAAAGCCTGCAGTATCAGAAATGTATGTTGAATACTAGTAAAAGTCATGAACTTTTTACTACAATTTTTTTAATTTTCAGTATGATGGAAAATTGTCAGCAGTTACTTTTTTTCTTTTAAGTTTCTTTTACAAAAAAGGTATCTTTCTACAGCAGAAGTCAGTGTAAGACAGTACTTTATAATTTTTCATATTGAATTTGTGAGAAACATTAGACAAAGCCAGGACCAGGACCTCACCATGCTACAGTTTGTTTTCCTTTGTCAATACTTTCTCTGAGCTTTTGGAAACTTCTCAGAAATGAAAAGAGTACAGCTGAAAACTAAAAGACTAAACATGTAAACCTGGTTTCACATGAGCGGTAATTACAGAATTACCTTAGACTGATGGTGAGCATCCCTATGGATGTCCATATGTCCACTCATAGGGACATCCATCCCTATGGATGCTCATCTATGGATCTGAGGACATATTTAGTTTCAGGATCCCTGAATCCCTATCATGAATATCAGTTCATCATTTAATTTTTATAAAATAAGTAATTCCCATGGTAAAAGATTCTCTCAAAGCGTATGAAAAGATGGCTGGTGGAAAATTATTTATTATATCCAGAATTAATGATAGCATATTATAGATACTCATTTATGTATTCTCTTCTTCCTTTTTTTTTTTTTTTTTTTTTTTTTTGCGGTAAGGAACTATTATATTTTTTTGACAGTCACAACAAAAGGACAAATGACAACATCTGAAGTGTTATAATTATTCATGACCTAGGAAGAAAAAAGCCCTCTTTCCCTCTCCATGCTCACAGGCCCTCCAAAGCATGCACCGTTAAATGATCAAACATTCCAGTCATACTTAGGGAACAATTTAATGACTGCTAAAGTCAATGGGAATCTTGCCACTACTCTTTGCAGTAGCTTGCTAGATCATAGAGTATTTAGGAAAGGGATTGTCTCTTTATTAGGCACCAACCATGCAAAGCAAATATGATCTTGATTACATAATTGTAAAGATACAATTATAATAGAAAATTGAAGTGGGTTTTCAATCCAATGTATCAATGTGGACTATGTGAGGGGAAAAAAACTGTAATCCTTTAAAATATTTCTCTTTCTTCTTCCTCTTTTCAGTGATAGGTGAAATCCCAGCCACTTTTGCACTAACTTGCCTTTGGTATTGGCTTTAATAATGCCAAGATTTCTTTCAAAATATGAGTTCAACAAATAAGCCTACATGATTTTATTTAAGATAATTTGATACTATGACATTCTTCATTCTTTGCTACTTGATTCCCATTTGCTATTTTCTAACAAATATTTGACTAAGCCACAACAAAATAAATACTGAAAGGTAGATTAAATTAGATAAAGTATTTTACAATATTTCAGACTTGCAAGCAAACCATACAATTCCTATAGGTTAGAGCTTGTTTATCAGCTAGCGCTAAATATTTACTGTAAGTTATATTATCAGCTTTCTTTTTCCATACTCAGAAGTATAACCTATCAAGGGAACATGCCTTTTGCCTTGAAGTCTAAGTATTTTTAGGTCAATTGATTCACATCTAGTGCTTACTGTGTGTTATTAGGTTAGTCAGCTACTGACAAATGTAACAGAGATTCCAAATAAGATTATTTTTATATCACTGTTTACAAATCTTAGTTCTCAGCTGGGATTAGGGAGATTAGAAAGCACAAACCATTAAAAAAAATCATGAAGATGTGTTAGCTTGTGGCAAACCAACAAATCTGTTATCAACTTTGGTTATCTTGTCTGTGTTTAGAACAGAAAAGTTGCCTATGGCTGAAATTACTCAGAAGAGACAAACAGTAGACACACATGGCACATCCCTACCATGCACAACGTTCAACATATAAATTTGATTTTGGGTGCTAGCTGCATCCTGCTGGCCTCTAGCACAGCCTTAGGGCTTATGTCATCTGCACTGACAGACAGAAATGCCCAAGGAGCTGCTCTGCCAGAAAGAATCACTCAGTATTCACTGTTTAAACCCCTTCCACCTTTGACATACCATTATGATATGAAGTCTGGAGTTAGCAAAAAGTCAATGTTTGCATGCATCAAGATGCTTCTGCCTGAAGATATCATGCAATTCTTCTACATTGCCAGACTGACTCAAGTTGTATTTGTGAGGGGCAAAGCCTGGTTTCTGAATTATTTAAAGCATGTCTGAAGTAACAATAAAATGCTCCCCCAGCTAATTGAGCCTAGTCCAGAGGGATCCATAAATGTGATTTTTTGCCTTATTCATTTGAAGCCCAATGCATAAAGGTAAACTGTCATTAACTTTTCTTATAACAAAAGTTGCCACTTAACAATAGTGAATGCTAGTCTCAGTTAACAAAAAAAATGGTCAATTCTGAGCATCAGATGTGCTACCCATGCTGTTGACCTTGTTATAATATGACAGCACCTCACAGAGTGGTGGGATAGACAGCTGTATGTAATAACCTCCCGAATAATCACACTTAGAAACCACCTTCTGAATGGAGCTAAACAGCTGCTTGTATTATTCAAATGTATTGCCTACTACTTTAAAACTTGTTTCCTCCAAACCAAACTTGCAAGCAAACACATGTGCTTTTCAATTTTCTGTGACCTTAGCAAGTCACACCTCACTTCATGTAACCTCAAGGTTTCAATTTGATTAGGTTTGGTTATTTATTTATTTATTACTCCTGTAAACACCCAAACCCCCAGCTACACTAACTTCATTCTGTAGGTTAATTAGGAGTAACAATGTGGTTCACTAAAGCACTTAAGCCATGGCTTTCTTTGGAGTCCTCTCAAATTATTTCATGATAATACCCATTGCTAACATAGAGTGCCATTACAGTACTACCATATTCACTATGATCTCCCAAACTGAAAGCCTAAGTATGTTTAGGTCAATTGATTCACATCTATTGCTTACTGTGGAGACACAGCAGCAAAAGTGTCAATGCTAGCTAATATTTCACATTTCAAGGAATCCAAGTTTAAGAAATTATTCATGTAATCATCATATTTAGAATGGCCATCCAAAAAAAAGCAGGAGAGAGGCTTTTTTTAAAGTATTGAACCAACAATTATTCAAAATGTGTAAGAAAACTACATGCACACTGTTAATATTTGCCAGAATACAGCATTTCTTTCCCAGCTTGCAAGCTTAACTGACCTAGTTGAAGTAAAGAGGCAAACCGCAATTTTTTCCACCTTTGGTCTTAACAGGTGCACTTTTAGAGGTAGGTTATAAAATGTTCTGTGAGTCATGTCAAACTGTGATAGCAATACATAACCTTCACCTCACTCTCTTGAGTCCAGTGAGTGATCAAGGGATGCTGAGAGACAATAACTGCATTTGATCATAGCAGATGTTTTTCACTCACCCTGCTGACTGCATGGAATGGCTGGCAACCATATGAGGAAATAATAAGTGTTAAAAGGGGCAATGATATGTTGGGACAAAGGAAGAGAGACATAAATCACTTTTTTGTTAAAAAAAAAATTGTTATTGCTGTGGTAGTTGCTTACCATTTTTCAGAAGTGTCTAACTGTAATCTTATGCAACTCCTTCCTGCTGCACCCACCTGCTGCCTCCAATATTAAATATATGTAATAAGGGCATCAGGGTAGACTGTCTTTTTTATGGAATTGCACTAAGCCTCATGGGATGAAGCTGCAATAAATATAACTTTTAACATAAATAAGTTATCAACTACTATTACAATTTTATTAATAGTATGATGACAGCAAGGACACATATTGACCAGCTGTGACTGTTATGAGGTATGGCATTTTTGTGCAGGTCACCTTTTTTAACAGAATAATACTGTTATCTTATATAAACTTATATATATAAACTTATATATCTTATATAAACTTATATATCTTATATAAAGATGTATATAAAAATGTATCTTTTTTCACAATCCTCTAGAGCACACGGTCTGTGTTGCCGTCTGACAAAGAATTAGGAGATTATTTTAGACTGTCTGGTCTTAGATGTATCCTTTTCTCTCCCTTTCACAGGCTGTCACGTGTAGAATTATCATAGACTCACAGAAAGGTTTGAGTTGGAAGGTACCTGAAAGATCATCCCATTCCAACCCCCCTGCCATTAGCAGGGACACCTCCCACTAAGATCAGATTGCTCAAAGTTCCATCCAACCTGGCCTGGAACGTTTCCAGGAATGGGGCAGTCACAGCTTCTCTGGGCAACCTGTGACAGTGCCTCACCACCCCCACAGTAAAGAACTTCTTAAAAAAGAAGTGTTTAAAGCCATTCCCCATTGTCCTATCACTACATGCCCTTGTAAGAAGTCCCTCTCCAGATTTCTTGTAGGCCCCCTTTAGATACTGGAAACAGCTCTAAGTTCTTCCCTGAACCTTCTCTTCTCCAGGCTGAGCAACCCCAGCTCTCTCAGCCTATCTTCACAGGAGAGGTGCTCCAGCCCTCTGATCATCTTTGTGGCTCTCCTCTGGACCTGGTCCAACAGGTCCTCGTCCTTCTTATGTTGGAGCTTCCCAGCTGAGTGCAGTACTGCAGATGCAATCACACCAGGGTGGAGTACAGGGGGAGAATCATCTCTCTCAACCTGCTGGTCATGCTTCTTTTGAGGCAGCCCAGCATATGATTGGCTTTCTGGGCTGTGAACACACATTGCCATGTCATGTTGAGCTTCTTGTCAACCAACATCTCTGAATCATTCTATCTGCTCCTATCTTGTCTTCTGCACCTGGGTCTTATCTGCTCAGTCTTCCTAGTCAGACAGCCAGTAACAGACTCCCACTATAATGTCACCTACCCCTGCCGTCCCTTTAAGCCTGGCCCATAAGCTCTCAATTGTCTCCTCATCCATCCTATGTAGCTCCATGCGCTCCAGCTGATCATTGGCAAAGAGGGTGACATCGCCACCTCATCTCCCCTGCCTATCCTTCCTGAAGGGCCTGTATCTCTCCATTCAACACTACAGTCAGAGAAGCTATCCCACCATGTCTCTTTGGTGCCAGTAAGATCATAGCCCTGCAGGCTTTGCGCTTCTGTAACTCTTCTTGTTTATTCCCCATGCTATGTGAGTTTGCCTAGAGGCGTTTAATCTGGGTCCCCAATGAGGCTGATTTACTGGATGGAGCGGCAGAAATTCCTTTGTGCTGTTTGCTATAGAAGACAAATTAAGCAAGCTTGACTTTTCGTTACTTGGCATGAATTTAACACAGCTTTAAGTCAAAACAAGCAGCAGAGCCATAGAATGAATGCAACACATGGTTAAATAAGTGTTCTTAGTTATCTTTATTGCATATATCCATATTAATTTTAAACATGTGTACTGTGATAGTGTCCAAAGCCCCTTATCAAAGTTAGGACCTGAGTGGGGATAGATAAGAAAATACCTCTCCCAGAGAGCTTATATTGTAAATGTCACACAAGAAGATGAAGGCTGGGAGGGATATGACCTATAAATAAATGAACATGATGATGACTGACACAGTTTTATTTATTAAATATGTTTGTTGTTGCTGATTTTCCCTAGATAACCCATCCTGAGGAATTATCTTTCAAACTTGCTGAAAATAATTAGCAGAAAATATACATGGCAGATGAGTCTCTGAAAGCTTTTGATAGATCCTCTCTAGGTCAGTGGATTATTTTGCCAATGAGGACTCTGATATTACTAATGGAAATCCACCTGAGCCCTACTGATGATAATACTACCAGCAGACACAATGATAAATTATAATGGACGCAGCAGTAGCAGCAGTCACTCCAGCAACATCCTTAAAGTGAATTTCCTTTAATGGCTGGGAAGACAAATGGCTCACATTCTATCATTGGATTCCTCCTCTTTCAGAAAATTGCCAATAAACTTCCTGTTCTTAGCTGAAGATCTGGCAGGGACTTGAACATAACAGATTTAACCCATTCAGTAGCTTTCATCTGTTCATTTATGTCAGTTATTTGTTCAAACCGCTCTTCTTAAGCCAACTGATCTTATGTCTTTTCATACCTGAAACTAAGATAATTTGTTTTTTAAATGGTTCACAAACTGAAGTGGTGTTTCTGAGGAGATCAAGCTTTTCTAAAGTTGTTATTCAGAAGCGGTTGCCTGTAAATACTTAAATTCATGAGATACTTCCCATTTAGATTCTGGAGTTTCTTTCTGGTCTTCCCAGACCCTCTCAGCATGAACAGCTTGTACCTAACTCTTCCTAAACACAGTCAGAACCCCAGAGCATTAATTGTGGGCACACAAACGTCACCAGATTTCTGGGGCTTAATGAGCTACCTCACACTGGTGCTTGTGTGCTGTGTTAGCACTCTGATTTTCTTTCACTTAGCAAACATTTGCAACAGCCACAGTTTAAGACATTATTCCCCTATCCCAATTGTTTGCTCCTGTTCTGCTGCTGAAGACTAACCTTGCAGCCAGCATGGCAGAACAAATATTCCTTTTCTCTTAAAGGATAGTTTAAACTGCTATTCATTGCTTATTTAATATAGTCTGCTGTCTTATTCTAAGTGGTTAACACATGCAAACTTTTCTTATGCTGATTTAATTTCAGAGAATGATGATCTCTGGCAGAGGGTGGCATTAAAGCTGGATCTAGTTTCCCTAGTGCTTGTCTATAAATGCTTTTAGCTCCTTTATTACAAAGTAAAACACATTACTCGTAATCTGTGAAGGAAATTGCCCCACATTTGGGATAGGCTAACAACATGTTGATGAATAGATGAGTCAGTTGACAGGCAGAACTTGACAGTGTTTGTACAGTTTGAGGGTCTGGTAAGCGGCTTGATACCTGAGGCATTTCAAGTAACATTTATACAAATATTCTTATGAAAGTCACTGTCAGAGACATTAGTGTTTCCAGAATCGCCTGGTCACTGTATAATGCCTCTTTTTGCTCAAGCATTCAGTGAGGTTAGTTAGAGACTTGGATTCAATGCCTTCACCAGTCCGTGGAGTTTCAAAAATGTATTCTCAAAAAACTGCAGTACAGTAGGGGTAGTTTAGGTAGAAAGCACTCTCCACATTCCAGCTGAAACTGTACTTTGAGTAGCAAAAGAAACTGGAATATCTTGGCCAGGAAAAGCATGAATGATACAATCCAGTGAGAAGGGCATTCGGAAATAGGTATCACTATACTGAGACTGACTTTTATGTAATTATTTTGTGAAAAGGAAAATAATTCCAACACTTCTGATCTTCTAATTGCCTCTTTTTGTAGTCCAAAAGCAAGAGATTTTCTAACAACTTCTAAGAACTATTTTTTTCAGAAAATTTACTTGTCATTTGAAGCTTGCAGCTATAGCATTCTTTTGAAGTCCACAGGCCTGGGAGCAACGTCTTACAGACCACCAGTTGTCAAAGCAGTTACCTGCAGAGCTATTATGTTTGGTTTCAAACATCCAGGTCCTTAACACTGTGGCTGTGGATGAAACCTAAATTGCTGAAGAGAGCTGACTTGTGAATGATTGTCACATTCAGAGGTGACGTTAGCATTAGGTATTTAGGGACTGTACTTCATTTCTCTTTGCTTTCATTTAATGATATTTCTGCTCTCCTTCCTGTGCTATTCAAGTACAGTTAAAGATGCACAAACATACTGGTAAATTGTTTTCTGTTTCTTATATGGTGTTAGGCACATGCTTTCCTGTAATCCTTAAATTATGCTATAAATAATTCTTTCTAATATTAATAACTTATCAGTCAGCATTGCACTTTAAAACTTAAAAGGTTATACAGAGCTTGTAAGGTCTGACTTCAAGGCACTCCGTGTCTGTTTTAATCTAAGAGAGAATGGAATCAGGGGTGGATAACTAGCCTCTGGTCAGCTCAATCTTTTAGATCAATGAAAGTTATAAACCACATTTGTCAAGATCAAATCAAGATTTCTATGGATATGTAGGGCAAATTGCACTTTCAGCATTTATGTGAATGGCACATGGAAATCCCCCCCAAAGTATTAATCTGAATAAAATTCTAATCACATAAACTCTCAAAAAAACCAAACCAAACCAAACCAAACCACAACAACAAAAAAAAAAAAAAACCAAAACAATAAAAAACCCAAACAACTGATTTTAAAACACAGAGAATAATTCAGTTTATTAGTTAAGAAGACATGGTTTTGTCTGTTTGCCTGCAGTAGGAGCATTTTTAATGCTATTAATCATATTAACTACCACAGCACTAAAGGAGCCTAATTGCACTGTACCTATATAGTGTCTAATACAGAAGATATAAGGGTCCATCCTCCAAAGATGCAGACCTGAAAGGCAATAGGGATAAGGGCTGTGAGTCTGCATAAGGATTGTCTTGACTCACTATCATTATAAATATCACCTCAGGCCTTGCACTGTGTTGATTAGATGCTGTGGTTTCTGGGCAAACTGCATAGGTAGAGCACATTTTCAGCTGTCCAGAATAAAATGCACAGAAACATGCTGTGTAGCCTTTCCACATATTTCCAAACATGCAAACTGAAAATAGCCATAAGTTAATTATTGATCTCATAATTAACTTATTTGTGTCTGAGTGATATTTTGAAGATTAAACATACTACATTACAGGAAAGCTGCTGTTGTGGTGCTGCCAGATATTGATCAGGAGTTTGTCTCCCTAATTAGGTCTAGTTTCAGATAAAAAGAAGAGCCTTGTTTTGAATAATCATGAATACAAAGAGAGAGCATTTAAGAAATTTCCGGTTCAGACAAGCACATTGATAACTGAGGGAAGGTCTTCACAGAGCAAGTATTAGCTTTTTTTCAGTATTATTCTCTTTTTCTTGTGGAAAAAATCCAGCAAAGGCTAAGCATGTAGGATCTCAATGAAAATATTAAACAATTGCAGGAGGAGTTTGCAAATGCTGTCTATAGTGAAAAATATCAGTGACAACCAGTTTTCCATAAACGTTAGGAAACATCCATGCATTGTAAATTGATTTCTTTATAGAGTGATATCTATATTAAAACTGAGAATGCATTTTTGTAAATCAGAGGAAAAAATGTTGAAATCATCATTAGAAACTAGGAACATGAGTTCCCAGAACACATGGAGGCCAAGATCACATGTGATACTTGTAAAAATAAAAATGAGAGTTTGAGTAAAGTACTGTATTAATAGGACCTCAGCGACAATTCCATATCCTACTCCAGAGTTTACACTTTTAAAAGGATAATGATAAATGGTAAGGTTGAAAAAAGCCTTGCAAGGATGAATCATAGTCTCGAAAGCTTTGTTGTAAGAGACTAATGAAACAGAATCTAATTACCTTAACAATAAGAAGGTTAGAAGGCTGACTAATAATGATCTGTAAAATATGTAAGTTCTAAAAAAGAAGTTAATACTAAATGGCTCTTAAATTCAATAGACAAATCCAAAGTGAAGCGCAATTCTGCAGGAATGCAAGTCAGGAATGTGAGTTTGAAACTGAGAGTAATTAAGCACTGGCAAAATTTACTGAGATGTTGCAGTATTGAAAACTTTAACCTTTTTTTTTTATTATTATTTTTAAGAAAAAACTTACATACTTTAGTGCAACAGCAAATAGATGGCTTTATGGAAAAAAAAACAGAACAACAAAGACCCAATGAAAAAACGAAAACCAAAAAACCAAACCAAAACCAAACAAACCAACCTGAGGAAAAAAAAAAAAAAAAACAAACTGATGAAGCACTTAGCTGAAATTATATGAAAGATCTCTGTAGATAATTATAATGGTGTCTTCTAGCTTTGACTTTACAGAAGGATGTTCAGAACCCAGCAACAGTTTCCATTCTTCCAGGACTGAAACATTGGCTCTGTTAAAGCCAATATCTGTAACCCCTTCATGAAATTTAGGGTTGCATCTCAGGAGAGGTATAACTACAAATTCCTGTATTTTTTCTCCCTAAAAAAAGGACCTAAATATATGAAGTGAACTTTCTGTGCTATTACCTACATCTACAGTATTTTAGGGTTGGACCTTTCTCAGGAGAAAACAACGCTTAAAGTTTTAGTAAAAAATGCTAAGGAAAAGACAATTGGAATGCAATTCCTTTCCCTTCTGTTATACTTTCTTGCTACAGAAATGAAATTGTGGAAATTTTACTGTGATCGAACATGGGAGATTAAAGCATGCCTCAGCTTGACTGACACACAAAAAGAGGTTGCATGGGATGGAACCCAGGAGAGTTTGGCCTGTCTTCAGTCAGACTGTCTTGTATTGTGATTTCTTTAGATTTCACTATTTACAAGTCGAGTTGAGTTGGGTTAATACTATAACACAATGCCTCCTTGTAAGAAGATACGGTGTTACTTAGCAAGTGGCATTCTTCTCTCTGAATGATTGCTCCTGGGTTCCTGCTTGCTGCTACAAAGATGTAGAGGATTGCTGCAGATAATCTCCCAAATAAGCCACAGCTTCCAGTTGTACATTTAGCTTTTTGAAAGTTGTAAGAGGAGAAAAGTACATTCCACTGTTCTGAGCAAACACCATTCGCTAAAATCCCTGGATCGTGCACTTGTGTAGAGTCTATGGAAAGTTTAGCTTTATTGCTGTGTTTGAGAATATTTGGTTCACAGTTGCAACCATTAGTTGCAAATATCAGATATGATCCTTTTGTAACCTGCAATAAATTGCCTTCAGATATTACAACACAGGTGGGAGATCATTACTCAGATTAACCAGTGCATACTTTAATATCCTCCCAATTTATCTTGTAAAATGCATGACATACTCATCAAAATAAAAACTGTCCTGCAAAATTTGGGACAGATGGCAGTGCAAGATGACATCTTTTCTAAATGTGTCAAAATGTTCACTCAGTCAAGCAATATAATTGGGTGCACATTCTGCGTGTGTTATTAAAATGACAAAAGCAGTAGAATTCACTTGCATGAACACCTGCTGTTAAGAGTCACTTAAAATAAGGCAAAACATATAATTAAGTAATATAAAAATCATTATTTCATTGACTAATAACTTAACAGTTTAACGTAGCTATTGCATTGCTTCAAATGTTTTGTCAGTGAATTGCACCTGTACTTAGACTTACAACGTTCAAAACCAAAACATGACTTCCTAAATGATACTGAATGGATACCATGTAGCAAAACACTATATAAGACCAGACACACAACAGGCCTACTGTTGTCGGATAGATGGTATCTTTAGATCAGATAGTATATATTCCTTTACCACGTGAAACAGGAGAGCATAGAAGTGATTGACAAGCCAAATATCAGAGCCAAAACTCAGATTTGAGAAAACAAAGCACTATCTGCACTCTTCTGAGAATCTGACGTTGTGGCAGAATCAAAGCACCTAGAAAAGAATAGCTGCTGATTTATTTTTTTCTTTCCTTCAGCATGTGAAAATGTCAGAGACTCAGCTTATGAAGTCTAATAGAAGTCTTGTGGCAGGAAGTCTTCCCAAGGCATGAATATGATTTTTGCTTCAAATTATGGAAAGATCTTCAAGACTTCTTCATTTTGATCTGTTTTCTTCTCAGAGAAATCAGCCAGTCCTCACCTGATCTCAGAGCAGGGTCTCACGCTCTGGGTAATGTTAAGTGCTGTTATTAAACCCATCAAAGGAACATGCTGTGGAGTGAAACAGGCGTATCTGTTGGAGGCCTGAGCACGTATTTGCTACACCACACTCAGTCTGAAATTATACACAGGAAGTGAACTGGAGACCCTGTGTTGTAGTACTTAGCAGTAACCACAGGCCCTCCTCTTCAGCCCTTATACTTGACCTTCACAACAGTGGTTAGCTAACTAAAATAGGGACATTAAATAACTGGTCTCGGGGGGGGGGAGGGGGGAGGGGAGGAAAGGAGGAATCAACAAAAAAAAAATTAACCAAAACAAAATCAACCAAAACCACCATCACCACCCAAAATCTAACACACAAAAACCCCAGCCACAACTGAAATAAAACTCTGTTCAAAACGATTGGGCCCTGGGCAAATGTCTACTTTGCTATTTTTGTATGGGAGGAAAGGCAACAGGAACAAAATGCTTCAGTGGTTGGTATGCAATTATACTGTTCGCTGAGTGTAAATGCATCTTGGGGAACATGGTAACAGCAGCCTGCCTGGTTTTGAAGAGACTGCAGCTTTCAAGGGTTAACAGAGACCGCACTTGCTGAATGCGATCCCGGAGAAAGGACAGCGACAGCCTGAACTGCGTGATTCCGCCCCGGCATCCACACCCGCACACCGGCACACTCACCCCGCGGTGTGCACAGGCCCCCCTCCCCCGGTGGCCGGTGCCGGCGGCCGATCCCGGCTCCGCGAGGCTGAGGCGCTCCCGGCCCGGGGCTGAGGATGGAGACGGGGTTTCTGTAGCGATGGGGCCGGCGGCGGGGAGCCATTGGCTGCCGGCTTCGCAAATTTCATTCAGTTTGGTCCAATCGCAGGAGGAGAGCGCCTGGTACAGCCTGGACCTCTCCCCCCACCCGCTCTTCCCCCCTCTCCCTCTCCCCCCTCTCCCTCCCAGCTCGCCTCGCCTTGCAGCTCAGTCTCTACCCGGCTGGGTCTCTCTGCATAGGCAATCACGGCTCCGGCTCGCAGACCTGACTGTCCCTCTCGCACTGATTGCAATGAATTTTCTGCCCGAATGTAGGTCGCTTACAACCGAGAACACGAGTTTCCTCCGATTCCAGTGCTGCTGTCTTTCTTGTCGTTATTTTTAATTTTTCGTTCGCCCCCCCCCCCCCCCCCCCGTCGTCGTCGTCGTCGTCGTTGCATTCCTGTGGAGAAGGGAATCGCGCTGGATTCCAAAAAGGAGAGCAGGAACCGTGTGTGAATAATCTCGGCTGCATGATAGCCCGAGAGGATTTCCTGAAAGAATATGTCTGTGTGAAAAAGACCCCTTTGCTTCTGCAGCTATTCCGGTGTTAAGGTAGGAGTGCTGGATTTGCCGTTCGAGTGCTCATTTTCATTTTTCTCTGTTGCTTCCCCCCATCTTTCTGGTTTTTTTTTCTTTTTTTTTTTTTTCCCCTGGGGAGGGTGTGGGAGAGGGAGAGGTGTTGCAGTTGATACTCTTGCAAAGGGCGAGCAGTTTGCTGCAGTCATTTGTGCTTTTACTTTTCCCGTCGTGATAAAGCGATACTTTCTTTCTGCCATCTCCACCATCATCTGCGATCTGGTTGTCACATATGCATATTTATGCAATGTTTTTTTTTCTTTTCTTTCTTTTCTTTTTTTTTTTTTTTTTTTTTTTTTTAATCTGCTCCGGTCCCGTCCCCTACATTCTCCCCTTGCACCATAATTTGTTTGTATGCATTTTGCTGCAATCAGCTATTTGGAAAGGCTCTGGGGTTCTGTGTGAGATGTTTACAAAGTAGCTCTGCCTTACAGCCAAATAAACAGAAGAGTGTGGTGGAGAGGAGGGAAAAAATATCTGCAGTACAGGCAGCAAGGGAAAAACCGAAGCTACAGTTTCCTGCCAGCGCGGAGAGGGCAGGAGCAGTACCTCATGCCCTGTGTGCGCCTCTGGTTATCGGGGAAACACAAAACCAACACATAGGGTTCTGGTTAACCACTTCCCTGGGCACTACCGCGGCCACAGAGAGGCAGAAGGGGGACGGCAGTGAGAGGAGAATGAGGGAGGCTGCTGCTCAGAGGAAACCTGTCTCTTTTTCGGCTAAGCGGATCACCCGCTTTGACTAAAGCTAAACCGCGGTGGGTTTGGGCTTTGCCTTCTTCCTCACCCCCTCCTTCCCCCCCCCCCTTATTTCCTTATTTTATTTTTCTTTCCTTCTGCCCCCTCCCCTCCGCCCCCCTTTATCCCACTGCGGGCTGAGGTAAAATGCCCGCTCCTAAGGTGGGCATGGGTATCTGCACGCAGTGGAGCGGGGAACCGGCGCTGGGCAGAGCCAGCGTGCGCGGAGCCCTGTCGAAGGGGAGATGAATGGAGAAGGGGGGGTAACAAGAAAAGGACAAAAAGACAGGCACCTCCCATTGCTCCCCCCGAAGACAGGCACTCCTCCCCCCCCCCAACCCTAGCTCGACAGTAAATCGCCCCTCCGCACAGCCGGGGGGCTGGCGGCGTGAGGAGCGGCCACGGTTTGCCCCTTCCCCAGGGGAGAGGCCCCGCAGCCCCCACCGATTGACCGGCACCGGCTTATCACACTAGTGGTGCTGGAACAGGGAGGGGGGAAGCAGCGGGGGCGCCGGCAGCCACCGTTCAGCCCCAACACCCCACACACGTTTCCGCGGGCGCGCCCGGCCGGGGCGGGCGGGGTGCGCCCCCGCGCAGTGGCTGCGGCGTGGAGGGGTCGCGGGGAACAAGCAGGTGCCGGTGCCCCGCGCGGGGCTGAGGGCAGGTGGCCGCGCGGCCGGGACACTTGGCCTGGCTGGGCGCGCGGCTTTTAGGGCAGGGGAGGTGCGGTGAAAGAAGGGAAGTTTGCGGGGGTACGCGGTGAAGACAGCAGCGGGGCGCGGCCGCTAGGTGACGCTGCGGACCCTTCCAGCTCCGCCGCCGCCTCCCGCACCGCAGGGGCTGTCCCGCGCCCGCTGCTATGTTCCGACGTTGTTGCGGTGGGTCGGCCCTGTTGGGGATGGGGGTTCGGTGCTGTATCCGCGTTGGGCTGGGAGTGTGCGCGGGGAGGGGGGAAAACGTCGTGAGGGGAGGTGAGGGCGCAGAGCTTCCCCTGTCCGAGGTCCGGCCGGGCTGCAGCAGCGAGCAGGGACGGGTGACTGCGGCGTGAACTGGTGGTGGTGCGGGGTGCCTGTGGTCAGCGTTTGCGTTTAGAGGCAAAATGTGTGGAGGTACTTTCTGCTAGTTACTGTCGTAAGGGTGGCAGAAAAGCGTGTGCAAGTGTAGATGTTTTGTATTTAAAAAACAACCACCATTTGGAAAAAAAAAAAGGGGGGGGGGTGGGGGAGAAAAAGAGGAAAACAAAAGTAAAAATGGACAAAAGGAAAGTAAAACGAAAAAGTAAAAGGAAAAGAAAAGAGAGCTCTTTAGCATGCTTGATCAGTGTTGAAAGCAAATGCGTTTAAAATTCTCGACTGGCTTTTTGTTTTTAAATGGTTGATAATGTTAAGGGCATACATGCCCATGTTTAGAAGTAGGTGATCAGAAAGTAAAGGTTAACTAGACGAATTTACAAGCAGTTGTGCCAGAATGGAAATCTCTGATATTTTTCTCTTCCCAAGCCATAAATATAACTGCTAATTTAGAGATCTCATTAAGTGGAAGGGCAGTAGTCTGCATCCCATGGGACACAAATTAAGTTTAATAATTACCAAATGGATAAATCCTGTTAACGTTAAAGAAATAAGCAGATTTTTCCTGTCACCCTAAGAAAAGAAGTAATCATTTCCACTGATT
The DNA here is from genome assembly GCA_017639245.1 of Myiopsitta monachus. Classification (NCBI taxonomy): domain Eukaryota; kingdom Metazoa; phylum Chordata; class Aves; order Psittaciformes; family Psittacidae; genus Myiopsitta; species Myiopsitta monachus. Next base: position 33,215,215 of record CM029927.1, read on the forward strand.
GCAATTCCTAGATAAGAACACAACTCTGCTTTGTGAAACTGAGCAGATTTTGTATATCAAATGAACCCTGCGTTTTATTTTTATTTTGCTTGCAACATGCACATTTGATATTCTAACTATTAATATTACCTATGTGGGCTTCTATGTAGGGTACCACCCATACAGATGTGTGTTAAGGCAGGACATTTGAAATACTTTTGCCTATACTACTGAGTAGAGGGTTGCATGGATTGTCTTATGAGTCATATTCCAGCGAAAGATTAAAGACTGAGAACATGAAAACATGGCGTGCAGTTTCTGGTAACTCAAACCAACAAGACCTATGATGGCATGAAATTTTCTCTGAATAATATAAAATGAAATGTAATTTTGTCCTACTCATTTTTATAATCTTGCAAGTATTACCCCCTTGTGTGTAAATACACCTGTTATTGCTCTCTTCTTTAGTCGTATGGCTGTATGTCATATAGGTGCAATTACTGTTGGTGTGCTGTATGCTTCTACAACCTATTAAGTTATACCAGATACTAAAACTGAAATTCAGCTTGGCATCCAAAATTTCTTGGTCCTCAGGAGGATTCTAATTCAAAGCTGATTAAAAATATTTTTTTTTATTTTTTTTTCTTCATTTGGTTTAATGGCCCTTAGGTTTGGTCTCTACTGGAGAGCATTTGTGTAGACAAGAAAATGCATGTTTTCTTCCTCCTGCCTTTCTGGAGGGAGTGAATACTTGCCTAGTATTTTTTTTTTAAATGTAGTGCTGTATCACAGACATGTATATCGTAAATTCAGAAATTTCTAATGTTTGTTCTTGATCATCAAAATGCAGTGGTGAGTGGTGAAATGTCATTTCTCTTAAAGGTATCACAATGCAAGCAAACAAAACCACACCTGATAGTGTAAATGAAACAGGCCAACTGGGTCAAAATAAGACAAGTGGCAAAACCAGTAGGTTTACTGGAGATGCTGTGTTAGCCTATCTATTTTATATTCTTTCAAATACTTTATCTTTTTAGCTGATCCTGTGTTCTTGGGCAGATCATTCACCTGACAATTTCTACGTTTGATAAAATGTCAATCTTAATAGACATCGTTCAGCTGAAGACCTGTCATACAGAGATGAAGACGAGGCAGAAAAAAGACCAGCTTAACTGAAGCTTTGTGTAAAAGATACCATATAGATACAAGGACTTGTTTTTTTTTTTTTTGTTTGTTTGTTTGTTTTTGTTTGTTTGTTCTTTTTTGGTTGGTTGGTGGGTTGGTTTTTTTTTAATGAAAGAGTGATTCAAGGAACATTTAGTGACTGCTGCATAGAGGTTTGCACATTTGTTTTTGACAGGTTCTCAATGCAGCCTCCTCTTGGCCTTTCAAACACGCACACTGCTATTTGATGGCTGAATCACATAGTGTAAAGAACAGCTCCACCTGGGTAGGACAGGAATAAGCATCATGCTATAACCAGCATATCATTTAGTCATTCCGTCACTTGAAGACTTGTCATTGATATTCAGGATCTTTTCTGCATGCATAAGGTTGGTTAGTTATATGCACTGAATCGTAATGCTGTGAGTCTTTAAAAAAAACCCAAAGCCTAATAAAAAAAAAGAACTTAAACATAAGGTGCACAAATCAATATAAGTATTTCATTTCTAGCTACAGCTATCCTCTATCATAGTTCAACTCAGGTATTTTAAAGCAATGTTTGTAAAGCATTTCTACTGTGGATGATTTCGATCCTCACACCTGACAAGTTTATATACTCTGTCAACTTTTAATAGTGCTATACTTCTCATTGTATTTGTTTTAGTAGTTCCCATACTGGATTGGAAGATGAAAAAAAAAAAAAAAACAAAAAAACCAAAAAACCAAAAAGAAACCAAAACCCCACACCAGTTAGAACTTCCCAAACAACAAAGAAAAACCACCCAACTTGCTGTTTAGTGGAGGGAAAAAAACAAGGTGTTTTTTTTTTGTTGGTTTTTTTTTTTGGTTTTTTTTTTGTTTTTCAAGTACTCTTAGAAAATTATTTGCAATGACATAGGGCACAATGCTAATTGACTTTAAACAACTTGAAATGGATATAAAGGTAGAGAAGATAAAATTGAAAAAATGATTAATATCTTCAAGTACTTGATTTAAATTTAAAGGTCAGAGATGATTCTGGAAGATGTTACAGGCCCACTGTCCCCTCATTAACCCATGTAAAGTAATGGGGATGACTTCTGATATAAAATGTATGTGAAGCAGGTTACTTTATGTCTTGCATGCATACATTGCATGAGGACCTGAATAGAAGCAGCCCATGTAGAACACTGACTTTTCATGTGAGATCTGCAGTGGGTCTTTAGCAGTGGCATGGGTAATTCAAACCAAATTCATGATCTCTAGCTAGGAATGCTCAGATTTGTACTCTAATAATCTAAAAATAATTTGTAGTCACAATGCACGATTCTTCCTTTTGTCTGTCTTCTGTGCTGAGCCCACACACCCCTCAGTGTCATAGGACGTATTTCATTAAGTGTATGCCTCTGACTAGCTTTTGTAGAGGGTTAGGATTTTCCATGCTTGTCTGTCTTTTGTTATTTATGTGCTCACTGAAATTTGCAACTTGATGGGGAGGCTGAGCCCTTCAAGAGAGAGAAGCCTTGAAAATGAATGGCACTCTTCATAATTATGCAGTGGCTGTTATGATTTCATATATAGAATGAATTAGCTCATTTTTATATATTTGTATATAAATTTAATTTGAATAAATAAAAATATTGAGATTCGGTTATACAAATCGAAACTAAGCCAGTTCAATATTTCACCACAGTAGATGACAGATAAAGTATTAGTGCATGATTTGATGGTAGCAGGCTTCCATATAGCAGTATCTTTTGGATTTCCATCTGTTGAATGCAGTAGACAAAAATATATAGCCTACTATTTCTTTGCAAATGAGTCCAGAGGTAAGACCTTTCCTTTGTCCTCCAGGTGGTGGTAGTCACTGTCATCTAGGAGAGGTCTAGTACAGCTAGAAGCGGAAGAGGGTAATAAGTAAGACTTCTGTCCCTAAGTGTTGCTTGAAGTGATATAATGGCTTGATTATTTTGGAAATACCTGGTGCTGCAGTGTCTGGGTCAGTAGTCACAGGCCCAGTACAGACCTGGAAGGAAGAGATTTTCAGACTCTTGGGACGGTGCTCTGTCGTGCTGCTGTCAAGTTAGTGGTCTTTCCAAGTAAGGCTGACCAGCCATATTGATCAGTGCCATTATGTGGTGACCTTGACAGACATCACTGGGTTGGAGGTCAAGTTTCTTTATGTTTTAAAGTCAGTTTGGACCCTAAGTGAAAAAAAAAAAAAAAAAAAAAGCAACAGTTTAATGGCAACAAGTCTTCTTTCAAGAAAAAAAAAGTGTTTAGAAACACTATGGAGAGGACTCAAAAAATTCAGTTACATTTTCTCTGACAGGATTTCTTTTATGCTTTTGAACTCTGGTGAAAAATGAGTTCGTGAACTTCAGGAACACTTTTTTTTGGAGTTTTTTTATTCCAAAACAGACTGTTCAGTATTTAGTTCCAAATACCTATTTGTTCTATTCCAGTAAACAAGTACTACATTATGTGTCATACTTCTGACTTCTGATATATAAAAGCCCTACTTCTATCCACCCAAATGTAAGAAAACAAGGACAAAGCTGATTGATAGCCTCATTTTTAAATAAAGAATTTGGAATGGAACCAGGTTCTTAGTGTTTTATTTCTGTATCTTCATTTTGTACTGACTTGTGTAGTCCTGATTTTAGAATTAATTTTTAGGTTTTCCATTAATCTTAATCTTGCAAAGTAATGTGCTAGTCAGTTTTCTTTTCTGATAAATAAAGTTCTGTGCAGACCTTATGCAGTACTCTACTATTAAAACCAGCAAGGAATTACTCAAAATGTATCAATAATATAATTATAAATCTAAAAATATTTTTTTCTGCTGATAAATAAACCTTTCCTTTTTTTGGTTTTTGATTATTTTTTTTTTTTTTTCTTTCTGATACTTTACTGACTTTACCCTTCTAGTATCACTTATTAATCAAACACCTCTTTCTAGCATTTGGGCATACATAGATCAAACTATCAGAAAATTATATAGGGAATACATTTATGCTTTGAGATATGATTTTACCTTTTTTTGATTAACTGTGAATGATTTCCAGATCTGTCTTTTCAAATAAAATCAGTATATTATTCGTACAGGGCCATAAAAGCCATATGCTACCGAATGTACAATAAATTTTCTCATTTTCTTATTGGATCTAAGCATAGAACATTAACAGACTTGTGTAACAGGGCTGAGATTAACAGGCCATTGACAGATTAGTGTCACAGGACCAGGTCTTGTTGGATTCAGTGCAAAGTTTCCTGTTAATTTTAAAAGGCTTTTGGTCAGGTCCTAAGAGTAGGTAGTATTTGGATAGAATTATATGGAGTATTTCCATAGAACTGGCAATATCATACCTCTTAGAAGTTTTCTCCCAACTTCATGTTAAGTTCTGCTGATGAAATTGCCATCAAACTTTTGTTTGAAAAGTAAAAAAGGAAGCAGTAGGCTCTGAAAAATATGTACATCTGCATCTCTTCATTGAAAAGCTTCTTTCAGGTGTGGATGATTACATACACTAGAGAAGTATCCTAGGTGATATATGAGCGTGTACTGTCTCATCTTGTGCTCTGTTGGTGACTGTTTATAAAATACAGGCTTGTTACTATCTGTGATTTCTCCCTGAAGTTTCTTGGATTTGCTTTTCAACAGGAGCTGGGTACATGCTAGTAACCAAACTGACGTGGTACATGCATCCAGCTTGTACACTTTTTCATGCAGTCATCTGGTTAGCTGTGGTTGTGCTTATGAGAGTTTTTGCCTTATCTCCAAGCTAGTTTTGTAATATTGTGTGTTATCTCCCTGGATTTTCAGTTGTACTGGTTTTGGATCATGGATGTCAATATTATCTTGTAGACAATTGTGATAAAATAGGGCAAAAATTCTCTCCTGGATTCCAGAGGAACTGTGTAAGAAAAGGTGAAGCCCACATGAATCTTTGGTACATCTGCCATTACTGAAACTCTGAAATTTGTATAGTAAGACTGTATCTGGATTTCATGGGGTATCTCAGGCAAATAAAGAAAAATGCTTCTAGCAACGACCAGAGGAAGTGGAATAGTAAGTTATTGCTGCATGAAATGTACCCATCACCCAAACTTCAGAGCAGATGGTCCAGGGCAGTATTTCAAGACAACATTCATGGGTCAGTGTTGCTTCTCAGTCAGGTACACAGTCACTGATTTGCTGGCTGGATTCTCCCAAGCCAAATACATCTCTTTCACTAATGTAATTATTATAATGTCTGCCTACTGCATTTTACATCATATACATGAAAGTAAAGATAAGTTTTCAGTACACAATAGCATGAGGGGAAGTAGAACATTCTGCAAGTTATGCACAGCTGGACAGATGAACTGGGGTGCCCAAGGCTGTGAGTTTGTATTAACATAGCTAGCAGTAGGTCTGCTGCCCAAATTAGATGTGTTCAGTGTGTATAGATTCCAGTGTGCAGGTGGTGAACTGGGGGACAGATGACGTAGATCCACTGTTTTTGACAGATTAAATAATAGCAAGTGGCATAACTGGAAATTAATTGTGGAGCTGGAGCAGGATCTCCTTAGGGAAGAGCTAGCATATTAATTTCATGCTCACTGTGATAATACTTTGCTTTAGTTCAGGTGCACAAGTTACAGTGCATGATAGGTGGACTTACTGCTTCAGTTTAAACAGGTTAACAGTTACTAAGAAAACACACTACTTTGTTTAATATTACATTTGTTATGTCTTTTATTCTCTCCCCCCCCCCCCCAAGTTCTTGTAGCTGAACCATGTTTGAGTTATGCTTTTTGACGATAAATGCTTAGTGTTTATATTGGTTTGATGCCATCTTTACATAGAGGTAATGTTTTGGATGCAGTGCCTTAGGATCTTGAGAATGTAATTCAGATAGTACTTACATTTAAAGAGCAAAATACGTTATAAAGGCCAGTAAGATTTTTATACTACCGAATTATGAAAGGCATGCTGCATTGATTTGTCTGCTCTGATCTGGTAAAGAGGTGATATATTGCTGAAATGTAGCAGGTTAATGTGCAGTTAGCATGTACCATTATCTTACATTGAGTTGTGGGCATAGAGCGGCATGCAAGCACAAGCAAGAGTAGTTCCCTGCTAGAAGAGCTGGACCATCTTAATTCGCGCTCTAGTGTAGCAAATACATATTTCTCCTTGGAATTGTCAGTCTGTATTTTTCTTTCCCTTGGAAATAAGAAGTTGTAGTGAACTGTCCTCCTGCCCAAATCTGTCTTGTCCAAGAGCTTTGGCTTCATGAGACTGAAATTAGAACATATAGTTAGGATCTCTCTTTTTCTCTACTTCTGCCTTTCCTGCAAAGTTTATCATTTGTTTGTTTGTCTGTTTTTTTCTTTTCCTGTAACTTGGTAATTTGTCTTAGCATCCCAGATCCTTTGAAGTGCTTTTTGTTCATGACTTATTAAATGTGTAATGCTGGTTAATATGATGACAATGGCTTCAACAGCTGAAGCAGAAACTCCATTCATTACCTCTTGGCAATTTGCATTAGCAGGTCTGTTATGCTGAATTTGAGTGTCTTTTTGTGAAGGATTTCTTGTTCTGGCAATAGAGATGATATTAGCAATGTAGAAGTTATATTAGCAATGCTGTAGGAAGGATAGGAGATGGGAGCGGTTGTAATGGTTTTGAATTCTCTTAGCTCTTAGCTAGGTAAGGGTGGAAAACTAAATGAAACTTGCATTTGGTATATGAGTAAATGATCACTGGACCATAACACTTCACAGAAATATCCTTCTGTGGTAGATTTTAGTTTCTTCTTGCCCCTAGAGGGTGACCATTTGGTTAGGCTTGATAGTGCACTGCTTTCTGACACTAATTGAAGCTGGTTTGTTCAAGAGGAACCCAAATGTGTGAAGTTGAAGAAGATACTGTCTGGAGCCAGAGGTATCAATAAGGATGACGGAGAGATGGTCCAGTTCCATTTTGAAAGAAAATTCATGGATTCATTGACAGCAGGTATAGCATTTGTAACACCACTTCTACCTCCTAAGGCCTGAAGTCTAAGCACTGAGTATAATTATGTCTAGAATAAGTTGACTGCATATTCCAGTTCTCACCTTTTCCTCTGTGCAAGATGAGGATGCTTCTTCAGTGGCCAAACCCCTCCTTCTCTTATTCATCATCCATAACCTGTGGTGTTTTCCTTCTCTTCTCATTGCCTCGAGATGAACATCCTAGTCAGAGAATGCAAACAAGCAGTGAGCTGTAGACAGATAATCAGTTTCAGAAGAAGGATAATGTGATTAGCTTTCAAAGAAAAAGAGTAATAATGGAGTGGAGTGAGTGGGAGGAGGTAAGAAGTCACAGTTTCAGTAGAGTCTGAAAACAAATAGAGGGTGCTCACTAAAGAAGTAAAACAAGAATGTAAGGAAAGGATAGGAGTGACAGGTTGGCTGTTGAGGACAGCAGACAGAGCATGGAGAGCAGAGTAGTAAGAGTAGTGGCAGTTCAGATACTGGATTCTGGAGAGCTTATAGCAGTGGGATATGAGCCAGGGCAGACCTACAAGAGGAGGTGATGCTTTTGGACATGAGAGTTCTGTTTAGTCTGAGGAGGTGCAATATTTTAGAAGGAAATTCACTATATGTATTAAGGTGAATTATGATTCTTAGTATCCTCACTCTGTAGGGACCTAGATTATACTCGATGAAACTGAGTCTGTTTTCATCTGAATAACCTTCTAAAATGGTGGGTTTTTTTGATCCAAATAAAGCTTTTACTAAAGTATCAACATTTTTTTTTTTAAGGAAACCATACCCAGTGGTGTCATCACTGAATATATGTCTATTTAGGATTGTTTAGTTTTAGCCTGTTTTCCCAAAGAATCATAATAAATCACATTTGCTGTTTAATTTCACGTCTATGGCTTTTTTTTTTTTTTTGTACTCTTTTTTCTTTTTTTTTTTTTTTTTTTTTTCTCCTTTTCTTAAATTTGTTGGTTTGTGGGTTTTTTTGTGTTATTTTTTCCCTCCCCCCTTTTTTTTTTTTTTTCACCAGCATGGCAAATTGTACTATTAACCTGAAGTTCCTCAGAGAAATCAGTCTTGCAAAGAAACCCATGCAGAGCATGGTAAAACATTACCTAGGATTATATAAAGACAGGCTCTACAAACTGCGTGGGTTTTGATGGTTCTGTCACTGGTTAATGGAGGGGCAAGGGGAAGAAAATTAGAGTAAAATGTGTCTTCATCCTACTCATATGCATCACTCAAAGATATTAATGTAATAGTTGATGAAAAGTCAGTGTAGGGGCTGTTGTACCATTACTTCATATCTAAGTTATATTCCATAGTTACAAATCTTTTCTCTGATCACTTTTTAAAACAAAATCATATTGATGTAGCTCTGCCTAGCCCAAAATACCGTCTTTTAAAATAGTAGACCTTTGGTGAGAAATAAAGCAGGCAGAAAAAGTCCTTTTTTCTTCATAGTACACCTTCCTTTCGTGTCCTTAATAAGCAAGTTTCCCCTACACATATAAAAGAGCATAATGCATACATCATCACTTTCAAGAGCCATTTTTCTTCACTTGCTGTGATCTGTACATTTAAAAGATTGCAAGCATGACTAAGATCTCATTAACACTGTTTTTATGCTGGCTTATACTATTGTCTTCAGTGGAACTGAGCCTAATATTTGAGTGTTTAGAAGTATTAATTTAGTGCTTAAAAAGAGAGTCAGGTTCCAGGATTCTTCTTTTCCTTCTGCAGCTAACATCTCATCATTTAATGTATTAATTTGGCAGAGGTCCTTTTTCAGCTAAGAAGAACTTGTTCTCTGTGGAGTAAATTGTTTACCAGCCATCCATATATGTTTGCCTGAGTGAATGTGAGTGAAATGGTCCATCACAAATTCATGTAACTGCATTAACCTTCTTGACATGATGACTCTGAAAAGATAAAGGCAAGGATGGAGGTGAATGACAGGAGGTGGTGAAAATGAGATTCTTGAACATGACACACATTTTACTATGTGTAAATAGGCTTAAAACGTAAGTGATTTTTAGAGATAAAATTATCTTTTAAATTTATTTTTCACCTTTAGATGATTCTTGTTAAACAGGAAGATTTTTTAATCAGAATTTAAATTCAGATGTAAATGTTTTAAATTATGAATCCATGCTAGCTTCTAGTATGTGCTCAGATTTTGTGTTTAGAAAGGTAAAATTTTCATGTACAGGAAGGTGAAAAATCAAATGGAGGAGGAAAAAGAAGCTACTACAACCTACGTTATTACCTTATAGCAATTTCTTTTTCTGCTTTGAAACACACCAGGATTGATTATTTATAGTACATACTTTCTACGAATAAATAAGCGCTGAATTTTATGTAAGGGGATATTTCAGCCCAGAAGTTTTCTAGAGAAGACTGAGAAGGAGTTTGGCTGACGAAGTCAATTTTTTGTAGAATAATATTTTGTCTTTATTCGCAAAAATATAAGCATTTTTTCCACCCAAAAAAAAAAAAAGGTTAAAAAAAGCTAAGGAATCTAGACTTTGTCTAGACTGTTACATGCTTTCCAGAGTCTTTCATATGAGAAACAGTATGAGAACGGTTGTTTTTTGTTTTGGGCTTTTGTTGTTGTGTTGTTGTTTTTTTTTTTTTGGGGGGGGGGGAAGGGGGGAAGGAATTAATTTCTTGGGAGGTTCTGGTTTTGTCCCCTTTTTTGTTTTGCTTGTATAGTTTTGATTTGGCTTATGCTCCATAGGAGAGGAAATAGTTTTCACGTATCTAAACTGAAAAAAATCCACACCTGCAACACCACTGAATCCTGCTTCAGAAATGCACAAGATGGCTACTTTGGGAAGGAGAGGAGAGGGTGAGAATATGATACAGAATCAGCATGTAGCTCCAGCACTCAGAATGGGAAATGCTTCTGGGTTCTCTGATCTGGATGTAACTAAAGTCATGCCAGGGGTCACTCTGGCCTATCCACCATGATTTTGGTTGCCTTCAGTTCTTTTCTTTGTCCTGGACTGGCAACCTAGAGACGTAGGAAAGAATTCTCATTCTAGATTTTTATAAGTATTTTTACAGAAAGGGTGTTGGGTCAGGCTTACATAGACAAGGTTTTATTAGCATAGACAAATGATGAATACTACTTTAGCCAGAAAAAACAAGCAAAACAGAAAACAAATGGGAAGGAGGTAAGAAAAGGGCAGACTCTTCCCAGTGGCAGGACAGCAAAAGCAGTGGCAATGGTGAGGGGTTCCAGATGCGCATCTTTCTCTGGCTTTTACTCTGGTGCAGCAGGTGGAAACAACTAAGATGACAAGGTTGATGATTTTTTTGCCATGCTTCTCCCCTCACACTGTGTACAATAGACCATGTGAAAATTACCACTGGTTGTTTCAGTTCTTTATTCTGTAAGTGCTGATAGTAATACAATAATTTTTAGGTTCAAGTGTTGCACATTGGTTATTAAAATTAAGTATAGGACAATATTTATTAAGCATTTAAATCGCTATTATCTGTTTTGTGGTGCACTATATTTTGGCTATCCCTAATGTAAACTAAAATCTGCAAAACAAAAGGTAAGGAAAGTTCATGTGGGAGGGTGGGTAATAGAGGGACCATTCTCAGTGTAGTGGTGATTGCTTCCACGAGTGCCTATCATAATGAAATTGTTGGGATTTGCAGTTGCAAGACTGTGAAAATAACAACACGAGCTAGAGTCTGAGAACATCAAAGTAAAAAGAAAAATACTGCTATGGAGTCTCTGGAAAACACTGCCTCAGTGACTTAGAGGAAAGCTTAGAGAGCTGCGAATTGCAGACCCTTGGCATTACTAAGACTGAGGTGCTAGCATACTCAAGGCAACAGCATTTGGGAATCAAAAATTATTCTTAGATCCCTTAAGCTTAACATCAAAGATATGAAAATTTGGATCATGTAGACATAGTTTAGAATATTCTGCATGTTGCCTTTTCCTTAGAAAGGAAGAGTAGCAAGAATTCCATGATCTTTCACTTGTTTGTTTTGCTTATTCTAGGCAAGGCATAGTGTATCAGTAGAATAGCATTATTTTTAAACTATCTAATGATCTTCTCTGAAAAAAAAAAGTCAGTTTACTTATTTTTTTCTATATGTATGTATCTAGAACCAGTACTTGTTTATACACTGTTTCAAAGTATGAGGTGACTTTGTATTCCCTTATAACTTCTAGCATTTCATTATATATCCTTCGGAAGGAAGGGCAGCATCCTTTCTTCCTAAGACTACATCATTTATGAAACTGTAATTGCCATGGTCCATTTAGGTGCACTGTGACTTTGTAAATCACCACAAGAATTGCTCCATATCCACATTACTTGATGCCTCAAGGTATTCCAAAATACAGCATCTAGCCACAGGCGTTAACAACACGTACAGCTGATTGCTGTCATATCTTGGTGCTCTTCCCAGAAATGCCACATTCAGAAAGGAATGATGTTGCGATATCAGATGTCTAAATTCATTAGAAGCTGAGATGCCACACAGGGAGTACAGAGTTATCCTTGATGATCTTGGCTTTTGTAGTGGCAAACAGCAGTGCCCACAGAGTTCTTGAGCTGGATACCAACTGATTCAGTCTTCCAAACTAATCCCATCAGTGCCTTTTTTTTTTTTTTCCCCAATCACATCTTTAAGTCTAGCTGCAGTTTTCTTTCCTGAAAAAGCTATGCACTGAAGAAATGCAAGTTTTTTAATAGTCCAAGTATCTACTTTAGATCATGAGATCAGATGCCCAGTTGCTGGATGTCTCCAATTAATGATTCTTAGAGGTTGGCTGACGCAAATAGAAGCAGATAAGAAATTGTGACTGTGTAGATTCTGGACTGTTCTGATATAAGAACTGGGGAAAAACCCAGCAACAACAAAATCATTTTACCATGTGCCTTAGTTATTAATGGTTGATGAAAGATCTTTGCAGGGTTTCCCACTGTGAACTGTATATGTGTTCAGTAAGGCTGTGTTTAAAAAAATGTTGCCAAATTCCTATTGGAGCAACAGAAATACAGGTTCAGAACTGCCGTTGGAAAGTTCACTTGCTGTATTAGCATTAAAATCCAAAGGTAGTCATTGCTTAATTGAGCTCATATGGAAAAAATAATTGGTAATTTATTAAGCTTAGTCCCAGCCGACATGGTTGGGGGCGCAAATCTTACCAAAGAGGCATCCTTGCTTTGGGAAAGGGAGAGGAGCAAGCCCATCAACTTACCTGCAAAATGGGATCATGGTCTCACCCTCTGCTATGGAGAAATACAAATACCAAATTTATACTTTTGAGAGAAGTGGAGATGAAATTGTAATCAAATTACCTGCTGCTGCCATCATAGATGATGTGCATAGATGCTGCTTTCTCACTTTGGTGTATTTTTTTATGTGAACTGACAACAGGAGTTTCTGCTTGAGGGCTGTGGGATTTGTGCAAGGCCAGAACAGAACATGAAACATCAGCATCATTCCTCCTCTTCCACACGACTGAGGCAGCATTAAGGGCCATCTCACCTCCATCTGTTTACCTGATCACTTCTAATAGTAGCCAATTACCCCTACCAGCAGTGTTGCACTTACCTTATTAATACCTTCACCACATATCTCCCAGCCTCAGGCCTCATTCCTACATTAAACTTAACATTTGCTACTCTTTCAGTCTAGGTGCTATCAGATGCTGACCAGATGAGCTGCCTGTCAGGATCCTTAAAAGTATATGGAGATCGGTATGATTTTTCTGAAGTTTTAAGGAAAGACCTTGCTTGAGCTCCCTGTGGGATTGTTCATCTTGCATATCATAGAGGTCTGCTTTCAAACCATAGACAGGTGTGTACAAACTAGTTATTCTAGGCTCTCATTGCAATTTTTGGGAATAAATAAGAACTTTTTTAAGGTCTTATTTAGAATGAGATTAAGCACTCATGATTGATGTTTGTAAGTCATAAGGTGAAACCTGATCAATGAACATAGATGTAGTCTTGGTCAGTTGGAATTGTTTCACAGGCTGTGCTGTTTGCTAGCTTTCCTGTTCCACGGCCTTACTTGAGACACTCAGTGTTACTTCTGGAGCAAAGGTCCCTTACCATTGCCCTTTATTTCTGTTAAAAGTTACAGGTCTCCTTTTAACATAAAAGAGTGCTATTTTCATGGCAGTATAGTTCTTATGGATGAAAGAGAGTATTTTATATGCCAGTCTAGTTATCTAGTGAATACGTTCTGTGTGAGACATTATGTTGGGGAAAAAAAAAAAAAATCTGTGGTGTTTAATAGTGTTTTCAATTATTCTGAATTAGGAGTGAAAAAACACTCTCGTGATAGGCATAGCATATATTGGAAATAATTATAATGAATGTGTTTTACTGCTGATAAGGTTTAAAGACTGACTAACATCTCTTATTACCTTTACTAGTTTTGCTAAGCAGAAAACAGTGGACACGGTTGAATTTTGTTGTGGTGGCAAGTGCAATATAGAAATACTACTAGAGGGCTAAGTTCACAATATAGACACTGAAAATGTCATAGGTATTTCAGAAGGAAAATCTCCATGTAAGTTGGCTGCCTAAACTCAAGACAAAATGTTGAGAAAGTTGGGGCTGTTCAGCCTGGAGAAGAGAAGGCTGCGTGGAGACCTCATAGCAGCCTTCCAGTGTCTGAAGGTGGCTTATAGGGATGCTGGGGAGGGACTATTCATTAGGGACTGTAGTGATAGGACAAGGGGCAATGGGTTAAACTTGAACAGGGGAAGTTTAGATTGGATATTAGGAAGAAATTCTTTACTGTGAGGGTGGTGAGGCACTGGAATGTGTTTCCCAGGGAAGTTGTGAATACTCCGTCGCTGGTGGTGTCAAGGCCAGGTTGGACAAGAGCCTTGGGTGACATGTTTTAGTGAGAGGTGTCCCTGCCTGTGGCAGGGGGGTTGGAAGTAGATGATCTTAAGGTCCTTTCCAACCCTAACTATTCTATGATTCTGTGATTCTAATGTAGACTTCCAAAAGCAACAATATAAAACTGCAGTTTCCATTATTAGCCAATCCTGACCGTTCTAAAGTCCAAACTTTCTTATGGCATAATGAGTTAATTGGAATATGAAAATTTGGAAGCAGAAGACTTAGCTTCATTATTTATAGTAATGGTTGAGCATGTTGTATAACTCTAATTAATTTAAAATATTTCAGTTCTATTTTAAAATTTTACCAAAGGGTACCAGTAAAGAGAACAGCTAATACACTGGTTGTTACAGCACAGCTCTCTCAATTCAGCAGCAACGGTTAATATTTCTCACATGAAAAGGACTGAAGGAGTAGACGTGTTTGGAATTTTTTAATTGACACTCACATGAGTGTCACAATTCTATTCCAAATAACAGAAGTTCTAATAAAAAATGCCTATGTATATGTGTATGTGTTCCTCAGATCTTTTAAATATTTGGTTTTTTTTCATTGCCAAGCAGAAGATTGCATCATGTATCCACTTGATAATCTTGAATGGCTTTTATGAATAGTTGTTTTTTTTTTTACTAGCTATATAAAAAAATATAAATGATAACTCAAATTCTTAAACAACAACAACAACAAAATTAAAAAAATGACCATCTGTAGTGGTTCATTTACTGTGAACATCTGTCTCTTGAATACCAGATAGGGAGGTTTGTTTTTGTGTCGCACTAGTCAGATTCTTGAGTGAAGCAGTAACATTTCTTTGTGCATAGATAATGAATAGCAGCAATTTCTGTTTACATGCTTGTAAGTGATTGCATATTATAGTCTGAAATACAATAATCTCAAAAGAACCTATCTCCAGTTTAGTTTCAACTTCTGAAAAATATTAGTTAAAAAAAGACAAAAAAGGTTTTTCCTGTGATAATTCAAAGTTAAGAGCACTGTTAAGCAAAACCAAGGTTTTGCCATGATATCCTATTGTTTACTGAGATTTAATAATTGCATTATTAACTAAAACCAGCTGATTACTACAGCAGAGGCATTTACCACTTGCCCATCTATGAGTTGCAATTGCATCTAGGTAAAAGAAAAAAAGAATCAAAAATATCTGCAAACGGCAATGCTTTCACATGTTTGCAATTTAGATTTTGTATTAGTGGAAGACCAGGTTTATTTGTAAAAACTTTAAATGGTTACTTGCATGCAGAATATTTTTGTTAGCATAGCTACCTACAGTGAGAAAAATTTCCACAAATAGGCAAATTAGTTTGTGAAAAGTAACATACAAAACATTTGGAGTTTGAAATGTTCAAGGCAGACAAGAGTTTCATTGTTGCTGTGTTCTAACACCAGAGGGGTTGTTTGAGGTATTGGTTTTCCAAAGCTTTTGAAAATCAGGCCACTTAGCTGCCTGATATGAGCTTACACTTTTATCATTATCCTCTATATTAATATTGACTGCACATGTATGTTTCTGGAGTCTATGTACTCGAAGCAGTACTTCAACAAGTATTTTTCAGCCTGATGCAGTGGGTAACTCCATGTTACTTGGAGGGCTGGACTCGGTACAGGTATCAGCATAGTGACATGGCAGTTCTGTTAAGCCCTCCACATGCTGGGTGCTTGTCTATGGCAGAAAGTCCTCCAGTACTCAGATTCTCAGATCTGAACTGTTGCCTTCACACAGCACCATGATATACCAGTTTGACCAGTGTTAGCTTTGTTTCTTTATATAACTTAGGGTATATCATCTGTTCTAACAGCTTTTAGAAGTAAAATTTGCGTTGTAGTTTGCAAAATGGCAGAAGCTTTGCTTTTGTACAAAAGGCGTCTAAAATATTTTTCTCTTTAATGCCTTACTTGAGACTTTGTGACAGGTGTTGCTGTCACTACCATGCTCTCAGATGTGATTCATAATTTTCCAGTAGCAGCTACCACTGAGTATAGTTACCTATGTCATGGCAGAATTTCTTCCCGAAATTGTGTATCCAATAGGCTGCAGGCAAGTATGAGACAACAAATACGAGACATGGGTACTTGGAACGACTTGTGCAGTCTACTGAGCTAATGAGAACTTTAACTGACTTCAGAGGTCTCTGGATCAATCTCTTAGTTTCTGCTCAAGGCAGCTGTAGCCTTTCTCTGATTTTGGGGAACTAAAATACTAAAAGGCCAATGTATTCATAACTCAGTCACTCTTGAATATCTCTATTCTTCCAAGTAACAGCATGGCAGAGAAAAGCAATTGGCTTCTCAACCAGACAAGTGGAAAGAGAGTGGAGATATTGGACTCATGACAATCATAAATTTGTTTTTGTGATGACCTGTAATTAACAGCATATGATAAAACCTATTGCTGTTGCAGGCAGGAGATCTAAAGATGACTGATAGCCTTGAGCAAGCAAGGTCTAACTGAAAACAGTGTTCTAAATTCAGAACAATGACTTTATACATAGCCCTACAGAGCAAGAAATCTTTTTATTTCTCACTCTGATGCAAGACAAGAGAGGATTTATTAGACTTCTGGGAAGCTTTGAAATCTTCAGCAAATATTCCACTGGAAACACTTTAGGCAACTTCGTTCATGTAATGGAGTTTAAGTAAATCTACTAATATATTGATCTTCTGCCCTGGGGAAATTTAAGGGCTTTTATTATTACTGTGTTTGTTATTAGCTTGTTCAATTAATTATTCTACACTGCTGCTAATTTTGGACAATTCTAAATCTGATAGGTTCAGTTAGTACATGGAGTGATTGATTAGCTGAACATTGAGATAATACAATGCCAGGGATTCATGCTTCTCTTGTGGGTGTTGCAGGATTCTGTCATCACTTTTAACCTTTATCTAACATTTGCCAGATGGTTCATCCAACACAGTGAATTATAATGATTAAGTTATGATTAAGAAATTTAAGTTTGTGCAGTTGACTTAATTCTAAGTAAAAATATTAAGCAAAATGCATTTATTTCACAAATACAGTTGAATATGTCAAACTTACCAGAAGGATTTAGTGCCACATTCTCACTTGCTCATTATATGGTTTAAGGAGCCAAAAGTCAAGTGCAGGGAAGGCGCATAGAGCTTTCTACTGAATTCTTGCCTCAGTGGTTACTCGTTTAAAATTTGTTTAAGGAACTTGTAAATCAGTTTGCTACAGTAGGCATATATAAGTGGGTACACGTAAGTATAGAGAGAGAGATACTAGTTTTAAGAGAAGGTAATATTCAAAATCGGGAGAGTGATGAAGTGAAAGCTGTTAGACCATTGCAAATGTTCAGAAAGTTGATAGGTATATACTAAACCTTATATTTATTAATTTATTTTCCTCTAGCATATCCAGCAAATTGAGGTGAGAGAGAAGAACTTCAGAAGATGTATAGCAAATGGCAATAAAGAGTTGAATGATTATATGCTTTGTTATTCATGTTACATTAGTCTGAAAGAATAATTGAGATGACAGATAAAATGCTCAGATGTTAAAAAGTAACTTATTTCAAGTTGGTTAGGAAAAATGCAAATTTTTCCAGTTTGTGCATCCAGAATGTTAAGTTAAAAAACCCAGGTAATTTAATTTCAAATTATATCCTTTAATAATATCAAATCATAAGGGAATCAAATTATGATTGCTTTGGTAAATTCAGATCAACTTATGAATTCAAAACTTTTTTATGTGGTCTTCACAGAATCTTGTAAGCTATAGGAAAATAAAAGAAACCCAAACCCCATAAGATGGTATTTACCACCTCTTCTGCAAAAGACCTTAAAATCCAACTTGCAAGACTGAACATGGCCTGTTCCCATGGCTTCACTTTGTTCAGCTAGCAGTAATCTGGTAGCGAAGTGAGAGGTTGGACTGTAGGTGCCAAGTCCCAGTTGTAGAGGGAACCTTGTATAGTTTTCTTTCCCAAAAAATCCATCTTGCCTCCTGTCTCTGCCTCATTTGCTTCTTGAAATCAGGGAGTAGGACTGGTCATGAGGTTCCTGTCAAGGCAGGATTCCTTCCCTTTTAATTTCCTCATTCACTCCCAGTGTAATAGTAATGATGGTAGCAGCTGCCATCATTGCTGTTATGTCACATTTTGGCTGTAAAAAAGGATACACATTTTAAAATACTTGCTTTTTTATGGACTATGATTTTGGTAAACTGCCAAAACTTTCCTGAAAACATAGTGAAGAAGGGAAAGCTGATAGTTTCAAGTACAGCCTAAATAAGTCAGAATGGAATTTAATTAGAAGAAGAAAGGTTTCCAGTGAAAGACTTTTTCCCTCATTGAATTTCAGGGAAGATAAATGGGAACCTTAGATATAAATTCTCCACAATTTTCTGTTGTTGCTCATTGTTAACAAAGCAAATTCTGGCTGTATTTAGACTGCAGGCTAGAGTAGGATTTGGAACAGGTGGAGCAGAGTGGGCTGTTGACAGGTTGAGCCATTATGTAGAACAGCTCTGTAGTCCCCTTTACTCCTTTCTTCCTGATTTCTCTTTCTTACAGTTGCTTTACTTGTTGTAAGGAAAGCTCACATGCAAAAATAAAGGAATTGTGTTTTTACTAGGATACCTTGTGATGTAGACAGCTGTTGGAATGAGCCTTAGTGGAAGGCAGTAGAAACAGAGCTATTAAGTTGCAGACTTAGAGAAGCTCTCATAACAGTCATGTGAAACATGGTCTTGTGGGTTTCAAATGTGCTTGTGTTTCCTCACAAGGCTATGGTTGCCAGATACAGACATCCCATTTCATGTCACAGTGTTCTTTGTAGTGTTGGAAGAAGATGGAGCTGTTTCTTTCCCTTTGTTCTGACCTGTGACTTTCCACTGGTAAGCAGGTGATTCCATATGAAGACTTAAGTAAGAGAGTTAATATACAACCCCTGGACATACAGGACCGTCTCAGTCCCAATTCTTGTCATGAATCAGGCTTTTTCTCAGTTTCGCCCTAAGATAATCACTTGAGATGTAGGAGATTATAATTCAAACTGGTCTTCAGTGGCTAATACCAAATGATGCTGCTCCATAAAGAGAAATAATGATATGAGTAATTGATGAAGTGATTCACTGTCATGAATGAGACGTAACCAAACACTGAACATCTGCTGTAGCCTTTGGAACACAAGTCTGCCTTCTTTGAGTCAGGAAAGACTCATTTTGATTGCATACTCTGTCTTTCTTGAGAAAGGTACACGTATTTACAGTTCACAGAAGCACGCAGTGACTAATTGAAATTGGGAGAGACCACTGGAGATCATCTTGTCCAACCCCTCTGCTCAAGCAGGAACACCTACAGCTGGTTGTCCAGGACTGTGTCCAGACAATATTTGGATATCTCCAAGGAGGGAGACTGTACAACCTCTCAGACCAACCTGTGCCCGTACTCGGTCGCCTGAGCAGTAAAAAAGTGATTTCTGATGTTCAGAGGGAACCTTCTGTGTTTCAGTTTGTGCGCACTGCCTCTGGTCCTGTTACTGGCATCACTGAAAAGAGCTTGGCTCCATCTTTGCACCCTCCCTTCAGATAATTATAAACATTAATAAGACTCCCTGGAGCCTTTGTCTGCTCTTCCAGCCCAGACAGCATCACCTTGTCTATGTGAATCTTATGGGAAACTTTGTGGAATGCTTTACTGAAGTCCTGGTGGACAATATGTACTGCTCTCCCCTTATCTACCAAGCCGGTTTTTCATCACAGTTTATAAAGCTGATAAAGCATGACTTGCTCTTGATAAATCCATGCTGACTGCTATTGATGACTGCGTGTCCTCCATATGCCTGAAAATGGATTCTGGATTCATTCCTTCATCAGTTAAAGTTTTGAATTAGGACAAAAATCTCTAGAGAGATCAATACTTAAATGCTTCTAGCCTCTGTTTTTTAAAGACTGCTAAGATGATTCTCTCATATGAAGCTGTTGTACTTTGGGTTTGTTGCTCTCTACTACCCAACCCTCTCACAAGTTATTTTTTGTGTTACTGTTGTTCATTCCTCTTCACCAGTCATTCTGAGATGAGTAATGAGGCTGGAAAAACACATTCCTTGCAATTTAAGTTGTATGGAGTTTAGTCCATGGGTATATGTATGATGTGATTATATGTGCTCCTCACTTGTGATGATAATCTCTACACAGGTTAAAAACTACTTGAAATGAATTAAATCATTAAATGCCTTTTGGAAGGAGATAAAATGGCAAGGTAAATGAAAGGGAATTATGTCTAAATAGTCTGAGGCTATGGTCCAGTGATGACCAACTCTACCACCTCTATATATTCATTGCTGTTTGAGACATTTATTTTCACCTGCTGATTTAATGCAAAGTGCAGAGAAGTGGAACCACTAACCTCATAGATCCTTCTTTACATAATGCTTTACTAGGATGAAAGCCATTCTTATTTTATTTCATTTTGATTGCTTAATTTTAAGACAAATTCTTGTGTTAAAATTTCAGTTAGGTGATCTCAAAGTTTAGCAAAGTTTGTAAGGAGAGTTAACACCACTTTTTTACTAACAGATATAGTTGGGGAAAAAAACGATGAAGTTCTGGATGCAGAAGACCATCTCTTGAGGGGCTGAAACTAAAGCAGCAGACTTTACACTGAACACTTACTAGCAACAAATGTTCTGAGCATTACCTCCTGCTGAAGTGTAGATACAACCCCTTTCACAACATGATTAATCTATCATTTAGACAATTTGAGACGCAGCACCTGTATGGCAGGTACAGGTGCTAAGTAGGTGTCTCAGTCATGTAAAAATGTGAATATAGGCTATAACAAAAAATGGGGGCTTCTCCAGGGAAGAGACGTAAAGACAACAGTAAGATTCGTGTCTCCGTGGAGTCCAGTTTTGAATACTCTTTGGAACTAAGGAATTTAGTGGTTAGGTTTATCCAGGAGGTTTTAGCTAGTCTGGACGTAGAAACAGGAAAAGGTAATAGAGGAATATTAAAAAAAAATCAATTATAACTTGTTTCCATTCTTGACTGATTGTGTGAGTTTATTCTGCTGCAGTTTTTGGTGTGTGTTTTGTTTGTGTGTTTGTTTACTTTTAATCCACACAGTTTTCATTAAGGTGTCTGTGGAAAAAATATATCACTGGCTTACATGATGTGGATTTTGGTAATTCTGTTAGGGGTTGGATGACAGCTGCTGCAAGAAGGATGTGCTTCTCATTTGTCTCTCATTATGGGATTGGTTAAAGTTGGATTTTTTTGCTGTGTGAACAGTTCACTTGCAGTTCTGAATTTGGTAATTTGTCATTGGCATCACAGGGGCCAGGAGTGTTAGAGGCTCCTTATGGAGGGCAGCAGAGCAGGGCCTGGCAGCCAGGTCCCATCCCACTCCAGCCAAGATCAGGGCAGCTGGGGGCACTGGGGCAGCCCCAGCCCAGGCATTGGGCACCTCCCTGGGGATGGGGAGATGGGATTGAGACATGGGCTTAGTGGGGCAGGGCTGTGGGGAGCTGGAAACCAGCCCTGATGGGGTGTCGCTGGAGCAGGGGAGCTGACATGGGGTCCTGGGCAGGGTAGGGAAGTCCTGAGGGGACTGGATGGGGACAGTCAGGGCTGGTGGTGCCCTTGGGGACATGGTAGGCTGCAAGGTTTCCTATGAATATTTGTTTTGGAGATGCAGTGTAGGTGGGTTGCCATCTGTGGCTTGGTTTACTAATGTTTTAATTTCATTCTGGAGAGCCGGGAAACACTGTGAAAGTGAAAATGAGTAAGAGTTCAGTTTTCAAGAGAAGGAAGTCTCTTAACTTATGGTGGTGTTGCTGTCAGTTGGTGTCCTCTGCCTTGATTCCCTGGAAACTTCTCAGTTATATCAATGCTGAACTGGAATACTCTCCCTGCATGTGCCCTATCCGCTGGAAAGATATTTAGATAGTATAGGAATGGAAAATTATGTAGCTAGAGAGTAAAAGACCTAGGTGCAGACAGATTTTGATGAGCTGATTTCAATTTGGTTGCCGGGATTACAATTTCTCTCACACTGCATTTTTGGGAAGACGATATGTGAAAAACAGCTCAGTGGCATACGTTTTGACAGTGCATTAACCAGCAATGGTAGTATCTGGTGCATGATTCATGTAAAGTAAATACAAGAACTTTTTCTCTTATGACACGTTTTTCGTGTATGAATTTTCATTTTGTGTTTAGTCATTCCAGTCTTTCTGGCCTATGAAAATTTTAAGAGATTTTTTTTTTTTCCTGAATGAAAATAATCCTCTTAAAATAATCAAATGGGAGAAAGGCAGATATGTTTTTCAGAGTTTGCTCATGCACAGAGAGTCATTTTTTATTTCATCAAAGATAAATGCTTTACTGGTAATGACTTGGAGGTGACACTGATAGTCAACGTTGCCTCAAGCGTAGCAAATACTTTGCTGTAGTAGCTGTTTAAGTGCCTTTTGGTACATTTCTTGCTGTTAGTTTCAGAAACAAATAAATAATATTAAAAGGCCCAAGGAGATTTAACTGTGTACTTGAAGTGAGGATTGAATAGATGATCTGAACTTCATGCCACTGGGTGGATTATTCTGCCTTCCATTCATCTGATTCCCTATCTACAGTCTTTGAATGCTGTACCTTGACAGGCTTGAGGGTTGTTATGTGGAGTTCTTGCTGTTCCAACTGATCTTTAATTTCAGTATGTCTCAGCATGGTCTTAAAGCTCTCTTTGGATTCTGTTCCTTTGACTTTGGCTTTGTCCTTGATTTTTTTTTTTTTTTTTTTTTTTAATGTCAGATTGGTTTTTTCCCCTCCCCTTTCTGCTGTCTTTCTCCTTTAGCTGTATCTTGTCCTCCTTTTCCTCCTCCTCCTTAATCTCAGACTTGGCCTTTCTCTTATCCCTGACTTCAGAATCAACCTTTTCTTTTGACACAGGGTCAGCATTCTCTCCCCCTTTCTGACCTTAGACTTAGCCTTTCTTGTGTACTTCGTTTTTATTATGTCATATTCTACACGGTTTGTTGGCATTGTTACTTTCTGGCCTGAAGTTCCCCTGGGGGGATTTGTTGTTCCATTTACTATTCAGAATTTCTTAACATGGCAAATCACTCACTTCTGCATTATTATCAGCGTTTCTCTTGTGTGTGTTGCTGTTTCGAGCTTGGGCTTCATGAGTTTAATTCTTCTTGACTTCTCATAGCAGTTTACAAATTCTTCAGAAGATTTCTTTTGTTGTGTTTTTGTTGAAATTGAGTCTAACCCTTTTGTTTTCAGTCTGTTAGTTTTTTTTTTTTTATTGTTGTTTTTTTTTTTGTGTGTGTGTTTTTTTTTGGTGTTGTTTTGTTGGCTTTGTTTGAGAGTTCTTTGGAGGGGGAATGTTGGATTTGTTTGTGTAATTTTTTTTTTCCCCTCAGCAAATTTTTTTATTTCTGGAGCTTTTCAGTTTTCTGACCTATAGTATTAATTACTAGGCTTGTTTGGAATCCTGCTATATTCATATTGTAATCACATTCATCCTTTAGATTTACATTTTTTGGTGTTACAAAAAATCTTCAAATTTTCTAATAAAATGTGTATCATATGCTATTCCAAATATTTATCCTTATTCATCTGATGATGAGTTTTTTATCTGCTGTGTCACACATGATACCTTTGTTTTGACAAGTACTTCATGGTGGTTCTGATGTGGACCACATATGAAGTTCACCTGTGTTTTGCCAGTCTTATAAGCAAAGATTCATATCTAAATACTTTCCAAGGCAAGAAGATTTTCCAGATGTTAGTAAAAATAGGGACTCCTTCAGATTTACATCACTTGATCCTACCTGCCATCATGCATTACAGCTTCATTCCTCTTCCCTGGTCTGCATCCTGTGGAGATGGCCTCAGCCTTTCTGTTTCTGTGTTATCATTCTTATGCTTCTGCAGTTGTATGTTTGGTAAAAGCCTATTTTCTCTGGAGAGCAGTCCCTGGTTGTCATTTGTGTTAGGATGTTCTGATTGCTTTCTCTGCTCATCTCTAGTCTCTGCTCAGGGTTTTTCCTGACCTTGCAGACCTTGCCAGAGTTATACATTCCTATTCTTTCTTTTTCTTGTAGTTTCTCTGTGAAGCCACCCACCTGTTCTGTTGGATATTGTAGTTAATTGTGGCTGAGGACACAGTGCCTCACCTCTGAGTTCAGAAGAGTGTCAGTCTCTTTTTCCTCAGTTCTCTGAGTATGCTGCCACAAAGGGATCCTTATGGGACAGGGTGGAATCAAGACCAAAGGCAGAGGTAGGTTCATAGGTTTAACTCTTTAAAGCAGAAAGAGATGAGCAGGAAATCTTGAGGAGACTACTATGTCAGAGGGAGAAAGAAGCAACACAGGTTCCACCATCTTTGTGATCTCCTTGAAGACAAGAAATAACACTTGGAAAATATACATTTAGAGGGAGTGTGTGGATGAGAGGTTTTCTGTCTCCTTCTGGTGTGCTGCTTTTGATTAAAGTTTAAAAATGTGTCCCCAGAATGGGAGATTTTTGATGTTGGTGAATTCCCTATCTATAGGCAGAGTTACTGCACATTTAGCAAAGAAGTTGCATTTTACTGCCTTTGCTTATTTGATACTTACTTTATTTGCTTTATGCAAAGAAGATACCACCACCCATTTCTTAGCTAGCTATCTGTAAGTCAACATAACCTCAGATGGTATATGTGAAGAGTGGGTTGTTTGTTTTCTTACTTAAAACCCACAGTCTTTGTCTCATGGAGATATATAAGCCTTCTGCAGTTTGGGATGCCTATTTTTTTTCCCCACGAAATACAAAGGAAGCCTGAGGTCAGGTTTAGTTCCTTAGCTTTCAAATACCTAAATTTGGGAAATAGTTGATTTCATTTGCGCATCTGTGATACTTTTCTACTTAGGCTGTGTCCATTTCCTGCTGTGGGATCTACTTCTAGCTGGCTTTTGTCTTCTTAAGGTGCACCTCCTCCCAAACTGTCCAGGCAATTAAGTTGAAAGAGCATAATCTCCTTATCTGATATTCTGCCTTCTGGGCTACTGATGCTGAGAGAACATCGTAGAACTGCCCAAATAAATTTATCCACTGTTTAATCAGTGATTTTCTATTTATAGTTCAAAAGATTTGAAATTTTTTGCTACTGAACATGTTGCTGAGTATGAAATTCTTGAATTTAGCAGTGGGGAGAGCTTATTATTAAAATGTTCAAAAGAAAGAACTTGATATGAAACTGAATCAAAGGGGAAAAGTATGTAAACACTTTAAAAGGTGCAGGTTTAAAGATGCTAAGTTTGCGTTTAAAAGGATGTTTTCTCAGAGACTTAATGAACCTGTCTGCCTAAATTGAACTTAATTAAAATAATCCAGTCGTTGTGATGAGTAAAATTGAGCATCAAAGCCTAAAGAAGTATTTTCAGCCTGTATCTGGGTATTGACAAGAGCTGTCAGAGGGGGATAGTTGGAAAGAGTAGGTCATCAAGTTCAAAACAAAGCATCTATGAGACAGATTTTATTTCTCAGGTAAAGACTGAGATAACTGCGTCATTATTAGTTGCTTGTTGTTTTATCACCCATAAAATAAGAGACTGTTGCGATAATTCTGTGAAATGAGTCAATTGAGTAAGCTTAAACTGAGTAACATTAGAACTAGGGTCATCGTAACACCATAAGATTTAAATGACATGTGAGTCCATGGCCTGGTGTGAAAGCGTGTTTTAAACTTCTGGGAAATATGCTTAGAAGGCCTGCCAGATTCCCTTAATATTTTAAATAAAATTTTACAGTTATGAGGAAATTGGTTGTCACAAATATGGAGATAAAATGATGTAATGTATGTGTAGGCAACATCTATATTTTGTCTTAGAATTTGACTGCTAGTCTTCTAACATGTGTGGCCGTGCTTCCTGATACAAGGGAGTGCAGTATTTGCACGTGGGTTTGTTTTTGTTTGTTTGTTTGTTTTTTCTTCTGAAAATAATTGACTATTACACAGAGAAAGTCGAAACATGATCTGGAAATGGACAAGACACTGTGGTTTACTAGAATATATGAAGTCTAAACTATAATCTAGTCATCCATAATTAAAATCATTTTGGAAAAGATAATTAGAAGATCCATATGACAGACTGAAGGTGAAAGGGATAAATATATATGTAAAATATAAACTTGGAAAGCATAGTTTGCAAATAGCACTTTCTTAATTAATTTTCATGCTTTAAAGATGGAGACTATTTTGGTGCTATGGTCAGACAGTATATGCAGTCCCCGTCTTTACCACTAAAGCCAAGATGAGTCTTACTCTGTTCCTGTAGCAGGAATTAAGTTATAAAGGCTACTGAAATAAAGAAGTGCAAGTTTAAGATAACTGAGAAGGGAAGCTGTATTAGCCTTAGTGGATTTCCACTATCTAGCCATTCCTTAAATACTTCCTTATTTCTTATATCCTAGGTTTAATCACCCACTACTGTTGGCGAATGCGAATGGCTGTCAGTCTATGTGAGCAGTGAAATCTCCAGTAAAAGTGCCACTGTCATGTGGAGAGATTTAAGACATTACCGTAGCTTGGAGTAAAGACTGCCCTAAACTTCCAAAATCTGATTCCTCAATGGGTGTGTATGAAAGGTTGTAGTGTTGCCAGGTTTCCCCTGCAGCAAGTGTCCATATGGACACTCACATTTTAGCTAGAGTGTTTCACACGTTCCTTATTCATAAGGAAATTTGCTTTGCTTCTATATTCCTGAACTTGTATGTTTCAGAACACGCATTCAGATAGGCATTTCCTGGTATTTATTTCCAGTTTATAATCATTGACTTTACACAGAATTGAGGACTGTGTTTGCGGCTGTTTGTTAGGATGAATTGCACTTACAGGTAGTGGTTTTGCCTTAGTGAGTCAAAACATTAATGAGAAAGTTATTCATTGTGATTAAGATTTCAGAATCTGCCAGTAGTATGTAAGTTACACCATTACAGTAAGTAATTTTACATTGATTTTGGTCAAAATAGAAGGTTAAGATCTGATGATTTTTCTTTAAATTGCATGAGAAAATTTTCTGAAATATGGAAACCCACTGACATGCTTCTTAGGATTTTTATTGCCAAAACCTGATTAATTTCTTAATATACAGCATAAATACACAGAATGTGTTTGTTAGGCATGTGTGTGTATAGATACATTGTTAGTGATGATAGTCCATATTTCATCTGTTATCTGGAAGTCATGTCTGTTCCTGCTGATGAGTAAGATGCTGATGGACCCTGGAAGCCATATAAGTTTGTGAAACATGCTTGCCAGTTTGTTGCAGAAGTGTTTCTACAGTGTTAATAGGGACTATACTGTGACCAAATGCATTGTGTGATTTTTCAGAAACTGAGGGTGCTTGACGTATTAGAAAGCTAATAGGAATACTTGACTGTCTCACCCTTGCTCCTGTAATTATTTTTGAAATGGTATTTTTCACACAAATTTCTTTTTTGTGATGATTAATTTATTGAAAATAAGAATAAATTATATGAAGTGCCTTGGTACTTCAAGAGAGATACAGAAACAAATGCACAATCAGTGCATGAATTCCCTTGCAAAATGTGTGTAGCTACGAATGCTGTAAAATCAATTCTGCTGGCCTTTGAAGAAAGAGAAGTATTTCACCTAATACAGTCTTGGAACCTGAGCAAATTACCTGAAATAACTTTCTTAACAGTATTTAGGTTTGAGTTTTAAATTGCAATGTCTCAAGGTAGTTCTGACAGTAGAGACTATTGGTAAATACTGCTATTCAGCCTATCTGTATAGTCTGCCTAAAATGGATAGGCGATTGGCAAATAGCCTATCCATTGAAATGTCATTTGAAGAATTAACTGCAGTTTTGAATTACCCATAAGAAAGAATAAATAATAGTTAAATGGCTTTAAAAATGGAATATTTGTATCTTAATATATTTGAATTCTTGTATTTTTTGTTTGAATATTTGTAACACATGTTAACTTAGATATTTAAAACCCAAGGGTTTTGCAGTGGTTTGTTTCTTTTCTTCTTTTATTTTGAAGTGCTTGCCTTAGGTTCCCTCCCAAATGTATATTTTTGTGGTATATAGGTTTAAGAGAATTCTGGTTTTGTAGCACTGATCAATCTGCAAACTAATATAAAAATATTGCAAATACTTTTTATGACTGAAGTCAGTGCACTACGATCAATGTATTTATTCTCTGGGTATCAGTATTACGATTTTTCTTTTTTTTAATCTTGAAAACCAGCATTGCAGGTGACTAATAAGTCACTTTTTTCACCTTTTGTGACTTATAAGCATGCTTTTTTTTTTATTCATTTACTGAAGAGCGCTATGTATTTATTCCTAACAGGAAGAACTTCTGCTGTAAGTAAAATGACATCATGCTGCCTCCTATGGGAGAATTCTGAAGCCTTCTCAAAAATACAACACAGTGGTAAGTACTTACACTATGTTCAGAACAATTCTGTTTGCTGTAAAAATAATAGAAATGAGAACAAGTTTCTGCTGTGGGTGTTCTTAAATGTGTTTGAAATATAACTTTGCAATATATACCTCCAGTTAAAATGCTTGTTTGCCATATGTTTATACAATGAGACATGGAATACAATCCTTGCTGAACATTAGTGCTGTTTAGGTGTTTATTCATGATAAGCATGAATTTTTATTATTTCTGAGCTCTGTAAATATCAATATGAATCAGTTTGTACTTAAATGACATGGAATTAGACCTGGCTATTGTGACACTGCTTCTCTGTAAGGCTTGGGGTTTCCAGGCTGCACTGCATCAGATAGAGCTGACGGTCTTTCAGTTTGCAAAAATATGTGACAAGACTTTTGTTTAGAAATCTATGCATAGAATATATCCTATTTATAAAACAGATTAATCTAATTGCCATTCTTGCACACTGTGCCTGACACATTGATAATGAAAAGGGAAAGACATGTACAAATGACTGGAAAAGTTTCTCTGTTGTATTGTCTTCCTTCTCACTTTGTATGATATGTGAACTTTGAAGCAAATGTGACTTGTTCTGTAACCATTGTGCTAGCTGCAGTATAATGACATTTCAATTAGGTGTAATCATTGGGTCCTAAATTCAAGGAGAAGGAATAGTAATATGTGATAATAAAGTTTTGAATAACCTGTAATTTGAAGTATGACAGCTTAGTTATGAGATCAGAGGGTACCATTATGTGAAGTGTAAAAATCAGACAAAGAGAATAACAGCTTTGAAAACTCTTAGGATTTTTACATCACTGAACCATGTTTATTCCAATTTGTAGCAATTTAAATGTAATTGAATAAAAAACACTTTATAAACAGGATCCTGTTTAATAATTTAGCATCCATGCTGATCATGATCACAGCTGAGCTCTTATGGGTTGCTATAGTGAATAGTACACATATGCATGAATACAGTACTTTAGATATAGCTGTGTATTCTCCTCAGAAAACTCATGATACTTTTTTTTCAGGAAAAAGAACAAATAATTGATATGAAGTAAACAAGGCTGATACAAAGAATACAAAGCTGAAGTCAAAGTTAAAATAATCACTTAATTTCTTTGAAACTAATAAATTGTGTTAGATTTACATTGTCTTGCACTAGAATTAGCCACAGCCATGTCCCAAGAAGTGAAGGTCTCATCTCAGGATCTATCACAGCACACTGAGGTAAAACACAGAAGCTCTGTGGCGGGGTCTGAAGGGTAAATTGAGGGATGGTGTGATTTTAGTTTTCACTGTTTTCTCAGCATTTTGTTTGTTCTTCATAATGCACTGAGGGTAAGTCAGGGAGAAGGAGAAAAAAGGGAAGCAAACAACATTAAAACAGAGAAGTGTGATAGAGTATATTGATGTCCGTCTTTTAACTCCTGCTATAAGTTCATGGACATCAGAAGCCAGCTGTGCCTTTTGAAAATTTCCTTGTTCATGTGAAGTGATAATTGGACTATATGTTAAAAAAGCAGGAGAGTAGAAAATTAAGTTGTAAGTCTTGAGTCAAATTTATTTTAGCTTCTCTGCTTGTTAATTTTCTGAAGTATATGTAAGCCACAAATACACACGTTCAACTGCCAACTGGAAGGTAGTCAAAAATATATGAACAGGAATGCGGCAATATATGTGAAGGTATTTGTTATTTTGTCTAGAATAATATTATATTCCTATGAGGAGTTTTTCAGGAGACAAATTGAAATGGATCTGAAGGCTTTCAGGAAAATATACAACCCAGGCCAAACTTGTGGACGACAGGAGTCCATTTGGGTGAATGGAAGAGCCATGAGAGTGTGTATAATTACCAACATTGGTTCAAATAGATACAGTTGGTTCAGATAAATACAGTAGCTTGGGCCGATTTTGCTATATTGTGCTCTTGTATTTAAGAGAGATATAGAAAGAATTCCCCACACATTGATCACTTTTACTTTTTTTCTTGCAACCATTCTTATCCAGAACTGCAGCTTAAATACTTCTACATCCACTAATGTTTTCTCGCAAAGAGAAAACTGCAATTTATATTTATAGAGTATGAAAAAAGTGATTGCTGGTAATACACAATATAGTAACAGCAATGAAAGAAAATAAATGACCCATGCTTTGTCCTCGGATTTTCAGCTTGCATCACAGGTGTAAGCTAGTTTAAATGGTGAGATTTCATTCTAAAATCCCAACTTGACAGCTGAGTGGGCAGATGGAGGCCTGTGGTAGTCTGTGAGGTGCTGTGTAGCTTCTTTGATGTAGCCACATACTGTCAGATTCTTGATCATGTTCTCAGACACTAATCAAGCCTTCTGTCTTGTATCATTTATGATAACAAATGTGAAGGAATAAAAAAGCCTTCATATTAGAAAGCAGGAATAAATCATTCCAGGACTAGTCTTGGGAGTTTTCGGAAATGGATCAGCTCTTAATTCTCTGAAGAAATCAGGGCACTATGTAACTAATATTCTTAGAGCTGTCAGCTCTTCTCAGCCTACTTTTCAGCTCTTGGGATTCAGTGTTGTAGATGAGAGTCTTTGCTTTGCCTCCTGTTGTCAGGGTTTATGTCTGTAAATGGAATTGCACTCAGCTGAGCAGTGAAACCTCTGGTTAAGCAGTGCCTTCAGCTCTTATTTCTAGATTTCTTTCTGGCTTCTCACTGTATATTGCACTCTTAGATGGACAAAAAAGAAAAATACTCCCCACACGTTTTCTGTCTTGGTGAAGCATTAGCATAATTTTAGCATGGGAATCCGTCAATTAAATAGACACCACATGTCCCCTGCCTGTCCTTACTGAAGAGCTTGTATTCTTCCAGTTCTACACTCCAGTCATAGGAGCCGTCCTTCCATGTCTTCTTGATGCCAGTAAGATCATAGCCCAGAAGGCATGTGCATGTCTCTCACTCCTTTCATTTATTCTCCATGCTATGTGTATTTGCACAGAGGCATTTAAGTTGGCCCCTGATGAAGCCAAGCTGACTTCCTGTCTGGAGTGGCTGGAATTCCTTTGTGCTTTTCTGCTCAGGTGTTCTCCTCTGACCTGTGACCCCTCTCCAGGCTCTGGGCATCTGCTGCTGGCACCACCACCAGACTAATAGGAGTGGGATGGATTGAGGTTCCCCTCCCCCAGTAACAATTGCACAAATACCATTGATTTTTCAGGAAATTAATCTGAAGATTACATTACATAAAGCATTGTAGAACAGTAACGAAGAACTGTTAAAATTGTGTAATTTGAATGTTCTACGAACTGGATGGCTAGCAGAAGTTCACTGAATCATAACATCATGAGCAAGCAAGTGAAAGTGAAATAGGAAATAATCACACTGTTTTGCATAGGCAGGTCATTTGATTGATTTGAGGTGTTTTTTAAAGTGAGTCATGTTCAGTTCAAAAAACTGGAGTGCAGATTTTACTGCTCTGCGGTGCTTGAAGTTGAAAATGTTTTATCACTGTGACTCATAAGTTAAATCTACGGTACTGAACAAGAAGTAGCAGGGTCATACTAGTTTCTACAGGGAAGTTGTGAATCATAGAATCATAGAATAGTTAGGGTTGGAAAGGACCTTAAGATCATCTAGTTCCAACCCCCCTGCCATGGGCAGCGACACCTCCCACTAAACTATGCCACCCAAGGCTATGTCCAACCTGGCCTTGAGCACCGCCAGCAATGGGGCATTCACAACTTCCCTGGGCAACCCATTCCAGTGCCTCCCCTCCCTTACAGTAAAGAATTTCTTCCTCATATCCAATCTAAACTTCCCCTCTTTAAGTTTGAACCGTTACCCCTTGTCCTCTCACTACAGTTCCTCATGAAGAGTCCCTCCCTCCCCAGCATCCTTATAGGCCCCCTTCAGATATTGGAAGACTGCTATGAGGTCTCCAGGCAGCCTTCTCTTCTCCAGGCTGAACAGCCCCAACTTTCTCAGCCTATCTTCATATGGGAGGTGCTCCAGTCCCCTAATCGTGCCTCATTGCTGGTGGTGTTTAAGTCTGGGTTGGACAAAGCCTCGGGTGGAATGGTTTAGTGGGAGGTGCCCCTGCGCATGGCAGGGGAGTTGGAACTAGATGATCTTAAGGTGCTTTCCAACTCTAACTGTTTTATGATTCTATGATTCTATGTTTTTTTTCTTTTTGTTTTTTTGTTTTTTTTTTTTTTTTGTTTTGTTTGTTTTTTTTTTTGTTTGGATAGCTCAGCAGTATGGCAGGTGAAGACCATCCTTATCTTTTACTAAATATTTCTTTACTTTCCTATCAGCCATTCAGCAGCCACCTTCCTTGGTGCTTATGTAAAAGGAGTAGTGCTGTGTAATAGCAAGATCTTGTATCCTCTTGGAGTTCCATAACATAATTTGAGCTCTGCACACTGCAGTTTATGTTGCTTCTAGAAACAACTGAATAAAGATGATTCTGGGATCACAAACTCAAGCTTCTAGAATAGGAGACAACCATATCCTGTAATCTTTTTTTTTACTAAACCAAGGGCTACACTGATTACTGATGGAAACCAGTCTGTGATCTGGCAGACACCACTGTGATCAGACACCAAGAAGAGTGGTACAGCTCATTTGCTGGAGGGAAGGGATGCCATGTGGGGGAACCTTGACAGGTTTGAGAAGTGGGATCGTGAAAACCTCAATAAGCTGAACAAGGACAAGTGCAAGTTCTTGTGCCTCGGTCATGACAATCCCCAATATTAGTACATACATAACTTAATAGTTTTAAAACACGTATAGCATAATAGATAGCTTGGCATTGGAACTTGAATTTGGGGACAGAATGAGTGGAAAATCAGTAATGATAGAATCACAAACGTTTTTATTTTGTTTTGAAGTTTTAAGAAATTATATAGAGGTGAAATCTTTTTGAATAATGCTCTTTATTCTGGCTATTTTCAGCTAATGTCATGGATTTGTATGCTACTCAAAGTGCAAAGTTATTTATCAAACAGCAGATTAGGAGAATTAAGATTTTCAGTTCTTTGAGAGGGATTTGGGTTCTTAAAACCAGGCTTCTAGTATAGTTTTAGGAATAAATCTTCCAGCACTACTGCAGAGGGCCTGAGTATCTCATAAGTACTATGTCATATCTGCTAGCCTTCTGGATAGATACGTTTCTAGATTGCATTAAGTAAAATATCTAGATTGTATTCATTTGATAGACACCTAGCTCACCAGTAGACTACTTCATTTAGCAAAAAAAATAGTTGTCTACTCCCCAGAACTGAAAGTTGCATCTAGCTTTTGACCAGAGAACAAACATGTGAGATACTGGACGTCTGGAGAGGTACAGAAGTGTATTTTTGTGTTTCTAGAGAAAAATGTGGTTTCAGTGAGCTTTTTGGGTGGCTAGAATATTTACAGGTATTTGAGTGTTACATCTGAAAGTTTACCTGGAAATTACTGTAGCTCTAGACCTCAGAGAGCATTAGAATGCAAAAGAGTTTATGCACTTCTGAGGTTAAGTAGTAAGTCACATGCAGACTGTTCGAATATCATTCTGAATTTGAATCTTGTGTTCCGTACTCAGGATTTTTTGGATTTAACCTCAGTCCTGTAGAAGTGCATCTCATGGGAAGCAGAGGACTGAAGAGTTCTTCAGAGGTTTTAGTCTTACAGATGAAATGAATGCTGACAAAATAAGACATAGTTCTTATGTACTTCAGGGAATGAACTTGTGAATGCTGGTGTTGCAGAGAAGGCTGGAGGAAAGCAAAATAGCCTGGGTTTTGTTTTTTGAGAAGTTGACTTAAGTATCTGTCCTGGGTTCAGCAGTAGCAGACATTTTTATCCTTCTTAGTAGCTGGTGCAGTACTGTGTTTTTGACTTTCAGCCTGGGAACAGCACAGATAACACCAGTGTTTTTAGTTGCTGCTCAGTAATGTTTACTCTGACCAAGGACTTTCTGAGTCTCATGCTCTGCCAGGGAGGAGGGGAAGCCAGGAGGAAGCAGAGACAGGACACCTGACCCAAACTAACCAAAGAGGTATTCCATACCACAGCATGTCATGCCCACTATATAAACTGGGGGCAGTTACATGGAAGAGCTAGATCACTGCTCTGGTCAGGCTGCGTATCAGTTGGCAGGTGGTGAGCAGTTGTATTCTCTTCCCTTGTTATTTCCCTTACCATTATTAGTAGCGGTTTGTGTTATACCTTAGTTACTGGACTGTTCTTATCTCAACCCATGGGAGTTACATTCTTTTGATCCTCCTCCCCATCCCTCCGGGAACTGGGGAGAGGAAAGGGTGGGAGTGAGTGACTGTGTGGCTGATTTGCCAACTGGGTTTAAACCACGACAGTATCAATAAATATCCTAGTAATGAACAGCTTGGGGAAAATATGTATCACAGTGTTAAAGAGGAGCAATGAAGCTGGTGAAGGATCTAGAGTATGGTTTATGAGGAGTGGCTGAGGGAGCTGGGGTTGCTTAGGCTGGAGAAGAGGAGGCTCATGGGAGACCTTGTTGTTCTCTGCAGCTACCAGGAAGGAGGTTGTAGTGAGCTGGGTGTTAGTTTATGGTTGGGCTCAATGGTCTTAAAGGTCTTTCCCAACCCAACTGATAGTATCATTCTCTAGCTCTTTAATGATGAAAAATACTAAATTATTTACATTCTGTGCCAAATGCAGGTAATCCACTACAATTATGCTAATCA
This sequence comes from Myiopsitta monachus, assembly GCA_017639245.1. NCBI lineage: Eukaryota > Metazoa > Chordata > Aves > Psittaciformes > Psittacidae > Myiopsitta > Myiopsitta monachus. The sequence goes on from CM029927.1 coordinate 33,250,384, forward strand.
CTGCCATGAAAACAAATTGATACAGCCGTTGAGTGACTAGGGAAGTTGATGGCATATTTCTTTCTTTTTCAAAATAAAAAATAAAATGCTTTTGCCAGCAGGACGCCAAACTGCCTGTAGAAATGTCTTTGGATTGAAAATCACTTTTTCATTCTGACGGTAAATGTATTTGCTTGTTTGTTTATGTAAATGTAAAATGCATTTAGCTTTAACTGCATGCCAGTTTAGACCCACATATTCTGGTACTGTACACTGTAGAGCAGTATTTTGTTTTGATTTTCTATTTACATTGCTCACAAAATACATAAATAACGTTATTTTATTGAATCTTAAATATGGAAGCCAAAAGTATCTAAAATACGCTTCCTACAAGTTTCATTAATTAGCACATCTTCTTTCATATGTACTGCTTTTCATTCCACTGTTCTTTCCCAAGGAAAAAGTGAAAGAAAGGAAACACAACACAAATACAGTAATACTGTTACCCACTACTTGAAAAAAAAAAGTCCAGAATTATTTGTGTGTATGTGAAACTACTCAGGTCAGGTAAAATTCAGATTCTGTCTGTTTTCAGGCATTGTAGCCTCTACTTCTTTCAAATGACTATGAACTAATAGTGTTCTCTTTTTTACCTGGTTGCAGCTTCAGTAATAGTTATGGAGACTTGCCTGCCTGTGCTCACAGCATCAACATGAATTTAAGGCTTACACAATTATTCACAGCATGTTAGTAAAACCAGCTTAATTGTTTATGTTTTGGTATGACATTAGCAAATAACTGACAAAATTGGTGCTTAGCTATAATCTTAAAAAATCTGCAATTTTTTTTTTACTGTAAGAAATTAATAATCTGCAACAAATCCCTATTAAGGTTGTGTTTTGCCTCTCCATGGTGGAAATAAAGCTTTTTCATCTGGAACTAAGTAGCGCATTTAATTCTGATGTAGTTCGCAGCCAGTGGAGTTAATTGTACTGAAAATCTGTGTTACTTTCATCATTTGAGGCTTTGCGCTTTGTGTTTAAGGTACGTAGGTGATATTTCCTATGCTGTGTCATAACACTGTGACTCCTCTTACAGGTAGACATGTCATGAACTCAGTTCATAAACATGAGATGCAAATCCTTCAAAATTATCTGTGAATGATGAGCAATCAAACTGTTATGCTGAGTTAGTCTACTCTTGCATAATGTTACCAAAATAGGATGTTAGATTAGAAGACATGTATTTGGACTGCTAGTACACAGCCTTGAAGATTAATGTCTTTTGCATATAAAGTTCTAGTACAAGAGTCCTGGCAAAGACCATAATTTAGTAATATTTCATGATGAAGGTTTCAGTAATCTCAATTCCCTTCTTTCATTGTAGCTATTTCTATTTAATCACATTTTTCAATGTAAAATGTGTAAAGCTTTGTGTAAAGTGTTAAGAAATAACTCTTTTCCCATTTGTCATTCATCTTTCCAATAAAGATATACATACATGTAGAATGAACTGAAATGTAAATCCAATAAAAGGATGAAAAGAGCTCCCAGTTATAACACATTAGTAGGCAAATAAAGCATACCTACTTTGTGAAAAGTAATATAACTATTGCTATAGCTAATTTTCAATTAATGTTACCACTCAATTTTCACTGCATAGAAAAACATGTTCATCGTATTTATACATAGCATTCTCATCCTTTTACACTGGGATACTCTTTGCAAGGTGAGTGTGTATACATTGCCAAAATTCTTTCTGAGAATTAAGTTACCTGTACATATGAAATTCTTGTTATTCTGATCCAAGTACTTGATATAAGGAATTAAAATAAACAATGACCTCCCTCCTCAAATTCAAGACTGCTGACAGAATTATGAAGATGTATTAGGATAATTATTAAAATTGGAAAACCTATAAACATAACAAAATTTCTGAAGAAATTTTTCTATTCTGCAGTGCATGCTAATTAAAATCAAAGCAGAGCATAAACTGATCATAAATTAATTTAGCTGTAATTCAATTTTCAAAGGATTTTTTTTAAATGCTGCATTTCTATATAATTTTCTTTTGAAAATGCCAGTTATCCTTGGGGAATTATAATTCTTTTATTTTTCATTTGAATGTTAGTTGATTGGCTTGTTTAAATGACATTTTATTTTAATCAGCATCTGATACTGAGTTCTTGTAAGAAGATAACATGTATTTAACAAATTGATTGGAAATCTATTGTTAGTGAAAATATTGAATATTATCATGTGAATATTGTTTGTAATTATGATATGCCAATTGTGAGTGAAAAATACAATTTATTGCATATGTCCCAATGTTTTCAATATATTTACTTTAAAAAAAAATAGTAATTTATCTGGGTAACAGTGTTACATATCATTTGGGTTATTTGGGTCTTCTTTTGTGTGTGTGTGAGCATCAGGAGCTACTGTAAGCTGTTGTGGAGTCTCACTCCTTGGAGATGCTGAAAAGCAATCTGGATGTGGTACTGAGCAGCAGTCTTCAGGGGTTGGACCAAATGACCCCGAGTTCTCTTCCAGCCAAAACAAATCTTTGATCCTGGTCTTCATTTAAGAGCAGTTCAATTTTTCTCTCAGTGGATTAAAAATAGCTGTACGTGCCTTTCACTTTCATTACCTGGAAGTATCAAAAAGGAGGAAAAAAACAAAAAACAAGCAAACACAGGGCTATATTACAAGTTTGTTTAATGATGATCAGTAACTTGAAAAGCTAGAGGACGGATAATTAGAGACTGAAAGCATCTGTTGTTGCTGCAGTTCTGTTTAAAGGAAGGTGGTTGCAAGAAATATACTTTCCTTGACCAAATTAAATCGAAATAAATATTTTAGGGGCTACTGAAATAATTTTAAATTCAGATTTTATTATTAAGTAGTAGTGAAACAGTGGATTGAGTGCAAAGGTGGGAGGCTACAATTCAAAGTTCAACTAATGGCAGAACAAGAATCAGTTTTCTGTACATGTAGAAGCCATCAGAACTAAAATCAAAAGTTTAAAGAGATAATAAGCTACATAAGGGTATAAGAAATTAAGATGCTATTTTCAGTGTAAACTGTATATTAATGTAGAAGTAGAATTCATTAAAGGACACATACCTGAATGATAAAGCTCTGATGACAGTGCAGAAATTAAGTAATGAGAGTTTTCAATAGATGAGCTTGAAAAAGAAAACTAATGCATTGGAATTTGCATTGTGGAAATTGGAGCTGGAACTGAGCAATCACAGCAATATCACTAGAAAAATCCCTGTCTTGTCAGCTTAGTTGTCTTTTAGATTGTGGACTTAGTGCTTTTAAATACTAGAATAGTACTAGTGCAACAGGATTATGAGCTTGTTAACTTTGAAAGATTACCACAGTATGTTGTGAGTTAATTAAAAAAAAGATAAAGTAATTGAAGTGTTGTCAGAACTTTCATGCTTTTTTGATTATGATGTACTGGACTGTGACATCATGCTCTTTTTTCCCCCAGATGACCTGTAGCTGAAAGCAGTCTGGGATTCATCTGATGCAGAGTTTTTTTGTAAAAAATTATCTTATGGAGAATTTAATTTAAATCCTCAGCTGAGCAATTTTTACCTATGGTTATTTATGGTTTAACATTTGAAATGTATAGGCAGGAAATCAGGGAAAAAAAAAAAAAGAAGAAATAATTCAGAGTACTGCAAGCCTTTTTCTTCAAAATATGAAATATATAATCAATATTGCCAGAATATGAAAACAGCACTTACAGTTCTTAATATTAGTAGTGCAGATGTGACATCCAGAAACACAACTATCTTGGTGCAAGAACTTAGGAAACATAATTGTTGCAAATATGCTGAAATTGTTACAAGATTTCAATATCCCAGGAAATCGGAGCCAGAAGAGTAATGAATCGGAACTCCTAAATGGTTACCTACTATGGGAATATGCAAAATGAGAAGCAAACTCAAATTCCAGAAAGAAAGTGGTTAGGAAATTGGCAAGGTGATAGTTATCCTTTTCAGGGGCAGACTTCAAAGAGAGTAGCAGCTGTCTAACCAAAGGAAAAAGAAAATTTAGTTTTCTTGTTCTAGAAATCAGTAAAAATACTGTTGATAAAACATATTGCACTTCCCACAACATTAAAAATAAACAATTATATACAAGGTCTTTAGATAGTGGATCTTTCTCTTTCCTGCCCAAGAAGGCATTATGTAAGGAATTATTCTGAAGAATAAAAGTGTGAGTCAGATCAGGCAGGAATTGCTGACATGTCTCCAATATGAGGTAGAATAATCTCCTCTGTCAAAGGGATTTAATTGTCTCCCCTGACCTCCGTCTGTCCTATTAATTGGCTGCATTAGTTTGTGGTAGATATTTTTGTTTGGTTTATTAGTGAGATTTATAAGTTGATATAATAGAAGCACACAGGAAGCTGTAGCTCCTGCCATGTGACAAAGTGCATTGGTTTGGTTTTTTTTTTTTCCCAATCCTGACCTAAATCAGCTGACCAAGGGCAGGAAAAAATAGATCAATTCTTCCTAGTTAACTTGAGAGCTGCAAATTGTCCTCTATTCTATTTTTTCTGCAGTATTACCCAGTATGGATATGATAAAAGGAAAACCAGAAGATGGACAGAGCCTTGGGTGGCATGGTTTAGTGGGAGGTGTCCCTGCCCATGGCAGGGGGGTTGGAACTAGATGATCTTAAGGTCCTTTCCAACCCTAACTATTTTATGATTCTATGTTTGGGGGGTGCAGGGAGAGAATACTGGAAACGCTTCAGAAAACAAATAAAATATATCAATTTGACATTGATTGAATTGGTGGGCATATGTCTTTCTCTATCTATTTCACACAGATACCTAAAGAGACAAAGGGAAGCTAGAAAAAAATTGCCAGGGAGAAGAAAAGATCCACAGAGAAAGAAATATGATTTGAAGAACAGGACAAGCTAGTGGTGTGCACTTTGAGAAATATTCGAGAATTAGACAGGAGACTGAGAAAGCCATGTGCAAAAGAGGAAAATTGTGGAAGATACTTTTATAAAAGGACACATTTTCAAGCATTGGAGAACAAGAATAAGAGGTCTCGGAAAAATACTGAGGCATAATGGTTTGTCATTAAATCATGCTGGTAGAACTCATTACGAAGGGTGCTAGTGTATTTGCTTACTTTCTCCTGTTTTCTTTTTTCGACTGTGATTAGAAATTCATGTGGTGTATATATCTATAGTACAGTCAGTGTGAGTATTGCTGTATGTGTGGGCTACATGGTAAGAGAAATCTGTGGGAAAATTAGAGTGTGCTAAAAAATAATATAATCATAGAATGGTTTAGGTTGGAAGGGACCTGAAAGATCATCTACTTCCAGTCCGCTAAACCAGGTTCCTGAAAGCCCCATCCAACCTGGCTTTGATCACTTCCAGGGATGGGGCATCCACAGCTCCTCTGAGCAAGCTGTTCCAGTGCCTCACTGTCCTCATAGTGGAGAAGTTCTTTTTATCTACATCGCCCTTTTTAATTGTAAACCAGTCCCCCTTGTCCTATCAGTACATGCCCTTATAAAAAGTCCCTCTCCAGCTGAGGGATATGACTCATCACTGGTCTGCACCTGCGCATAGAGTCAGTAGTGTTTCATGGGTTGTGCTAAAAAGTCATTCATAAATAGTACTCATTGCGTCAAAGAATTCACAACACACGTGTTTTCTGTCAAGTTGAGAGACAGAGGCAAGATAACCATATACTTCTAACGCAGTACTGTTTTTCCACAAACCTATCACTTCTGTGTTAGTAAAGACTAATATTAGGTGTAAAAGGTGAAAATGCATGAACTTCTAAGTTGTTCACTGGGATGTGATTTTGTTTCAAGGAAAATACCATGCATAGAGTTTTCAAAGTAGCACAGAGATGACAATGGTTGTAATAATAATGATAATTAAAAAAAAAAGGGGGTGTCGGGGTTTAAGCCCCCCACCCATGCAGTTTTACTCACTCACTCACTCACTCCCCTCTTCTTCTTCCCCCAGTCCCGGGGGGATGGGGAGGAGAATCGGAAAAAAAAAAAAAAAAAATGCAACTCGCATGGTTTGAGATAAGAACAGTTTAGTAACTAAAGTATAACACAAATCACTACTGCTACCATCAATAATAATACAAGAGAAATACAAGGAAAAAGAATACAACTGCTCACCAAGCCCGACCCAGCCAGTGCACCCCCCAGCAGCAAACCCCCCCAGTACCAAAAACCTGACCATGCCGTGCACACCCCAGTCCACCAGCACACCCTTCCGGGTCTCTGCTCTCTGTCTTCACATCCTGGACATGACGTGCTATGGTATGGAATAACCTCTTTGGTCAGTTTGTGTCAGGTGTCCTGTCTCTGCTTCCTCCTGGCTTCCCCTCCTCCCTGGGATAGCATGAGACTCAGAAAGTCCTTGGCCAGACCAAAACATTACCAAGCAGTAAGTCAAAACACTGGTGCTATCAGCGCTGCTTCCAGGCCCAAAATCAAAAACACAACGCTGCACCAGCCACCAAGAAGGAGAAAAAACGACTGCTACTGCTAAACCCATGACGGGGATAAAATGAATTGAATGCAAGGTAGAAAATACCTAAGTTTAGCCTAAACTGTGTATACTGAATTTCTTACCAACGGATCCTGCATCATCTTTAATCAACCATCAGCAGAACTGATGAAAGAACAAAAACTATTAGGAACTCCCAGCAGAATATGCTTGTCCTGTTTTAGTCATGAGGACTTGATCATGTATGAAACTAACAGGAAAATTAAAAGTTTCTTAACTGTGTGTCATGGTTATAGATAAAGTTCTGTATATGAATATATCTGTACTGATAAGAGGTGAGAGAAAGAATCATCTTGCTGTACGTTAGCTGTCAGGTAGTTGTCTAATCTGTTTTAGGCTCTGTAAACATAATCTTCAGGATGTTTTCCTGGTAGTTGGCTTCAAGTAATATTTAATGTCAAATATCTATGTTACATTAGGAAGAATTGCTGCCTGAAGTGTATGCTTCTGGTTTAGACAGAGTATCTAACCTCTGCACACAAAGTCAGTGAGATGAACGCAAGCTTTAGTGATGTGTCTAAAGTAGAGGAGGTGTGCTTTTTTCATTGTGCTAGGCAAAAATGGAAACTTTCCAATAATGGGAGTGGATGGGTGAGCATTTCTACACTTGTTCCTGGGTTTCCTTTTCTACATTTACATCAGCTCTATACACTAATGAGTAAATATATTATGTTTGAGTTCTGAAAAGTCTTTGATTTAAAAAAACTAAATTTGAAATGGCTTTTAAGTTCTGCATGTAGTAGAATGATAGGGGCTGTCATGAAATTAATTTTGAGACAGTATTTTTTTACCTAAGAAAAAAGCATTCACTTAGTAATTCTGAGATTTCTTCTGGAATTTTTAAAAGAAAGATTATCTGTTTTCTATCATTTGGGGAGTGTGGGGTCGAAAATGGAGGACATTCTTAACTGAGTCGAAAATTACTCACAAATTTTTATACCCTTCTCCCAAGAAATCTTAGGTTTCTGTCCTGCTGCCCTTTTTGGCAACAAATAGATAAAGTTAAAAAAATAGTGATTAAAAGAAAAACCAACCCAAACTTCAAGTAACTGGTATCAAACCATCTTTTTCAAGCTTGCATATGTGTGGGATTATTCTTTGTAGTATATCTTCATGCTACTTTGTGTAACTATTTTAGAATTTGCATTTCCAAAGGAATGGAATTTCAGAAATCTGTTTCTTAGGTTTCGAAAAATTGTTGTTGTATTACACTTTGTTTACTCAGCTTCTATTGTTGTTTTACAAATTAATTGCACTCTTGATGTTGTTCTTGTTTACATCCTCTCATATTGCAGGTTTGTCAACATATCTGATGTAAGATGACATCCATATTTCATTAATTTTCTGGAAGAACATAACATATTTTTTTCCTCATTTTCCATATTTAAGCAAAAAATGTACACTACATACAAGAAGGCCCAGAAAAGCTTGGACTTCAGGCATACATCATTGTGTGGAAGGATATTTCTTGATCTGCCCATGAACCTACATTTCTGAATAAATTAAATGGTCCAGGTATTGTTCTCTGCCCTTGGGGCCACAGAGCATAGCACATCTGTATAGTGAAAATCTTTCTTACCTACACAAAAAAGAAAACCAAACCAAACCGAGCTAACAACAACAACAAAAGTATTTGCCTTATTTGTATTGTCTGTGCTAACTGACACAGCACAGGGAGAGAATCCTCCAGCCTGTCTTGTGTCCTGGTTATGCCTGTGCATTGGCTGGCAGGTATGAATCCTGTGGTAGGACAGTACTGGAGTCTGTGGTCTAGCCCTATTCATTTTGCTGCTTATGCTTAAATTTCAGTGCTCACTGCTCTGGCCTAAAACCAGACTAAGATCTGGATCCATAATGGGACTTTTTATGATAATACTCTGCTTATCTTTTAGAGGTCCACAGTATACAACATAATTTACAATTCCCAGTACTTATGTCAACTAGACAGTTAGGAATTTCATCATTCATTATGAATTCATCAGAGACAGGACAGTAAGCAGAGTAGTAGACAGACTCTTTCTAAGCAGGCTCTTAAGCTCAGTGCTTGGAGGGGAGAGGGGAAGGCAACAGGCAGCATAGGAGTCGTAGCCTTCTTACTGTCTCCTGAGATCTAATGAGTGATTCTGGTAACCCTATCCTTCATAACATCTTGTGGAGACTTGTCTTGCTGAGACAACTTCTCTTTCCTCTTAAACACAGGGCTCAAGCTGACATTTAGCAGGAGAAAGCCCACTCAGTCAGGAGGAGAGCATCATGGGAACAGGAGGACATTCTTCTCTTCTGCTGGTGAAGTTGTCCGCTTTCAAGCACAGAAAGAAACTTAAGGGAAAGAAAGAAACTTAAGGGGAAGAAAGAAAAAAAATCAATGATGAGATAGCGAAGTAAAGCTAATCCTCAGTCCCAGTTTGTATTTCGTTAAATTATTCTGCTACAAATTGCATAAGGCTTGCTTGAAAGTGAGAATACCTGTCCAAGAGAGTTTAAACATCTTTGGACTGCAAAGTTAACAGTTCTGTTACAGTCCAAAGGTAGAATCTCAGAGCAAAAGTTTTCAGTTTAGAATTGATAGTGCTGCACACAGTCATCATAGTTGTCCCAGCCTTATTTGAAATTTAATGTTTGTAACTTGAAAGATGGGAGGTGTAGGTTTAGACTTCTTCAGATCAATGAGGGTAGTCACTCAACTCTCCCATTTCCAGGATGAGTGCATAATCGTAACATTATCATATGAATGAAGGCTGTATCACCACCTGCTAACTGAACTAGGTAATGCAATGAAAATGTATTCCTATGTCTCCTGTGTAATTTCACTTCTAGAATTTGTATAATAGAATATCAGCTGGGTTTCTTTGGGGGCCATATAATACATTGAGGTGCCCAGTTGCTTTAAATTGCTTTTCCCACCCTGTGTTTAGTTATTGTAATACTTATAATGTTTCTTCTTAGACTGGAATGCCAACAGGAAGATATCAAATTCTAATCATTAAATAGACTTAGGAGATCAAATTGCCTAACAATCTGTCCCTCAGTTTCTCAGTTGGTTCAGACAAGAGTTTTAGTTGTTTCTACTGTCCTTGGGGAGAACACACATAGGCTTAATGGTGAAGAGAGAAGAATGAGACCTGTGAGTTTCCCTGTTTAATAGACAAACCCTGATCGATTCCCTTGAGAATTTTTGTTTTTAGTCATTTGATCTTTGTTACTGGAGACAAATTTGGACCCATTCCATCATAGAAATGTATTTTTATGTCTTGTAGTGGTAGTAGACAACAAACTTTAAGATTTTTGAAGATTTATTCAACTTATAAAGGTCTGTGCTGCAAATCTAAAAAATTGTATAAAATAGTGATTTTTGTAGGCATGTGTTATTTTTTTTTTTTATAGCCATAAACTATTTTTTTACTCCAGGCATAGGAAATTTTACTCTGCAGGAGCTTTTGCTTTACAGAAACTCAGAGCTGAACATCATCTTGCAGATCACAATCTTTCCTTTTGTAGTAACACTAGGAAACAGAGGTGCAGAAAAGAAATGGAGAGATACAGAGTGTGTTACATTTCTTTTACAAGGTCATATCAGATGTAAAAGCTGGAAATGAAGTCAGCAGTTGTGCTAGACTGTACTGATGCTATTTTTTGTACATTTCCCTAAATAATGTCCTTGAAAAGTAGTATTTTCTTAAGACTTTGCAGCCACAATTAGACAAAGACTATTGAATAAATAAATGCATTTTGTGCCATACACAATGTAGAAAATATTTTTGGCATTGGTCTCTTTCTGAACAAAGAAGACTTAGTAACCTGTCACACTACCTTGCAGTCAAAGTTAATCGTTGCTTTATTATTTGTGTCCTGACATTCCTTGCATTCTGACTCCAGACTTTTAAATGGCTATAGTGTCCATTCAGTCATAGGAAGCTTAAACTCATACAATGAATGGTCAGATTTTGATCTGAGTGGAACACACCTGGGATTTTGAGATAATCAGTAACATAAAGTTTATGTTCGCAAACAGTTTATGCCGTATTTCTTTCTTCTTGGCACCTCAGATTTACTTGCAATCTTCATCACTTTATCTGAAGAAAATATCATGAAAAATGAAAAGTATTGAGTATTGTGAATTACTGAAAATTTTTCATGTTACTTATGTGTAACAGCAGTTAAAATTAGGGTGCAAAAATCAGTGAGGTAAGTACAACTGTCCTAACTGAGCATTTCCAGTTAGTCGTAGGTCCTCCTGGCGGCAATGTTTTTTTTTTACCATTTTAAACACACAAAAAAAATAGGGAAACTATATCTGTTTGTTCAGTAACAGCTTTTTATGATCAGATCCAAGCATCTGACTTTTTACAAAATGCTTAAGAAGGGTATTATTTTTTTCTATTTTTCCTGAAAAGAGGTGATGATCACACTTTTACTTTTCAACTTTGCTTGCTTTTCAAATTATTTTCCTTATTGAGAGACTTGCAGTTTTCAAAAGCAGTGTAGGGGCCACACAGCCTTTTCTTATAATCCCATTGTTCTTTCTGATAGACTTAGAAATTCAGCATAAGACTGGTGGTTGCAGTCAAGAAGCAATTGCATGAAATAAATGTGTCCATTTTCTGAAAACTAAATGATGAATGTAGCGTCTAACATGAGGGATCTACTGACACTGCCCAAGTCTATCTGAGAGACTACCTGGAGAAATTTATAGGAAGATAAATGTAGCATGTTATCTCAAAAAAAACCCCAACAAAACCAAAGCCAAACATATGCAGCTAATTTGTCTTACTTTCAAGGCTTTATCTGCATATTTTTTAAAAAATATAAATATCTATGTTTGTGCTCAGTTACATCTAACCATAAACCTAAGACCAACTTTAAGGTCCATAATGATGTTTATATAGTTGGCATTTATTTTCACTTTAAGAAAGGGTACATTATAGTTCTTATGTCTATGGAACTGATAATTTGCTTTCTTTTAATTTCTAATCCTATCAATTCACAGTTCTCTTGAAAATTTAAAGTGATACATTAGAATGTGTTATATTCTGAATTGCTAAAATTTCCTTTGATCCCTATTACCTGTTGAATTGCTGTGACTGAACATCAATGTATTACCACAGAAATCATACTGATACATAACATGGTCAATCCAATTGATAATACAGTTGCGTAGTTCAGATACTCATCCCTAGTGAAGTTTATAATGCTAAACTAGTGTTACTGTGGGTCTAGATTTCTTTGGGGGGAGGGGGGTAGGACACTACAGACTTTTTGGGTTTTGTGTGGGTTTTTTTAAATAACAATAATAATAATTTTTTGCAATCTATTCTCACAGGGAAAATGCCTACAAAAATTCAACAAAATAAACATGACACATGTTAATTTAAGGCCAGGCATTGCTGTAGTTACAGTTGAGATTTAAAAATGTCTATTATTGGCCAATTTCAGTTAATAACCCACTAATCTAAGTAACCCAGTCCAGAAACTACACGTGCAACTGTTCATGACTGATGCTTCTTTATGGTGTTCATTGTAACTTTGTCTGGCTTTCCTGAATGGCTTTATGTAGCATGAGGAAGACTGAAGTTAAGCTCATTTCAGTTTGTAAACAAAACAGTCCTAGAAGCTGGGGAAAAAACGAAGAAATAAATTGTTTTTTTAATAATTATTTGAAAGATGGTAGACAAAACTAGTATGCATTTACTGATATTTGGAAGAGTTCTTCCGTTACTGAACAAAAATCTTTAATAGAGTGATGATTAAGAGGTTGCAGTGCTGAATTTGAAGTAGAGCTGCATTTGGGAAGTGCTTTTACAGAAAACAACGGCATGATTAGTTTTCTGCTAAAGTCCCAACTTATATAAATGATTTGCTAAAATTAACACTGTCGGCATATTCAAAAATTGCTATGCCTCGGGTAGTTCTTATTTACAGTACCCTGCCCCTATGTCAATTTATGTATGTTTAAAACAGGATAGTATTTCTAATTTTATTAAAAAAAAAAAAAACCTGCAACCAAGCTGTGTGGTACAGTTGATACGCTGGAGGGAAGGAATGCCATCCAGAGGGACACTGACACACTTGTGAGGTGGGCTGATGCCAACCTTATGGAGTTTAACCATGACAAATTTCAGCTAATCAAGCTGACTCTATACTTTCAGAGCATATGTCTAGAGAGAGATGTGGGTATTTAACCTCATTCTGTATTGAGATCATACCTATGTACTCATCAGAAACCTTGCCCCAGGGAATTAGAGCAGAAGGGAGTGACTGAAGGTGGTCAGGGACTGAAAGCTGAGGTGCACAGTAGCGCACTAGTTGGTTTAGACAAAATCTAAGAAACCCTTAGAAATCTATGCAGTCGTCAGTCTCCTGTGGTCATTTAATTTTTCTGTGTTTGGTTTTTTTGTGCCTGTCCATGATCTAGACAAGGTAAAAAAAACTTGAAACCACTTTAGAGTTTTCTGTTCTACCCTGGATGACCTTTGAGCTGTGTCTTACATTTCCCCAGCAGATACAGAACTAGTGTAGAGCTACTGACATATACTCAAGTTGAAAAAGTGCTAGCTGCAGATCCTTCAGGTTAGCCTGATTCTCAGATTATTTAGGCATCTCTGAGTGTAACTTGGGGCGCAAATTTGTAATCGAGTACAAGTGGTGTTTCTAGTAGATGCACATCCATGTTGATTTCAATTTGCTTTTACTTCAAAGGCCATGGATGTCTCATTAGCCTAAAATTGCACTCTTCTGCCAATAAAGAAGTCACGTATGTTATTTCAGATCTTTGTCTTCTCCTTATGTGAAGGAGAAGTTGCTGGAAGTTGCCATTTTAAACTGAATATTTTGATTTGGAGTGATTGGTTTTGATTGAGTGGGTGATGCTTCCAGGTAGCTAGTGTCTGCAAGCAAATTTGTACACATTTTTCTAATACTTGAAGCAGTAAGAAAAACCCCAAAACCAAAACCTAAAACCAACAAAAAAAAAAAAAAAAAAAAAAACCATGGAAAATACAACAGTATTAATGATAATAAATAAAGACATGGCAAGTACATTTCTTCCTGTAGACTCAGTATGTAAAGGTGTATTGCATAGCTGACTGGATACGTACAGATGTGCATTAAAGTTGTTTTGGTATAATATCTAAAACTATTATAAAATGCATGCAGTTATTTCTTTAAGATTAATCTCTAATTGCAATCTGTGACTCTGTGTCTTATAGCGTTTTTAATGATGCAGATAGCAAAATCAGCTAGTTCATCTATGTATTGCCAGCATGCCTTCTTCCTTATGTCTTGATCTTCTTATTGGAAGTTATTCCATGTATCTTTCTCTGTGCATGAATGTGTATATCTTTCATGTGTGAAAATAACCTGAAAATGACAATTTCTCTGGCAGTATGTCAGTAAACTGAAAAGTGGGATATTTTATGTCTTATAGTCTCTTTGCAAAACAGGTTTTTTTTCAGGAGACTTCTTTTAAAGACTTTCTTGACACAGTGGTCACATGTCACTGCTCATATAAACTTCTTCAAGAAACCTGTTTAATAAGAAATGCAACAAATTTTTATTCCTTCTGTTGCCTTTTAAAGGGCTAACAACAGTAAGTTTAATAATCAAACACGTCACAATAAATGTTTTTATTCTGACTTATCATCTTAGAAGTACACTTTTATGGTATAAACCTTGCCTATGCTAATGCACTTGTTATTATCCAGTGTCTGTCTTTCAGTTGGCATAGGGTGCAGGTCTGGTATAGGTCAATCACTGGGGCTGAGAGAGCTGGCTATAATTCGCATGTCAGCCAACAGTTTGTTTCCTTACACATTCAGGACATGTCAAGTCTATGTCTGTGTGTGCATGAATCAGAAATGCAAAGTTTGTGTATGCTTCTCTTAAGGTATAGGGGAAAATAAAACATTATATGAGTGGATTTAACACCCACAAGTCTACTTTTGTTGGTCTTATTTTCTAGATAAGGAATCAGTTAACAAATTCAATTCCAGGTCAATAATGAATGTTTCTCGTTTCCTGTTCTCTCACCTTATTCAAAATAGCAACATATAACCAGATATTTGATCCAAAAATATCGTATAATTAGTATAGGTAAATACTAAGTCACTTTTTCGACAGTTGTGTATTATCTCTAGCATATGTAGCAACTGAGGAGTTCCACTTTCCTTCATATTGTAATTTTTCATTCTCTCCATGCTGCTGATGTTCACTGTTGTTTTTCATTCCCATTTTCTTTTCTTGTTTTGTTTCCTCTTTTTTCCATTTTCTGTTTGCCCAGACAAGTTTTTTCCCTATACGTTTTTCATCATGTAGGTCACTGTCTTTCCTTCCATTTTGTCATTTTTTTCAGTGGTTTATTCCACATTTCTTTTTCTTACTATGTTATTACGAACTTCTCCAGTGTGAGTATCAAGGGAATAGGATCTGTTGTTTCTTCCTGAGCACAGATTAAATCCTCAGTTGGGTATGACTGGAAAATCTGCTTTGTGCTTCATGGTCAAAGAAGTGTACCAAAGTCAGGCTGTGAGAGACCAAGAGGAAACACCACCCAAACCTAGTTGCTTGCTTTTGACTTCGACTGTTTAAAATGGTAGCAGAAACCAGAGGGGAAGGCAGTGCTTCAGGAGGAATTTTCAGCTAGCTGGCTGAACACTTTGAGTGCTCAGAGTGGGGCTGCTCCGTGGGCGAGGATTAACCAGGAGCTGCAGGCACTACAGGACTAGCAGGGAAATACTTTTGTTCTTGGGGCATTCTCCTAAAGCTCCCCATTGGTGCTGAACTGGTGACACTGACAGAACACTGCTGCTGTGCTGTGATTATTGGACAAGGCATGGTAAGGAGACAGATCCAAGGTTGACCTGGGGACCCAGTCAGGGCAAGATGCAGGCTAATGATGGATCTGGGCACAGTGCTTCCTTCAGCATAGCTCAGGCAGGGACTGATGGCCCTGGTGGTGCCCTGGGGGAACTGTTACAGATCTGTCCTCCAAAAACTGCTTAAATTGAAAGTACTTGGGAGGCAGCATCTAAGCCTATTATCTATCAGTGAAAATGTCAATAGAAATTTTGATTCACCATAAGTAATATGTATCCGATATTTTTTGGCCTGTGATCTTCAGATATTTCAAAAATTTTGGTATATGAGTGCTAAAATTAAGTAATTGAAGAATTCCAGGGGTTTTGAGAAAATGCGATATCTTTCTTTCAAATGCCTTTTCTTGTCTAAAAAAACCAGCATAGATGTCTCCTGTGGTTATTTTGGGGGTGTTTGTTTTCTTTTGTGGGCTTGTTTTATTTTTTAGGTTGGGATTTTTTAGTTATTTTTTTTTGTTGTTTTTTTTGGGTTTTTTGGTTTTTTTTTTTTTTTTTTGCCTTTTTTGTGGGTTTTTTGTTTCGTTTGCTTGGTTTTATTTTGTTTTGTTTTAATTTGAAATCCTGTCAATAGCGCCCTACCTTTTTCTTTTCTGCTTTTTAAAACTGTTTTTATATCTTCATGAGAGAGAATCTTGACTGAAAACAGGACCTAGTAGTCTGGTTACATGAGTTTTTATATGTGTGTGTGTGTGTGTTCATCTTATCAAATGTAAAGTGTCAGTATCAGTTTCCCATAACAAGGAGTTTTTTAGCTGTGGTTTTATTATTTGTCAGTTTGAGTTGAATAATGGATAAAAACGAACTCTTTCTTTGGTCAGGGAGGAGAAGGCAAGAATTAACAAGTGCTCTGTGTTTATTTATCCTACTTATGATGGTTAGCATATGTATGTGTGACTTTTTAACGAAATTATATGAATTGCCTTCTGTCCAAAAATTAAAAACAGAAGAATGCAAGAAGGTAATGTTGCATAGTTGTAACAATATATAGGTCAAAATCTGACTTCTCAGAGATTGTACCATTTTTTTCTCTTCAGTTTCCACTGTTCCTTTTTGTCAGACATAGAACAAAGAAAACAGATAGGAAAACCAGTAACTTCACATCTAATTTTGACTAATTGTTCTCATGCTTGATTTGAACTAATGCTATTACATTAATTGGAATTTCTTAATTAGATACAAGTAACTTAGGTTGTCATACAGAAGTGTAGGGATACCTGTGAAAAGTAACAGAAACATTATCCGGTGCAGCAAAGCATTTAATAAGGGTTTCAAGTGGGAGTGCAAATGTGCTTAAGAGGAGATGCTTGTTTATTTAGGGCAGAAAATACCCTGGAGCTAGCACTTAATGTGGTACCCTTCCTGAAAGCGATAGTGTTTGGGCTGTGGTTTGGTTTTGAAGCATATACAGAAGCAGAAATGTTTGGTTTGCAGTATAACCTCTGACAAGCTTGTGGCTTTAAATTTCAGCTCTCTTACCTTACATATCTTTGGAAACACATAGCTAACCATGGTGGCTACAGCTCATAAAACATTTGTGAGCCTTGGCATGGAAGTAGTGTGGGAATTTAATTGTTTGGTTTGTTCTTTTAGAATAGATTTATGCCAATATGAATGAGTCTGTTGATTTGTCTTGCTTGTTTTCTCTTGGCCACAGGCTGACTGAGTGGGCTGGACTTCACTGGGAGGAGCCATTTCGCGGTGAAGTGGAGTAACTGTGGATCTCTCCCCATGCTGCTTGCTGGGAAGTTCTGTGCATTGCCAGGATTAAGCCAATGCTGAAGTCTGGGATGGGCCTTAGGGGCAAATACTCCCTTGTTTCTTCTGATGTTGGGATTTTTCAGCTGAGACACCTGACACCTACCACACATTAGCTTTAGTGTTTTCACTGCTTGAACAAGGTTACATTTTCCCTCACTTCATCTCCTTTTGACTACTTTTTTATGTTACTAGTTTTTATTTTTCTTGACTGATTAATTTTCTCCCGGCTGTGGAGGAAAAGAGCCCTGCTGATGTTGATTTAAATAATGTCGAAACCAATGGGACTCCTATGGCTGCCTTTGATCTTCACCCCAGTGTGTGTCATGTTGAATTCTAACTTCCTGCTGTGGATAACTGCACTGGCTATAAAATTTACTCTCATTGATGGCCAAGCACAATACCCAGTTGTTACCACGAATTATGGCAAAATACGTGGTTTAAGAACACCTTTGCCTAATGAGATCCTTGGTCCAGTGGAGCAGTACCTGGGTGTTCCTTACGCCTCTCCTCCGACTGGAGAAAGGCGTTTTCAGCCCCCAGAGCCACCATCATCCTGGACGGGTGTCCGCAATGCCACACAGTTTGCCGCCGTCTGCCCGCAGTACCTGGATGAGAGGTCACTGCTCAACGACATGCTGCCAGTCTGGTTTACAGCCAATTTGGATACTGTGGTGACATATGTTCAAGATCAAAATGAAGACTGTCTGTATTTGAATATCTATGTGCCCACAGAGGATGGTAAGTACTTTAAGGACCACACAACCATGCACTCACCAGTTCTGCACATAAGTAGTAGCCAAGTCTTTAAAGCATCTTGCTCAGTTTCCTCCATGTTTAGTCTGCGGAAATGGATCATGCGTCTGAACATGCATTATAAGTAGTACTTTGTTGATTGAACATGCTCACATGAATTCTCTCTCATGTTTCAGTGTAACATCAAACCACAATTTCATTTGCAGGCAGTGGCCACGGTGTGTAACCCAGCCTGAAGTTTACATTTACACTACAACTGAGCATTATTCATAAGAGAGGACAGTGGGAATAATCAATAATGAGATGTAGCACATTTATTTTCCCGTGCATTAATGGTACAAATACTGTCACGTACTAATTTTTAAATGAGAATCTCACCTCTTATTTTTGGTTTAGTTTCATTACAATACCTCTGAGCCTATTGTTAACTCTGATTTTAATAGATAATAGAAAATTGTTCTATTAGCTCAGTCTGCTGGTTTTGTTTCCAGGATTTTTACCTATGAAACTTTTCAGTCTAACTAATTTTTCTTCATTGATTAAATCCAAAATGAAGTAAACATGATTGTATTATGCCAAGCTGGACAGGTGGCCTTAAACTTTCATCTGTTTTCTGCAGTCTTTTCTCAAGAGGGCTACTTAAACTACCTTCTGTAGACAAAAAGAATGAACATAATAGGTAACACACAACTCTGAACTTTTTCATAATCTCAGACTTAAAATTTCTGGCTTTATGGCATGCTGAATGTGTCTTTTATTGTTCTGAATGGTATTGCTTCTTACAGACAAGAAGACCTGTTTTCATCAGGTCCCAAATGAGTTAATTTTATTTGATATCACAGGGAAACAAGAAATTCTGCTGGCAGTTATATTTGATATTCTGCTAAAAGCCAGTTCTTTCAGCCACTTAGAACATAGTTACCAATGCATAACTTGACAGATTTCTCCCAGATATGCAAATCCCTTCACTTTAGCTGAGAGTTTGATTTGCATAACCGAGGCATTGTTATTTCTCAGTAAGCATGCTCTAAATATGCAAATTTTATACTTTGATTATTGTAATCCTTCTGCCTTGATTGGCTTCTTTACTCAGAATTTCCAAGCTGTTTGCCAGCAATAAACATACCAACTTCTTTTCCTTTTCTCATCAGCTGAAGCAAAAACCTGAAAGTTAAAAATAAAGGAGTAAGGTTTGGGAGTACTGGCGGCTCTGCTAACATAAATCCTACTAAGCTGCTTAAATGAAAAGTGCTCTGAAAGTAAAGATATGTGTGTGGAGGCTCTGTTGTGCGTGTGTGTGTGTGCATGCTTGTAGACGAAGGAGCAGATCATTCTGCTCAGTTCTCTCTTCCAGTCTCATTGCACCTTGTCTCACTCCTTGGGTAGTAACATGGATGATTCTTTCCCAAATTTATGTTCTGGATTTTATACTGCAGCTTTTAATTAGTCACTAGGGTAAGCTTGCCCTAAGAAAGCATTTCAGGTTAAGATTTTATTTGTTCTTGCTGCAGGTATTTGAGCTTTGCTAACTCAGTCTTATTTCAAGGCCCAATGTTAATAAACTCATATATTGTTCCAGTCTAGTAAAAAGACTTTTCATCCGTTAATTAAGGAAGACAGGAAATTAGACATGACAAAATATGTACAAATACCTAGGAAAAGAATATTTGATATTGAATAGATAATAATAAAATACCATGTGCTGAATGACTAACAATCTATAAAATTCCTTATTTTGCCTGTAATAGCTAATAGCATTTGCTCTTAGATCAAAAATAGAAAGGACTGATACATTTTTCTTTTGTGGATATTTTTGTCTGCTTAATTCCACAAAATATATGTGTGTTCCTCCTGGTTTTAGATTTTGTTTTTACAGTGAATAGCATCTAAATTGAATCTATCCTTTCATACATCCTCTTTAAAATGTAAACCCATGCATAAAAAAGTATATAGCTGAATAATGACAGACAAGGTTTGGTGTCAGTGATGAAGGCAAGATTGCTTCTGTACAATATAGCAATCATTGTTAACAGGTTCCAATGGGGAAATGGGAAACTTAAAAATTAATAAATAGAGTACATGATGTTTTAATTGTATGCTGTGTATCTTATTACTAGTTAAATATAACTCGGCTTTTTTGGTGAGGAAAATATGCAACCTTCTGCTTGTAAAGATGATTAAGAACTGACCTACAAATTACATCCCCTAAGTTAGTGTGTCTCCAAATAATGCTGAATGCGAATGGCTTTTAACTGTAGTCCATACAATCTGATTAAGCACATTGTGATTCATTATATGAGTTTTAGTTGGCAAAAATAAGCTATGTTGTTATGGAGACAGACCATGAAATTAGTTTTTGAAGCAAAATCTCAAAGTGAATGACTTTGAGTAAAATTTACATTTTCAATTCTTTCTGAAGTACAGATGCATTTAAAGGAGTTTTGAAACTGTTTTATGTCTGGGAGAAAAGGTGGATGGAATCATCCAAACGTAATTAATGTTCTGACTGTGAAACAATCTGAATAATTTTCTACTATTTTTTTTTAAACTTCAGTGAAAAACATTAATGAATTAAGTGTGGTTACATGCAGTGCTTACTTCAAACCAATCCTAGTCAATATCTAATCAGAATGCAGCTCAGGTTTGGTGGGATTTTTTTGTTTTGTTTTGTTGATGGGTTTTTTGGGGGGTTTTTTGCACTATATAACATGACCTGTTTCTTATCGCTGATGTGGTTTGGTCAAAGGGAACCGAATTTTGGTCATGTACTTTGAATGAACAATTGAAGAAAAATACACACATGTGTTCATCTAATTGCAGAATTGCTTCACCGGCATTCTGCCAGTGTAAATTAATGGAAATAAGAGTAGAATAGTCTCTTTAACTGGGTAGATAAGTTCAGTTATTTATAATAAAATAGTTTGAAATGTTGGTACTTCTTTTGGATTAAATGACTTAAAATTCTATAATTCCTTAAAATAGTTGGTGTGTCTAGGCTAAGAAATTAAAGTGCCTTGTTACACAGTTTATGTCTGTATTAATCATACCCTTTTCTTTTGACTCTGAATTTCAAATGTCAAATAGCAGCAGAATACCGTCAGAATTTTCCATGTTAAAATGTACTCACAAAGCAAAAAGCATCTTTGTTTTTAGGGGCTTTTCTTGGTTTTCGTTTTTGGTGGTTTCTCATGACAGAAATCAGAACACAGAATATTTCTGCAATTCTGGCTATGTGGATTTTTATTCTTTTGCTTTTGTCACTGGACAAGTGATTTTTACTGACTCTTTCCTTAGGGTAACATTTGTATTTCAGAGAATCTAGGGTAGCTGAAGAATTCGAATGTTATTTTTTTTTCCTTTGCCTTTGATTTTGAAATGAAAGAATTGAGCCACAATAATCCATTGAAGTTTTGTTTTATTTTTTCATAAAAAGTATAAATAATAGTGCAGTTATTTTAAAGATATACAGTACAAGCAACAAAGGATAAAATTTCACAAATTTTATGTGTCAAAGCTGTCATAAGAAATTACTCAGAACTGAAGCAAATAAAATATAGTGGAATTATAATTTTATCAAAATTACTTTCTAAACATCTGGCTTGATCTTTAGAATCATTTGTGTGGGTGTGTATTGTCTTGTCTGTAATTTTCCACAAGAATTCTTGAATGTCAGTTTTGAGGAGGTCATCTAGGGAAATGATATTGAGGACAGTCTGTTTATTATATCTTCAGTCTGAATATGGGTTTATCTACAGTGGAAATGCTAGATTGAAGAGGACACAGACTGTTAATCGGCTGTGCTTAATCCCTGGCCTTTATAATTTGTATCTGTGGATGCTGAAGGAGATTGCTAACTCCTATCATAACTGGGGGAAAAAGAAATGGAACAAAAAACAGAAAAGATCCTTAATTTGGGTTTCTTTTACAGTAAACTTCAAAATTTTATTAATAGCAAGGAAAGATAAAAAGAAAAAAGCCCAGCAAACAAAACCCAACATGAACAAATCTTTATTTGTTTAAAACCTGCTCTGATCAAAAAGGAAGATATAATAAAAATATGTATTTTTGTTGTCTTAGCATGATCAATAGTAAGTGTACAAACTTATTTTGCTGTGTGGATAGAAGGTGCTTTTTGCACAAGTGCACAGCTACTCAACCACCCTGTAACTGTTAAGGATTAACTAATGAATATTTAGCATCTTTAGAGGTTTGTTCACTAAAAAAGCTCTGTGACCTCTTGTCTCATTTATATTACAACAAATACAGCTAAAATGACAACAAAAGGTGATAGGCTATGATACTTATTAAAGCTGAATGGATAGGTCGTAATTTTTTCATTAGATTTGGGAAACTGAGAATCTTGTCCAGGATCAATGGTATGCTTAACTGTGAGATACCAGGAAGAAAAAAGTCTTGGTCAAGAGCAGAGAGATCAGCGGTGATGTGAAGGAAATGACTCTGAGCAGTCATGTGAAGGAAAGGTACTTTTGTTTTTTTAGACTCTGTGTCTATTTGACTAAGAAATAGAGAAATGAAAAACTTGAACAAAGATGATAAACAAGATATGCCTTAGCTGATTTCTGCAGCTTGCACACTGGTTCACTTTTTCATATTAGTCAAATGTCTGCTTAGTATATAAGTGAGTGTTTGCAGCCTTCTCCTTGTCATTGCTTTTGAATTGCAGTGCCTGTTTGACTTGGAAGAAGTTTTTTAGCAAAATGATATCAATAAAACATAACTGATAAATCGTTATTTTTTTCTTTTTTGGGGGGGCGGAAAAAAGGAGGTGATAGTAGAAAGATGAGTCCTATCATGATTACTTGATTGCATGGAATAAAAATATTACAATTGCTTGATCACGTGGAATAAAAAAAAAGTTCTTCAATGTTTTCTTTACTAATATATGAAATTAGAGTCTATACATAAAATAGTAACATAGTGTACAGGACAGATGCAATATTGTACAATATTATTTTTGTGGAATTATTAGAACGTGATAATAGCAATAGTAAATTTTATTTTCCAAATAAACTGTATGTGGTGTCAAGTTTCAGCAGATGCGTATTGGCATTTTTCAGGTAATCTCAAAATTGCAGTTGTTCTATTATTTCTTCACTGCTTTTGTCAACTTAAGTAGACGCTTGAGAATCAAATCCAGGATTCATGTGTATGGTTTTAAGAAATTAAATCCAATATCTCTTGTTTATATGTTTATAGCTTTGATTCTTTCTCAAAATCATTATTATGTGTTTTTGAAGTCAGTTATGAATTGTGTAATTGGTGTAAGAATGTAGAGTTTAATTCTGTTTTCTCAAGTATATTTTACTATTTTAATAGCATATTTTGTTATATATATTGCTATATGAACTATTTATTTAAAAGCAAATTAAATATAGGATTTTTTATAACAGCATTTTAAATCTGTTTTAAAACATATTTAGGGTTTTTTTATTAGATGATAACATTTGTACAGTTTCATATTACAAATAGTGTTTGTTCTGAGACAAAACAGAATGTAACAAGTTTATTCTCAGTTTTGAGGGTGTCACAGTTTTTTGTCAGTGACTGGTTTATTTTTAGCCTCCACTGTTTCACTCAATTGTTTGTCTTCTTTGGAAAAATTGCAGTATAATTTTTAAAATTATCTTGTTATTTAAATGCATTTCAGTTTGTACCATGCAAAAATTATACACAGTAAGACATATCCTTTTGTAAAATGCTTGTATCACTTTGGAAAGTGAGAAGGATTAATAGTAGATAACAATCACAATACAAAATGATAGTGTAGGAATTATTTCGTACAATTCCAGTAGTATATAAACATAAACTTTTTAATGTTGGAGAGGAAATCACTCTCCAATGTGAAAGATAAATTCCCCATTGTGTCAGAGTGCCTCAAGTGAATTATTTCACTGGTAGGGTCCAATACATGCTCTACTCCTAATCCAAAAATACTGCAGCATCTGTGAGAAGGAAGGTGGCATATGTCTGGCTATCCTCTGCCTACCAGGATAAAGCTGTGGCTAATCCAGGCCCTTATTTTACGTTCTTGCTTTTAACAGTCGCAAATACCTTCTGACACCAAAGAGCAGGACTCTAATCTAGATGAAATAAAGTTCTTAAATCCTTAGAGATAAATTCAGATTTAGTTGCTAATTTCAAAATGCTGTCCTTTCCTCCAGGAATTGCCCATTCCACAGGCACTTTACAGGATTGCGCCCAAAAGGCATTTTCAGGGACTGATATGTAGTGAAGCCTAGCAGGAAGACGCAGCATTCAATATGACATTATCTAATCTGAACAGGATTTTTGGCACAGTTTCCGAGAGTTTCATCACTGCCTTATATTGAAAAACCTGCTACAATGGGGGGATAATGGTCTTTAAAACACGATGATTTAGTATTTCTTCTGCAAAGACAACTTGATGTTACCATCAAGTCAAAGAATAGTGTCTTTGGAGCTGTAGAGGCTGTGCCGTTTGGCCCAGCGATGCACAAGAAACAGCCTTTAGTCGTGTGGTTTATGAGACTGATCATAGGCAATTTTACTTCATTCTGCCCATTCTCTCCCTCTTGTTTTGGTTGTTTTTTTGGGGTTTTTTTTGGTTGTTGTTGGTTTTGTTTTGCTTTGTTTTGTTTTTTTAAATGTAGTTTTCCTCTGCTCTCCTGCAAAACATGTCTTTGTGCAGTGCTGCTTTTCACTGTGTCTTGCTTACTGACAAAACACAAATTGACATAACACCTACTAAAACTGTGGCAGTGCCTCTGTCCTAGGGCAGTTCAGTGATCCTCAGCAGAAGTCTGGGTTGTGAATAGTGTGGAATATACTCGAATTATAACAGTGTCATAGATATGCATTCTGTATTTTTTATTTCCTAATAAGGATTCGTGATCTCATTGATCTTCAGGTGGGTTTTTCACATGTATCAGAAAGTTTTGAAAATTATTTATATCTTTTCATTTAAATTTGGTTCAGTTTCTCTTACTTAGTGTATTAGTTGCAGCTTCAGATGAAACAGACTCTTGCTAAATAGCTCAGCTGACACACAAAGCCCATAAATCAGTCTGCACCTATGGAAATATTTAAAGAAATTGTCCCCACATCAGTATGATAGTCATAGGTAGTGTGTGAATCAGGCAAATTTCCAATTTTGTTCTATGAATGTTTAGGTATTTTCAAGATGAATTAACACAGGTTGGAAATAAAGCAAATGCTTGTCACTTGCTCCTCAGATTTCCTGACAAAATTGTTGACAACTGAAATGAAGACAAAAATTCCTCTTGAGCATAACAGCTTTTGCACAGTACTTTTGTCATCCTTTTAAAACTGAAAGAATAGCTCCAGCACTCAAGACTTTGAATCAGTGCGTCTTGCTTATGACTCCAGATAAAATTCTCCGAATGGCATCTGATCTATTCTGCATACTCTCATTTTGTGATAGTATTAGTTGTTATCCAAATAGAAAAAAATAGAAGTATTTTAAAACTAGCATATTTCATTTGTGGTTGTGATATTATCATTATCTGAAGAAATATGTATGAATTTACATTCTTAAGTATGAACGTTTAGGTTTAGGGCTTTTTTATCTGGATGTTGCTCCTGGTACCCAAAGAGGCAAACAAGAGGAAATGATTATTATAACTCCATGAAAAATGAACTAATGCTTACAGCCATCTGGTGCCGATATGTTAAAAATCCATTGCAGAAATGTTATAATAAAAGGAAAATTTTTCTTTTACAGTTCTTGTTGTAGACAAACTTACACTGAAGAATAAATTTACTTTCAATCCTAAGCCAAATTCCTGTGCTATATATAGGGAATTTTAGTCAGAAATACAATTTTGGTGCCTTGTTCCAAAATGCTTATTATTGTTGGGTTGAATTTAAATGGATTTTTAATTGACAGGGTGTGATATATTTATTCTAATGAAGTGAAATTACTTTGTGCTGACTCAAACAACTATTCAGTTAATCACTGGTAATGTTTACAAGCCATCATAGCTGGAAATTGTGGATACATTGTCTGATTTATTAAATATGCAGAAGGACAAATAAAACCCAATCTAAATATATAGATTTCAGCCTCTTAGAAATAAATGAGAATCAAGTTATCTTTTATGTGGTATTTTAAGTGTGGCTAGAAAATTTCAAATAATTATTTTGCATTTGTAATACTGCCCCAATGTTTATTCTTTCACTTGCTCTTCATTCTTTATTCAGCCAGAAGAGGGAGCACAAGTTACCAGCAAACTAATTTTTTCTATCCGCACTGAGAGCGCTACAATAATGCTGGTGACTATAGAAGTAAACCATGAGAAACAGGTGCTGGTTTATGCCCTTCGAACAGATAAGAAGGGATCCTATCCACCTTTCCCAAGCTGAAAATTTTTAACATTGCTTTTGTTGGTTCTGTTTTTGTGGATTGAGGAATTTATGTATGAAGTAGAACCTAATTCAAGCAAAACATGCACTCATACTGACAAACTTACATGAAACTATAATAATAAAGGTTTAGATGAAAAGCATACTGGGAATGCACCAGTTTGTAATTGAATAGCAAATAATAATACTTGCTATGAAAGTCTTACAAGGCATTTAATTGAAGAATTGATTCCAAAGAAGAGAATTTCATCTGTTTGCTGATTTAGTAGAAATTTTCCTGTGTAAAAAGAAATAATTTTGCCTCTCTTATTTATAATCTCAATTTAGACAAGAGGCAGATTTTTATATTTTTTTTTCCAATTAATGCTGTTGACTCTCAATTTTCTGTATTATACAGCTGAATCATGGAAAATGCCAAATGTGTTTTTGCATCCTCTTATTTCACTGAGACCAAAAATGTTAAGTATCCTGAATTTTGACAGTAAAGAGCATTCAATTTTTTGCTATTATCATGTTGGAATTAACAGCATAACTAAGGTATATCAAGTCATCCAGAGTGCCAAATTGCACAAATTTTGAAGGGCTTCCCCTCCAAAATGCCTTGGTTCCAGGCATAACGTATCTAGTTCAAAAGGGCTGGTATGTTTATGGTCTTACTGATTTGAGATACTTTTATTTTCAGGACTCCCTCTACCTAAACAATAGATCTTGCGCTGTCTTCAGGGAATAGGCTGAGTTGCAGCTGATGTCTAGAGTGTGTCCTCAGGAGTTGTATTTACTGTGGTGATGTGTAAAACCACCCATATGGAATGATTGCTATGCTTTGTTACAAACAATTGCTTCAAAGTGTATTTAAGTCTGAGAAAATGGCACAAACACTGTATAGAAGAGAGAATCTTAGTATGACAGTCTCTAGGTGGGAATATTTTAATGAAGACAGGTTGAAGAATGAATTGAATGCAAATAAATGCAGTAACGTTAACTTAAAAGATGGGAAAAATTTCTTAAAATCATGCTAGAGGTCTATTCTTTATTTTCATTATCAAGAAATTATCTATAATGCCTTCAGTCTTATTCCTGGAACTGAAACCATAGTCGATAGATTGAATATGTAAATTTTTATCCTTAACTGTAGCCATTTTTAGAATAAGCCACTGAGATGCACAGGCCATAATACTTTTTTCTCTTTATTCAGTTTCACCATCCCATGCAACCACTTGTTCTTACTGACTTCTGCCACCATTTCTTTGCTTGTTTTTGAAGTGAGACACCTTTGCTCACTGTACAAGTGAATTCCATAAAATAGTTGTAACTGCATTTTCCATTTCTAGAAAAAGATTTATCCAGATATTCTTCATGATTAAAAAATAAAAAATAAATACCAGAATTGCACACAAGACAAAAGGCAAGGAAACGACGACTATGGCTTTTGAACAATTTTTGGAAAGGAGACAGATGACAAATAGGTGAATCAGAAAATCAGCTGTGCAGTGGGTGTAAAATGATCAGGTGAAGAAAGAAAAGCCTGATTGTCCTTTCATGGCTTACTTCTGTAATGGACTCCCTCAGTGGTCCACTCAGTTATTCCTGGCAAGCTGTGTTTCTGCTGTAGGGTAGTATGTGAGGATCCTAATGAGCCCTATGGTGGTACATTAAGGTTTTCTATAATTCTGTGCTTGTTAGTTGTTGCTGTAGGTTAAACTTTTTCCATTTTAGCTACATAGGTCTTGTTTGCATTTCGGTTGTCATCATTAAATGTTTGTCCCACACTACATGATATAAATATGCCAAGCAAGGACTTGGGATATTGCAAGACTCAAAGGGGAGAAAGTGTTCAGATATTGTCAGTTCTCTACATGCATATGGTTGCCTATAAAAATGCCTGAGCATCTAGGAAGCCAGTGAAAGATCTCCATCATATAATATCTATCTTGCTTCAGTACAACCAGTTGTTTTCAGCTTTTAGCACCTTTATAAATGTGACCTGCAGTACTTAAGAAAATCTTGTATAATTCTGAAATAAATTGAGATGTTAGCAATGATAAGTTTAGAATGTACCAGCATGTATAAGTTTTAAAGATATTATGAAATTAATACTTCATGCCATTTGTGAGTGCTGCTAGATATGTTGTGTCTTAATATTATGTAAAAATTCTAATTGCATGCTATTTTTCCATGCTTGTTTTACATATCTAATATAGTATATCAGGATGGCGTAGTATTGGGGTCATTAACTGACTTATTTCAAAATGCAAATAAATAGCTTTCGGATTTGCTTGTCTGTATTATTATTTTTTTTTTTCCTCTTATGATCTTTTTCCCACTTTGCATCAACAGAAATGTTAAGGTCATTGCCATTACTTTCCAAAGCCATATGATAAAACTGTTACTTCTGTATTATAAGAGGAGCAACTTTAAAGCGTATTTCTTCCTGAGGTACTTAGTGAATGTGTTATTTTACCACAAGTAACCTTTTTGTTTGTTTGTTTGGGACTTCTGTTTCTTTTGTAAGCATTAGTTGAAACCTCAAACACCTACTAATTTGTTTTCCAATTTCGTCTTTTCTTGTACATTTTTTAGTAGAGATTTCTTGTCTAGTGAAGAGATGTGAAGCTAAGTTGCCTGGGATTTTGTTCCTTTTTATTCATTTTCTAGTCTACTGAAAGGACTGAATTGTTTAGATACGTTGATACTGAGGTGGTCTGAGGGCATTTCTAACAGCGAGAGATGTGAGGTAAACTGTCTACTGTCTTTGTGCATTGGTTGTCCATTCAGAAAATGAGGATTGTACTGATTTTCTCTGAATAGAGAAATGTCTCTGGATAATAAAAAGCTGAAGTTATTTCTTATGTACTTATCATCTAATAGTCTACATTCTTACTTTCATTTGCATGCAGAGATTTTTATAGACTCTGTCTTATTCTCCTCTGTGAGCCATTTGTTGTCAGCTCTTCTCATAACGTTGCATTGTATTGTAATCTTTTAAGGAAAACTCTGGAAGGTCCAAAGGGCAATAGATCTGGGAGTCATTGGGGCATGATGATGGTACAGAATTCAGGAAAGTGGTTTTTCAGTAAAGTGGTTCCTTAATGAGCTGACTCTACTGATAGGAGAGTGCAGCCTTGCTATCAAAGTTTACATTAATTATTTACTCTCAATCTTCATGGGGCAGAGTCAGAAATGAGACGGCAGATGGAATTTCTCCAATAGATAAAAGGCATACAGGAAATAGGACTTAAGCCAGAAGAGGATCCTGAGGTATTAAAACCCTGAAAGATGGGAAAAGAATTGTGACTGGGTGAGGCATATAAGCTGCCAGTGTAATGTGTTTAAACTCAGAAGGGATCAGATGAATTGCCGATGAATAAAAAAAAGCTGTTACTAATATGTGTTGCATAGTTAATAGGCTTCTCATATAAAGATTACCAAAAGTATGGAGTCAGAAATGGATTTTGGAAGAAAATATGTTATTTGCAGATGCAACATAATGGCTTGGAATGTTGATGTGAGTCCTTTACTTTTCTTCATTATCTCTCAACTAATAAAGGAATTACTCCTGAGTACAATATAAAGTGTTTGCTCTAGCGGATCTGCCAGCTGGTTATGACCTAGTTGGCATAACCTCCATAGATCATTCTGAAATAAATACTTCACATGACCTATAAACACGCTCCTGAGCCTGGACTTAATGGGATATGTACTTGCATGCTGTGTCCAGCACTTCAGGACCGTCACATGTATTCTTTATGAGCAAACTTGTTTATTGCCCTTTTCAATCAGCTAAGACTCTATAGACCTAAGACCCTGACTATTTCCACTTTCTTATGGCTGTTAAAGAGCCCTTACAGGGAGCAACCAAGTACTTCTGTTTTCAGAGCTTAATTGTTTGAAGAAGTTGTATTCTTTCTGCATGCAGCACACTTGCTTTGTATAGAACTTGAAAATGCTGAGGGTTTATTAGTAGAAAATATCAGCACTTTCCACAGTTCCAAGTTCCATTTCCTTAATACAGCATTTGGGTTTGAATTCCCTAGTTTTGTGGTTTGCACCCAGCTGTTAACAACACCACTCAGCCTTCCCTCTACCCTAAGTGGGATGGTGAGGAGAATCAAAACAATATAAAACACGCAGGTTGAGATAAGAACAGTTCAGTAACTAAAGTACAGTATAATACTACTATTATTATTAATAATGATAAGGGAGATAATGGGAGAGAATATGAAAGGGGAAAAGGAAAACCACAATAAACAGCAATGATGCACAATGCAACTGCTCACCCAGGCCAGCCCTGGTAGCAATCCGTCCCTTCTGATTAACTATCCCCAGTTTATGTAATGAGCATGATGTTCTGTGGTATGGAATAACCCTTTGGCCAGTTTGGGTCAGGTATCCTGTCTTTCCTCCCTCCAGGCTTCTTGTGCCCCTCCTTACTGGCCAAGCATGAGAGACTGAAAAGTCCTTGGTCAGGGTAAGTGCTACTTAGCAACAACTTAGCAGCAACTAAAACCTTGGTGTGTTGTCAGCATTATTCGCAGACTAAAGACCTGTACCAGCTCTGTACCAGCTACTAGGATGAAAATTAACTTTATCCCAGCTGAAACCAGGACACTTTGCTTGCTTTCTCTGGTCAGTAACCTTGTTTGTAACCTTGACTTGATTTCAAAGTCTGAATAGTTCCATGATGGGCGTGTTCCCTCTCTACTGATAGGCACATTTCTCTGTCTTCGCCACAACTAAAAATGACTGAAAAGAGTTCAGACACAATTGGGCTATTGCAGTGTAAGATATAGCTGCCTGAGTTCACTACGTGAACATTCTTAATCTGTTATAAATGCCCTGACTTTTAGCCTAGATATAAAAAGCACTAATTAAGGATGCTTAAGCTATCCTGTTTGAGTTACCCTGTGTTTATTGTGAGCTTAAGGTACACGTACTGTGAGCAGCCACAGTTTATCTGATGTTTTTTAATGTAATGATTTAAACATGTCAGCTCAAGTAATCAAGATGACATACGAATATGTAAGTTGGTAGTTTTATCTTAGTCATATCTGAAGGTGATGTGAACTTTACCTGTAACACAATAAAATAGCAAGGGCTGGCATCCTTGTATGTTCATCAGCATAAACCAAGAATGATTCCTTCTATCCCCATGTAACATACTGGTAAAATGAATTAACAAATTTTCTATTTTGTTATCAATAATACGAATTTGGTCATTTGGAAATCACGTACCTGTGATTGTAGATTGTACCTGTGATTTGCTATGTTCTTTGTGGAAATGCTTAGACCAGCATTTATTAGCATTTCTTTTTAGAAACATAAAACACAGTCTTGATGCCACCTCTCTATTGCCAATGATAGTTCCTGAAGTTTATGAAGTAATAGATTTAAAAGCCTTAAAAAATGTTGGCTTGCCTATAGCCCATAAGGTACATACACTCCTGTGAATTTTTAACAATCAGTGAGAAAACACTAAGCTATTTGCCTGAAATTGCTTTGAAAATTACTTTTGTATTTGATTGATATTTCCTGCAAAATTACCTATATATGCTGATAATTTGCATTACACTTCAGTACTCCTTACTACATTATAGGGTAGCACAGACAAGCTCTCAGATAAGAGAGCTAAGGGCAAACTACATTTTTTGCTGTGAAGTTACGCTTCTTAGGTAAAGTCACTGGCCACAGAAATGAGCAAAGAAAAATAAAATGTTCCTTTGTTCTCTGAAGAGGGCTGTTAGTGCTGTAGCTTGGTGTAAATTATTTAAGTAAGCTGGTAGATCTCTCAATTCTACTCTGAAAGGAAATTTTCTACTGAGCACAGCCCTTATGATTTTAGAGGATAATCTGTGTACAGAAATTTCTATGTCAGATATAAGCACTGTATTTGTTTTCTTAATTTCAGCAGATAGTAGATTGAATCTTGCTCAGTCTGCTGTCAGAACACCCTTTAAAGAAATGCCTGATAACAGCCAAGTCACTTAGTGTGCCTAAGTCGAATATTTGGGTTTAACGATGGAAAAAGCTATGAGTACCTCTGGGGAGCAGTCCAAAGCTCCAGCAAAGTGGGAAACTGCTAACAGTTAGCAAATGGCCATGACAGTACATTTATATAGTTTGGACCTCACTGAGCAACTGACGTACTGGACAAGATTGCTGAAGGAGGAAGAAGGTTGCTGAAAGAGGAAGAAGCAGTGGCTGCCAAAAAAAGTTAAGAATTTTTACAGTCACTGGGAAGCCTGACCTTAATTCCTACAAGAGCCGAGTATGCAGAGAACATGATTCACCCTATCTGGTGAGAATAGGCCATGCCAAAGTAGATCTAAGATGGTAAAGAAAGCCCACATTTTTTCACAAATAACAGTACATATCCCAAACAAAGAAAAAAAAAAGTTGTGATGGTATACAGACAGTTCATTATAATCTTTCCTACTTCCCTCTTAAATAGCACAGCGTCGTCACTATTCTTAGCTATGCTCCCTTTAGTATTTCCGTCTTCTGTTTTTTCTAAAAATAAATTACTTTTCTACATAAATCCTTGGCTTTATTTTCTCCTTTTGGGACTTCTATTCAGAGATGTGAATAGGCATATTGCATAGTCTTTTCTTCATCTTTTAGGATAAGCCAAAAGCAGTCCTTTATTTAGTCAAAAGTGTATTTGTGTTTTCTAGAAAAGTCTGTGATTATGTTGACATGTCTTCTCAGGGTTTTATGTGCACAGACACTAGTTTTGGAGCAAGCTGTATGATAGGTATGATAGGACAACATTGACTTGTAAAGAATTTATGTCATATTTTCATATGTCATACTATACTGCAATAAGTAGAAATGATGTACAGGCAAGTTTCTTGAATTAGGTTAAATGTATTCTTTTCAAATGGACTTTTGCATGAACAAACTCTTAGTATCTAACATATCCCAAATGTGTATGTATACATATGTGTGCATGTATGCATCTACATGCTCATTCTTTGTATCTAATCCAGTCTTTAGTAATCTGAGATGAAATGCTTTAGTTGAAAGTGCAGCATGATCCCTTTTAAGGACTGATGAGAGATTTTCATCTCAAAGAAGATCATAATTAGTTTGATTAATGAAATCTGAGTTCAAAAGAATCTATTTCCATTTGCATTTGAATGTATTAATTTATCAGTTATTAATGAGCTTTTATTGCCAGAGTGACCAGAAACTTCTTATGTTCTGCCATCTTAAGCATCTTGCATGTTCTGTCTCCTGAATTTTTCATTCTCATTTCTCTCAAATTGTGATGTTATTCAAGATGTACTCCTTGCCATTTCTTTTCTTTGACTATTTTCCTTCATTGATATATAGTATGAACTTTATTATAAAAACATCAGTAGTTCCTGGAGTTTTAAAAAGCCTTTTGTTACATCTTTGCTATTTTGTGGACTTATTTTTCCTCAGTTTGTTAGTTTCGTTTCCAGTATTTCTGACTGGAGCATTTGAAAATAATAGTTCTTTTCTTTGTTGCACACAAGTTTGCCTGCCTGTCTGTTGCACATCAGTAGTCACCTATTCTTCTTTTTCTTTGCTGTTTCTAAAAACCCAAATGGATGTCCTGTTTAAAAAAAAAAAAAAAAAGAGGAGGCTTATCAAGGCTTTTTCATCATCACTTCTAATTGCCCACTCGCCTATTGCACAATTCGATCACTGCATTCACTGGAGGTTTCAGTATCAGTCTGTATGCTTGAGTTTTCACCGGACTGCTAAAGAAACACAAATTTATTGCAAACAACTTAATTACAGTGTTTAAGTACTTTAACAGAGAGAAACTAGCAAGTACTAAGACTCTTCTGTATAACAGAAAAGGCATAATAAGAACCATAGCTGACATTTTGAAGTGAGACTACTTCAATAACACGAGCATTTTTATTTTATTCTATTTCTTTTATTTTACTTTATTTTTTATCAGTAAGGAGAATTCAATCTCGTAGAAAAAATTCTGATGAAAATGAAAGTTTATTATTTATATCAGGAATGTATCCACCTCTGGTGTGCATCAGTGTAGTGCAAGTCATTGGGCTCACAGGATTTCATAATGTAAAATATAATAGTAAAGGCTTATGAATATTTTTAGTAACTTTTTTTAACTTTAAAACCATATTTTTCTTATCTTTTTTTTTCCAGTGATTCAGAAAATGCTTGTTAGATGGCTAACCCATTGCTAGCCTGGCTAGACAATCTATTCCTACCAGTCTGTTTTCAATCAAGCTGTGGGAAGCGTGTTTATGGCTGCACAGGTGGCATTCGGCAGGCTCAGAAAGAAATGTCAGAGGAGAACTCTACCTGTGACCATATGTTATTGTTGTTGTTGCTGTGTCCCACTCAGCTTTGGTTCTTGGAAATGGATGCATTGTATTTCTTTTACTGGCAGGGTCAAAGCATCATGTGGGGAATTAATTGAAGTTAATGTCAGAACAGAAGAAAGAGCAATGCTGTACAGAGTGAAGTTTTATTCTGTACTAAGACCGTATTATTCCAAAGTATATTGAATAAATCCTAAGTCTTATGAATCCTAGAAATGGTGATTTCATTCTGCTATCATTGATGACATATGCATATTCCAGAGGTATTTCGTCAGTGGTGTGGGTTCAGCCTAAGCAAAACTTTTTTAGGAGTTAAATAATGGTTGTCTAAAATGGGATAACTTTGTATTTGTATTTTATTTACAGCTTTGCCACCAAGAGGCAAAGTCTCTTTGTTGTGTTGCATGCATATATAATATGAACTATATTACATCTTTTAGGCTAATATGAGGTTTAAAAGCAAATATTCTCTGACTTTTTACTGCGGTAGATTCAGTTAAAAGAAGAACAGAAGTGGAGTCTCTTTTATTCACTGTCAACATTTCAGGCATTTATCTAAAGTACAGCAGGTGATGCGTTTGTTTCCTCTGCTAGGGGAACATGAACCCAGAAGTTCCTCTTAAGAGGAAAGTATTTCAAGTACTACACAATGGGTATTTCAGAGTGGCTTTTCTTAGCCATTTTCATTTTGAGGGCATTGAGATTGTTGAATGTTTGTTGACATAGACAGCATCATAGAAAATGTTCAGGTGCTGTTGAGGGAGGATATCGAGTTCCTACTTCCTTCTTCTGTAATACTTACTTATTGTTACCTCTAGGTGTGGGAAATGAAACTACCTCAAGAAGAAAGCATGAACTTTTTAAGGAATAAATACTACAGTATAAAGCATACTGGCTACAAAAGCAGCTAAAATCAGTTTATTTTAAAACTCCCTCGAACTGTCAAATTCTTCTTCAAGTCCTCTTCTTAAAGTTTTATTTGTATCTTGACACTTCTAAGATTGAATCTCTTGACACTTTTGCTAGAATGCAAGTAAACTTCACTGTACCTAGTTCTCACTGGATTTCTCATTAAATCTGGTTTCCTTTTTTTTTCTTTTTTTTTTTATTTAAAATACTAATAAGTTAGGCTTTCTTCCCTTGAAATTTTCGTTGTGCAAGTTTTATACTTTACTCCAACCTAATACAAATATTTAATGCATTTTTACCCTTCCATTGTGTGGATAGTATTGTTTCTTTTCTGCCAACAGCTTCTATATGGGCCACCAGTGCTGAACTGTTTGAATAAAACCATATTACCAGTGTGTATAGGAAAAACATAGGCACAAAAGAAAATCACAAGAAGTTCGTAATAGAACTTTGAACTGGCTTTTAATTTGGTACTGTGGAATCACCCTATCTTAATTTGTATATATTAGCAGTTGAGATCCTTAAAAATAGAGAGCTGTACCTTCCCTTTGCCCTCTCCGGTATCTAGTGTTACGAGAGCTCTTCATTGGTAATAATAAATAATAATCATTTGGATACAAAAAAATTTAATACTTGCCTCTTAAACATTTGGTCTCCTATTCAATCTGTCTGACTCCCTGCCTTTTACAATATTTACAGATCTTTCCATGCCTGCAGGGCAATTCAAGGCAGCAAGAAATATCATCGGTTTGGGTAGTTATGCTTTTTCACACCAGCTGGGCTGGACTGGTTAATATGGTCATGCTGCTTGGGCTGCCATTTGTTGCAGTAGAGAAGGTAGAATTCTTGAATCAATCCATGTTTTCCTGAGAAGGAACGTAGCTTGGATCTCTGCTATATATATATATATATATTTTTTTTTTTTTTTATTTTTTTTTGTGAATCTTTTAGCTACCTAAGGCATTGACATTGACTGAAATTAATTAATGGTGTAATTATTTGTAGCAAAGAAGACTTAATGTCAGGAGGCTTATTGGCCTGTGAAACCAAATGAAAAATGTAATTGCAAAATAAATCTTACAGCCTTTTCCAGGAAAATTCTAGATGAGCTATGCATATGACAGTCACAGAAATTAAAACCTTCTATCCTGGTTGCCATGGGATGCTTCAAACCAGTTTCTGTAATTAATAAGCTTGAAAAAAGAGTTGTTATTTGTAAAGGATAACTTATATACTCTAGTATTAAAAAAATACCAGGAAATTGGCAGTATGTGTAGAATATGGAGTACTGTTTAACACTAATAAGTAAGTGAGAGCAGCAAAACTCCCAGGGGCTGAATTTACTGTTTGACTGTGAAGTAAGAACAGCAGTACCATATGAATAACAACATTAGGTATAGAATAGCATCAAAAGGACTTTCATTTCTCTTCTACAACCATAATTAAAGCAACTGAGTAAAATATTTTGCATAGAGAAAAAATTAATGTTGTAATTAGATTAAGAAGGTATTTCATTACTTTCTGTTTGGGAAATAAATATTTTTGGGAATAAATATTGTTAAATTTTGGACTGAAAGTTTGTTTACCATTACCTATTTTGATAAGAGGTATGACATAACTAGTGTTTTCTCATCACTATGTTGTTCTTGACCAAACTGAACACAGCAATAATTCTGTAGGTCAGAATGCTTGGGATAATTCATTTTAGCTATACTGCATTTTCAGCAATAGTTCCCTTTGTAGCATGTGCCCAGTATTGCAACAAGAAAGGAAACCAGCGCTGTGAGGATGCCAGTTTCCTTCAAAGCTTGTCAGGATGGTAACTTTGTACGATTGTTCAACTTGGATGTTGCAGGCATTTCTGCAGAAGTAAATACTAGTCAAAGCTGGATGAAGCGGAACACTATGGATTTATAACAGGGTATACTCAAGGTGCATCCTTCATGCTTATGTGGGACCCCTCCCTGTTACTTAATTATATCTCTCTGACTGGGTGTGGAATTCGTTGTTTTTGTTTTTTTGTTTTTTTTTTTTTTTTTTTGTTGATACTTAAGAATATATATCAGAATATCTGAGATAAATTACCTCAGACTTCTTGACATTAGAATCACCACTGAGAATTATCAAAAGGACATGATATTTGGGACTTCAGTGGTCTGAAGATGACTGCAAATAATACAGATAAATAAATGGTATGTTTTCTCTGAAGAACAGAACCAAACAGATGAATTGAATTCAAATTCATTAGCTTTATTTTTGGCAGTGCATTTTCAGTCATGCTGAATTATTTTAGCTGAATTTGCACAAATATATATATATTAATTTTTTTTTTATCCTTTGAAAATAATTCAAGTCAAAGGCTATCAAAAGTAGAGTTTATCAGTTTTTACTTGGAAGTTTAAATTGTAGTGCAAGTTTAGACTTCTGAACTACATTTGTCTATGGCTAAAATTTTGTAAAAATGCTTGTTAACAAGGGAGAGAAAGGAACTAATCTGCTTTAATTTTTTTTTTTTTTTCATGTTCATAATAATTACAAAAAATATTTCTTTAAATAAATTATAAATGATAGCTTATTTTCTTATAAATGGTAGTAATTAGCTACCATTGATTAATGGAGAGTCAATAGCAACAGATTACTCTGTGTTGCTGGTATTAATTTAAACAACTGCATTTACCTCAGTTATATCAAAGAAAGCAATTATTGTACCACTGTTATATTGAAACAAAAGTTGTATGTTTGCAGTGCTTTAAAAAAAAGGATATTTTTCTGCATTTTTTCTTTCCTGCACTGTTTGATAGTACCAAATTCCTGGTAAATAGTCAAAGCTGATGCCATTAAAAAGAAAAAGATCTATTCATTGATTGGATAATTTTAGGTTCTTCATTTTATTTAGAGAGACTAATTATGACTTGAAATTATATATAGAATCATAGAGTCATAGAATAGTTAGGGTTGGAAAAAACCTTAAGATCATCTAGTTCCAACCCCCCTGCCATCGTGTCATGGGTTCAGCAGCAGCAGTCATTTTTTCTCCTTCTTGGTAGCTGGTGCAGCGCTGTGTTTTTGATTTTGGGCCTGGGAGCAGCGCTGATAACACCAGAGTTTTTGCAGTTACTGCTTGGTAGTGTTTTGGTCTGGCCAAGGACTTTCTGAGTCTCATGCTATGCCAGGGAGGAGGGGGAGCCAGGAGGAAGCAGAGACAGGACACCTGACCCAAACTGACAAAAGAGGTTATTCCATACCACAGCACATCATGCCCAGGATGTGAAAACGGAGAGGCAGAGACCCGGAAGGCTGTGGTGGTGGACTGGGGGTGCATGGCACGGTCAGGTTTTTGGTACTGGGGGGGTTCGCTGCTGGGGGGTGCACTGGCTGGGTCGGGCTTGGTGAGCAGTTGTATTCTCTTTCTTTGTATTTCTCTTGTATTATTCCTGGTGGTAGCAGTAGTGATTTGTGTTATGCCTTAGTTACTAATCTGTTCTTATCTCAACCTGTGCGAGTTGCATTCTTTTGATTCTCCTCCCCATGCTCCCGGGACTGGAGGAAGAAAATGTGGGGAGTGAGAGAGTAAAACTTCGTGAGTTATTAGCCTGGGTGAGGCTTAAACCACGACACATGGGCAGGGACAAATCCCACTAAACCATGTCACCCAAGGCTCTGTCCAACCTGGCCTTGAACACAGCCAGTGATGGAGCATTCACAACTTCCCTGCGCAACACATTCCAGTGCCTCACCACCCTTACAGGAAAGAATTTCTTCCTTATATCCAATCTAAACTTCCCCTCTTTAAGTTTGAACCTGTTACCCCTTGTCCTCTCACTACAGACCCTAATGAAGAGTCCCTCCCCAGCATCCTCTATAGGCCCCCTTCAGATATTGGAAGGCTGCTGTGAGGTCTCCACACAGCCTTCTCTTCTCCAGGCTGAACAGACCCAACTTTCTCAGCCTATCTTCATCTGGGAGGTGCTGCATTCCCCTGATCATCCTCATGGCCCTTCTTTGGACTTCTTCCAACAGTTCCATGTCCTTTTTATGTTGACGGACACCAGAACTGCACAGCAATACTCCAAGTGAGGTCTCACATATTTATATAAAAAGCAGCCCCTAGGAATGCAAGGTGTTTCAGAGAGTAACTATAATACAGATGAAGTTCAGCTACAAGAGGAAAATATCACTATAAAATACAGTACTCTCTTAAATATTCTTATGCTTACCCTAAGCTTATCCCAAATAAGCCTATATATCTACAGTGTGCAGCTCTGCATGGGGAACATAATGAGTTGCTTAACATAAACTAAGTGTTCTTACCAATTACCAGAACTAATTGGCTTGAGTAGGCAGAATTAAAGTTGTTACTGCTTCTAAGTATATATAGATAACTAGGGCTTAGTTCTCTGCTCCCTAGTTCTCTTGTTTTTCTACTACTGCATAACAAGTATTTCCTTCTGTAATTACATTGATTTCTGGCTGTTCCTAGTAATTTAACATGGAGTATATGGAAAGAGAGCAGTAATCTCACTTTGAGTTTAGTTAGGAATTAAACCATATTCACGGAGTCATCGATACATGTAGGCAAAAAACCAAAGCAGTAAAACAATTAGGGATGTGAAATCTGGAGCCTGGACTTGGAGCCACGTTAGACACATTGGACAACCTGACCTGGTAGATGTCCCTGCTGGCTGCAGGGCAGTTGGACTAGATGAGCTTTGAAGGTCCTTTCAGGCCCAAACTATTCTATGATACTATGATTCTCTGAGTTGTTACATTAGCTGTAAACTGGAGAAACCAAACATAGCTTCCTTAACTGGGGATTAACATGCATTTGAGAATCTACAAGTTTTAACAATATGCAGTTTACTTTTTCTGAGCAAATTTCAACCTCATATCTGGATTTTTGTCAGAAGCTGCATAGCTGTTCAGGATGCTTTGAAAAAATAAGGTGTCGTTATGTTTGTTATTTTTATGAATCTATTTCTTCAGTGATAATTCTCCATTTCTTATGAAATTAATATTTTACAGATTTCCAATTCATTTGAATGTGTAGCTTATGTATTCATGCATGGATTTCTGACTTTTGTTGCTCTCTGACCCTTTCTGATCTCTTCGAATATAATATAATATGTGAAAATGTTCCACTATGACCATTTATTCTGAAGTTCAGATGGTTACCTTTCTTAATCTTCTAGAGTAGTCTGGTAGGTTATTGGTTTCCTATTCAAGTTCCTGCCCCTAGGCAATACAACTATGTTGTATGATATTAGGTGTAGACAGGCTATTCAGTCAAGTGTGCCACATACGGACTTGGATTAAGTTGTCCTGGATTTTCAAAAGTAAACTTGACAGCAGCTTTTGGTCCATAGCCATCGCACTGTTTCCAGAATAAATTCCCAAGGGAACAGGATTGAAGCTAGTGTCTTGCAGTGTCATCTGAGGCAACCAGGCAATAAAGGAGCGTAATCCAGAAGAACAAGCATTTCCTTCTTTGCACACTACATTAAGGAGTAAGAAAGGTCTAATTGGAGGTTTCACATAAACATTGCTTATTTTTTTATCATCTGAACTGTTAATTAAGCTCCTGTTGGTGAGACTTGCTGTCTGCTTTCTACATATTCGCTTCCAGTCGTGTGGCAACGTTAGAAAGGGACTTTAATGATGGAACTTGAAGGATAACTTGTATGAGCAACATGTGTAGCTTGTAATGGATATTTGAGACCATGTTGTGATTTTAAAACAGCTTCTTCAAAAGTCAGTCCCTGTAAAATAATGCCTATTTATCTATAGGTGCCCCATTTATTTGGACTACCAGAAATAATGAATTAGCAGCACAAGTTGTGCAGTTTCTTCTTGTAGAAGTCTGCAATCTATTTTAAATAGCAGGTGGACTTGAGATTGCAGTTCTCTGTTACACTTCTGCTTTCCCTTCTGTCATTTCCAGGTTTCCATTTGGAGTATGTGTATAAGCAGTACCTGGATACATACTTATGCTTTGTCATTCTAACAGTGTTTTTACAATAAATATGACAGTCACCTAACAGGTCTTATGGCAAAGCTCACATCATGTTTAGTTGCACTGACAGTAAAGCAAGGGCCAAAATTTAAATAGACTATTTGCCTCTTCTACCTGTCGACCCTTTTAGAACTTTTAGGATCTAGAAGCACACACTGGTGCACTTACAATAGAATCCATTTTGGAAAAGAGAAGATGCTGAATTTAGTAAGGGCTGAGAAGGCGGGATTTTAACGTACTACCTTTGTCTTTTTCTGTCTTTTCCTAGTTAATTTTTCCTCAGCTGCTAAGGCTTACTTTTCCCCTGATATTTTCTTATTACAGCAAATAGATGCGATAAAATAGTCTTCATCTCACTCCATTTACCAAAATAATATGGATATTTTATGTGGAAAAAAACGTATTGTCTCATAATGTTAATGGATGTTATCTGTGCCTATTCTAAAGTCAATAGTTGATTTTGCTGCTTATATGAAGATGCATTTCTGCAAGTGCAATAAAGAATAATACTGTCACATTTAAAATAGGGATTAGGACTTCAGTATTACAACAGTGAAAGTATGGACAATGTAATGGGTTAGGATAAATAACGTTTAGTGTTTTCAGAATACATGAGTTGAAAAGACTGTATCTACAACATTCAAGGTAGTAAATCATGTTATGCAAAAAACTCTGTGATGGGATCAAGACTGCATAAGGCTGGGACTTTTAGAGGCATTGTTAGTTTCCATGAGGAATGGCTGTATCTCAGCTAGTTATGCACTTCATTTTAAATGTCACATTTATTTGACATTGTGTTTAGTTTGCAAGCATGTGAATAAGATTATAAAAAAAAATCTGTGAAGCTGTAAATCAGTAAAAAAAACCCAAACCCATGGTTACCTAATCAGAATTTATTTCTTGTGCCAGAGTGCCATTTTATAAGCTTCTTTGGACTACTTTCAGACTATATTCCACCTGGTTTTTAATTGCAAATGTGAAATAGGATACCACAAACTTCATAAACCAAGACATCATTTTGCCAGTGACTTCTCTTGCGGGCGAAAAACTGCTGAAATGTTCACTCTGCTAGACTGTATTTACTCTTCATTAGGAGAAACCTCATTATTATTACAGCATGCCATGTCATAAATCCTTGTTTGTTGGGTGTAGGAAGGACTTAGTACTTTTCACTAAGATGGTAGAAGATTCCATGATAAATCGTCCTACTAACTATAAGGAAGTGCAGCTGGTTTAGCATAACCTTGTAGCAAGTTCATATGAGTATTTCCTCTAAAGGCTTTACATAATCTACAAAGAAAGACTTTTCAGCTTACTTAATGTTTATCAGATTCTGACCTGATTCAGAGTTTAACATTCTTGCTTTAGAAAAGAATGAGTCTTTGCTGGAGTCAATTATATGAATAATTATTTATGGCTAGATTGTGGCTTTAGGCAAGCCTTGAGTGAGAGCTAATGCATAATTAGTATTGTCCCAAAAGGAGCCCTGGAAGGTGTAGTGCCTTAGGGACAACCTTCAAGCTCAGTTCCCTCTTTCTTCCCTCTTGCTTCAGGGATTCACTTATTTTAACACAACAGAGTTAAAAACTGATTGCAGTTCAAACACAGCATTTAAAGTTTGTAT
The DNA here is from genome assembly GCA_017639245.1 of Myiopsitta monachus. Lineage (NCBI taxonomy): Eukaryota > Metazoa > Chordata > Aves > Psittaciformes > Psittacidae > Myiopsitta > Myiopsitta monachus. Next base: position 33,293,574 of record CM029927.1, read on the forward strand.
TTTCAGTGTAAAGCTACCCATATTAATGCAACTAAAATGTAATCCTTTTACTCTTTTTCTACTTTCAATAAAACTGATTCTAAATTGACCTGATTTCAGAGGTCAGTTTATGTTTGAGAAGTATATAGACTTTTCTGAAGTTCCAGTTCCAGAAATGTATTTGGTTTTTTTGTCAGTCATACTTAGTCACTTTAACTGTCTTGTGATCTGATTCCAGGCATTTAATTAGGTTGTTTTGGAATTTTTTTTAATAAGGATATTTGATTTGATTTATGAATAGCATGTCTTTCCATTTAAGGAGAAGGACAAGGAAGAATATGAACAGAAATCAGATTGAATATTTCTTTTGCAACTTGGGAGTCACGTGTTTTAGAGATTCAGCTGTATTGAGTATCTTGAGGCTTGTCATTTGTTAGCATCTACTCTTTTATCAATTGTAGCTCCTGCTTCCTGATGACATAATACCACTCTGCTTTCTGACTCTATTCTTTGAGATTGAATTAGTGTTTATCTTTCTCTAGCAAATTCTTAATCCTTCTTTCTCTGCTAATGACTTCTCACCTGCTTAAATATTTCAGAGAAGCGGATACATTCATTTTCTGATGCAGCTGTACCAGCAAAGTCATTGCTTGTCACTCTTCAAGATAGCAATTGCTGCCTCTGCTAGTGAAGCTACTCAGATGATTGTCTCCTAACCCATTTCAGTCAGAGTGTTTTAGCTTAACCAGTTTAAAGAGCCGTTCTTTGTTAACTTGACACATTTTTGTCTGAGATGAACTCTGGAGAAATCACATGCGCAGTTGAATTAGCTTCTAGCAAGAAGACAATAGTAAGCAGATGACAAATGGTGCAAAAACGGTAGGATTTAGTCAAGAAACGGTAAATGCTTTCATGACTGTAACTGCCAATGGAAGAGGATGCAGCTATTCACGTCTAACTGAAAACCAAGTTTAAAAAAATACTCAATTTACAGTCAGTTCTTCGTAAGAAAGTGGTATGATCTGCTTGTGGTGTGTGTTTGTATATATATTTCATAGAGTCATAGAATCATAGAATAGTTAGGGTTGGGAAGGACCTTAAGATCATCTAATTCCAAACCCCCTGCCATGGGCAGGGACACCTCACACTAAACCGTGTCACCCAAGGCTCTGTCCAACCTGGCCTTTACTATTTGCATTTGGGCTTGTGTATTTGTCCAACCTATGAGTGAAGTGTGCAAGGTGAACGCAAGGTGAAGCAGAAAATCAGCAAGACTTTACTTCCTCTATCTGTGTCATTTGCAAAGATAGGCAGAACAGGCGAAACAGTTAACTGGGCATAAACAAAACCAACAGTAAAACATTGGTGTGCAATATTTGGCTCTGACTGCTGCTGCTGCCCCAACTGAAAATCCTGCTGGGCACCTCTTCCACTGTCAACCACAGTTCAGCTGCTACAGACTCTAGCATGTCCATTGGAGATGCTGGTGATGAGCCTGTTTTGATACCAGTCAGAAGCCTGCTACTGCATGGAAACAATTTCTTCACCTAGAGCTGCAGCCTGGTTTGGTAGTGCAAGAGGATTAAACCCCTCACATATGGAAAAAGCTTAGTCTAAACCCCTACCTTAAAATTCTGTTTAACACATTCCAAAAAGAAAACCTCTGACTCAAACTCTGACTGAACAGAAAGATGTATTTTATCCCTAAGGAGGAAACATTCTTATAGTGATAGTGAAGCATTTGGTATTCCTCCCCTGATTTACTTGCTCCTAGGTTTACTATGTAATATATTCATGTGGGTGGCTTTGCATTTCACTTAACTAGGACTAAGCCTATCTGCATGTTCTACGCATTTTTTTTTCAGTGTATTTAGAATACACTTTATTTTTAGTTGCCTTCCTTCTTTATCTTAAAATGAGGAAATTTCTATTCATGAACAACCAGAAATGCCATAGAAATGCAACAATTTTAATTAACACAACCAAACCTCTCTTGGCCACGGTGATCATGTGGACAAGCTGAAAAAGTGCTGATTGAATGCGATGTGTGCATTGCATTGCGACGGGTTACATCACTAGTCGTAACATGATGTAACCCAACGCAGCATGATGTAAGCGTCGTGATACATTGGAGATTTAAAGAAACATCAGCATTACCTTTGTGTCCCTCTGCCCCTTTCCAGGAATGTGCTGTCATTCTTCATCTGGGAACTAATAGCCTATGCCCATTGCCAGTCTGTGAATGCTTACATCTTATTCTTACTTATATAAATGGTCCCCTTTCTAATTATGGACAATGAAGCCTCAATCCTTAAAAGGCCAAAGTTATTTTTTTCTATGTACATGTAGGTGTGGTTGCTGCCTATCCATTGTTATAGATTTCTGATGAAAATTCAAAAAAACGTAATAATTCAGATCTGAATTTAGTATTTGTTCAATTTTTTTAATTGGCTAGCTAAATCCACAGAGTTTAAATACATCTGATGTGCATTGCCAGTTGCATGTGCCATGCACTGTGAGGATCACAGCTTTTTTTTCTTTTCTTTTTTTAATTGTTTGCAACTTGATGCCTTCTTTTCTATGCCACTGCAAGCTCTCAGTCAGTTTAGTCTGTCTTCTCTGTGGATGCTAGGGTCACTTGCCTTGTGCTTCCCATTGCCATTCCTTCTTTGAGGACAGATATTTGTGTATTTCTTTTATTACTATGTCCATTCTGAAAGTAAGTTATCAGGCACATGCACTGCAAATTTGAAGTAACCTTTGAAACTAAGATGCACTTCTTTTTGATACTTGTGTGCTTGGTTTTTGTGTTTTGAGAAAGTATTTCAAGACAGCTGTGAAGCACACAATGTTTTAAAGATGAACAGAGGTCCGCATTTTATCCTAAGAAAGTAGCATTTATGTTATGACACTAAAGTTGGAAGAGAATAAGATGGAATAGCACAATCAGTTTTAAAGGTGGAAGGAAAACAAAGCAAGGAGAAAATTTTCACGAAACTTTATGATTCTGTGATTCCAGGTGAGTACTAGGATCAATAATAAGTCCTGCCTTCAATTCTAATATCACTTTAGCACCTGCTTTTAATTTCACTGCTGTCACATCTTGAATAACTATGTTGTTATATAAGTCAGTGTACTCTGTGATATCATTAAAAACTGAAGTTGTAAGTGTTGTATAAGACCACACAAAAAATTTGTATGCAGTTCCTTTCTCTCAAACTGGTAGCTCTCTTATGCATCAAGGTAAGGAATGCTGGTGGTGCAAGAGACTTCTGTCTCAAGAAACTTCATGGGAATTTTCTTCCCAGTTATGTTGGTGGCTGATCTGTGCTGTGACAGACATAATTCAGTGCTCTCTGTTTCATAAACTCAATTGGAGCTCAAAGCAGTCTTGCTTATCTCAATAAAATTAGACATAACTGCCTTTTTTTGTCTTTTGTTGGATTGTTGGTGTCAGTTACATGATGTAACATACCTAGAAGTCAATACAAAATGCTGATAAGTGTTCTGTATTTCTGTGCATTATGACTTCATTACTTAAGCATTACCATTTTTGTTGAGCTGTTAAAGATTAAGGCTTTTAATATATATCCAGGTACTTAGAGGAATTTAACACTCCTGAATTTACCAAAAAGTTGTCTCACTTCATACATGCTATAAATGAACAATAGTATTGTTATTTTTCTGTTCTCTAGATTCAAATGAGGGTTCTAATTGAATCTTTTTTCACGCAAGACCATTTTTGTCTTCCAGCAGTACAGAGTACTGACGGAAGACTTTATATTTTTGCTGTGTTCCCTTTGGAAATGACACTTGATGTGAATGTATCATTCCTGATGAGACCTGACATACCTGATTGTTATACACGAATGTACAAAACTACGTATTCTCAGAAACAATTCATGCTATCCTTTGACATACTGAGTGTTTTATTTGTCCTATTTTCTTGAGGTTCTCATTGCTATGACTAGATTAATGCCCAAGCCTTTTTCTTTGGAAGTTATGGATAATTTCAATCTTAACAATTCCATATCTGGCTCAAGTGACTTTTTGCCATTGTGCATGATTCCTAAGTTTTTAAACCTACTACTGTGTAGATATCTCCATATCTGTGCTAATGTTACCTTTTATTCAGAGAGAAAAAAGAGAAAAAGCATACCTTGTTTGCAATTTATCTTAATCTGGGGCAGATATTTCACTGGCTGCAGTCATATTTCACAGGCATTTAGATGTATGTTTCACTTCAGTTAAAAAAGTAGCACATTAAGTATCATCCATCATTTAGCTTTATAAACTGTCTTTGAAGATATTAATATTCACTCTGGCCTTGGATCATATAGTTTCTATTACTGAAAAATTGTGCAATATCATAATTCATCCTTCTTCCAGATAGTTAACAGAATGTTACACAACATCAGATTAATACACAGAACATTTCACTAGACTCTTAGTATTTTGGTAAGTTGAAAATTGACCTCTGGTTACAACTGTGTAGCTTGATTTTAATCCATGACTTACTTCCCCTCTTTCTGTGGGAATAATTATTTTCTCATCATCTTTCCATAGATAAAGGGTTTATCAAAGACTTTCTGAAAATCAAAATAAATCTTATCAACAAGTTTCTTCTATCAAGTATTCTATGAAGAGGCCTAAAGATTTCTAGGAGATCAAAGAGTGGTGCTTTTTCTTTAAGGGCAGCTGTGGCTTATTTTCTGTCTACACATCTAAATGCTCTATAATGCTTTTAACTGCTCTTTTCCTTAGGCTATTGTAACATTATTTTTCTTGATTTTAATATGCATATTATCTGTTCTTAGAAATCTCTTTTGTGTTCTATTATAGCAGCTTATTTTAATTAGACACTGAAATATTTTGCTAGCACATTAATTATTATATCCTTAAACCCTTATTGAGAATAAAATAGTGGTTTATCCTTAATGCATCTAAGGATATAGGTGCTAATGTTTACTCTTCTGACACTTCAATTTGTCAAAATATGTTGAAACTCTTTTTTATGTATCTTTAATTCTTGGGTACTCCAAAGTAAATGCATATTATTTTGTTGATTCCTGTAAAAAAAGAGCAAATATAGAACAAAGTAAAATTAAAAAATATGGAGTCAGAGAAACTGAAAAAGTGTTCAGTTACTACTGAACGCTGAATGTGAGCAATAGCTGAAGGCAGCATGAGATGGAATAATTTCTGTAGTCTAGTGTAATGGAGTATATATCATGGATAGTCAAACATGACCCTAGGGTAAAGTTAACTGAAAAAATAAACCTTTATGAAATAAAAGCGTGAAGGAAAAGAAGGATCAAAGACTTGTAAGGAAGAAGTAAAAGCATAATTTTAGAAAGGTAACCAGTGTGAAGAAAGGATGGTGCTAGAGGATGCAAAAATGTGTGAAAAAACGAAGAAAGAGTTGGAAGAAAATAACTTGTCAGATGATGTCAGGTGTCTTCTTGTGGAAATCTGTGAGATACTTTTAGAGAGAGGGAACATTATCAATTACTTTAGTGGTCTGTTTTGTACCACGCTGCTGATATTAATGGATTTGGAACCTATTTTCAAAGGCAAGAGTCTGAATCTCAAATTAGGGGTTACTGGAATTGCTGCTTTTTACAGGCAGAAATTCATAATAAGCAGAAGAGGGAAGCCATGTAGAGACCTGTGAAATGAGATACTAAAATGAAATGTGATAAAGTCAATATAGGACAGAGAAGGGCAATGCACTTTGATCACTAAGAAAATTATACCATCAGAGTTAAAATGTGGGTGACAGCAAAGGTTTATTTAAATGCTGAAAGGTAGAAAGATGCTTTGCACTGAACTCTAGATGCAGATTTTGCAGAATGTCCCATCACAATTTTTTTGCAGAAATTATTAAACATATGCAAAACTAAAGTGTCATAGATTTTAGAAAACACACAAAATAAAACCACACTCCTCATAGTGGTGTCCACTTTTCTATTCAGCCAACAGTACGATTTTCTTTCTTGGCTGCAAATACACATTGCTGGCTAATGTCCAATATTTTTCATCAACCTGTACCCACAAGTCCTTCTCCACAGGGCTATTCTCAGTTCTCAATCCATTCTTCCCCAGTCTGTATTGATACCGGGAATTGCTCAGAACCAGGTGCAGAACCGTGCACTTGGCCTTGATAAACTTTATGAGGTTCACATCGGGCTACCTCTTGAGACTGTTGATCCCTCTGGATGGCATTTCTTCCCTCAAGCATATCTACTACACTACTCAGCTTGCTGCTGTCTGCAAACTTGCTGAGCATACACACAATCCCACTGTGCTGTTGGTAAAGATGTTAAATAGTACTAGTATCAGTATGGACCCCTGAGGGACAGCACTGGTTATTGTTTTCCACTTGGACATTGCACTGATGACTGTAAGCTTTTGGATGGCAGCTGTGTAACCAATTCCTTTTCCATCTGAGTCCATCGAGCACATGTGTATCTTTCAAGTTTAGCAGCACCAATGTTCTTGTAAACCATAGCAAAGCTTACAGAAGTCTAGGTAGATGTCTTCCATAGCTTTTCCCTTATGCAGTGATGCACTTTCTATGTCTTAGAAGGCCACTCCATTAGTCAGGCATGATTTGTCTCTCTTTTTTTTTTTTTTTTTTTTAACTTTCTTTACGTTCCTGCACTCTCTGTGACCAATTTTATCAGGGTTTGATGGTAAGAATTACGAAGTTACCCACTGTGGTGCCTCAAAAGCAAAACAAATACAATGGACATCCTCAGCTGTTCCCTATGTTGTTAAAAGATCCAGCAGGGAAGGCTAGAAAGGGCATGAGAGCATTGCAGATGTCACACAGACTCACATGTACAACCACATAGACACAGAGTAAAACTAATGAAATTTGCCTTTTGGCAGTTCCCCAGCTGAGCAACTATTACAAAAATCACCTTTCACCTAGTCCTTTTTTTCTTTGAAATTTTGACTCAGGTGAAAAACAGCACAAATAGGGTGTTTTTTAGGGTGGGGGAGAGAACTGAAAGGCATAGAGTAAGTTCATTCTGCTACATCATGTAGTCTTTGTCAGGAGGCTTTGAGCTTGGGCAGGATGCTTCATCGATGCCAGGAGAAAACTGAAGTAATAAACCTGAGAGATTTGATCACAGCAATTGTTTTGCTGTGTTTTTAAGTCTGATAACTTCTTCTTATTGCTCTTAGTGATAGGAAAGTTGGTTCTGGTGCTGCTATTTCCATTTGTTCTTACAAGTGTATTTCAATATTGATATGACTGACATAATAACGGCAACAGACAGACAGGTATAATTTGGACTGATGCTGTGCCAGCTCTACCTTCAACCTCGCTCACTCACTTTGTCAGTGACCTTCAACACTGTTAAGCTCCATGGCTTATTTTCCTGAGCAAAGCTGCCAATTATAGTTAATTTTCTCAAATACATGGTAGGTGTTTTAAATTGTAAACTGCACTGGCTGAGACAAAGAAACCTTCAGATCTCTTTTACAGCTGAATACAAATGCAGTACTAAGTTGTTTGGGTTTTTTTCCTGTAGGAACTGAAGTACATATGGCAACAGGTAACATCAGCACATGTAAAATACTACTGTTTACATAAACCAAAAGAATAAAAGCTTGACTTGTTCATTTTCACAAGAACTGTTTATATTTAGCCAAAGACTGGAATTTGATTTCTCAGAAGTAATTGCATACATAAGCTGTATTATTTAACGTATTATTCTGATGTTGTTCATATATGATTCCCTTTAAATGCAAAATTCAGCTTGTTTTCAGGTGGAATAAATAGTAAAATAATATAATGATACTTTATCATATAATATTGTGTTTTAAAAAATGTCATGTAATAACTATATCATACAGAAGTTTTTATTATTTTCATCGTATTTCCCACTGCTGTCACATAATGATAATTGACAAGCTACTTCCGTTCCTTCCTAAATTTTGAGTAAATCATGAACCCCAACATTGAAAATATTAAGTTTAAATTATTCTTGAGACATTGCAAAATGGAAAACCAACATGAGACATGAATTCTCATTAATTTTGGTCAATAAAGAATAGATTATTCCACCAGAACAGATATATAATCCACATAGTATGCATCAAAACTAAGCAACTGTCAAGTTTGGGTGGAGTTTAGGTGGATCAAATACTAGTGCAATTGGTGCTGTGGTACTGAAATTTGAAAGTTTAAATCATGATTCCAAACAGCTGTTTTGATGCTGGCTTAATATAATTAATAATTATATAGCATGTGTGAATTGAAATGATCCTTATTCAGCTTTAACATTTGTAGATAAAATCTCCCAGTTTCATGATATGCTCTGAATTTATGCTTTGAAGAAGTTAGAATATAAATATTCTGAAATGCTGCAATTTCAGACTGTGCTTTCACCCTTCTCATACCTCTTCTGTAATATTTTTCTATGAAAACATCTACAAATCTTCCAAGTGGAAGACCGGAAAGTATTGCCAGAAATATTGTTTTCAAGCTCTAGTTAGTGTGGAGTGAATATATTTTTTAAAACTGTCACTGGTATAGATTCATGAACATCTAAATCTTCTGATGACTTTATGCATAAAGTCCTACAACTGCTTAACCCTTATTAATGCCTCATGCCACAAAATGAAACCTCAAAACCAACAGCATTAACATAAAAGAAATTTCTGGTTTGTCTCTAGAATTTTTGTTTTAAGTCTAGATTTGGCTCATTTAATTTCCATGATTTTAGTGAGACTGGGAAGTGGAATGCTCATGAACTCCTTGATAGTTACCCTCTAAATCAATCTGACACTTGGATAGAGTTGTTCTGTTTCTAGTAGCCCAATCGTAATATCTTGTAGTCTTCAACTATCTTTCTGAGGTAATAATGAAAAAAATAGAATGCAAGATTTTCTTCTTTAAAAGGATGGTTTCTCTATGTTTACTTAGAAGTCCTGACAGTTTTTTCCCCAGGTATCTTCTCACAGCATAATTTCTTTGGGATAAGGACAATTTTGTTTTTTTTCCCAGTCAAGTGTGATTTCAATACTGAGTGATAATGCGTAGAATGTTTATGTGAACTTTCCAGTTTCTGTTTTATTTCCTAGGCACCTGCTACTCAATCTAGGGAAAACCTTTTCTATGCATGTATTATTTTTGGAAATATTAGAATAATTAAATATACATATTTCAGACTGTAAAGCTCTTAATCATATTCAACTTGCATCTGGTTTTCTCTAAAATAGCTATTAGTATATTCTATTCCATCTTTTCTTTTAATTTTTAATTTTTAACTCCTTTTTAATGTTTTAGGGTTTTTATAGTGTAATTGTTCAGTTGGTTTGATATTGCTAATTCCAGTAGGAATTGATACATTGTGTGTAAATGAAAATGACATTGAAATCTACTAGAGGAAAAAACTTGAAAACACTGGATTATGTGCTAAACCCAAACCAAACAAAAAAACAACCCAATGCCATCAAAAAACCACAATGAAGTTTTGCATGTATCTCTTTTAAATAGAGATACTATCTACTACCTCCTACTTACCTGTAGCTAACACTTCCGTGATTCCCAAATAAAAATCTAAGATGTCAGAGATCCAGTAAGCATCAAAATTGGAAGCTAATAGCATGCCAGACTATTACACTATCTATTACAATGGAAGAAAATTGCATTCTCACAGGATCTACTGAAATACAAACACAATTATTTTCTGAATTCTCTGAAGGCAACTGCAAATTGAGCTTGTTTTCAACATGAAGAATCAAACTTGCTGCACCAAATAATTAGAGGTATTCCTAAGAATTGATTATTCAGCTCACAACTTCCAGTGTTGCCCCCAAATGCCCAAAGGGAGAGTTTGCACAACTTCATCAGCAGTTGTTAAATTCAGAGTATGTGCTTGCATTGTTCAACAGCCTGCAGAGGATGTAACAGTTACCTTTAGTTATTAAAACTGGCTGTTCACATTTTTTTACACATTCATTTTCACTCATTTTAAATGGGACATAGGTACTTACCTCTCTTAAGCTTATTTGAAAATATTCACACTTATAAGTAGTGTTAGGTGAACATTATGGAATTCCTTCTGCAGACTAGTTACCTAGATTACATAGGGTGTAGTTAACATGGAGGCTTGGGAATTTTGCTTAATAACAAATGTTGAATTGTGCATTCTAATTTAGAAGTCCTGTATATTCTTAGAAGCCTAACGGTAGTATAGTCATTATATTAACAACCTTATGTGCCTCTGCAGCAAATTCTACTTTACCCATATCTTACACCTGCTGACTTGCCAGTGCAGTGTATTATATATACTTCTGGACAAATTTGCAGTGGGATTTATATATCCTGCTGGGGCTGTCATGTTCTTGGATCTTTACTCTAGTATTTACTATAGACTTACTCATTTTGTCAGTCCTCAGACTGAAACCAGCTTCATGACAGTGTGGATGCTTGTACATACTGGTATTTTCTTTGAATGGGACTTCTCATATGCTGAAAGCTTTGCGTGTGCCCAAAGAGCTTTGCCAGTGCAGAGGCAGTATATGTAACAAAAAGGGAAAGAGTGGTTTTTTAAATATTTCAGTATATTGAACTGATTGTTATATTTTGGATGTTGTAATTCAAGAAAGTAGCATGTAGGTATCTTTGCCAAATTTCAAAATGGCTTTGCTGATGAGGGAGGTGAAATGGATGAAAGGAAATGCTGTGCTTCTACACAGCAGTATTGTGCACTCAGACATGTTAGCATTTTTACATTCACATCTCATCAAGTACACCAGTTCAATAGAGAAATGTAAGCTATTAGAGGTCACTGTCACACTTTCATGACAGCGTTCCTTCTGATGCATATACAAAAAAAAATACATGCGTCTAAATTAATTTAAATAACTGTATGATAGATTCATGCTTTTTAATGAGTCTTTCACTATTCAGTTAGTAAGCATTGCAGTCTCAGTCCAGTCCTCCATCAAATAAAGCAGATTCAGTTACACTGGAAGTTCAAGAAACACTCCCCTTATCTGTTGGAGGTCACTGAAAGGATAAGCTGCACAATGCGTTCTTTCTTTTGAGCCATTATAAACATCTATGTCAAAGCAATGTTCTATATTTAAAGACTTTTAAGTTCTAAATCTTGTGTAACTTGTGTAACAAAGTTTTAAACCTTAATTTGAAAGTTTTAAAAATTGTTATTCTGAGTAATTTTTATTCAGAGCATTTTATTTCATTAAAAATGTGCCAAAAGTAAGACAGGATGAAAGATAAAACTTGGTAATTTTACAGCTTTTTCCAGGATAAAATTTCTCCAGTATCTCAAGGGTATCAACAAGGATGCTTTAGAGGGACAATTCATCAGGGACTGCAGTGATAGGGCAAGGGGTAATGGCTTCAAACTTAGATAAGGGAAGTTTAGGTTAGATATAAAGAAGAAATTCTTTACTCTGAGGGTGGCAAGGCACTAGAACAGGCTGCCCAGAGAAGCTGTGAATGCTCCATCCCTGTCAGTGTTTAAGGCTAGGCTGGAGAGAGCCTTGGGCAACTGTGGTCTTGTGTGAGACATCGCTGCCCATGACAGGGATTTGGAACTGGATGATCTTAAGGTCTTTTCTAACCCTAACTATTCTATGATTGTATGAATAAATACAGTCTAAACAAATGTAAATACTTTCAGAATAAGATGTAGCTTTCAGGTGTGGTTCTTACAGTAACTATGACAAGTGTCTAGTGTAAATACCAGTGTTTATCTTCATCACAGACATGTATTTAGCAATCTTCCTGAAATTAATGACTCACTTTCCAAAAATGAAATATATAGGAAGCTTTGAAAAAATTGACTAATGGGAAGAAATGCTGCCCAAAATTAAATAAATTAAGGTTTTATTTATCTTTTGCATCATACTTGGAATAAGAGTCAATAGCATTTAGCTGGTGAATACAGGATAGTGCATATAATCAGAATGTATACAGGCCAAAATTTGATGTAACAACATAGCTCCTAAGTGGTAACTGTTGTTACTATTTTTTGTAAGCTCTTTTTGATCCTAACAGTGATCGGGATTGCATATCATCTCTACCTCTAGTTTTCAATAGAAGTGTCTATATACATTTTTTTTCTCATAAGTTCTCTAAAACTATTTGAAAGAAGCCTGCGAAATAGCATTTTCTTTTTGTTTTAATCCTCATTAATGTATGGACCACAAAACTCTCTAGGGATTTTTGCTGCATTTTCTTACAGTCAATCCAATTTCAAATATATGACAAAATTGTCTTTTAATTCTCTCTTAAAATCATAGAATACTCAGGGTTGGAAAGGACCTTAAGATCATCTAGTTCCAACCCCCCTGCCATGAACAGGGACACCTCACACTAAACCATGTCACCCAAGGCTCTGTCCAACCCAGCCTTGAACACCGCCAGCAATGGAGCATTCACAACTTCCCTTGGCAACCCATTCCAGTGCCTCACCACCCTTACAGGAAACAATTTCTTCCTCATATCTATTCTAACTTCCCCTGTTTAAGTTTGAACCTGTTACCCCTTGTCCTCTCACTACAGTCCCTCATGAAGAGTCCCTCCCTCCCCAGCATCCTCATAGGCCCCCTTCAGATATTGGAAGGCTGCTGTGAGGTCTCCACAGAGCCTTCTCTTCTCCAGGCTGAACAGACCCAACTTTCTCAGCCTCTCTTCATACAGGAGGTGCTCCATTCCCCTGATCATCCTTGTGGTCCTACTTTGGACTTTTTCCATCAGTTCCATGTCCTTTATGTTGAGGACATCAGAACTGTACACAATACTCCAAGTGAGGTCTCAGGAGAGCAGAGTAGAGGGGTAGGATCACCTCCCTTGACCTGCTGGTCACTCTCCTTTTGATGCAGCCCAGGATACGGTTGGCTTTCTGGGCTGCAAGCACACTGCCAGCTGATGTTCATTTTATCATTGACCAACACCCCCAAGTCCTTCTCCACAGGGCTACTCTGAATCTCTTCTCTGCCCAACCTGTAGCTGAGCCTGAGATTGCTCCGACCCAAGTGTAGGACCTTTCACTTGTCATGGTTAAACTTCGTCAGGTTGGCATCAGCCCACCTCACAAGTGTGTCAGTGTCCCTCTGGGTGGCATTCCTTCCCTTCAGCGTACCAACCGAAACGCACAGCTTGGTGTCATTGGCAAATTTGCTGAGGGCGCACTCAATCCCACTCTCCATGTCACCAACAAGGATGTTGAACAAGACTGGTCCCAGCACCGATCCCTGAGGGACACCACTCGTTACTGGTCTCCAGCTGGATATTGAGCCATTGAACCCAACTCTTTGCATGCGTGCAGCCATCCAGCCAGTTCTTTATCCACCGAGTGGTCCACCTATCAAATTGATCTCTCTGGCTTAGAGACAAGGATGTCACGTGAAACAGTGTCAAACGCTTTGCAGAAGTCCAGGTAGATGACATCAACTGCTCTACCCCTGTCCATCAGTTTCGTAGCCCCATCATAGAAGGCCACCAGATTGGTCAGGCAGGATTTCCCCTTAGTGAAGCCATGCTGGCTGTCCCCAACCACCTTGTTGTTTTTCATGTGCCTCAGCATGCCTTCCAGGAGAGTTTGCTCCAAGATTTTGGCAGGCACAGAGGTGAGGCTGACTGGTCTGTAGTTCTCCTGGCTCATCCATTTTCCCCTTCTTGAAAATGGGGGTTATATTTCCCTTTTTCCAGTCGTCGGGAACTTCACCTGACTGCCATGATTTTTCAAGTATGATGGACAGTGGCTTAGCAGCTTCATTTGCCAGCTGCTTCAGGACCCGTGGATGAATTTCATCAGGTCCCATGGACTTGTGCACGTTCAGGTTCCTAAGATGGTCTTGAAACAGCTCCTCTCCTATAGCGGGCCTACAGTCTTCATTCTTACAGTCCCTGCATCTGCCTTCCATGACTTGGGTGGTGTGGCCAGATCCTATGCCGGTGAAGACTGAGGCAAAGAAGTCATTAAGAACCTCAACCTTCTCCAAATCCAGGGTAGCCAGGTCTCCCGATAGTTTCCAGAGGGGGCCTACGTTGTCCCTAGTCTTCTTGAAAAGAAGCATTTCCTGGCTATATAGCAGCATTTGAACTTTTGCTGTGGTCTGGAATTCTAGTGCTTTGGGGTTTCTTTTTTTATATGTGTTGTAGCTGGAGTCATTACGAACGCAAACTCAATTATGTTGCATGTTGCTTAGTTAAATGTTGCTGGTATACAGAATTAGCAATTGCTACCCAAATAGTTCCGTTGTTATTAATGATACTAAAATAACAGCCATTGTAATCATGGTCTTCTGCTATTCTGTGATAATATAGGAATTAAAATAAACTCCCAGAAATCTAATTCAGGCAAAGTAAATTTCTGAGCTTTCATTGGCTTCCACATGAAAAACTACAGTAGGAATCTAAGTCTTAATTTTATTTAGGAGAGAGATGGAAGGCATCTAAGGGCTGCTTTGAAATCATTGAATGTCTGTTTGCTGGAGTTATGCACACTGCTGAGAGATTATAATTTAATTTTAATACCTTTATGGGAAGAGTGCTCCAGAGAATAAATCTGTGTTCATACTATTAACTCTACAGAGCATTTTCATGTACATACATGTGTGTATATTTGCACATATGTATACACCCACACAATTGCACACACATTTTGCAATATTCAGGAAATAGAATCATAGAATCATGGGTTAGGGTTGGAAAGGGCCTTAAGATCATCTAGTTCCAACCCCCCTGCCATGAACAGGGACACCTCACACTAAACCATGGCACCCAAGGCTCTGTCCAACCCAGCCTTGAACACTGCCAGCAATGGAGCATTCACAACTTCCCTGGGCAACCCATTCCAGTGCCTCACCACCCTTACAGGAAACAATTTCTTCCTCATATCCAATCTAACTTCCCCTGTTTAAGTTTGAACCTGTTACCCCTTGTCCTCTCACTACAGTCCCTCATGAAGAGTCCCTCCCTCCCTAGCATCCTTATAGGCCCCCTTCAGATATTGGAAGGCTGCTGTGAGGTCTCCACAGAGCCTTCTCTTCTCCAGGCTGAACAGCCCCAACTTTCTCAGCCTATCTTCATGAGAAAGTTGAGGCTGTTCAGCCTGGAGAAGAGAAGGCTGTGTGGAGACCTCACAGCAGCCTTCCAATATCTGAAGGGGGCCTATAGGGATGAAATAATTAAGAAATAATGGTTATTTAAATGCATTTATTTCTTTTTCTCTAATTCACATAAACAGGCTTCTAAAAATACAGGTATGTAGATTGTCATGGTTTAAACCCAGCCAGTAACCCAGAATTATGCAGCTGTTTGCT
This sequence comes from Myiopsitta monachus, assembly GCA_017639245.1. NCBI lineage: Eukaryota > Metazoa > Chordata > Aves > Psittaciformes > Psittacidae > Myiopsitta > Myiopsitta monachus. Next base: position 33,308,871 of record CM029927.1, read on the forward strand.
CTCCCCATCACATTCCCCCCTCCAGGCAGGATGAGGAGAATCGAAAGAATGTAAACCCCATGGGTTGGGATAAGAGCAGTCTAGTAACTAAAGCAGAGCATACTACTACTAATGATAATAATAAGGGAAATAACAAGTGGAGAGAATATACAACTAAAAGAAGAAAAGGAAGAGGAAAACCACAATAAACAGCAGTGATGCACAATACAGTTGCTCACCACCCCCCTGACCAATACCCGGCCCAACTCTAGCAGCAGTGGGGTCCTTTCAAATTACCCCCCCCCCCCCCCCCCCCAGTTTATATAGTGGGCAGGACATGCTATGGTATGGAATACCCCTTTGGCTAGTTTGGCTCAGATCCTCCGGGGTTGCTTGTGCCCCTCCTCATTGGCAAAGCATGAGAGACTTAGCAACAGCAAAAACATTGGTGTGTTATCAGCATTATTCTCAGACTAAAGCCAAACCACAGCACTGCACCACCTACTAGGAAGGAGAAAAAAATAAGTGTTATAGCTGAATTTAGGACATAAATTAGTAGAGAACTTCTTGATATGGCTATAAAGGTAGCTGGAGAACCTTGGCCATAGCCATGAGCCAGGGACAGTGTTGTGACCACAGAAGTCCCCCACTGATAGACCCCTCTTTTTCGGACAGGAAATGACTCAAGGCTTGCCCACTAAGTGAAACTCAAAGTTAAGCCAGCCTACCAGTCTTGGGAGAAATGCAGATATGAAAGTACAGTTCCACTTTCCTAATGATCCCTTGAAACTGTAATGAACTGTTGACTTCGGGTGATTGTAAAATTATAATAGCTGTCATGGGATGGGAAACCAAGAGCTTTAGAGATCTATTGAAATGTCTGTATAAATAAAACATACCACTAAGAGAATGACTACTAAATCCTGTATTAATCCAGTTTGAGCTGGAAGTTTCCAGAAAGTTGAGCACGCTCTATGTGAAACTAGATCATACAACTAATAATGTGCTATGTGGTTTCTGAAGACTGAGCGCTTTCCCCAAATTAAATGGGGTCAAAAGGTGTACTGTGTGACAGATGGAGCAATTGCATATAAATTGCAGAGAAATGGCATCAGCTTAAGCAGTAGTTGATAATTTTTTGCTGCCATTAGAGGCTTCAGAATGGATGCCTAAAATGCAAGGAGTGGTAAACTGCATGCATGGGACCTGACTACGTTACATATATATATATTATCTGAATAGACGAAGATGGAGCATGAATTGTTAATGCATCTGGGAAGACTTGCAACCCCAGAAAATCTGTTTCTGAATGAGATTTTTATTCATTATCAAAGGAAATGTGAGCCAGAGGATATGCTTACATGGTGACTTCTTCGTGATAGGTGTATGCACGGCACTGAGAATCAATCTCAGAATACAAGGTGACTTTACATCCACAGATAAATGAAATCAAGCGGGTTTTTTTAAAAGTTTATTAATATATGGGTCAGTGTTTCAGAATTAAAAACTTTTAAAGATAAGTGCTTACTGAATTAAACTTGGCAATTGCATTGCATGTAGGGCTTCTTAGCGAGGAAAAAAGTAGCCCACATGACATCCAAAACTTGGATGTTGACTGAGATTTAGAGCCTGTATCTAACATTTCTTAATGAAGCTGACAGATTAGAGAGCGTCTGTATTTCATTAACAGTTGTATTTTACCTAGTTAATTATGTACTGAATACATACAATTGAATGCAATCATATATTACATACACAATAACCACTGTACAGCGGCATTTAAAATGTGAACTTTGTGTGGAGATGGAGTCCCAGCCACTGCTTTTCACATTTTGACTCACTAATTACCATTACTCCATATATAATGGCAGTGTTTCCAGAAAATTTCTGTAGAAAATCTGTGTACTGTCTGTATCAAAGAGAAGCAAACCAGTACACAGAACGCCAAACTAATATATTAACAATTCTTAAGTACGGTAGTAACGGTTAACTGCATTCTCTCAGCTTTACAATCATGGACTGAGATTTACTTGAAACCTTGAATTTTGAGGGATCTGAGGACATTTTAAATAGTAGAAGAAAAAGAAGTAATAAAATACTTATTTTAGCTAAATATGATGTCTCTGTGACATACTCAGAGTTCATACACAAACTCATACATATAGAAATTAATATACTGCTCTTTTTCAGTGTGTCCTGAAAACACTCTTCCAAATAAAGATAATTCAGGAAAAAAATTGTTAACGTAGTGAATTGGACCATTTGATTTTTTTAGAAGCCATGTTTAATTCATGAGTTTAATTAGAAACTGAGTTTCCTGTTCATGTTTCATTCTCTATCAAGTAACCTTTAACAAGAGATCTACTTGCTACAGGAGCAAGGACATCACAGTGAAATGCTGGGTACAAGGATATCTTGATGTAAATTTTTTTTTTTTTTTTAGACAGAAAACAGAAATACTGCACAAGGGAACGAGTGGGAAAAGCTGTATTTTTTTCTTTCTGCTTCCATAAGCACAGTCTAGGGCATGTATGGACATGTGTGTTTATCTGTGTGTGCATGTGTCTGTGTACGTGTATATACCTCAAAAGTATTTTGGCAGAGCATACTGAATAAAAATTAAAATGTATTCTTTACTGAATCTTCTAATAAATAAGTACAAGATCTTTATCATGGTAAGTAACTATGTTCAGTTAAATTCCACTTTTTTCTAAAGAGCATGAAATGTGATATAATATGAACCAAGGCTACTTTTGGACCAATTTCATGTTTGGGATCGGCTCAAATCTGTATCACCTTTTTGCAGTCTGTTGTTTTAAGTATCTTCTTGCTCATATGGGAGGCGAGATTAAATTTGAAGGTCTTTATGGTTTGTCTTGGTCCAGTCATGTTGAGTGAGATTCAAAGATAATTCCATTTGCATTATTTCCATCTAAAATTCAGGTTCTGGCTGATTCTTACTAAATCCTAATGAGCATAAATAAAATGTTAAGTCATTGAAGCTAGTAACTGAAGGCATTATTTCTGCAAGGTTACAGAACAGAATGAAATAAACTGCATTTCTTGCTTAGAAACCATAATTTGGTCAATTTTTTAATAAAATTTTTGGTTTATATTGTTTTTTAATAGCACATTAATTTTGTTTTTGCAGAAATCATTTTTAACTGAAGTAACTGCATTGTCACAGAGTATGATACATTTTTTCAAATATTTTCAATTTGTTCTTCTTGACATTTTATGTTTATGTGCAGTTTGCATCTTCTTTGGTTTTCAATTTCAAATGTAACAGATTTTGACATTTTTGTTACATTTTTTTGTACTAGTGTTTGGTTTTTTTGTTTTGTTTTTTTTTTCTGTTTTTGAGAACCTACTGTTTTTGAATTCTCTTTTTTCCCTTTATTCTCCTCCTCACTATGATCCCAGGAGCCAACACAAAGAAAAGCGCAGATGATATAACCAGTAATGATCGTGGTGAAGATGAAGGTATTTTTGTTTTTTCAAAGCTCGACCCTGATGCATGAACATAAACTTTTAAATTTTTATTATAATCATGATTATTATTGTTATTGTCATTGCTGTAATTTCAACATTATTTTTAGTCCCTTATTTGCAGAAGCAATACTTCAGTGTGCTTCTTCATTTTCTTCTTTAGAAATTACTTTCATTGTTTTTCTTTTTAAATTTCAAATTAGCATATAAATGACCGCAGTTCCTCTGACATAGGTGTAAAAGTTATTCCTAAATGTGTGAAGTGAGTAACATAAATATTATTTGAAACCACACTTTTTTTTTCCTTTATTCTTTCTTAGGTTGAGAAAACGGAATTTAAAAACATGCATGTGCTCTTTTCCCTCCTACATATTTTCTAAATTCACCTGTTTGAAATTAATGAAAAAACTTACATCTGTCCTTTCTTTCACTTCCACTGTTTCCCCAGTGCACATGCGGTACATTGATGCAGTTGAATTGTGCTTTGTCTTTGCTATTTTTATGTACTTACTTCTTTTTTTTCTCACAGGATGTGGTTTATTTCAGAACACAAAAATAAAGGCAGCTGTTGATGTTGCTTTATTGTTTTTTTCCTGTAATCAGCTCGCCTCTGAGATACGTTTGTTCTGACTCTGACCACATTCCCACTGAAATCAATTACAATCATTTTCATTGACTTCTTTCAGAATTGGATTGGATTCCCTGAAAGGATATGTTAAAGTTCACAGTGAAGTACCCAAAAAATTTTTACAAGGAAATACTTTTTTCTTGCCTTGGCACAGCCAATCTATTTGGGATGCACTCATATAGAAAGAAGTCATGAAATGTCCCTCTATTCTCACTGTTCCTTTTCATTAAAGTCACACTGACAATTTATTTTACTTTCTATATTTACCAAATTAAGACAAATATTTTTCAAATTAATTAAAAAGATAAAAATCTTGGGTAGTTTATTGGTGTGTTGTTTGTGCAGTATGTTTCTTAATCCTCTCGTTCTTGGCCAATCCAAAGTGTTATTCCATGGTTTGGGGTTGGTTTTTTTTCCTGTTTTCTTCTATCTGACTTCAGTTTAAACAACTGAAATATTTATCCCTGTTGTTTGCCTTATAATCATGCATTCTGCATACACTATCTCCTCTTTTCCTGGGAATTCAGCTTAATTGCAGCTATTCTATCTGTACGCAAAATACCATCATAAAAAAATCTGGTCTTTGATTCACACTGGTTGCCCTCTACTGTGCCCCCTTCGTTGCTGAATTACACTATTTCATATAAAACAACAATGCTGTTCAAAATACTCCAAAATTTCTCTGTTATTTTCTGAATAGTACCTTCCTATTTCTGTGCAACATAGTTTTTTTTAAAAAAATATGATATAATTTTCTATATCAAATTCTGTATTTAAGCAAAAGATAAATCAGAAGCAAAACCATAACTGCTTTAGAACCTTAAGATATATATTGGATTATGAATACATTGTAACTAAGACTTCTTAAAAAAATTATAAAATGCTAGGTTTTTTGTGATTAACAAGGGCATCCACTTTAGATCTGAGAATGTAAAGCATGGAGCTCAGTTTCCTTTATGTTGAAGCTAATCATGTTCCCATTGAAGGGGAAGAGGAAACCTCCCATTGACTTCAGCAGTGAAAGATTCAACCCTGAGGTAGAACTATGTAATAAGGAAAGATTAAATACAACAAACCATGCCATGAGACTTTGGAGAGAGGTAATTCAGTAGCAAAAATAATTGTGTTAAATAACTGTTTGCTTTCATTTTTTCAGGGCTTAGCTTTGCTATTACAGAAGAAACACTTTCATGTAGTTAGCTGAAAATACTCAGAATAAAAAAAAATTACATCCACTGGAATGCACCTCATTGCTTTATATGATCTGTTTAACAGCTGCATTACTCTTATAGTCACAACAATTAAGATCTTACCACAAAAACTTTTGTTCTGCTGCTCAAGTACAATACATAAAATACAGCATGTTTTATATATGTAGTAACTCACTGCTGATCACATATTTGTAATCTTTTCTAATAAAGTTCAGGAGAAGGAAGAGTTTTGGAAGGTTTCAAATCTAGATGCCCTACCTCTAGTATTTAGCTCAGCTTTTTATTTCACTACTTCCTTTTCCCACTATTCAGTATATGCCTATTCTTCCCAGGAAAGAACATTGCTTTTTAATCTCTGTTTTAGAATAATCAGAGACTCTGCCTTCTCATGTATGTTGTACTGTATGATTGAAAGAAGTGTTCCTATTACACATGCAGATACATCAAATTATTTGTAAAAGGTGTGTATGCCTAATGGCAGCTTGCTGAATTGCCCTCTGCTTTTTAAAGGAACTTAGCCCCTGTTCCCACTGTGTCTGTAGAGAATGTAACTTCCCATTTTAGGTAGTTTGAACCATCTCTGGGATCAGGAGCCTACCTTTTTGGTTAGTAAAGGAAGAGAGATGAATACAGTACTAAATATAACTCAGTTAATCTTTATAACTCACCATGAAGTATGGAAGTATTACTATCAATTTCATGTAACTTTTTTTACAATACCATTGAGGAGCATTAATTCAAGGGTGTTCTTTAAGACTTAGCTACTATGACAAGGAAGAGCACAGCACAGAAGACACCATTTGATTTCAATACAAAAAATCTGGTCCATGAATTCACATAAATTCTTTGTTAACTCCTGTGCTATTGAAAGAAGGAACAGTGTACTGTGTTTACTTCTATTGGAACAATTTGATTTTGTGATATTATCTCATACTGAACTATTGGGACTATAATTTCAACAATAGTGTTTCAGTGAGGAATGGGAAAGTGTAGATTATTATTGTAATTTTATTATGATATGTACAGATATTTCTGTGCTGATATATAGTTGTATCAGAATAGTCTAAAAAAAGACAAGACTATTCATAATTTGATTTTTCTCTTTAGGCTTTTAGATTTTTGTATACAAATTAAATTCCTTGAAATATTGAAGATATTTCAAGTGTTTAGAGAACATTTCAGAGGAAATACTATTTGAGGTAACCAAGAGAAATACTCAAGCTATAAGTATTAGACTTGTAGGATGACCCTGAACTGTGTAAATTAGCTGAATTAAAGTGGTGAAATTTCCTGTTGAAAACATAGGAAATATTTTTAGCATTGTTATAAATTGTTAATGCCATATATCCATATTTTTTATTATTTTATTATGTTTTCCTTACTTGAATTTTTTCAGACATTCATGATCAGAACAGCAAGAAACCTGTTATGGTCTACATCCATGGTGGATCTTACATGGAGGGTACTGGCAATATGATTGATGGCAGCATTCTCGCAAGTTATGGCAATGTCATTGTTATCACTCTCAATTACAGGCTGGGGGTTCTAGGTAAGTGGCTCTTTCCTTCATCACCAATTTCATAGAAAGATGTGATTGCTTTATTTATCTACTGATAGATCCTACATCCTTGGGCTAGTTTTAAAACAGACCATTCTTGCTGGTGGATTTTGAATTCTGTTCAGTATTTTACTGGAAACTGGACTAAGTTACTTTCTTTTTGACAGCTCCCTTCACCTTAGACAAAAATGAGTGGATATTTATAATGATGTTAGTGCTGGTTTATTTTAAATTTGTCATTAGATCATATTGCTCTTGGCTTACTGATTTAACAAGTTTTGAAAACTTGCATCTTTTTCTTATTAAAATCTTCACGATTCCATGTAAAGAAAAATAAATTAACCAAGGATGAGTACTCACCAGTTTGAAAACAATGGGTAATGATAGGAAGAGGAAAATGTTACTTTTTATCTGTATTTATTATTTTTGTGTGCAGGTTGTTTTTTGGGGTAGATGATACGAAGGTTATACAGACAAAACAGGCTATGTACACTGATTAAATTTATGTTGCAGGTAATATGGAATCAAGGAGCTTCAAGGAGTAATGTAACATCTTTTTAAATATAAAGAACTCCATAATAATTAATTATAATATTGAGAGAAATTAATATTTCTGTCTTTCAAATAGAAAAAAACCCTGCACTTTCTAGATTGAATAAAAAAATAACCTTAGATCCATGACAATACACAAGTCTTTTCTGCTGCCTTTGTGATTCTAGCTCCTGGATGTTTGCACATACCAGGCTCCTCTCCACATGAAGGTTTATTTATTGAAGTTATACTTTTCCATAGAAATTTAAACTAAAAATTTGCTCATAACAGCAAATGTTATTAGAGTTTATTTATCTTAATGAAAAAAAACATAGTTTGTATAGAATAGCATATAGACTGCTCAAATGCTCGTATTTCCAGCATTTTAAATATGCAAGGTAAGGTGTAGTAATTTTGTTTGTTTTTATTTAGAATGGCATTTACAAAGATTTTTTTTAATCTTTCTTGACAGCAAAGTCTGTCTATATTCTTGGCCTGCACTATTTTGAAACACAAGAAGATTGTTTTGCTGAGTTATCTATTAACGTGGTTAATGTGTTTCAGCAATGTTCTAGCACATCACAGTACTATGTTTATTGTTGCTTTTTTTTTCTTTCCCTGATTTCCCATGCTTAAATACGAGAGCATTTTTTCTTTTTTTTATGATAGAGTTAGACTTAAACATAAAGCTGGGAATATAAAAAGATATTTTGGTACATTAATGCATGCAATCCTGGTACTTAGAAGCACTTCCCTCCCCCCCCCCCAAGAAAAAATATAAGTGAAGAACTCAAGACTTTTTTTAAAAAAGGAATTGTTGTTGTTACTGATGTCAGGAAAAGTGTATACCCAGGAACTTGGTAGTAGTTATTTATCTGTTAAAAGGTTTTTTAATAAGTCTCTTGAAAATATTTTCTCTTGGTTTCTTAAAATCCCTACTGAAGGATACAGATGTTAATAAGTATTTTAAACATTTCATTGTCCAGCTGCTTCATTTCAATCTAAAGGAACAAATGCAATATTTGCATTGGTGAACTCCTATTTCTATGTATTTATTTTGAAAACAAACAATGACGAAAAAGACTGCTCAGGCATTTAGAAAAAAGGAAGGCACAATACAGAGCCATTCCTACAAGAAACAGAAAAATATTGGAAGATTTTAAATGGATTAGAAAAAAATACAGTTATGTTTGGCATTAAATACGGCATTTCAACAGTGGCAGTCAAGCTTTTGAGACACTATGGAATTTATTCTTTGTTATGGAAGATCTGTTTGAATTAGAAGAGCAAAAGGTATTCAGAATATGCATACAGCATTTAAAAAAATCAGGAGAATTGTGTTTCATGAGCGTATTTCTGGTTTTTCTTCCCGTGTGAAATGTAAATGTGATCCTGAGAACTCACTAGGTTCTGCCTGACATTGGAAGATAAGTGAATTCCAGGTATTTTTTTCTTGCTTAATAAGTAAAAAAAGAAAAACAAAAATTTCTTCAGGTAAACAGCCATGTGGAAAACAAACTATTATTCATGAAAGTTAAGAAAGTAATATAATTATTATGATATACAATTTGAAAGATTGACAAGATTTGTATCTGTTCTAGTCTGGATTATCTTCTTTTTGAAAGATATCTTTATTTCTGTAAATCTGCTGTGTTTCGGTTGTACTGAATTTGTACCTTTTTACAAGAGGACACATGCAAACCTGATTTTAATGGCAGAGATGTGTAATTCTGTATCTATTATTGCATCCTGTGATGGAGGAGTATGCATTGAATTGTTCATATTAATGAGTTACTGATGACCCTTGATAGCTAGATAGATAGATAGAGTGATTAATCTTTCTTTCCTTCCTTTGGAAAATTATTACTTGAATTGACTGGAACTGAATGTGGGACATCATACTTCCCATAAATGTTGGTTCTGTTCTTGAGGCACATTACACTGTTTCCCTTTCAGTCTATGTCGTGTCATTAACAGCAGCTGGTAGAAAATCTATTAGGACTGCATAGATAATCACTGGATGATAGTAGCCAGACAAATCATAGAATCATACAATGGTATGTGTTGGAAGGGACCGAAAAGATCATCCAGTCCACCCCCCTGAACATGGGAAGGCATATTTGTCACTACGTCAGATTGCTCAAAGCAAAATCCAGCCTGAATTTGAATACTTCCAGCTGTGTGGCACAACTTCTTTGGCAACCTGTTCCGGTGCCTTAGCACCCTCATTGTGAAAAAAATTCTGCCTTCTGTTCAATCTAAATCTACCCTTTTTCAGTTTCAAGCCATTACCCCTTGTCCTATCACTACGGGTCTTGGCAAGAATTCTCTCTTCATCTTTTTCATAAGCCCCTTTTACATATTGCGAGGCCTCACTAAGGTCTTCTGGGAGCCTTCTCTTCTTCAGGTTGAACAATCCCAACTCAGCCTTTCTTCTTAATAGAGCTGTTCCAGACTTGTGATAATTTCTGTGGTCCTCCTCTGGACTTGCTTCAACAGGTCCATGTCTTTCTTGTACTGGGGACTCCAGAATTGGATTCAGTACTCCAGGTGGGTTCTTTCATGAGCAGAGAGGCAGAAGCACTTGCTGGCCATGCTTCTTTTGATGAAACCCAGGATACAATTGCATTTCTGGGATGCAAGTTCACACTGCTGGTTCATGTCCAATTATTACATCCACCCATATCCCCAAGCCATTCCCTGTAGGACTGCTCTCAATCCATTCATCACTCAATCTATATTGATACTGGGGTTTGCTCTTAATGTGGGTACAGGAGCTTGCACTTGGCCTTGTCAAGGCTGTCAAGCCCCCTCTATATGGTATAACACATTAAGTGCTCCCTCTAGCATATCAAGTGTACTACTCATCTTTACATTGTCCACACACTAGCACAGGGAACTGCTGCTGATCCTGCTGCTGCTAGCATCAGCTTCCCAAGGTTTAAACTGTGGGAACAAATCCCAGTTTGAGATCTTGGGATCAAATTGATAAAATGATTACATATGTTTGAGAAAATTTGGATTTTGGAAATGCGTTTTTCATACATGATGGAAAATGAAAATTATTAGGGACCAATTTACCTAATTATCCTTCACTGAGTTTGGCCTAAAGAAGTACCTATACAGCCATGATATACTTGTCAAGGTAATAGAATATGAACTACATGTGTTTCTTTTACTGCCTTCTGATATAATGTAGTTTAAATTACATTTAATGAAATCTGTGATCATCCTATAAGTTAGTAAAAGTCTTACGATTTAAAAAGACCTGGTTTTAATACAGCACACTGCACCCCTTGAACTTTAAAACTGGTTTTTAGCAGGCATGATGAAGACTAGGATTCTCCATCTTCAGTTGGCAGAAGTCTGGTTGCCTGTTGGCTAAACTGAGAAACTGAAAATTCTAGTCTCAGGTTAACCAGAAAGCAGGGATCCTAGACAGAAAAAAAAGGCTTTACTTGACCTTCAGAGCTATAAAGCATTTTAACTGAATAATGGAGACAAATATCTTAATACTTATCTTTTCTTCTTCCATCTGGGTAAAACGTAAGGCTTTAGATTGTGCTGTAACTCCAGAATACAGACAAACCACATTTCGTCTACATCTTGAGTAACTGCAGAGCTCTCTGAGAATAAGTGCTTCATCTCTCCCTCTCTCTCTGTGTTCCTGTAGCACCACAGCAAAATAGGAGACAGCTGGGCCCAAGACTTACCAACTTCTTATTTATCCCTCTCTATCATTTGAGTCAAAGTACTTCTGGAATTACTCTTCCTGAGATTTCTAGACCCCCTCCAAGCCTGCATGCAGCAATAATATGGGTTGTTGATGTTATTCAGAAGGCCTTATTTTGGCTTCGAGTATAATTTTGCATTTATCAAAATACATTCCATGGATAGGATCTTTCTGGGACAATAAACCAGAAAGATATAGCTTTTCCTTTTACTTATTTTAGTGGACACTATTCAAAAAGTGGAGTGCTGCGAGGCTAAGTTTAGTTTCTTGTGCACTTTAGGGTTTGGGAGTATCCTGAATCTGCCAGCTCAGTAGTTTCTGTTCCTCCTCGTACCTCACCATGGTGGCAACTGAAGACACTGCTGGAGTTGAAGGAAAATCCTAACTTGTCCCAGTGCAAGTCAGTGCTCCTGTATCTTGATAAATTGCATATTATAACACACAGAAGTAATAAATTCCACTGTCTCCACCCCTGCCTCCCATGCTTTGTGCACTATGTAGGATGATAGAAATTTTTATAACTTCAAGTTATTCAACAGTCGAGTTCAATTTTCAGAATTCCAAAAGTATATATGGAATTATTTAACTGAAATAATGGAAATTCAGCAGAGTGGAGAATTAGGCAAAATAAATATCCTAATTCAAAGAATGTTACAGTATTACAGAAAATGGGATGGTTTGAATATCCTAACTCATTCAGTCTAGGTATTGCTCAATTCCTCTTTATTATCTACTGTCTTAGTCTTCATGGATGTGCTTTAAGAAGAAGTTATATCTTCCCAACCTATCTATAAACACCGTTTTAGTGTCCTTTTCAGGATTATGTTGGCAGGAAAAATACAGAAGTGGAACTAGCTTATTACTGTTTTCCAGTGACATGACCTCAATTCTCTGTTTCGTGGTGAGACTTCAATATGCTTAATTCCCATTTAGCTTATGTATCATTAAAAATTAAATCTGAGAAATCACCCTTCATCCAAAAAATAGCACAAACAACTAACCCAAAACAAACCAATAAAACCGAAGCCATAAAGCCCCAGCGTAATTTTTTTATGCAGTTAAATTCAGTCATGGTATTATACACTTTGAAGACCAAAGAAATCCTATCTTCAAAAAAGTTATAATATTCAAATATGAATTTTGCATCGTTGTGTGAGCTGTTAAAAGCAACCAGAAGATGAATTCTAGAAATGTGAATTGGGCATTTTGGAAGCCAGGATCTTCTTACAGAAAAAAGGATAAGCAAAACCTGAGATGAATTCTAGAAATATGAATCAGGTATTCTGGAAGCCAGAGTTAAGTGAAACATCTACTGCAGTAAATGAGAGACACTCAAGAGTTCAAAGTTGTAAGATTGACTTAGCTTTTCCGAGACCATTTACAGTTTGAATTTTGAATAATGGGGTTGATTGAAGAATACGATTGTAAATGAGTAACCTCAAGGATGTTAGGCTTTGTTAACAACTATAGAGAAAAGGAAATTACTAAGCTAAGCTTTGCCAGAACCACCTGGTGGTTACTGATATGACAACGATCCTAAAACAAAGTGATGAAGAAATAACCACAGGGGTCGGAAAGCCCACTACCACATTTTTGTGTGCATACGGGAGGCATTCTCTAAAATTATGATGTAATGTATGTAATCTAATGAATGTGTGCGTTTAACTACAATATAATCACAGCTTGGTTGATGCTTGAGAGAGAAGCTTGGAGGAGCTATCCCCCATGTCTCCCGGCGCCGCAATAAAGAATACCTGCTTGTCAACTTAAAACTTTGTTTGCCAGTTCCTGGAGTTTTCTCCAAATCAATTTTCTTCCTCTTAGAATACCGAAACATGCAGATAAAATATCTCTTATCTATCTGCCTTTTGGCATACAACTTAAGTTTACTTAATAGAAATAATATCCACATGCAATTATAAATCATATTAGGCAGTATAATATAAAAATTTGCACTAAATGTTAACATGCTATGAGATAGTTCTAGTTTACTTAGTTTACATTTCCTAGTATTGTGCATGTGAAAGCATGGCTGTCATCACTTGAACATTTCTGTCAGCATCAAGGTAATTGTGACTCTGTCTAGATTGAAATAATACATGAATTTATGGCAATAAAAATGTGACAATTCTGTCATAGTATATATTTCATTATTAATTTAGTAATTTTCCTTATTTTTCCTGTAATAACACTGAAAAGCAAGAATTTCCTGCATTGTAATCTGTTTGCAAAAATCATGCTTTTAGGTGATTTATGTATGTTTTTTTTGTGAATTCCTAATCCCCTGCTTGAAGCTGTGTGATTTTATACTTATTTGGGTGGTAATCATTCTGTATTAGTAATATGCCTCAGGAATTATTATTTCAGAATTTGCAGACAGGCAATAGTGAAAATCTGTATTTTAAAAGTAGTAAGTTTTTTTAGACAGGAACTATATTTAAGTGTAGTTTCACTTTCTTAGCACCAAGTGGAGCTTTTGCTTGGAAGTTTGCAAGAAGAGCTTACACCTATAAAGTAGGCTGAGTGAGTGAAAAGCTTGAAGCATAACCTGGCAACTATTGTTCATTTTTGTATTGAACTCATGGATTTTATGTTACTGTTACAAAATTCAGAAATTAACTCAGTGACAGTGAAACCTGTTATAAATCTGAAAATATTGACTTACTGTCATTGTCTTAATTGAGATAAATTGTCAATAAAAGAAGTGTAACAAGCTATTGAAATAACCTATGATTAAGCAATTGTCACTATAAAATGATAGTTGGTATAAAAAAAGTGATACTAAGGTTCAAGCAAAGTTCAAATTTCCTTCAACAACTAATACAGTATGTTCTGATTCAATTAAAAAAAAAAAAAAAACAAAACCTAACCAACTCTTGCTATAAAATCTTCCATTTCATCATTGTTATTGGCAAATCTGTTTAAACCTGGACTTACAGTTGTTCTTCTCACAACTGCAGAATTTCAGTATGAATTTTAAGCAGGTAAATGAAAGTTACTGGTTTTTCATGCTTCCAAGGACGTACTGGCCTGCCCTGCAGTTTTTCCCAAAAATCTAATCTTGAAGAAATTAATGACATAATAAACCATCCAGTTGATTTTTCTTTGACACTTATCTAAGCTTCTGATAGCAGCGGGCGGTTGTGCAGGACAATTTGTACTAGGGACTCACAGCTTACCTACCACACTATTGTTCTTTTTCTTCCTTGTGCAACTAATACTCCTTTTTGCAGGACTTAATCTGATTAAAGTTTGCAGTTTTGGGAACTGTAAAACTGGTTGGAAGCCACAACACAGCACAGGCTGGACTACATACCATAAGGCATGTAGAGATAAAGTTCAATTAAAAAATTGACAAGTTGGTCTTAGCAACTTGCATGAAAGCCCATTTCCAGGTATATTTTGTAAATGCTTACCACCGGGTGTCAAGTTTCTTAAGGCTCTCGTTGAACTTAGATGCTGCCTAAGTATGCTTGGTATTTTCATTTGTCTATACCTTGTGAACAGTGATAAAACTCTCATAAAAGCATAAAGCAAGGTCCTGCACCTGGGTTGAAGCAATCCAGGCACAGCTATAGGTTGAGCAGAGAAGTGATTCAGAGCTTTCATCAGGTCCTGTGACTTGTGCGCATTCAGGTTCCTAAGATGGTCTTGAACCAGTCTCCTCTCCTACAGTGGGCCTAGGGTCTCCATTATCACAGTCCCTGTGTCTGCCTTCTAAGACTTGGGTGGTGTGGTTAGAGCATTTTCCGGTGAAGACTGAGGCAAAGAAGTCATTAAGAACCTCAGCCTTCTCCAAATCCAGGGTAGCCAGTTCTCCTGATAGCTTCCGGAGAGGGCGCATGTTATCCCTAATCTGTCTTTTATTTGCAGTGTACCTATAGAATCCCTTCCTGTTATCCTTAACATCCCTAGACAAGTTTAATTCTAAGGGGGCCTTAGATTTCCTAACCTGATCCCTAGCTTCCTGCACAACATCCCTGTATTCTTCCCAAGCTGCCTGTCCTTGCTTCCACCTTTTTTAAGCCTTTTCTCCTTCGCATTTTCCTCAGCAACTCCTTATCCATCCAAGGTGGTCTCCTGGCCCTCCTGCTGCCCCTCCTTCTAGTTGGGAGGCATCGCTCCTGAGCTTGTAGCAGGTGATCCTTGAATATCAACCAACAGTCTTGAGCCCCCCTGCCCTCTCAGGCTATATCCCATGGAACCTTACTGAGCATGTTCCTGAAGAGGTAGAAGTCTGCTCTCGTGAATTCCAGGCCAGTGAGCTTGCTACATGCTCTTCTCACTGTCCTGGGGATCTCAAATTCAAGCATCTCATGATCACTGCAATCAAGCTGCCCTGGAGCATCACGTTTCCAACCATCCCTTCCCTGTTGGTGAGGACAAGGTCAAGCATGGCACCTCTCCTTGTCGGCTCCTCTATTACTTGCAGAAGGAAG
This sequence comes from Myiopsitta monachus, assembly GCA_017639245.1. Taxonomy (NCBI): domain Eukaryota; kingdom Metazoa; phylum Chordata; class Aves; order Psittaciformes; family Psittacidae; genus Myiopsitta; species Myiopsitta monachus. Next base: position 33,324,439 of record CM029927.1, read on the forward strand.
TTGTCTTCCACACAACCGAGGAACCTCCTGGATTGCTTGTACTGGGCTGTACTGTCCCTCCAACAGATATCAGGGTGGTTGAAGTCCCCCATGAGAGCAAGGTCCTGCGAGTGTGAGGCTGTTCCTATTTGTCTATAGAGTGCTTCATCCATAGAGTCCTCTTGATCAGGTGGGTCTGTAACAGATCTCCTCAGTAATGTCCCCTATTGCTGTTCTCCATTGAACCCTGACCTACAAACTCTCTATTGACTGCTCAAACAGTGAGCAGAGCTGTAAGAAGAACTGTGGCTGAAGTTTTAAGTGCGTTGAAGTCCATAATTACTAGTCAACTTAAGTGTGCCAAGATTTCAGTGTATTGAATCCCTTTATTTCATAGGAAATCTCCAGTATTAGTCTGTGTTTTTAAACAGAGTTGTATTGCTTCCTCAAAAACATAAATGCATGCTTTTATAAGGATTCTGGCTGACTAAAAGAAATATATGTTTAATCTTTTATTTTGTATTAAATCCCCCATAATTGCAGGGCGTTGCAATACTTTATGGAGAAATTCAAGGGGAAAAAGTATAAAGTGTAACTCAATCTAACCAACCCTTGCAAGTGAGCCTGACAACCAAAGCAGAATGGCAAAAGTGTGTGAGGTAGCTGGTAATGTCAATGTGGTGCTCATACTGCATGAGAAGGGGAGCGGCACCATCCAGTAGTTAATAAAGTTGCATGATGGCACCATGCAACGAGATGTACTCTTGGAAGGATAGCACAAACCAAATGCATTATTTCCCGAATTACTTCAGACCACCGTGTCATTCCTTGCAATCACAGACTGTCAGGCACTGAAGGCTCAGAATATGTTTTACTGTTTTACAATAATATATAAAGTCTCAACTCTGTTGTACTAGCCACTGTATGAATATAAAGAGTATACAGAGCTAAAACTATGTTCCCTGTGTTTTGGGGACTTCTGTTTCAAAACAGAAAATGGCTTTTTTTGTTTCAGTAGCTCCAAATGCCTGTATAAGGTGTCTGAGCATATTGAACGAATAAAGCTTTCCCTAGTGATGGATGTTAAGTGGGTACTTCAATAGATATCTGCAGGTAAAGGTTACCAGCTGAAATAGGTGATCAATTTTCTTCTTTTCACTTCTGCTTTCTAATTGAAAATGATGACTTCCATTTAGGGAATGAAAAGAATGTGGTCTTTCAGCACTCATTAGTGCCAGGTCGCCTGCATTAGCGCTAGTTCATTTTTCAGCAGGCAAAAGAATGGTTTCAGAATTGTCTTTTTTTTTTTTAATTTTATTTTTTATTTTCTCTCTATTTCCCACACCATCTGGAATCATATTATATATTTTGCCTAAAACTAGGTACCCTTTTTGAGAACTGGGAAAAGGGTAAAATAAATGCTTATACTTCAGCAGAACTTAAGAGGATAAGAATAAAACCAGAAGAAACATTGGCTACTTCACTGATACGATATTAATTTGCATTAATTCAGATCTTAGACATGTAAAGAAAATCAAAAACAATCTCTAAGTAAGCTGCATAAATCTGTGTTTTGTTTCTCCTAGGAATGTTAAACTACTGTTTAACATTTACTCAGGTATGTGACACTATTTTTGCAACAATATAAGTATGCTTTTTCACATTTCCTTTTTGTTCCATGTGTAACAAACAATGACTGTAAATATTTGTTCTCTGTGAAAACATTTTTGTTTGAATAGCAAGTATCGACCTAACTTCCTCATGTTTCTGTTTATAATCTCATCTATAACTGAGTTTCCATTAAAATGCATTTGAATAGTCTAGACTAGAATAGAGTAGAATATCTCTGGATCCCAGAGGGAATAGACCTCTCTCTCCATTTCCCCTCCTAAGGAAGCTGTAAAGAGCAATGAAGTTGTCCCTCAGTCCCTTCTCCAAACCAGAAAACCTCAGAATTCTCAGCCACTCCTCCTTCCAGCCTTTTCACTAGCTTTGTTGCCCTCCTGATTGCCCTCACTGTTGCTTACAGTACTCAAAGTGAGGCCACACCAGCACTGAACACAGTGGGAGAATCATCTCTTTTGAGCGACTAGTTGTGCTGTGTTTGATGCTCTCCCGGGTGTGGTTTGGCCTCCTGGCTGCCAGGGCATGCTGCTGACTTCTATTGAGCCTGGTTTTGACTAGGAATCACAGATCCCTTTCTGTAAGGCTGTTTTCCAACCACTACAAATTTATACTTGTGATTTTTTCTTGTGATTTTGGTCAAGGATCATTTGAAATGCTAGCTAATTTTACTGTCATCTTTATAGTGCCTACTGTAGCCAGCTAGCCATTCCTGTGTCTGATAGGAAAAAATCAAACCTAGCTAGCCTTTTACTGTTATACAAGTGCTGCTGATTTCTCTTAGGCCCCTTTATGAAGTTATTTATTAAAAATCTATATTCATAAGGGATAGTTTTATTAAAATTCAGTAGTTTGCCCCCCTTTATGACCTTCATGGAGGATATGTATATGGACAATTGTCATGGGTTCGGCTTTTCCAAGTCTCATGCTATGCCGGGGAGGAGGGGGAACTGGGAGGAGGACGGAGACAGGGCGCCTGACCCAAGCTGACCAAAGAGCTATTCCATACCTACAGCACGTCATGCCCAGGATATAAAAGACTGGGGGCGGGAACCCAGAAGTGGGCTCGCTCTCGCAGGCTCTTGCACTCTCTTGGCTCGGTCGGGTGGTGAGCGGTTATATCCTTTTTCCAGCGCTTGTATCCTTTTCCCTTGTATTTGCCTTGTCATTATTATTGCTATTGGTGGTAGCAGTACTGATTTGTATTATATCTTAGTTACTGGACTGTTCTTAACTCGTGGGAGTTACATTCTTTCGGTTCTTCTCCCTGTTTTCCCCCCCATGGGGGGGGGGGGGGAAGGGAGGGAGAGGTGAAATTTATGGCTTAAACCATGACAACAATATTTATGAAAAATGTTCTAGAGATTTACTTCAATTGCAGTCTTCTGAAAGAGAAAAATTATAGAGAAGAAAAAGTTTCATTGTGCATGCCTGCTAAAATAACACAGAGCATGAATTATTGTTTCATCTTTATAACTGCATTCAATATGTTCAATAACCTTTTTCTCACATTCAGGATGAAATCCTGCAGTTTAAATCAATAGGGCTTTTGCCTTTCAATTTAAGGCATCCAGTTTTCACCTTCAGATGTCTTCCTCAAAAGGCAACACCTTCTATTACTGCAGAGTACATCTTCTTTCATTTTAATAACTTGACTCTGTCATTTGCAAAGATAATAACAGGAAACAAATCACTCAGACAAAGAGGCATCTCAGTCTGGTAATCAGTTACCTATATAGCTGACTAGTCAAGGACAAATTGCCTGCATCTTGGTATCTGTCAAAAGGTGGTACCTGAAACAAGGATATATTAGAATTCCCATCTCTAGAAATATCTTCTATGTCATCTGAAGAAGGAAAATTTGCATTTAGAAACATAGCAAGTTATCTTCTTATAATAAGATAATTCAAATATTCTGCATCTTGGTATCTGTCAAAAGGTGGTACCTAAAAGGATATATTGTAATTCCCATCTCAAAAAATATCTTCTATGTCATCTCAAGAAGGAAAATTTACATTTAGAAACATAGCAAGATAAGTTACTATAGAACTTATAAATTGGTGACATTTTACCCTTTCCACTTTCTGAAGGCAGTACACAGCGTGCATGACTTTGATATACCCTGCCTAAGGGAAATTAAGTTGATGGCTTAGGGAAATAATATATAGAGAGATACTGCTTTAGAAATTCTAATGCATCATTTATGTAAATATCTGTTCATAAGAAGTAATTAAAAGACAGGATCAGAAAAATGAGAAATAGCAATTTTGTTTAATATAATTATTGTGTATACAAAATAATATATTTTACTTAGAAAACAACTGAGCTTTATTTTCACCCTGTATTGATGAAATGTAAAATGCTGACTGGTTTTTAATAGAAAAGCAAGATTGCAGAAAAGAAATTTTTGAGCAGGGTCTTTGGTTAGTCTTGCTGATCACTAACACCTGACATTGGTTAATAATGTAACTGAAGCAGGCTGGTTCAGTGGAACATTCCTGTACTCAAGAGTACCTTAACAGAAAGTAGACGCTACTCAGCATGCTGGTAAGCATGTTGGGATTTTCTGACTTTTTTTTTTTAATTTGTAAGGACAATGGCAGGATCAGCTTGAGCTATATCAACTGTCATGGTTTCAGCCCAGCCCCCAGCCCAGAAACCCTGCAACCGTTTGCTCACTCCTCCCCTTCCTCCTCCCACTCCCAGAATGATGGGGAGGAGAATTGAAAGAATGCAACTCCCACGGGTTGAGATAAGTACAGTCCAGTAACTAAGGTATAACACAAACCACTGCTGCTACCGCCAATAATAATAATGATAAGGGAAACAACAAGGGAAGAGAATACAACCACTCACCACCCACCGACTAATACCCGGCCTGACCGAGCACTGATCTAACCCTTCCGGGTAACTGACCCCAGTTTATATAGTGGGCATGATGTGCTGTGGTACGGAATACCTCTTTGGTTAGTTTGGGTCAGGTGTCCTGTCTCTGCTTTCTCCTGGCTTCCCCTCCTCCCTGGCAGAGCATGAGACTCAGAAAGTCCTTGGTCAGAGTAAACATTACTGAGCATCAACTAAAGCCATCAGTGAAATCAGTGCTGTTTCCAGGCTAAAAGTCGAAACCACAGCACTGCACCAGCTACTAAGAAGGAGAAAAATGCTACTGCTGAATCCAGAACACAATATTCAGAGTACTACATCTGATGCAGTCTGCTGTTCATATTCTAAATAATTGCTTTCCATATGTGTTGTGGTTTAAGTCCAGTCAGCCACAAAGTTTTCTCACTCACTCACTCCCCTCTCTTTCTTCCCCCAGTCCCCGGGGGGATGGGGAGGATAATTGAAAGAATGCAGCTTCCACAGGTTAAGATAAAACCGGTTTAGTAAGTAAGGTATAACACAAATCAGTACAGCTACCACCAGTAATAATACAAGAGAAATACAAAGAAAGAGAATACAACTGCTCACCACCCAATATCAAGCCCGACCCTGCAGTGCACACACCCCCCACCCTCCCCTTTCCGGGTCTGTGCTCTCCAGTTTTACATCCTGAGCATGACGTGCTGTGATATGGAATAACATCTTTGGTCAGTTTGGGTCAGGTGTCCTGTCTCTGCTTCCTCCCGGCTTCCCCTCCTCCCTGGCAGAGCATGAGACTCAGAAAGTCCTTGGTCAGACCAAAACATTACCAAGCAGTAAGTGAAAGTACTGGTGCTATCAGTGCTGTTCCCAGGCCCAAAATCAAAAAACACAGTGCTGCACCAGCTACCAAGAAGGAGAAAAAACGACTGCTACTGCTGAACCCATGACACCGTATTTCCTGTTTTATTTTTTTTGTCCATACTTCCAGAAGTAGTCAATCAAAAGGAGTTTACAGTGACAGCTTCCTTCAAATGGCAAGGTTGACCTGCAGATGTTAAACATATTTGGTTAACTTGTCTGTAAGCAACTTACTTACACTTTAGCAATGGGTTCATTTCACAAATTCATAAAAAATATTCAGAGGTATATTGGTTTAATGTAAGAGTTTTGTTGCATCTTGAATATGTAGATTCTATTATAGGATAGAAAGCAGCAGAGTTCCTTCATGTCCAGGCATGCAAGACAATAGTCTGGAATATTTACAAACGATATGTGAGATGTACTAGAAGGGCTATCAGCACATCAGATAAAAAAAGAATTAAAAAAATAATCAGAAAAGAAGCACTTGCAGATAAAAATTGCTCTTTAGGTTTCTTGAATGCCTTGTAAGCTACACTTTAGGGGGTAACCCAGAATTCTGAAGATTAGACACTCCAAAAGTTACCCAAAGGTTGCTTCTATTTCTCTATAGTGATTGTGAGGTGGAATGCTGTTAAATAACTTCAAGTGAATTTTACTCTACAAGACAAAAGTATTTAAAGAAGTTTGTCCCAAAATCGTGAACTTTGTACATCATTTAGGAGAACAGGAAACACAGTGCATCCTCTTAGTGTTTTTTTTAATTAAGGAAGTCCAGTTTTGAAGAAATTGCAGTTGTGACTATTATATAATGACTTAATAAATGTCCTCCATTACATAAAAAGCACATTGCTTCTGGAAAATACAGACTAATTAAAACCCCCCAACATTTGGCATATGTCTTCTGGGCCTTAATTTTAATATCTTTTATACTTTTATAGTTCAGAAAAGGGTAATGTTGCCAAACAGAATGTATAGTTGCCAAATACAGTGTTTTTTACAATATTGGCACTTTTAAAATATGATTATCTTTAATAACCAAAATAAGAGAAGGACCTATTGGCTGGAATGTTAATGTTTCCCTATACTCTTTTTATACTTTTGTTGTTACACAGTTCCCGTATTTTGGCTACGGTTGAAATATGGTCAGACATCTAATAGCAGCTTTTACAAGAATTTTTTTTCTTACATGGATGTTTCCCTAGGGCACTGACTCTTTTCTGTGTCTTATGAAAATAAGATTTCCTGGTTAAAGTAACACTTCAACTACTGTAGCATCTGGCACAAGTGCTGAAGTTAGCAGTTTGTGACATTGTAAGGTCAAGAAATTACTGAAGGCCAACCGGTATTCCCTATTTGGAATCAACAAAAATTTTGAGTACTCAAGGAACTTTTTTAACACTATTTACTTTTTAGCTTAGGGAAAAAAAAATGTTGTTCCCCCACCCTGAAGTGTAAAAGTGGCATTTTGTGTAAAGCCATAGCTTCTGATTCCTGATTCTTTCTTCATACAGTAGTTGCTCTGTTATTCTGTATTTTTTTTTTAATGCAGCCTTTATTAAAAGTTGTAGCTTGCTTATGATTTTGCCTGAAAATTTCAGATGATGTGAAGTGCTTGCTGGCTTTGAAGCTCCTGTAAGTCTTTGAACAGTATATTTTTTCCTTCTCCCATTTCCCTTTTAAAGATAGATTAGAACACAGGATGGGAATCTGTGAAGACTTGCCTGGAACAGTATAATGAGTAAATCAGAGGTAAAGATCTTTCCTTTAATCTGTTCTAGCAAATATGCAGCTGTGAGCAGAGAGAGAGCATTTCACACATCTGATTGAAAACAGTTTCTGCAAATGATAGTTGCAGATTTCATCAAACTCATTGATTTTACCTATGGTCGCATTAGCACTAAAGCTGGCATAAGCAAGAGAACAGGAATGTGAGCTGGTATATTACACCCTGAAGTTTAAAACAGTCATGAAAGGAATAGATCAGAGCACCATTCTCAGATGTTTTCAATAAAAGAGGTATAAATTTGCAGTATCTGTCTGACTGTATCAGAAACTTTGCAATCCAGGCTTGTGAAATGGTAGCCTTTTGATACAGAACTGAGCTGAAATGTGTTCATTAGTCTCTTTTATCATGTGCTTGTTCTATCTCTTTTTCTGAAGGACTTCTTTGACTGTCATTTCAGTTATAATGCTCTGTGTCTTCTTGAGGTGCCATGTAGGTTGACCATAACATCTCTGAAAAGATTATTGCTCAAATGCAATCAAAGTGATCACAAAAGTAAAGCTTGTAAAAAATGAAGATATGTTTGAAACAGTGTGGGGTTTTGGTTTGGTTTGGTTTATTCTCTGTAGACTTGGTCATACTCTGTTTCATTACATATTTTTGTTGAGTGTTGGTTTTTTTGGGTAGTACTTGGACCACATAAAATGGTGGATATACCAGTTGCAATGCAAAAAAGAAAACTACATTTTAAAATCCATTCTGGATCAAGCTAATGATATTTTTATTCTTTACTTTGTGTATCGTATCACCTTTGCCATATAAACCAGTAATCTTTGACCCATTGATGCAGGGGCACAAAATGTAACATTTCCTTAAGTTAATTGATTTCATGTATTCCTCCTATTTATGCTGCGGGTCTTTGTTCATCGTGGTAAACTAGGAATCACATTCAAATCCTCTTAGAGCTGACTCTTTTTTGTGTGTATGAACATCAGACATTTCTTGAATGCTGCCTACAGACAGCAGGGTTGAAGGTTACTTTTTACATGGTTTCAAGGTCTGATTGCACATTGTGCCATAATCATTTTCCGAAGCGTGCTGTGTATTTTGCACACGGACTGCCTGGACAGTTATGTTCAAGGGGATGATTGTCTACTAAAAAAAGAAAAATTAAAAATCAAAAGGGAAAGAGCAAAACTGAATGCGAGGAGCAGAAGAAATGCTCAGGAACAAGGTGAAAGAAATGACATGCAACCGAATCAGAACTAGGTAATTATCCTATTGACTTCATGCTGGATTTGGTGATGAAGCTTGAAACAAAAGGACCTCCAATTGTTAGAGTAGTTATTAAGTATTTATACATTTTTAAATGTATTGTTTTAATATCATGCCCTTTTAGTTACTATGCAGATTGCCTCCTACTGCATTTTCTGTAACTGATTAATTATATGAAGCTTCAATGCTTTTAGATGACAGAAGCTAAGCAGCAAGAATAGCTAAATAAATGCTGTAAGTATGCACTGAAGGGAAGGCTTATCATCTGTGACAGGGTATTGTGTTCTCTGGCTATCACTAAGCTGGATGCCTAGTAAAAGCCCTGGTGCTATAACTGACAGGCTTGTGTATTTAGAAATAGTCTGATCTGAAAACCTTAGCTTTAGCCAAGAACAAAGAACCAATTAAAAATAAATAAATACTATTTATTTTCAAAACATCTTTCTTAAAGGAAGGCATAAATAACAACAAAGTATGTATACTTATATATTAGTATTTATTGTTCCTGGTGGTAGCAGTAGCAGTTTTGTGTTATACCTTAGTTACTGGACTGTTCTTTATATTTATTATCTTTTCTAAAGTCATGCCTGTCCTACTGCTCAATCATGTTTGAGAGATTTGTTAATTTTTCATATTCTAATTACATTGTTATAAGCTGTAATTATCTTTTCTTTAAATGAGCTGTTTTGAAATACTCTGAGCATTTTTTTGGATAAGGAGATCCAAACATAATTTGTGATAATGAAAATCTAGATTTCATGTAAGCAGGTTTTAGACTTTGTATGAATATGGAAAACAGAACAGGTGTCATATTTTTTATGTATACTTCTTAGCAGTAATATTTTGTTTTCCTAAGTGATTCTAATCTTCATCTGCGTAATTTTATGGACTTAAATTTCACTTATTTATTTCTCTGCCTGTGTTCCATATGCAGATAATTATGTAACTCTTTACAAATGCCATGATCGTAATTGTGGAATAGGTTGAAATCGCATACATTTATTTCCCTATGGAGAGAAAAACCTTATCAGAGACCATGACAGAAATAGAAGAAAACCAGCTACCTGTACCTGATGAGCAATTTAGAGAACAGAACTTTTTTATGGTTATGGAACAGACAAACAGAAACTGTCACAGCTGTGTCTATAGGAGGCTCTGGCAATTTGAAGTAGTGGTTCCTTAAGCATGAATAAGAACTTGAATACATGTTTGTTTGTTCATTAATGTCTTTGTGATCAAATTAAAGTGAATTTCATTTGAGTATCTTGAAGAAGTGCTTCTTTCACAATCAATATATACTTCATTTATGTGTTGAATTGTCTTATTAAGTTCTCGTCTGATGGTCATTACTTAGTGGAGATTATATCCTAAAAGCTAATCCCAGCCTCTAATTAAAGCAGAAATGACTCCACTAAATAATTACCAGTGAGAACACATGCTGTATAAACACAAAAGGAAAAGGTGGTTGAGTCCTCTTCACTGCTATGAATGCTGACTGTGTTTATTAATATATTATAGGCTAGTAACAAAAAAGTGGTATGACATGTTTCTTATAATTTCTATTAATTTATTTAGAAAATATAGTTTATCCTTTTATCTTGCTCTGAAGAATGTACTTAGTTGAGTGTATGAGATGATGTGTTCATGTAGATAACCCCATGAGCTCATCTGCGCACTAGGCAAGAAGAGGGAAGGACTGATCGTATACCGGGTGGAACTAACCTCAGAAGGTTAATCTTACTGAATCCAAAGAGAAATGACATGATAAAGACACTTAATGGCACCTTGTCCTATAAAATGAAGGAGAGGAGACTGTGGGTGTGAATGAAGCAAGGCTAAGGCTTTCATTCTCACAACTGAAGTCAGGAACAAGACTACATGGAAAGGGTTCTGCATAAAAAGGAGAACTCTCTGCCAGGACAAAGGATCATATGAGGTATGGGTGACTTCTGAGCCCTCCAATGGATGATCAGAAAAGCTCTGAAACCCACATTTTTATTTTTATTTTCTCTGTGGATATATCTAAGGTTCCTCTTGGAAGTCTCTGTTTTCTTTATGGTCCCCAGGAGTTAAAATGTAGACTGTAGTAGCTCCATAAAATTAGACATCTTGGTTTTTCCATGAACATTTTTATACTAGTAGCATGACTGATGGACCATCAAGATTCTTTTTGAAATCCACTTTTATGGTTTCCAGCATTATATCCAGGGGCTGGAAAACAGTGGGGGTATGAAGTAAGCAGAAGTGTAGTCTCAGCAGGCTCCATACACACTCGGCAAGAGAGAGTGTGCTTCAGAGCAGGAGCCTGGTTCCGTTTAATCACCCTGTAGGAGAGCCCCAAGATATCACTGTCTGTATGAGGGAAACAGGAGAGACTATGTCCCTTTTATAAGTACTTACATACAGTTGCTTCATTTAAAAGAAATGAAAAGCCTTCCTTCAGGAATAAAATATAATATTTTTCCCCTCTCTTCTGCTTTAATAATTGTTGTAAAAGAAACCTTCATTTGTAATTTTGTTTTTTTTTTTTTGTTTGGTTGGTTGGTTGGTTTTTTGCTGTTGTTGTTTTGTGTTTTGTTTTATGGGTTTTTTTTTGTGTGTGTTTTTGTTTTGTTGTAGTTTTTCTTCCTTTTTTTCTGTAAGAGCTAAGAACTCATGAAAAAGAGTGAGGGAGGAAGATTACAGGATATGAACAATGAACCAAGAGATACTGACATTTATATAGGCTTACGTATTTCTCTTGCAGTTACAGTGAGCACAAACCACAAAACAATAGAATTGAATCAAACAGGGGCAATACAGTGAGATTACTGCAGAAAAATATTTTAAGTTAGTAGAAATTGGAAGTGGCTGTCAGGCATGACATGACCCAAGAAATGTTTGGTGTTGTAGATACAAAAATATACATAAGGAAAACTGATAGAAAACATTGTCTGAGGCCACAGAGACCAGGAGTGTTGGGGGCTCCCCATGGTGGGTAAGGGCAGGGCCTGGAAGTCAGGTCCTCTTCCACCCCAGTCAGCATCAGGGCAGCCAAGGGCACCAGGGCAGCCCCAGCCCTGGACATTGGCACCTCCCTCGGAATGGGGAGATGGGCTGAGACATGGGCCCAGCAGGGCAGGGCTGTGGGAAGCTGGAGACCAGCTCTGCTGTGGTGTCACTGGAGCAGGGGCTGACATGGGGTCCTGGGCAGGTTCAGGGAGCCCCAGGGGTTCTAGACAGGCACAGTCAGCACTGGTGGTGCCCTCATGGGTCTGACAGAGGCAAATATCAATGTGAGGTCCTTAGTGACATGGTTTAGTGGGGGACCTAAGGTTGGGCTTGATAATCTTAAAGGTCTTTTACAACCTGGTGGATTCTGTGACTCTATAAAACAGCAGAGTGGCAAATAGAGAAAAATAAAATTATGTTAATATAGAAACAATAAGATTACTTTAGTCCTCTTGTTGTCTCCACATCAATTTCAGTCAGTTGTGCCAGAACATATTAGCAGATGATCTGCATGTAAAGATACATATGAGCTTTTCCTTTCAAGATGACAGGCTCATTCACCAAATAAATTAATTTGACACTTGATTCTGTAAGGTGCTGAGCAGTTGGCTGTAATCCAGCAAAATGTTTCACTTCTGCTTCAATCTAATGAATCCCTCTGTTCATTTAAAATGCACTGAAAATTCATTGTTGGAAAAAAGGAAAAAAAACCCAACAACCTAAACAACTTCAACTCAAGGATGCAGTTATAGTAGATTCATTCATCCAGTGAAGCATTTTAGTGTGTTGCAAAGATCTGCTTTTAAACTTGCAAAGGATTGTCAAAAAGTTGAAATAATTTTTGTTTATTGCAAATGGGTTATTATTTCTTTCCTTCACTTTTTTTTTTTTTTACTGGGAAGGTGTTTTCTCTCTTTGCATGCTCTTTTCTTTTTTTTTTTTTTTTTTTTAATTGGTGTTTTCAGGAATAGGCCTGCTCTTGCCTAATGCTTTTGAAATATCACAGGAGGATCACTCTATTAAAAAGATACACTGTGTGGATCTTACTGAAACATGTTAACATGAAATGTAAAATCTTTACTGAAATATTCTCTGATTCAGAGTATTTGGCTGGTTCAAGTATATCTAGACTCAAGGTAGGAAAGAATTAGAAAAGAAAGGACTAAGTCTCTAAAGGTCAAGTAGTACTAAGTAGAATAGCATTTGTATTTTCAGTGCTTAGGAACATGAAAAGTGATAGGAAAAACAGAAGCTGGAGAATAAACCGGACCAGCAAACCATCAAATAATCGTTCGTACCCCAAAGCAAACTCACAGCAGCTGTTTTTTCTGGCTGTAAACATGACAGCTTTTGAGAAAGAACAGAAAGAACCAGCACAAAACGTAAGGTTAGTTGGGGGCTGAGGTGTGGGAATGCTATCGCCCTACCTACCTTCTGCACTATGATTCAGTACAGACAGGTTTTGGATAAGGTCCTGAGGACTTAAAACTCCTGGGGAAACCTTTGAAGCTAGACAATGTCAGGGCTAGAATTATTTTCTTTTGACCTGGTGGTTGTGGTGTATAGCAGTCTAGTGGTTACAGTACTCACTTAAGAGTGAAACTGGGGTCCTAACTACTGAATATTGTGGAAAATGCAGCTAGTAATTCTGTGCTCGGGTGGATTTTAATCAGACTTCTGCCCTTTTTTACCCTAAATTTCAGCATGCTCTTCTTATTCTCTGCACTCCTGAAATATTCCGTTGTCAGCCATATATTTTCTCAGCTTGATGAGAGGAACAGAGTGCTATGCAAGGATTCAGCATGTCTTGGTGGGTAGGACACTTTTGGAAACAAGGCATCTTTGAGTTTGAAATCACCACTTTGTTTCCCTTAATTTACTACTTGCCTTCAGAAGATAACACCTTAGGATGAAGTTCAAGTAAATAACATTGCATAGTATTTCCCATACTTGGTAGGTAAGGCTTATACTTGACATGGGTAGAGTAGATCACCATTCTGTATCTATGAAAAGGGCCTAAGTAAGATACTAAATTGAAGAAAGTTGCTTACAATTCTTGTCTTTGAAACTGAATTTCAACCATAATGAAAAGAAATTAGTTATTAAATAATTTGGCTACAGAGATACCAGGCTGCCTGCACAAAATTCTGATACTAAAACATGAGAATGGAATGGAAACATTCTCAGTCTCTTAATCCTAATAGAAGATCTGGTCATTTATACTGCCCTACATGATTCTCAAACTGGCAAATTATTAAACTTTTTTTTTTTTTTTAGTGTTCCTATTCAGAAGTATTTTTTATTTGTTGCTAATTGTATCTACAAGCCTTGGATATATGGAGTTAGGATACTTTCTACATGAGGTAACAATATCACTTCTTGAAGACTTGGGAGGTAGAGATTATGTGGAAGCTTAGCTGACTGAGTAGACTGGGAAATCTACAACTTGCATGTCTGTCTGCATGTGATATATCCTCTCTACATAGTACAGTGTCCTGGGTTCAGCAGCAGCAGTCATTTTTCTCCTTGGTAGCTGGAGCAACGCTGATAACACCAGTGTTTTCAGTTGCTGCTTGGTAATGTTTTGATCTGATCAAGGACTTTCTGAGTCTCATGCTCTGCCGGGGAGGAGGGGGGGCCGGGAGGAAGCAGGGATGGGGCACCTGACCCAAACTGACCAAAGAGCTATTCCATGCCACAGCATGGAAGGCATAGTTACTCTGATTAAGTTTAGGCAGTGAATTAGAAAGTAAATAAAGTCTCAGAAGTGCCTTCTATTCTGAACTTACTGGAAGGAATGTCTTGACAGTTCAGATAGATAGATGCATAAATCTATATTTTTAGGTGAATACTACCTTAGATCTGCAATTAATATCCCACTGAGGTATTGTGTCCTTTTTCTAAATCACATTTTTTTCTTACATTTTGGCCACCAAAAAAAAATATAAATAATTATTTCAAGGTATTGTAGTATCAGGAAAAGTTGAAGTCTACTGGTGGTGGGAACTGTTAACAAAATGTTCCGCTGAGTCTAATCTAGTGTCTAGTTACAATAGTTGTGGTGTTCTGAAGTAGCTTTCTCCTTTTTTTGTGCATTTCTTTTAATAATTGAAACTTAAGTAATAATAGTGTACCACAAGTTTGTTTATTCCTTTGCAGTCCTGTCATTCCTACATGAATCAATGTTAACAGTATGCTTTATTGCTTTAGTACAGTTAAATACATTCTGTAAACAGTTTTTTGTTTCATTTTATGAATGATATTTTAATGATATTTTAATAAAATATGAAATCAGCAGTAGGAGGCTAGGTGTGCAAAGCATCATAAAATCTGTAATGAATTTTATGTTGATATGTAATAAGATATGCCTTTATGGTTAGTTGTGAAAAATACTTAGAATGCTTAATAGCCAGTTGTTTTAGAAATACAAGGTCCTCTATACTCCTGCCATGTATACAGACATTTTCTTAGGGTAACTACATTGTTTAGAGTGTAAGAGGAAAAACATACAAATAAACAAACAAAATCATTCCTCAGAAGTTTATAGCTATCTATTTGATAGGAGATGGTGGTCTCACAAAGTGACCTTTCACAATCAAGTAATAGCTTAAGAAAAAAAAAAAAGAAAGAAAAAAAAAGAGCTTGTTTATCCTCAACATAAAAAAGACATGGAACTGCTGGAACAAGTCCTGAGGAGGGCCATGAGGATGATCAGGGGAATGGAGCACCTCCCATATGAAGATAGGATGAGAAAGTTGGGGCTGTTGAGCCTGGAGAAGAGAAGGGGATATTCCAATATCTGAAGGGGGCCTATAGGGATGCTGGGGAGGGAGGGACTCTTCATGAGGGACTGTAGTGAGAGGACAAGGGGTAATGGGTTCAAACTTAAAGAGGGGAAGTTTAGATTGGATATGAGGAAGAAATTGTTTCCTGTAAGGGTGGTGAGGCACTGGAATGGGTTGCCAAGGGAAGTTGTGAATGCTTCCATAGCTGGCGATGTTCAAGGCCAGGTTGGACATAGCCTTGGGTGGCATGGCTAAGTGTGAGGTGTCCCTGCCCATGTCAGGGGGTTGGAACTAGATGATCTTAAGGTGCTTTCCAACACTGTTCTATGATTCTGTGATCTCAGTTCTAATTTTTGTTTCCTGAAAGGTTTTCAAAAATAGTAATGGAAATAGTACCTTTAAAAAAAAAAAAAAAAAAAAGAAAATGGCCTTTTTAATCTGAAGGAATTCAAAAGCAGTTAAAATTATACTGACTGACTTTTAAGGAGAATAATGTTCTTACAAAAACTTATTAAGAAATTGATAATTGCAGTAGATAAAATCGATTATATTGAAGTCAGAAAGTCTATTAAATAAACAAAAGAGTATTTTTCTCACATGCTAAATGTAATGCAAAAGTAATAACAAGATTGCAAGCTACAGATCTTGAAAAAATAGTAAAAAAATTCATTTTTTTAACACTCTCAGTTTCAGGTAATGGCAGCCAGCAATTTGACGCAACATTTAAGTATGTGGAACAACTATTTGCACTATATAAAAAAAAATTTATTGGACTCCTAAAGACCTGAAATGTTTAGGGGATTATAATATGTATATAATGGAATTCAAAGCACTTGCTTGTCACTGGAGACAATAGCTGTTTTCAGTTATTTTATGCAGGGTAACCAAGAAAACAGTAAGAACAGCAGATGATTCAGAATCACCTGTTAAGGCAACGATCCTGAAAAAAAAAGTGTTTTTTTTGAGGTGCAGGAAAGAGGTGCTATTTCTCGTACTATTAAAATAGTATTTCTAGGCTGAAATTATGTGTTGCTTTGAGGTTTTGATTGTATCTTTTTCATGCCTTGTGTCACGTTTTTCTGGATTTTAGAATATGAAAACTTTGAGGAAAAAAAAAACAACCCACAGTTTGACTCATGGAATGTTTTGTCTATGATGTGAACTGAGCCATGTCACTACTTGACAATGTATTCACATCCATCATTTTTCTGTTAAATATTTGTTATAAGGTAACCTTAAAATTCAGTACCTTTTGTGTTCTTCCTTTATGCTTTATTTTCAAAGTAAAACTGTTTAGAGACTTACTTGAATAAGAAACCTGGAAACAATAATCTTTTTTAACTTGTGGAGCACTGTAAAGAGGAATTTGGTTTGATCTCACTAGTCAGATAACTGTTCAACAACAAAGGTGGAATAAAAATTTACATTAACTTCTGATGCATTTGAAGATAGTCTCCGGAATCAGCTGTTCTCTGTCATGGTAAGTAATTTTTGTTCCTGGGAAATAGTTTGTTGGTTTTGAATAGAAAAAAATGAAACCAAAACAAAGCAAAATAAAAACAAAGCAAAACATAGCAAGCAAAACCCAACAGAAAACCAAACTAAACCAGCAGAATATGCAAACATATTAATATGAGTCATTTTAGAGCAAAGTTATCCTTTCTGTGCTTGGCAATCTAATAAGCACTAATTAAATGAGATTCCCAAGACTATGGGATCTTACATGACAGTTATCCAGTATCCTTATCCCACCCTCTCAACTATGTGTTCTTCCCTGAGCTGAGTGAAGGAATAGTGAAAACAAGATGTAAACTTGTATGTGTGAAACACCATATAGAAATGTCATAATGACACCCCTACTGTTGCCCCTTAAAATGCAAGACATGCAGAATGAAAGGAACCCTGACAAAATTCCGAGAGGGGACAATGTGCACAATATATAATGGGAACACTGCACCTCAGTTAAGAAACATGGAGAAGACCTGACAGCACTAATTGCTTTGACAGCAGAAGATGTAGCTCCAGTGTATGGCATCTGACCTTTAAGGAAAAGGCTGTCTCCCTAGTTGTTAAATGCAAAGAATAAAAAAACATTTGTCAGATATGGGATGTCTGAGTCACCGTTTTCTTAAGCATGACTAAATCCAGGACAGAACAGGATACAAATATGTGCATATACTAGGTTTTTACTTTCTTCCTCCCAAGGTTAGTGATTTACATTGTTACATGATAAGTAAACATTAAACCAGAGGAATAGAATATTGAAAAATATTGTAAAATTTTGTATACTGTGAAGCTAACAAATTGTAATGAGTTTATTTTGTATGTGACCCCAGTAGCAGCAATTTCTTATTCACATAATGGTCTTGTAGTTGGATTCATGGCATTAAAACCAATGAATAAGAGAGTTCCTTGTATGACAGAGGAGAATATCTTCATTGTAACTGAAAGGTCCTGAAAAGATATCTAAGGACAATAAGACAAATTAATAAAATATTTTGCATATGACATAATTTTCCTATTTTGTCATGGATGTGTAGCAATTTTCAGTTTGCAATTGAGATATTACATGCATGACTTTCAGTTTACATTAGACATTCTAGTGTAAGCTACCTCAAAAAGGGTTTTTTGTGTAAAAAAGTAGTTAAACTATTACATTCAACTGATCTATAAGATTACTGGAGCAGCTCAAGAAAGGAGAAAGGAACAGAGAATCAAAGTGTGAAATGAAACGGACTAAAAAAGAATTGCAACATTTATTTCTCTTGTGGTTTGTTTAACAGCCTGCATTCTATATACATATGATGAATATCTTCCCTAGAGAAACAAAGTCTTCTAGTTTGTCACTTGCTTTGTAATAATCGTATGAAGTCGCTTTGACTACTTAAGTCCAGTTTTTATTTACTGCAATTACTAACAATGATATGTCTTCTAATAGCTTAGTGGGGAAAAATAAATGAAATTACCAATGAAAATAACAACTTGCAGTCATGAAAAGGAGACATCATTTTTCTGTCCCTTTTGTTCTTCAAATGCAAGGCAGTATTTCAAAAACATAAAAGCAGAATATATGGGATATATAGTAGTACTGAAATAATCTGAATTTTTTCCAACAGATCCAATTTTAGTTCTCACAAAAATGGTTGATTGTTTCAGTTACCAAATGCCCACATACGTAAAATATTGTCTTCCAGAAATGTGACTGTAATGAGATTTATTATTCTTGAATTTTGATCCTATTCTTCTCAATTCTTCTAATAGACTTCACCTACCATAGGCTGAACTCAGGTTCTACCCATACACTGTCTCCTTTCACCAAGTGGGAAGTTATTTTGAATTGTAGCACATATGCAGTCCAAAAGAACTGGCATTTAAAAGGGAATGAAGTTATGGACCACAGTCGCAACAACCTGCTTAAAAAAAAAAAAATGACTGAAATATATCAAGCAAAATTTCATTTTACTTTTTAACCTCTCTCTGTTTTTCTGTATAAAGATGGAGAAACACTTAGATTTATTGAAATGTATACAGAGTTGCAAGACAGGTATTTTTCACACGTAAGATTCCTGGAGGAAAGTTGTGTAAGTGCGTAAGATTTGGAGAAAACAGGTGATATTCTGCATTTCTAGAATGATTAAATTTACAGCTTCACTGCCACTTAATTTGCTTAAACTAGAAACAGTATTGCTATGCAAAGTATTTTATACACTAAAATCTTCTTGAGACAGTCAACAAATGGGAAAGAAATGGGAAAAAAAAACCATCAGCATACGCATCAGCTGTTTGTGTAAAGGGCTTATTAATGATATTTTTGATTTTCCTCATCTTTGTCAGTTAAGTACAGGACATACAACAGAGCAACCATCAGCACTATCAGTCCTTGTCTACAGAAGTAACTTTTATCAGCATTTTAAGCAGCCAACATGATTTACAGGATCTCAATAACTTCTTATAAAGGGTATGATAATGCTGAATGTGATGCTCTATAGCACTTCAAGCATGCTTTTAAAGACTGAGTTGAAGCTCTACTTTGCGTCATTCTTCTGTTTCTTTATGTCTTCCATGTGATTATGCATGTGGCCTGCCTAATTTGTAGTAATATTCTGACGATGCACCTCACTTACCTCCTGTGTTTTCACACCAAAATACCAGTAAGCCTTCTTACTGTCCTTCTTAAAGGCTTTTAGTCAATGCCTGTGCAAGAAATGCCCTATATTGATAATTGTTTGGACTAGGGAAAAGAATGTTTGCAACTATTTATCCCCTATCTCTCTCTGCAATCTCCTTATGCCCTTATTTTGCCTACATTCAGTTGGCATGTGCTGCTGACTTTCACACAGGATTGACAAGACGAGGAGATAATCCTGCTCTGGGGTCAAGCTCAGCATATAGTGTATATAGGTACAGACCTTCGCCTGAGCACCAGTCCCCCAGTAATCCAGGCAGGTCAGAGATTGATGACTGGAAAAATTTGAATGAGTGACCCCTTAATTGCAAGGCAAGCCTTTTTGAGATGCTTTGAGAATTTTGGCTATAGGTTAAATTCTCTCTATACCTAGCCACTATTCATAGAGCACAATGCTCAAAGAAATACATGTGATTTAAAGCTATGTTTTTGTATACAACTGTTGCGTGATGACAGTACCTTCACAATATAGGTGGAGTGTAGAGAATGTAATACAGTGTAATATATGTATTCAAGGTAGTTTAGCTAGGTTGTTTTTGAAACTTTCATCTTTTTAAAAGCAAATGGCTGTGAGATGAAAGGTGTCATCTTTCGGATTGTATAAAAATATGTAGTAATATAATAGGGAAGGGGCAGTGTGTGTCTGTATGTATTTCTGATACATACAAGTTAGTCTGTTCATATAGTTGTGAACTGTGTTCTGTGCCTTTTCTATTGTGTATTATAAGTGGCATTTGCCTAATGTTTCAACTTTCCATTTAAAATTTATATTCAATTTAGAAAGAAGGACCTTGAAAGAAAAGAGAACAAAAATATGATATAGCTTCTTAATGTCCTGGCTGAGCTTTTGCTTTATGAAATTACTTGTGTAACTTCTTAAGCTGAATTATTTTACCACCTTTGAATCAATTAATATTTCACATTTTATATGAAAAAAATGCATATAAAGAAAGAAAATAGTGAATAGTCTTTAATTAGGGAGAAGCTAAAACTCATTGTAACAGATAGCCAATCTGACTGGAAGAAGTGAGAGCTCAAGGCTAGATTCAAATAGTGTAATTTAGATGTCTTCATTGTGGGTTTTTGAATATGAGTTAGGTCCAGTCAGTGAAGTCAAGGAAGCCATTCAGCTGTCACTGAAGTAGATGCCTACATTTGGCCAGCTGACTGATACACTCAGTTTCACTGGCTGCATAGCTTGGAGCTCTATTGCTTACAATGGGAATGTACACACCTGTCTTGAATGTTAACCTTGAACCTGAAGAATATGATATTAGATTTATTTATATTAAATTAATAAAGTACAGAGCATGTAAATACTTTATGACAGAGTAAAATAAATGGAAAGAGAATTTTTGTATGGTAAATAAATTCAGTACTAAGTCCTTTTTATTACTCTTTGACCAGATCATCATTTTCCAGCCAAAATGCAAAGATGGGTGTTTAGACAGCAAAAGAATTCAGGTACAATGAAGATTCAGGTAGCCATCATAAATATTATATATTGGCAGGATCTTAAATATATTTTATTTCAAAATCGTGTAACAGTAGCTTCAGAAATTCTCAAAATTGGCCTCTGCTGTTAGCACAGAGGATAATGTTTTTATTTTTTTATCCTATGTGCTTACTTTTTAGGAATAATTTTGAGGCTTCTGCTGGTTGCTCTATTTCGACTCCAAGACTTATTTATGGGAAATGTACTAACCACAATGCTGTGAACAAATCTGTTTCACAGCTAAAAATTTTTATCAATGGATTTTAAGTACTTTAATTCCTAGATACAAATATAAAACAATGGATTGAAAACCTGAGATCCTTAGAACATCCTTTCTTTGTTGCCTTCTCTGGCTCTAGTGAATGTCCTTTGCTGCCTCATGCCTCTTGAATTCCTGTTTATTCAGTTAGGTGTCAGTAGGAAAACAAATACCATAAGCAGGATTTTGCTTGGAATACTGTCTGGACTAATGTTTGGAACACTCTCCTGGAGTGTAGGAAATGTGATTTCAGTTCCTGAGTGGCTGAGTAGAACCAAGAATCTGAGAGGTATTGATTTTCTGACATCCATCTCAGCTTCCATTGATGCCCTAAAGATGGCTAAGAAGATTGACCCCATGACTTATAGAGGATGGAATTCAGTCTATCTGATAGAGAGACTGCATCCATTATATTTTGCACTGCTTGTTCCGGAAAGGCAGTTTAGCTAAATGCATGCCATTTTTCATGAAATCTCAGGAAAATGCAGAAATTCAATCCTTATAGTACATTCACTTTGTATGCTAGAGAGGTCCCTCTTTGTCTCCCTGGGTTTTGTTTGTTTGTTTGTTTGCTTGTTTTTTCCTGTTGTTTTTGTTGTTGTTGTTGTTTGTTTTGGTGGTTTTTTGATGGGGGGTTATTTCGTGTTTTGTTTTAATTTCTTGTTTGGTTTTGGGTTCTAGGTTTTTTTGGGGGGTTGTTTTTTGTTGGTTTTTTTTTGGGGGGGGTGACTTGTGTCAGTTTGGTTGGGTTTGTTGGTATTTTTTTTCCCAGAGATTATTTTTAGCTCCACTTTCTATGAAGATAGAGGTCCCATTATGTCATTTCACAATCCAAGTATTATCTATATTGCCTTGAATATGTCTCTGACTCAGCTATTTCCACCAGGCTCTACCCCAGTTGACCCCTACACAATAGCTTATTTTCTGCATTAGTGCTGCATTATGTTGGCACTGGTATGCTGTGTTTGTCTTTGGATTTTACCTTATGCTATCACAAAACATTGCCAACATAAAACACCTGCACTGGTGTGGATGAAATTGCCCATTTACATTAGCAGACAATTTTGCCAGATTTTTAGCCATTTTTATCAGAAGATGTATTAAGGAATTCAGGGTTATTGGCTCTTTTGCTTTATCAGAAAACTGAACTAAAACCATAATATACTTAATAATTACATTATTAGTCACAAATTTATGTAGACAAGAGTGTTGGTCTGATCCCTTGAATCCGTGAAGAATACCTGCTGATGATATTTGGCAAAATGATTTTTCCTAATGGAGGAATGTCCCACCAGATTTCTTATTGCAACTGTTCATCATATGTACAGTCACCCATTCTGTTGCCACCATCATTCACATAAAAACGCAATTTTGTACGTTTCTCCCCCTCAGAGACAGCACATAACATCAACAGAGTCTTTACACCTTCTATAAATTCTTTATGAACATGTGATCAATTGCTAAAGATTTCTGTTTTATTAAAAAGACTACCTCCAGTTTTCTTATATAAAATTCATATGAAATATGCCCTTTGAAATAAGTCAGCAATTAAACTTTAAATGCCACTTAAGATTTAAGTGGATGTATATTGAGTTGTGGAGAAAATGCTTCTTCTCCTTCCTCAAAATAAAGACGTAAGGCACTATGAAGAAGAAGTGTTGACTTTACACCTCATCTTCATATTTTTATTTCATTTTTGCACAGATTTGCACAGATTTGCACAGATTGCACAAAATCTTTGAACTTTCAAGGTGTGGCTTTGGAATTTGACTCATGAGTACTTATTATTTTACTCAGCTTTAGACAATGTACTTATTCACAACAGTTTTTATTGTTTATAGCAGTTTTTATATTTATGAATATTTTAATTTTGTGATTAATTGAAGAGAAGAAATGACACGATATATTAAGGTGATTAAAGAATTCATTTAGAAACTGAAAACTAGCCCTTTAAATCTACAGGACTTTCTATGCTGTGACATGAAAGAATTGCAGGATTAGAGTAACATCAAAAACTGATACTGCTTTTTTGTTTGTGGGGTTTTGTTTCACTTCTGGAAGATTTCACGCAGACAGATCTCCATTTGAGTGTCCTAGTGCATCAAATACCTTACTAATCTTTTAAAAATTTCTGAATGTCATTGTGGGTAAAATCCTGACCAAACAGAAAATAATTACAGAATGTTTTCCTGATTTAAATAAAGCCTACTTGAAGTCTACTGAAGTTCACTATTACTATTGCTACTTTTACTAATGCTATTAGTATTATTTGCCATGCAGTATTTTGGTGATGCATACACAGATCTCCATTGATAATGTCTGAAAATTGAGCCTGGCTTCTTACAGATACAAGATTCACACATAATGCATTCTAGCTATAGGCAGGAATACATGTTGCTATTTCTCACAGACGCAAAACTCTCTTGCTGCAAATTCTGCATTTACATATTTTTTCATAAAATTTGCAAGTGCAGTTCTGTCCTTTGTGTTTGCTTATGAATTTGATAAAGACAAACTTTTCTGAATGTTTATTTCCTTAATAATTTTATAAGAGATTTCTCATTTCTATGGTCTATTTTCCAAAGACTGAAACCACTATTTTTTTGTTCTCCTTTGTGTTTGTATCCTATATAAGCTTCTGACACACAAATTTCTCAGGGATGACTGACAATGTCATGTGTCATAGCTACTATAGAAATGATTTGGGAATCTTTGAAAAAAAATAGAGAGAGACTGATATTTTCCTGTTAAATTTGAATGAGAACAGATCATTCTTGGGGTTTGGTTTTCAGTTTGATTTTTGTTGTTTTGTTTTTGGTTTTGTTTGGGTTTTTTTTTAAATACTAATATGCAGACTTAGTATGTGATATGAAATATGACTAACCTTGGTGGACTCAGGGAAGGTATTTGTTCTCTTTTTAGGCAGCACCTACCCTTAGGATTAATAATGTTTTTTTTCCTGTGGGACTAGAAAAATAATGCCTGTCCCTGTTGAAGAGTGCACAAACACAGATCAATAAGCAATCTTTCTCCTAAAATCTCACTTTAGACTGGCAGTCACAGGATACTGAAAGAAGGATAGAAAGACACGTAAAGAATATGGTAGTGGGAGAAGTAATAGATTATAATTTATTTGAAGAGAAGGTATTCTTAGGGCAGTCTAGTGGAAAGAAATAGGAAATAGAGAAGGATAATAAGCTGAGGTGAATATGCTAATGAAAGAACAGCTAAGATAAATGAAAATTGGGTCGGAGATTTAGAAAATCATAGACAAATCTCATTCAAAAGCAGTAAATTCATGCCCAGATTTGGCTTCTATTAGTCTAATTTCTTTGTTGTTTTCCTTTTTCTCTGCTGTTGTGTACCAAGCATAGGTCTGAGAAGAAATGTGTTATTTGATATTTTTACATCTGGGAGTTTCTTCCTCTAGAAGCTTGTATCAAAGAATGTCAAATGGGAGGAAAGTCTTCCGGCAGTGCAGCTTTTGTTTTGGTTGCCTGTGCTTTTACTAATTCCAGCTAATTCTTGTCTGCAGTCTTCTGTGTCTGCTTTGCCTTATTTGTTTATCTACTCAAGTTCTGAATTCCTAAATAGCATAGGGATGTATTGGAATAACATACATGGACAGGTAAGCCAGCTGCTTCGTGAAGAAAACCAGAGTGATTTTCTGGTTTGATTCAAATGGTTTATCAATTTCTTTTCAGTGTTATAATAAATCTTTGATATTTATTTGTTTCCAAACCATTCCTTTCAGTAAAAGTGACGCCATGCTGCTCGCACATAACAGTACTTACAAAAACCAAGGAGATAGATACTATTTTGAAAACATACTACAAAAAACCCCGAAGTAACAGAACAACAAAAAAAAAAAGGTAAAGAAAGATAAATCAGATGATAGATAGCAAAGCAGACAAAGGGAAAGTTACCATTTGTTTATCTGTATTTATAACAGTAAACTGTACTTTTTTCCACGTATGAATGACTTAATCATACTTAAGGTTTTTTTTTATATTGTAAATTTTCTTTGTTGAAAGCATACTCTTCAGTTCCTTGTAGAGTTACTAGTAATTCAGTTTTTATGAAGATTAAGTCCACAGTAAGAGGGTGAAAGACTTTGCTATTTCTCTCATAGGCATACATTCAATCAGCTAAACATTCATAAATTCTGTATTCTACAGAACTAAAACTGAAAGGAAAGGTGTAAAGCAAATACAGTTAATTTTAGTTAATGAAATATGTAAAAGTTGGATCTGAAGAACTGATTTGCTTACTAGCAAGTCTGATGGTGTTGTTTTCATATTCAATTATAACTCAGTTGTTACCTGTACGAAGGGTGGGTCCTAGCAAAGAATACTAATAAGGCAAATAAGTTACATTGAACTGATCACATATTACTTTGTCTAGTCTCTTTGTCTCATAGTGATCTTATTCTATCAATTGCACTTTTTCATATGCTATCAAACAGCATACTGAATTTTATCCTTGATTTGGTAAGGATCTTTTAATTCATCCTTTCCCCTCAGAACACAGTATTGCGGGAACTGATTTGATCTCTTGCTGTTCTTATCACTGTTGAAAAATTTACAGTAATGTTTCATTTTATGGAAATAATAAAAATGAAATGATGTTTTCGTTTGCAATCTGCAGTGAAAAATATTTTATTGTAAATTAGCATTTTCCTTCAGTGTTTGGGAATCCAGCCACTGTATCTTCTACTGGTAATGCTTAACTGTCAGAAGGACTGATTTACCAAACCAGATTTTGATGATGTTTCTGGGAAGTTGGAAGAGTTACTGAACCAAAAGGAGACAAAGCCTGTAGTTTACAGGAAGCTTTTAAGAGTCTCCTGTGGAAAGAATGTTTTAGAAACATACTGTAAGAATATAACAATATCTCTTTCACGACATGTTTTTTAAAAATCGTGCCCATTTTATATTTATTTAATCATTGAAATAATCTAGGTTTGTGTAACAGCTTCTCTGTGAGAGCCCCATTACTAAAATGAAATAGAGGCCATTGGTATTGCTTTCTTTTTTTCTGAAATAGGAAGTGAAATATGAAGTATGTGTCTTTATGAGAGATTAAGTAGCAAATAAAGTGGGAATTGAAGTAAGCATTTTTACCAAAGAAAGTAAGGTGAAGAAAAAAATTACTTCTGATCTTAAAGACCATTAATAGTGGAAATATAATAAACATCCAGATTCACCATTATTGTTAAGTGTATATATTATTATTCTGTAGAGTCAGTTTAGACTTGAACTAGGAATGTGGCTGGTAATGATCTGTGTACATAATATAAGCATTTGTCTAGCCTTGAGCACAGCAGATTTGTTGGCAATCTCAGTAAATTGTTTTTTTCCTGCAGTAAAACTTACTTTCAGGTTTAAAAGGCATGAGCGGTTTCCTTTTTGTCAAGTTTATATTCTCATCCTCGTAAATGAGACCTCTTGTGTTGATTTGAGAAGTGTAAATCTAAAGTGAAAAATAAAAAACCACAACGAGGAAGAAATAGCCCAACTCCTATCTCAGTGCAAATGTGCCTGCAGAGGGAACTATTTTGAAAGACATAAGGAGGAATACTTCAAAACTTGCGTCCATATGGTCCTTATGCAGGGATACTTGGCTTCCTGTTTCTTAGCTGTTTTGATGATAGAAATAAACTAAGTCATCCTCAAAATTATTTTTGTTTCCTTGTGCTTGTTATTGTAATTTTCTTTTTACAGATATCAAATTCGTGTGTACACAGCCATGATAATATGATAATTATACATTTTAATAGCACTTATTATACTGCATGCCACTCTACCACTGAGTTTGCTTGGGAAATAGGACAAGAATATGAAAGGGTACATCATTCAAAACATATTGGTATTAGTTACTGCCATGGGTTCAGCAGCAGCAGTCATTTTTCTCCTTCTTGATCGCTGGTGCAGCACTGTGGTTTTGATTTTGGGCCTTGGAACTGCGCTGATAACACCAGTGTTTTCAGTTACTGCTTGATAATGTTTTGGTCTGGCCAAGGACTTTCTGAGTCTCATGCTATGCCAGGGAGGAGGGAGAGCCGGGAGGAAGCAGAGACAGGACACCTGACCCAAACTGACCAAAGAGGTTATTGCATACCACAGCACGTCATGCCCAGGATGTGAAGACGGGGAGCAGAGACCTGGAAGGGTGTGGTGGTGGTGGACTGGGGTGCACGGAATGGTCAGGTTTTTGGCATTGGGGGGTTCGCTGCTGGGGGGTGCACTGGCTGGGTCGGGCTTGGTGAGCAGTTGTATTCTCTTTCCTTGTATTTCTCTTATATTATTATTGATGGTAGCAGTAGTGATTTGTGTTATGCCTTAGTTGCTAAACCGTTCTTATCTCAACCTGTGCGAGTTGAATTCTTTTGATTCTCCTCCCCATCCCCCCGGGACTGGGGGAAGAAAGAGGGACAGTGAGTGAGTGAGAAAACTGCGTGGGTGGGGGGCTTAAACCACGACAGTTACAAATGCCAGTTGTTAGGCTGTATTGTCCATGCAGCATTATATGAGAGTTCTGAAGATCCTGTACAAAATACATCTTACACATTCTGCATTTTTAACTGTGTAGATGCTTATCCATAGTATTCATATAGTATATGAATATATAGAGATATTATTATAGTGTATATATATTATAGCATATATACACTATATATAATACATATATGAATATATATAGATATTATAGTATATGAATTTATATAGATATATGTAGTATATATAGATGCTTATCTATAGTATTCATATCTATGTAGCTGCTGTAGAATTTAGCATAAAATACGTAACTATGTTTTACTTAACCATTCGTTCCATAAATTCTGAGAATCTGATAGAAACCTCTTTTATTAACTGCATCACAATAATAAAACACAGGCTCGTAACTCAGCCTGCATAAAAAATGGGCAAAGTTGCTGTTAGGCAGTTTCTGTTGACTGACCAAAAGAAGAACCCAGATGCTAAGATTCAGCAAGGTCCTTAACCTTGTTAAAGATAGATGAAGAGATATCCTACCCTTAAAAGCTTCTCTGAAGTCTCTAAGCTTGGTTAAGCTCTTCTAATACCTTAATCACTTCATTTGAGCTTATGTGGACATGTCATTTTCATCACTACCAAAGGGAGTATTTTGAGGCCGAGTGTAGAGAATTCACTTCTTTAAACTATTTACTCCCTGCTGTGTATGTGTTCAGATGGTATGCATAAGAAAAGTCTCATAAGCAGAGCAGGATGGTAAAAACCTGACAGGTAGAGAATAAGACAAAACATTTCCAATTGGATTTTCACTTGTTATGTTAAAAAATATTTGAAGTAAAAAAGCTTCTTAAACTGACTGAGAACACATTAAAAATGTATTGAAAGTTTGAACTAACTCATGTTTTTCAGTATTCGAGGCAAAAAATTACTTTTCGACTGCTAATAGGACTTCAAACTGACATTGATATTTTGATGTAGAAAGTTTAGCTTTTTTCACTCCTGTGTCTTCTGTCAATGGCTGAACAGAAATTTAACATAATTATTGCTCTACATAAGGCCACAGAACAGAGCCTCTTAAAGCTCTAATTTAATATTTTAAAAGATTGCTGTTGTGCTGTTTGTATGGTACCTCTCATTGACCTTCTTCTATCTAGAGCTGAGCATGGCTTCTTCCTTTATGCTACTGTAACCTACTTATGTAACAAATATCTTTATATTGAATGTAAAATACATCTTATATAAGAGATAATAATATATATCTTACTGTATCTGTGTCTTTATATCACAATTCAAGTATTTCTTTGGAATTTTTATTTAATACTAATGTACTCTAATTTATAAAGTTTCAAGTTTAGGTCATTTTAGTAGCAATGTTTCTCATTCTTAACTCCTATGATCTCATTTACTTATCTGTGAAACTTTTTATACTGGCAAAGTTTACTGTGAAAGGGATGCTGTGCTTTGGGGCTTGTCCTGCAGTCTGGTAGATTTGGTTACTTCAGGAGGACATGCTTCTTAACTCTGCTTTTCAGTTTCATAAACAGGCTGCCATTTGGGCAGTTGTTCCTCATGTAATATAGATGTGGTTGCAACTGGAGAAGACAGCTTCACATCATCTAGCTTTAGACTAATCATAGGAATAAGTAATAGAAAAACCTCTTCTGAGGTGGAAAGTGCATAATAGTCTGGTATTTTTAGATAAAGCCCAGTTTACTGGCAGGTGGTAAACATTAAAATTACAGCTACTGGATTTTACATTTGGGAAAATGGTTCCTACAGGTTATGCAGTCTGATTTTGCAAACAGTTAGGAATGTTAGTGGGTCCATTGATTTCAGAAGACCTAATCATTTGTGCAAAGCTATCCTTGTCCACAGGTATTTATAAGACTGGGGTTTAAATGGGTTTTCTTCCTTGAAACAAACATAAATCCCCCAAACCAACAAACCAAAACAAAACATCAGCAAACAGAAACCAAAACAACAATAGCAAAAAGCAAACAATAACAAGAAGTAATCACCATGTTATCATAACTGTGTTAGGCTTTAAAGGTTGGAGTAATTCTTCATTTCAGCATTTTATTTTGTTATGCACAGGAGGCTTATTAAGTTGCCAGTGAACCTGTTGTTTGTTTTGAGCTCTCTTTTTGTTTAATTTCTTTGCATTCCCATGGCAGTGTCCTTTTTACAGACATAGTGAGGCATTTAAAAATAGGCAAATGCATGTAAATTCCACTGTGAACTGAACTGCCTGTCATAAAAGATACAATGAATTTGTCTGTACTGTTGTCTTAAAATCAAATAACTAGATACTGAAAATGCTTGTTACAAATTCGTTCTGTATTCTCTGTTGTTCATTCCATGATATTTCTGTACATCCATTGGTTCTTTGTAGCAAATTGGTTAAAAATCCAATTTAAGATGCAGATTCGAACCACTTTTTTTTCCATCATTTACAGCTGTGGTCTAACCAGTTACTGTCTTTATAATCGTGTCTTATATTTAAATGTAATGGTTTTGGGGTTTCTTTTCCATTCGCTTTCTCAAATCATCTTATAGGAAAGAGCTAGATTTTGTGTAAATCCTTTTCATCTTTTCCTGCTTCAGCGACGGAAAGAACATGTAAATGTGAATATTCATGGCATAGCAACAGTGTAATTATTTTGTCTTATATTCTTTGCATAGTAGTAACAGTAGATTGTGTTACATTGTTTTTGTTACTAAAAATTGTTACTTTTAGATGCATATGGGCTTCTTTACCTGGCTTCAGTTTAAACCCTGAATTCCCCCCTCCCCCAGTCCTCTTGAAATATGTTAGAAATTTAGTCTATTAATTTTTATTTCCTAGAACTTTGACAAATTTTATATGAAAAAATTTACTCACCAGCAGAATAAAAAAATCCTCAGATACGGTTGCAATAAGTAATGCAGAATCCGTATGAAAGACACTGGGAAAACGGGGTTAGTTGTAGCATGCATTCAGAGGAAATCATAGGCAAAAGTAATATCCACTTTGTTTTGCAATTTAACACATTTCATTTGAATGGAATTAGTGGTTTGTGTTGCTGTAACAAAAAGCCAATATCTCACAGAGATTCTGAGAGAAGTACAATTTCTTGCAGAACTGTTGATGTAATGCCACGGCGGAAAGCAGCTGAACTGCCATCCTAAACAAATTGTGCAGGACAAGATGAAGGGACAGATTGTTCTGATTGTTGTGTAGGTGATCAGAAGTTAGCACTTGATAATCACTTTTAAAAGTGAGTAACAGCAGTACACATTCATAAGATTTTGAGCATCTGCCTCTGTTTAGGACATGAAATGTAGGAAGCTGAACTGAATACAGCCCAGTGCCTGGACTTAATATATGAGGGAAGGAAAAATTTGGTCAGGAAAAACATAGCTACAAAATAAAGTAATTGCATAGTAATAGAAAAATTGCATAAAATAAGAATTATTCCTTCCTTGTCAGAAAAGGGGCTTCTACCAGTCTAAGAAATTGAAATTCTAAAGGGCCAAATATGATGAGTTGTCTCCTATGCTAGTACATTGTTTTGTGCTGCCAGTTTAATTCTTGCTCAATGAGGGTGTATATTCCTCAGTAACTGCTACTACTAGTAGATTCAGTTAGCTGTACCATTCACTAGTTGCACATAGCAACTTATATATAATTATTAATGCATGAGAAAATCTAAAATGAGTCATCTCTTAGTCCTAGACTAGAACATAAACTTCAGTTCACTTTATTGGCAGGCTAAAAAATAACCTGTGTCCATTGAAATTGTAATAATACAGCATCTTCAAAGTTGCCCTTTGTTAGGTAAGGGTACGTTTTGTGAAATAAAATAATTCCTCACTTAAATTTTAAGCTACTAAATCTACTTTGTAGTGGGGTAATATCAACATCATGCACTAGACATTAGGTTAAAGTATCATCATTAGGTTAAACTATCATCATTACTTTTTTTTTTTTTTTTAAAAAAAGAGCAAAATCATGATCTACATCTAATTTGAATGTGTCTCACTCTAGCTTATAGCTGCCTTGATTTTGTTTTTGTGACTTTTCCTTGCTAAATGAGTTCTGATCAGAAGAGTATTTTTATAATTCTTTTAAGTCACGTCTCAATCTTCCTTTTGCAAAGCTTCAGGAGGCTTTGGCTCCAAAGTCTAGAGGATAGGACTACTTTTATTAAATGTGTATGCCTAAAATGTAGTAGATATTAGCATTGACAGTAAAGGGAGACCTAGAGGTATAACTTAGCTGTCTACACTGGCAACATTTGAAAATAGGAGAGATTATTCTTAGTGTTTTTTCTCTGTCATTTTCCTGAGTTGCTATGGGTTTTTTTTTTGGCTTATCCTTTACTCATGCTTATAATTTCTTAAAATAAAAACCTCAGAATGGGTGGCAATGTTCTTAGTAGGGGCAGTGTCATCCCCCTTTTCTTACAAACTGCTTCCTTCTTATATACCCAAAGATAGCATCAGTCTATCACACTAGAATCTTCTTTTGCTATAAAAAGAACCTAAACCCCCCAGGGCTTTTTTAGTCATTGATTTGTAGTGTGCTGCCCCATTGCTCTCCTCACATTCGCATCTATTTTGTAGCTATAGCTTCGATTACTGTTCATGTATAAATCTGTGCATTGCTTTGGACATAGAATTTTGTTTGAAGAAAAAAGAGCAGAATACTAAGTGGATTTGTATCATGCTGCCTGGGTGTTTTATCCTCATTGGATCAGTCATCTGTAAGATTTCTTATCAGTAATTTTCTGTTTACTTTCAGATCCTTGATAAAAATATTCACTTTACAGCATGCTGAGCTTAGGGCTGGGAGCCATGTACTTCTTTATTCTATTATGAATTCTAAAAAGTGTTTTCTCCGTGTCTTGGGTTTTCAGTTTCTCTGATCTAGTTTCTTCATTTGTAAGATAAGGATAATTCTACTTTCTAACTCTACAATGGTTAAAAAAAACCCCAACCAACCAAACAAAAAGCAACCCTAAAACAAAACAACAAAAGATAGAAAAGCAGAAGAGTTGTAGAGGAGGGAGTGAGACAAAAGTAATCTTACCACATAAATTGTTATGTAGGCCTATACTTCAGAAGATGGTAGTCGTGGTGCAGCTAGAGAGTATTTATGCACACTTGTATGTCTCTTCTATAGCCACTTTTTCCATCAGTCCCTTTTCCAGAACAGCAGAGCAGTAGGTATTTGTGTGCTTACTGTACTTATTCCAATCTTAAATATCTGTGTGATACCAGAAGAAACACCAGTAGAGACTTGCAATAATTTCATATGAAATCTTTTGGTATTAATCTGTCAAAAAAGATCTGGGCTTTTTTATCCCAAATTCACACCATTTATTTCACTTGATTTGAAAAGTCTTAGCTTCTTCAAAATTCTGTGTAAACAGGATCCAGATTATGGAGTGAGTGACTTAGGAACCCGGAAGCGGAAGGGAACTTGGAACCTTACTCTTTCAGATTTTAGTAGCTGAAAATTTCTGCCAAATGACATGGATATGACCTAAAATTTAAGAACCTGGAAGTAATAGATATTGTGTACTAATGAGGAACTAAAACTTCCCAAATCAGCCTATGAAAATCAAAATACCTGTATTGCTCTGTCTTCTCCCCAGTAAGGATATTTTTGGTGTGTGTGTGTGTGTGTGTGTGTGTGTGTGTGTGTGTGTGTGTGTTCAAATACTTCAGATCAGGCAAACTCGTTAAAAATACACTGAGCTTGTGTCCAGGCAGGTGGGTATTTTCTTATTTTAATTTTCATTCTCAGACACTATTCTCTGGTATTAAACAACATAGATAAATATATCCATGCATTGATGATGTCTCTCTGCAGCTCTTTCTCAGAAGGCTATTTATGCAATGAGAAATCTTGGATAAAAATAGGGGAAAAAAAGAAATACTGTGAATGGGCTCAATGACCCACTTACAAAAATATTTGGTGACCTGCCATGAAATAGTTAGAGAATGAAAAAAGCACCATCGAAATTCTGCATCCTGTTGGGAGCTCACATATCTTCAGTAAGAATATTGGTACAAAGACTTGTTGTTGGA
Source organism: Myiopsitta monachus (assembly GCA_017639245.1). Classification (NCBI taxonomy): domain Eukaryota; kingdom Metazoa; phylum Chordata; class Aves; order Psittaciformes; family Psittacidae; genus Myiopsitta; species Myiopsitta monachus. The sequence goes on from CM029927.1 coordinate 33,358,050, forward strand.
AACAGACAAATAGTGCTTGTGAGTCATTGCTTTGATCCCAAAGTAGCATGCAGGCAAAATTGTCTCTTTATATAATGCAACAAATTCAATAAATGATGACAAACAACTCACCAGCTCACATAAAAGAACATTCACAATATCCAGGCTGCTTCAAAGGTTCCACTAATTGTTAGGCAAATGCCAATTACCACTAGCTGGTTTACCACTACTCATGTATTCTGCATGCATTTGTAACGAAAAAGCAAAGCCCTCTACATCTTACAGACATGAAGATCTAAACCAGGGAGCTTTCTAGGAGTTCTCTGGCAAGTTGTTGTTTGATTTTTGGGTTGGTTTTTTTTTTTTTTTAATACTCCATAGAAATAAATGCTGGAAATTATTTCTGGAGAGATTATTTTATATGTTTGCAGAAACGTTGAGATGTTTGGTTGTCAGACCTTTCTTTTAGTTACTTGACTGGATGCTTAAGTTAGAGCATCTCTCTGTGGAGCTTGCAGATGTCTGACTCCACAGTTTAGGTTTGTTCTACAAAAAGAGTGTTTAAGTTAGTAGTGCAGTCACTGGAGAAAGATAGGTAGCTCTGAAGATCGTAGAAAATAATGATTTTTTCTAGTGCAGATTTCTCCTAAGTTAAGACAAAGCAACCAACCTACAGAAAGGAGATACCTCTGGGAACCTTTCTCTTAGGAACCAGTCTGATTTGCATTCAGGAGCAGGCAGTGTATAGAAACAGCTATTTCTCATCTTGCCCTGATATTTACCAAAGATGTGGAAAACTTATTTTACTGAGTTGCTCAGCCCCAACGGTGGTATTCCAAGTGATGATAGACTATAAACTTTCTGATAAGCTGGGTGACTGTTCAGACAGGCTAGAAAAATTGTGGAGCCATAACATGAAGAGCCAAAAGGAGGCTGCATGCATGGATGATGAAAATATTTACAAAAGGGAAAATAATGGCATCTGAGTAATTTTATATATATATATATATATAGTTTATATTAGTGTTTAAATTATCATGGTAAAAAAAAACCTACAAACAAGAACAAAACAAAGCAACCACAGTCCAGAGAATCAGTTCTGCAACCTTCTCCCGGTCTAGCTTTTTTTTCTTTTTTACATTTCCTATTCTAGCAATAAACACCACCCAATGGGTTGAAGTGTTTTTTATTTTAAGATGATCGTAGGAGAGAATAGGCTTAGAGAAAGTGTATTTATTTAAAATTGCCTTGTGATGTAAGCTGGAAAATACAAGTTTATATAATGTTATGGATTTTTCAAGAAAGACACTTTGCATTGTTTTTTCATCCAAACAAAACTAAAACAGGAAGTAGAACTAGGAAAGTTGAACGCCATAGCTTATCCTCCTCTTTGTGCCAGCAATCTAGTGAATGGGTGTAATCTATTTAAAAAATTAGCTGGTGAAATGCTTTGAATATAAATGAAAGACCATAAAATCCTGCTAGAGTTGTAAGATTTCGGTAAAAATTATTTTCCCAATATATGAAGCAATGTTAACAAAAAAGGGCAGAGAAGTTTAAAGAAAATAGTAGAATATTTTTCATGTGATTGATTGCTTTGTTTTGTCATGTGTATTAGGTATATAAAGTAGCCTTCTGTTCTGTATCCAGGCAACATAAAATTGTTCCATTTTATTAGTTAAGTATGAGAGTAAATAGTTTTAATAGGCACATACTGCAGATGAAATGAAGGACTGGTTTACCCATCTGTTAAGGGTAAAGAGAAACAAAAAAAAAAAAAAATAAATTTTTTTGAATAAAAGATCAACAACAATCAGAATTTCTAAAATTTTTTCAATGCAGTATAACCATAAATATTAATATATCCTTAATTTTGTCTCTAATGCTATAACATGAAGAGGCTTTCGTACAAAGTTACCTTCAGTTTTGTTTCTCTTCATTAGGAAGAATTTCATTACTATCAATAATGTACATAAGCAAGTCAGAAATAGCTACTTCTGGGGATCCAAGTATGAAAACAAATCCACAAGTTTTTTTTTTTACCCAGATTATTTAATACTTAATACTTTATTGATACTATTCTTTACAAGCAGGATAGAGTGGACAAAAAAATTAAAAAGTTCTTTCTAGTCATTCCTAGGTATTCTTTATTCTGCTAAACAATAGAGATACATAGCATGCAGTGAGAGTGCTTTTAGTGTGGTTAATGGTAACATTTTTTGTTTCAGAGGGCTGAATTGTCTCTTAAGTTTAGGATTATGTTCTTGAATACATGATAGTTGGGAGAAACATTAAGTATGAAGACGATTTGATTTTGGCAAGAACTTTTCCTCTCTGATTTTATCTCACCTGAGTAATCAATCTAAAGTCTGGAAATGGTCCTACTGTATTTTATTAAATACTTCCTTATTTTCTTTTGCAGCAGATAGATTTCTTCATTTTTTTTAATGCTCGGTACTGTTTGCTGTTAATTGTCATATTCTCACAACTGTTTTGCTAGATATTGAGGCCTATAACCTATTAGATCTAAGTTAACTTGATCACATTGAGGATCATTTCAAGCACAAATTTGTAAGGACTCTCATCTTTCACTAGTAATACATCGAGTGTATCAAGAGTTTTTGCTGTTTCAATGCATGTCATTTAATGCCAGAAGAGCTGGATCGGTTCTGCAGGAATAAGATTCATGTGGGAGACTTTGATAGCATGTTTCATTTTTTTGCAAAACAAGTGGTAGCACAAACTAGTAGGTGAAATACTGTAGATTTGAGAAGCATATTAACTGCTGTCACAACCTTGCCTAGCTCTGAGAGGGGGGTGAGACAGTATTTCCAACCATCCCTCCAACCTGTGCTGCTTCCCAGGAGGGATCTCTCTAATTTCTGTCTTCCTCCTGATTTCCTCAGTGAGCATTAAATGAACATCTCCTTCCCTGCTTTTCTTGATTGAATTATCCCATGTGATACACTTCTGTGGGTGCTTCCCTTCCTTCCCCCTGGTATGAGAGGTACTCCCTCCCTTGCACATATCAGGAGTTGTACTTTCTGTGCTCTTAAGAGATTACTCCTGTTAAACTCCTCTTGTTAGTGTGAAGATGATTACTTCAGTGGCAGTTCAGAGCAGGAGAGTGATTCAGTGTTTCAGTTTGCCCTCTAAAAAAGGTTGTGTTTTTTTTTTCTTTTTCTCTTTATAACCCCATTAACTATAAAAGATTTAATGAAGATTAATCTTCATTTGCAAGAACTTGCCCCTGTGAATAGGATCCTCCTACTATTTATATCTCTGTCTGAGAAGTCAAATACTTGATGTTGTTATGAATATTGTCTAGCAACTGATAAAGGATTTGTGTTATTTTGTTACTGAAATGTGTTGGTTTGAGTGCAATGACAGTGTGTATTGGAGAAAGGAGGGGGATGGTATCCCCCAAAATCAGCTCTAAGAGTAGGGGATTGTCACTGAATGATTTCCAATAGTCTCTCAGAAATCAGCAAAAATGAAGCCATTCTGAAGAAAAAATTAAGAACTAGAGCATATTTTGGAGATACTTAGAAACCGCAGAATGTTTTCTAAAGCCAGTTCTAGTTCAATAATTTTACTCCAGTATTTCCGGCTTTCTCACATAATATAAAAATCACGGCGGCATGGATACATAAATGTAAACAATGTGATAATTAAAACCATCATCAGCTAATGAAGTTTAGCCTAAGATTCATAAAACCAGATTTCTAAAAGTAGAGGATAATTATTATTGTTAGCCTTTTTTAGTGCTGCAAACCAGGCTTTATTAATTAGAGAAGTAAGCACAGAGAAAATGTTCAAAACCCAAACACAAGTGCAAATATACTTGTGGGGAAAATCCCACATTATCTGGAAGATTAAATTAAACAAATCTAATTGTAATTTCCTTTTCTAAACTGTGAATGTAATAATTGAAAATCTGATTTCTCCCTAAGGCCCAGAGTAATTCTATTAGGAAGCCATTATATACCACTTAAGGAAGTTTATGTGGTTCCTATGAAATTATGGCTATTGTAGCATGAACTCAGCTACCAACAGGTGATTTTTATATTAAAATGTCTAAAGAAAAGCACAAAAGACATAGATGCAAAGGCAAAAAAACAGATAAGGTTTTTTTTTTGCCAGATAAGTAAAAAGTGAACAATGAGTAAGACAACCTCCTGTCAGGACCCCATGTTGTAGAATAGTAGACTTAACAAGTCACTTCTCCCCTCTAATTTATTTTTATGGTCGTATTGTTACTTATCTATTATACTTCTATAATCATATATTTGTTATTTAGGCTTATATAGAGCATGATTGAGATCAAGTCTAACTAGATGCCATGTAGGATTCTCAAAGTGATATTTAATTTAAAATTAAGAACTGCATGGTTGAATGAGAAGTATATATATTTATTTTCTAAATCATCCGATATTGTTCAAGACCAGTACAAAACAACAAAAATATTTCACCTGCTAAGATAATGTGGCAGGGCAAGACTGATCAACACCTTTCAAATTTATTCAGAGCATTATAGAAAACTTATGAAATAATGTGATGAAACAAGTAAATCCATGTTTTCATTGATTTGAACATAACATGTTATTATCCTAAAGTCTCTTTTAAAGTTGATGAAATGACTCAGATTACCAAAAAGCCCACCTGTTTTATGACTCCACTTTATGAAACTTGTTTGGCAAACATTATAGTGATAGGTTTTTAGCTTGATGTTTCTCTAGGAATGCTCTAACTTAAAACTGTTAAAGTATGCTTCAAAATACTTAGGATTGCTCTGTGTGATTGGATTACTGAGGCTATGGAAGTGATATAAAGGTGTTTACACTTGCTTTTTTCTTTTTAAGAAAAACAATTGTGACACATGATATTTCTGCTGTTGGGGTAAACTCCTCTTTAGAAACACTAGTTGAGAATATTTCATGTGTTTGAATGTGCAATAGAATTGCATTGGTTCACTTTCTTAGAACTGTGAATGCTGAGGTACGTTATTAATATCCACTTATTTCTCACAAGGGATTCATGGTATCCAAAACCAATCTGAGACAATCTATTTTAATATATGCTGGGAACTTCAGTGTCAAAAAGGCTTAGAAAAGATTGTTTTGTGGAAAACTTCTTTAAAAAATAATTTGCATATAGGACTTCTTCCTGTCAGCAGAAGTCACTCCAAAAAAGAAAAAAATTGAGAATATTACTAGATGTTCTAGAAACCTGTTAATGCAATTCCTGAAAAGTTACCTTATCTTGTTCCGGTCTTCTGAAGCTCTATTTTGAATAGTAGATGGAGGGAGAAGCATGTGAACACTTTTATCTTTCAAAAATTTCATTTTAGCCATTTCTGAAGCTGCTGAGTAGGCCACTCAACAGAGGCGACATGTACAAGATGTAAAGGCTTGGAGACACAGTGACAACGTTATTCTCATCCATGGCTTCTGGCACTGGGATGGTTCCCCAGAGACCTGTAAATCAGTGAAAGTTTAAGCTTTATTACAGCCTTGTTAGCAAACCTATATCTACAGGGTTGTAGGGTCTAACTTTGGAGTACACCTGAGACATCCTTACATGCTAAGCAAACTTGCAGTGAAACATAAATACACACACATGTGGTCGTCCTGAGCACTGCCGTTTTAAATTCAGCAAACTCATAAGCTTTGCAAACTTGTTTACCAGTTAACCTTGATTAAACACAAAGTTTAACAATTTACTGGCATGTTAGGAAAGAACAAAACATAGAACATTATATTTTATTTTTCTTCAAACCGTTGTTAAAACCTGATGCCAGCGGAACTTTGGTATTTGCATGTGCCAGTATCTGCCATGACAAGCAAGCATTTTAGATGTTGGATAGGAAATTTGATTTTAAGGGATTATTTAGTACAAAAAAACCTAGTGCTTCAAGATAAAGAATTGTGAATTATTTACTCTGAAAGCCATTTGTGCTCTGCCTTTCTCAAAGGTGTCTATATAGTATAATTATTAATCATTTTTATAGGATACATACAGAGTATGTATTTTAAAAGACTTTTTGATAACTTTATTAATAACTTTATGTTCTTTATTTTTGGTCCCAGGAATGTTATTAAAGGTTTTGTCAGCGATTAGCTACTGCCATACTAGCAAGTGGTAAAGTTCATTTCTCCACAGTCCCTTTCCTAAGTGCTTTGTTCAAAGAGCTGAGCATTTTTCAGGTTATTAAAAAGACTATAAATTCTAGTCAAATGTCATAGAATCATAGAATAGTTAGGGTTGGAAAGGACCTTAAGATCATCTAGTTCCAACCCCCACTGCCATGGGCAGGGACACCTCCCACTAAACCATGCCACCCAAGGCTATGTCCAACCTGGCCTTGAACACCGACAGCGATGGAGCATTCACAACTTCCCTGCGCAACACATTCCAGTGCCTCACCACCCTTACAGGAAAGAATTTCTTCCTCATATCCAATCTAAACTTCCCCTCTTTAAGTTTGAGCCCGTTACCCCTTGTCCTCATACTACAGTCCCTCATGAAGAGTCCCTCCCTCCCCAGCATCCCTATAGGCCCCCTTCAGATATTGGAAGGCTGCTAGGAGGTCTCCACACAGCCTATTCTTCTCCAGGCTCAACAGAGCTGATTTGTCTAATTTCTCAGAAAATCCTACTGCATGGCACATGCTTTCAAAACAGCATACTACTTAATTTATAGGTTATTGACACCATAATTCATAATAGTATGCACCACAAACAAATAAGACAAGAGTATTATCAGGTTTTTTTAATAAAGAAATCAGAATGTAATTGGCTTCTTATAATAACCATTTCTTAAGATTAAAATAATACCACATACCTGCTAATTTTTAACAATTCACTATTAACTGAAAAATGCATACAGTCTGGTTTAAAAGTCCACCACGCTCCACATAATGAAAAGCTCAGCTCTTACGTGAGTCTAAACATAGCATTATTTGTGATGCAAAATAAATGTTTATGAGTTTTGTTTCATATACTAGTAGAGGGTTTTTTCTTTAATTAAAATCACAATGGAAAGTAGAGAAATAGTGGAAGTGCTGCTTTATTTGTACAGAGACAATTTAGCTGTTCTCTCAGTACCGTATGTGCTTGTTTTCTGTGCTTATCAACAACATGCATTTTGCTTCAGTGTTCAAAGTATGTTTTTGAAGGCAATGTCTAGAATTGATCCATAACCAATGGATGGCTCCTGCACAGGGCACTGATGAGTGTCCAGGCTTCAAGCCAGCTATATATTACCAACACAAAATCTCTCTTCTGAAAGAAGAAGGTTCAACTTGGATGCGTTTTTAATCATAAATTAGCTGGCACTGATGCAGTAGCTGCTGGCTTTCAAATGCTGCTGAGTAAATAATAGCTGATGCATTGGGCCAGGTACAGTTGGTGTATTTCAGTTCTGTGCTTGTAAGCATGTTCTTCTTCCGCCAGAATAACACAGAAAGAAGCAGTAACTTTAATTTGAATAGGTTTTGAATTCTGCAGCTAGTATTCTGTATTCCAGAGGTATGATATTTTCTGTCTTTTGATTTTTCTAGCTAAAAAAAAAAAACAAACCAAAAAAAAACCCCACATTTGTATTCAGTTTTTGTAGTCTAAGCTGTGTAAATGTTATGCACTGTTTGCTGATTCAGGGGAATGGAGATTATACCTGAGAAACAGGAAGCAACACAACCCAATGAAGTAAGTTATTATGACTTCTTCTTGCAACTGAGAATGATGCCAAAAAGGATAAGACAGCTGTCTACAGAGCAGAAGAAAAGAGACCATTGCCAGTGATCACTTGTTAACCATCACTGTCTTACAAATGGACAGTCCTCGTAAGAAGTCTGCCATTTGAAATCACATAGCTTTTTATAATAGATTCATGATGTTAGGCCATCTAGTAGGAAAATATTTTTTGTTAGATGCCACTCTCTCTTCCTTGCATTTTGCTACGTTTTGCATTTAAAACTTCTTACCTCTTCATGTAGTCCATTTGAACTAATCAAATTTATAACTTTTTCTTCCTTTTATTTTTCTTCATCCCCCTTTTTAAATTATCTGTCTTGTGTATTATATTAGTTGTCCAATATGTGTTACTCCTCTGCTTTCTGATACTTTGCTGCATTCGTTCTTCCAACTGTGGATGCAGTCATAAGCTCAGAATGAGACACACTAGAAAAATGTGAACAGAAGCACAAATACACAACTTCCTTTGAGGGCCTATGCATTGTGGCTTGGGAACGAGATCATAACTGACCTTTGTTTTCCTGTTCATCATAGAGCCACTCTCCTATCAGAGGGTGGCTCACTGGAAGTCACAGTTTGTGCCAGGCACAGATGCAAGAGGCCATAACTAATCCCAAATTGGGGTGACCCTTGCCATATCTTTTTCGTTCTGCACTACTCTTTTCCCACTATAGGGCCAGTGCAGAGAGCATTATCCTGCTTCCATGTCTTTGCCATCCATTGAATTCTTAAACTCAGCTCATCTTCCTGTAAGAAGCTCTCTGAGCTGGATTTTACCTGTTGTGTCCCTGTTGCATCACTGTGAATCTGCCTCGACTTAACTGAATTCACAGAATCAAGGTTGCTCTGCTATATTTATTAGATAACAGCAGTGCTATTTTATTCAGTTAGTTGTTTATTTATTTCCAAGAACATTCATTTCCAAGTGCCTTTCCATTGGCAGTACAGGGCATGCATGTAATTCAGGTCAAGCAAGTTGAGTGAAAACAATTTTAGGCAATTGGAATAATGCACACTGATCGGCATGTTAGTGGCCTTTATCAAATGTTTACAAAACGCTAATTCCTTGCAAAACCTCATTTTCTAATTTCAGTCACTCAAGACAAAGTGATTACTATAGGTACTGCCCGTTGCAATGCAATTCTTAAATAAGACAGCAAAGAGCAGTATTGTTTCTGAAAAAGAGGTTGCTTATGCCATCATAAGAAAATAAAACTGGAAGTCAGAAGATGTATGTCAGTGCTGGTAACTACTTTATAAACTGCCAACAAGAATTCACTGGAGAGTGACTTGGGTGACTTAATTTTGTTGAATACTAAACCGAGTATTTGACTTGAGAGGATGTCTGCCTTTTTTCAGAGGTAATAGTACCGTTATACTAACGGCTTATTGACCAGTAGAGAAATATATGTTTCAGTGAATTTCTTTAAAGTTCAATTTTATTTCCCTTAAAAGTAGCATTATATAAAAACAACAAACTGTTGATTAACTTTGTTTTAAATACTAAACATAAAGTAACCTAATGAAGTTCTTAATGTTGTGAGCCCTTGTTTTTCATTTTCACAGTAACTTGTTAGCACTTGCTTTTTGACACTAGTATATTACTGGAATAATAGTGTCTGCTTGGTCAATTGTTTTTTTTTATTTCCTATCAAGAAAAAATTATGCCTAAACCCTTTTATTGAAGGACACCAAACTTTTGTTGCTGAAAATTAAAGATAAAAATCCCGTTGTTGTTTTTACAGCTGGTTGCCATTTATGTCATGCAGTTTAACCTGTCATTTGTAGGTGTAAACGTAATGTCTTTGCTAGTCTTTAAAATATGTAACTTTTTTTTCTGTGTCCTATTAGGTTTTCTCTAATATGGATGACCAGCTAAAGATATCAGGTCTTCATAATAGTGTTGATTATTTAATTGAAAAAATTTGAAGTATATTAGATCAGTCTTAATTTCATGTAGATTTGATGTGGTGCCGCTGACTGATACCTAGTCCAGCCCAAGCAGTGATCTGGGCCTTCTAGGTGACTCCTCCCAGTTTATATACTGGGCGTGACGTTCTGTGGTATGGAATACCGCTTTGGCTAGTTTGGGTCAGGTGTCCTGTCTTTGCTTCCTTTCGGCTTCCTGTGCCTTTCCTCACTGGCAGAGCATGAGAGACTGAAAGGTCCTTGGTCAGGGTAAGGGCTGCTTAGCAACAACTAAAACATTGGTGTGTTGTCAGCGTTGTTCTCAGACTAAAGCCGAAACACAGCACTGCACCAGCTACTGAGAAGGAGAAAAATAACTGTTGCAGCTGAACCCAGGACAAGGTTTCTTCTATACTTTATAATAATGAAAAACTCTCCTATTTCCACCTTTAATAGACATACAGCACAACTCTTCTTGAATAAATAGGCACTTATAAATTCACCAGAATCTTTTGAAGTGGAGATTGTGCCACAGCTGTGGAATTACATACTGGGTCTGGCTGCACATAGTGCACTGTTTAGCACATGGCTAAAAGTGTTAATAACACACCCGTGTATTGGCTGTTGCTGAACAGTGCTTGCACAGAGCCTTTTTTTTTTTGGTTTTTTTTTTTTCATTTTTCTCAGTCTGTTCCAGAGCCCGTGAGCTGGAGGTGGTCAAGAGGCTGAGAGGGTAAGCAACAGACAGGGCACTTGACCCAAATTAACCAACAGGATATCCCATGCCATATAACATCACACTCAGGAGATATAACATTAGAGGAAGAAGTGGGGTGTGTTTGGCTTCCAAGTAGCTGTTAAGAGACTGGATAGGCATTGGTCTGCCTGTGGGAGGATGTAATTTCTTTCATGGGTTTTTTTTTGTTTGTTTGTTTGTTTGCTTTGTTGTTGTTTCAGTTTGGTTTGGTTTTTGTTTTGTTCCGTTTTTCTTTCTTTCACCTATTACATTATTTTTATCTCAACCCACAAGTTTTGCTGCATTTGTTCTTTGCATTTTCTCCTCTTCCCTTCTTCTGTATTTCTAGGGGCAGAGGGTAACTGCATTGCAGATTAGTGGGTGCTTGGCTACTTGCCAGGGTCAACATACCACAGAAAAGCAGTGACTCATTCAATTGTTTTACTGTAATCATAGCACATTTCTCTTGTTAAATACCTTTGGATTTGACCCTCTAGATCAGTGATTAGAGAAAGCATAGGCTGACTGAATACACCAGGTATTTGTCAGTGTCCTCTGCAACACACACAATCTTTTTTATTTTTTCTTTTTTTCCTGGCAGTGACATTCTTAGAACAATTGACTAATTTTAGCTCGGGTTTTTTATATTTTAATCAGGCTGTTTATAATGCATTCAACAACAAACTTTTTATTGGACCTGCTGTTTTATTGGTTGTATTTTGTACAATGGCAGGTTTTACTTGTGAATATTTGGATAAGTAGTAAGAAGAAAGCAGGTCAGTTAATGCATAGTGCAAAATTTGTTGCTGTCATCTTTACTACATTTTTTTTTCGAAACCTACATTCAGAACATTTGGCAGAAGCTTCTTTAATGACACTTCATGTAGAGTTATGTGCTACTCATCATGAATAAGATAATTAAATGTTCAATCTCTAGTGCTTCAGATAAAATCCACTGGCCTAACCTCATTGCACAGTAGTTTCAGAGCATTTTACAATGAACAAAGCAAATTTAAAAGCTGTTAAAGTCTCATGTACAAATTTTAATTGGATTTATTAAAAATGTTTCATTGTAGAAATATCATAATGACTTAAATGAAGGAAACTTGTTGACCTCTGTAGTGCTCTGATAAATTTATGCTAAGAAACTTTTCACTGCTTAGAAATGTGTAAAAAAAATAGGTTTAAAATTTGTTAAACTGCATTCTATTGTCTGTCATTTCCCTCTCCCCTCCCAAGTGTTCTTATAACATGTGCTACCCAGGGCTTTTTCAAAGGCTTTTATGTATTTAAGACTATATATTTGCCTGGATTATAGAGAACACACTTTAGATTTCAGTACCAAAGCAAAAAAAAATAATAATAATTAAAAAAAAATATTCTGTCTTCACCCTTTCTCTGACCTATTCCTTTGTACTGCATGTGGTAATGAGATGTTCTTAATAAGCAGATTTAGGCTTTTTCCTCACAATAGAAGTAATTTGAAAGAATTCATCAAGGTAGAATCATAGCCTCATCATCATATATAGGGGCTGGAGTGATAGGACAAAGGGTAATGGGTTAAAACTTAAACAGGGGAAGTTTAGATTGGATATGAGGAAGAAGTTCTTTACTGTAAGGGTGGTGAGGCACTGGAATGGGTTGCCCAAGGAAGCTGTGAATGCCCCTTCCCTGGCGGTGTTCAAGTCCAGGTTGGACAGAGCCTTGGATGGCATGGTTTAGTGTGAGGTATCCCTGCCCATGGCAAGGGGGTGTTTGGAACTAGATGATCTTAAGGTCCTTTCCATCCCTAACTGTTCTATGATTCTGTAACAGACTTTATTGTTGCATAAGCCTGAGTGAGAAAATTGGATTAAAGACATCACTATCCTTTATATTTTAACATGATCTATTTAACCATTCCAAGTGCAAGGTCCTACGCTTGGGTCAGAGCCAATCCCAGGCACAGCTACAGGTTGGGCAGAGAAGAGATTCAGAGCAGCCCTGCGCAGAAGGACTTGGAGAGTTGGTTGATGAGAAGCTGAACATGAGCTGGCGGCAGTGTGCGCTCGCAGCCCAGAAAGCCAACTGTATCCTGGGCTGCATCAAAAGGAGCGTGACCAGCAGGTCAAGGGAGGTGATTCTGCCCCTCTACTCTGCTCTCCTGAGACCTCACTTGGAGTATTGTGTGCAGTTCTGGTGTCCTCAACATATAAAGGACATGGGACTGTTGGAACAATTCCAGAGGAAGGCCACGAGGATGATCAGGGGACTGGAGCACCTCCTGTATGAAGAGAGGCTGAGAAAGTTGGGGCCGTTCAGCCTGGAGAAGAGAAGGCTTCGTGGAGACCTCCTAGCAGCCTTCCAATATCTGAAGGGGGCCTATGAGGATGCTGGGGAGGGACTCTTCATGAGGGACTGTAGTGAGAGGACAAGGGGTAATGGGTTCAAACTTGAAGAGGGGAAGTTTAGAATGGATATGAGGAAGAAATTCTTTCCTGTAAGGGTGGTGAGGCACTGGAATGTGTTGCGCAGGGAAGTTGTGAATGCTCCATCACTGTCGGTGTTCAAGGCCAGGTTGGACAGAGCCTTGGGTGGCATGGTTTAGTGGGAGGTGTCCCTGCCCATGGCAGTGGGGGTTGGAACTAGATGATCTTAAGGTCCTTTCCAGCCCTAACTATTCTATGATTAACTCTCATCAAAATTGTAAGACGTTGTCACTGCAGTTTTCACTTATCATATCTTGAGTTAAAGTTTGAAGGTTGTCTGGAGCTGCTTAGGGTAATTAGCCATAGGAGGCAGAAATTTTTTTCAGTGACTGCTACTTTAGCAGGCCTATACTACTGCTTGAGTTGCTAAACATTTCAAGAATTGCATTGACAGTAACACCTGCAAGCAGAAAACCATTTTGTAGCTCAAGGAGAAACATTGTTATTTTGTTTTCAGGATGACAAACTATCTGTATAACTATTTCTGCACAGATCCATACATGGCCGGTCTGCAATACTCACATTTGTCTTACTAGATAGTTGTCTCAGATTCTGCGCAGAGAGAGTCTGTGCAGCAGGGATGCTTACTCAGCTTTGTATGAGCCATTTCTTGCTGCAGGAAAAATTCAGCAATGTTTTTTTTTCTACTAACTATGGGCCGAGGATACAGTCACTCTATCTGGCATTCCACTATCTTTTCAGTAAAGTTTAAATGGTACTGTTAAAGTTACACACAGTTGAAACAAAAAGGAATATATAGTTACATTGATTCCAAATAAAATATCACCTGGCCATGCTTCCTGCCACCAAAGACAGTCGGGGTTGTTTGGGGACAGTTAATGAAAGGTAGGCATAATTCCTTCTAATATTCCTCTATGCTCCAAATATTTATGTCTCAGGGGCTTCCTGAACCAACTGTAGTCTCTGTGTACTCTGTAATCCCCAGTGGATTTCACTTCATATTTGTATACATTAGCATTTGATTTCAGCAGATAGATACACTTTTGCAGTGGTAAATGTGATATATACAGACAAAAGCTAATAGAAAATATAAAGATTCTGTTGCACGCTTGTCATGTGCTCTTTTCTTTAAACACGACCCTACTATGGCACTTCACTAAGGAGAACAAAAAAAGGCATGATTATGCTTTGAAGCACAGTCTCTTGTATCTTACTTTTATATTACTTATGTGATATTTCTGATCAGATGTACAAATCAATCTTATTTGTGATAACTTTGCCTGACAAACAAATTGCAGCAGGTCTGAGCAGTCATTGTGAAGACACATAAAGTCAAGAGAAATCTGAAGTCAGACTACAGCAGAGGCTTAAAAAGTCGGAGACAGATCAAAATGCATTAGCTTGTTGATCTCATACAGATTTCCTGACAATTAATTTCTTGTTGTGCTATCTTGGCTACTCACTGTGTCTTACTAAGTTTGCTACTAAATTTTATGTCATGTCTATGTCTCAGAAATTAAACATGTTGTTTACTGTAAGTACTAGAGATTAATTTATTCTCTAGGTAGGGACCAACTTCATCTAAATTTGCCTGGAATGTAGGTGTTGGTTCTAAGCTGGTCATCTACATTTGTCTATTTTCTACAGAGAAATAAAATTACTTTGATAGGAATTTGACCAATTCAAAGCTAGAGGTTTAAAAAGCTGAAGCTACTTTTAGAGGGATTTTTTTGTCTTTCCACAGTAGCTCTCAAGTTAGTACAAAAAGGTAATAGATTAGACACAGTTTTTTTAGGTGTTTAAAGTTGTGATCTATCCATCCTTCCATGTCTCCTCTGATCTGGAGCTCGAATGTCAGTTATGACTGATGTTGTTTCTTGACATGCTCATGCTATTCTCCTGAAACTATTCTATGTCCATAAATCATCTCATAACTTTCAGTTGAAAATACTTTCGTCTAAGTATTAGGATAGATTATATTCCAATATCATATTTATTACAAGTTTAATGCATTATAGTTGTTAAGCAGCCTACTGAGTTATTTGCATATCTGGAATATATCCACAGCTGAAATGCAGCTGCAGCTGAGTCTCCTCTTTGCAAATTGAAATTCCATGGTTGGAAGAATATAATTTTGATCCTGATCATGTCCACACTAGCATTTCTAATTCCAGTATAGTTTCCATAGAAACCCCCATTATTCTTACCACCTCCTTGCACATTATTCACATTGCTTCACATTGCTGAGAGGTTCTGTAAAGTACAGCCTGGACCCTTCCAGGTGAACCTCAGCTGGAAGATGTGCTGACCTTTATGCTGTATGTCCACCAGTGGTCTTTCATCCATCCCATGGGACCGGACAGGAGTTGGTCCATAGTAAAAACAATACATAAAAAGTGTACTGTGGGGACACAAAGTCCAGCTATTCTGTTCCAGACTCTAGAATCAACACTTGTAGGTC
The DNA here is from genome assembly GCA_017639245.1 of Myiopsitta monachus. Classification (NCBI taxonomy): domain Eukaryota; kingdom Metazoa; phylum Chordata; class Aves; order Psittaciformes; family Psittacidae; genus Myiopsitta; species Myiopsitta monachus. The sequence goes on from CM029927.1 coordinate 33,373,317, forward strand.
TGCACAGCATGCTAACGGATGGATGGCCTCTGCCTTGAGGCAAGGCTGTATGTAGACAGAAGTAAACTGTCGGTGTATTTCATAGATATTGGCACCTGCTATTTGTCACTGTGGGTTCTGACATAACTTTTTAATAATTAAGGGAAAATATCACCACTGGTTTCTTGGGGTTTGTTTATTCTCTCAGCAAGATTTTTGTGGCGTAGTGAGAAAACCAACATTGAAGATAAGACCTAGGGATTTCCCATAAGTTGGATTTAAAAGTTCTGTGTGTAGCTTTGTGTCTTCACTGCATTACTAAAGCAGTGCAAGTGAGAGCATGTAGTTTATGAGTCCATTAATTTTTAAAGGCTGTGCAAAAGGAAAATTCCCCATTATTTCCATGTGTAGTCTTCTTCCTCCTTGACTGTAGCTAATCTAGTTGATTAAAACTAAAGCATTAATCTAGACTGTGTCCCTTAGTAGAAAAGAGAAATATGCATAGAACTGTTACTTCAGAAACCTCAATTTAAAAATCATTTATTTTCTCTACATGAAAGAATGTAGAAAATATTAGGTACAAGATTATTACAAGTAACACAGCAAAAAAATAAAATTAAATTAAGAATTATTTGTGTCTCTTCTTGTAAAATAGTGCATTGTTAATTTATTTTTCAAGAATAAACTGTCATAAGAGAAAAGCTGCTCAATTCATGTGGTTTAAATCGAATCAGATTATTCATTTATTAATGACGTATAATTAACCAGCAGTCAGTGAATATGAGCATTATAAAAGATAAGCTACAATACTTGACACTTAAGAAAGGTTAGTAAAGAGTTGCAAGTTTCTAAACACCCTTCTATAACTAACTGTATGAAGTTCTAACCACAGGCTGTAATGGATGGAAACCTCGCTGGGAGTTGATTGCTCCTCATGACTGAGAGACATAACAAAGTATGTTTGTCATAGTGTATTCAGTAGAGTATGTATGTTTATGTTCATTGTGACTGTCAAAAAGAGACAGGAAAACATAGGTGTGCAGCTCTTCTGTGAGCTTCATGCTTGGCTGCACTGGCACACCTGGCCAATGCTCTCAGAGCGGACAGCAGTGAGATCATGAGAAACTGTACGGTCCCACAAGTAAACAATTAGAGATCTGGCGTAAAGCCAGCTGTTTTGATAAGGGCATAAAAGCAGGACCCTCTTGTGGCATGGCTGCTCCAGCATCAGGTAAGCTCCTACTACTCACTGACCAACATAGACTAATAAAAAACCGACAAGACTGTATACACGCCAAGAGGGTCCCTGTGTGTCAGCCCACATTGACAGCCCCTGACTGGGTGCAGGCACTCCATGGGAGGATGCTCTGTCCAGGCTGGAGGGATTTTGTGATGTCAGTGGCCACTTCTCACAACACCAAACCATGTCCAGCTGCTACACTCTTCCCACCTCCCCCTCTCTACTTCTGCAAATTGTCATGCTGCTTTTGCCCTTCTTTTCAAGCTGACCTTTGCTTCACAAAGCTGTAATTCCCTGGTTACTACTCAGTCCATATAGTAGTCATCTTTCCCTCTGGTACAGTAAGTTTGGCACAGTAAGCTTGGAGCAGATGTCCCTTAAGGCAACTTGGTGTATTTCACTCAACACATGTAGGATGCCCTCACATTTATCTTTTTTAGCTGTTGCTGTCCAAGTAATTTTGCAGTGGAAGAACCATGTGCTCACGCTTCCATTTCACTGTGTAAGGGAAGACAGGTTTCTGAAGTCAAGAACTGAATATTACTGTTAATACCTTTCTGTATCATTATGTGGAAAACCAAAACAAAACAGATCTGTTTTCCATATTCTGATATTGCCATTCTTTGTTGCATTAGGCTAGTGAGAAGAACTTTCAGATTCTATCAAAATCCTAATCTAATTTTCAGATCACAGAATGCCCTTCAAATCACACCAAATGTTAAAATAGGAAATATATTAACTGCATTTAAAAAAAAGATAGTAAAAGGCACAGAGTGTAAATCCCCATCTCAGAAAAAAAAGCTTCATTCTTCTTTGTTCAGGATTTTAGAGTCACACATGAAGATCCTGTTTCAAAATACTCACAGTGGTCACAAAAAAAAAAAAAAAGAAAAGTAAATCTTAAGTCTTGTGTATTTCTGGACACATTTTTTTCTTTGCCCGCATTTCTTGAGATTGCTTTGAACAAATATTTTGATCTGGTATTCAGAGCATGAAAGAAAATCTATCCTCATCAAGAACAGACAGATTTATTAATTCAGTTTCTGTCATGTGGGGCTGACACTTTGCCATGATGTTTAGTTTTTGAATCAAGAAAAATTGTTGTTGCAATTAATGAGAATCAGCAGAGAACTTGGAAACAAAATATCTTCATTTGTCTAACATCAGATATTCATTGACTGGAGTTTTACTCAGCCACCTTTTAGTACATTTGAAAAGAATTCAGAATCACAAAGATCAACTAGCTTTAGCCTGACGCTGCTAAAAGAGCTAAAATGTGTTTAGGCTTTGAATACTAATTACCATGCTGCTTTAAAGGTTACAACAGTCACTTTCTCCCAGGGAGGTCATAGTTCTGATTGAATAAAGGCTTAATTATTGAATATTATGGAATATTGCAGTGAGCCACAGCAACAAATCTAGCAAGTGAAATTCTTTCATTGACAGTCCTAAAAAGATAAGAAAGGAGTTTGAAAAACAGAAAAACACATTTATCAAAAAAAAAAAAAAAAATACTATGGCAATTATGGATTAATTGTTTGTGGTTTTCTCAATAGAAGAGAAAAAATATGTTACTGCTATTCTAAGCACTCTCCTTGCCATTATTAGAGACTTTTTTAATGAGGAAATCCATATTAAATGCTATTTAACATTAAGGATATGATTCTTATTAGTGCAGTTGTAGCAACCATTTTGTAAAAAATTGCAATTACTCATCAGATATGATGCTTGCTGATGTTAAATACTGATAAATAAGTACTCATTAAATATGAAAAAGATTCTTTTGGGTGCAAGATAATGCATTACATTCAATCAGGCTTGACCTTGCATGCAGAAATTTATGCCACCATAATGCAGGCCATATAGCATTCCATATTTAGAACTTAGAGCTTATATGATCTTGCTTTTAAACTCTGTGGCTGGATTTTGTATCTTATTGTGGGAATTTCACTACAGAAAACATTATGGTAAAAGTCTGACAGGTGGAAATGTGAGACGTGATTTCATCATCTTTTCCCATGCGTTTCCTCTTCCACTTCTTCTTATTGTGAATCTGTTCCACCTAGTGAATTTTCAGTCTTCCTACCACTGAAAAAATAACTGCAGCCAAAGCAAAGAGATCGGTTCTCCTCTGCCAAAGCAGGTGAAATGTTCTGCAAGGCTTTTTTTTTTCTCTAAGGACCTCAGGCTCCATTTGTAATCTTCCCTAAACATATGAAGGTTTTGTCACAGCAGGCTAAGGTGGCTCAAGATTGCAGACTCTCATCTCAAACTCCTCCAGGACTGCAGATCTTGAGAGTCCTGGGGCCTTCTTCTGGCAAATTTGTCTGTACTGATAATTAGCTTGGAAACACCAGTGAAGTTTTGTCTTGGTGAGCAGCTGTCAGCAGTGCCTAAATCAGTAATGTCTATCTGAAAACTTCCGTATGTTTTAAGGTAAATTCTAATAGACTTATGACTTCTAGTTGTCTGGCAGAATAAGGTCTGTAGGAGTTAAAAAGTGAGTAGCTGGCTTAATGTGCTAATTTGGACATGGTTCAAGCTCTTAATTGTGAATGATAGGCAGTGTGGATAGCTGAAGTGTTTCACCTTATCTGATTTCAGAAAAACAAAATGAATCTTAGTCCTACTCTTTGGGTCATTTTGTTCTCAGTTGCAAGACAAGCAGCAAATGGGTCATGCTTTGTTTCTAAAACCTGATAACCACATTACAAGAACAAAAATCAGCAGCTCTCCCTGCAATTTCCAAGGAAAGAGAGAAAACCTGATTTGTTCAGATAAAATCTCCCTATCAAAGGCTGAATTGCCAAGGATTTACCTGCTCTCTTCCTAATAAACATCCTCTGTGAAATTGGAGTGTATTTTTTTCCTAGGCTTTTTCCTGCTCCATTTACAATTTTCTTTATGCTTCTTTTTCTATTTGAGAGTGTGCCTATCCATTTCACAAGTACAATAATTTAAAGATGTATGTAGTTCAGAATCATTCTGGACCATAGTAAGAAGCATTTAAATTAATGTGTTACGGAGCCTTGTTCTCAGTAAAAAACAGGAGATAACACTTTTTTGCGGAAAAATTATCTCCTAAGTTTTTTTTTCACCTTACATACAGTTATCAAATGTATAAAATCTTCAGTCTGTATTGTTGTATTGATACAAAAATTATTTCCGAAAGGAAATAGGAACTTTTCCCAAATGTGGCCTCTGCAGTAAGGAAAAATAAATCAAAGACAAACAGCATACAGAATGATTTCCATTGCCTTCATGCCTTCACTGGAAAGAAAAATTTCACTAAAGACTATGACCTTTAAAAAAACAAGAAGAGAAGAAAAAGCCCACAAGATGAAAAGATGGGAAGATGTGTTGTGAATATGTGGATGCCCTATAGCTGACTATCTGGTGAGCTAAAATTATCTTTTTTTTTTTTTTTTTTTTTTGCCTTACAGGGTTTTTAAGTACTGGGGACCAAGCTGCAAAAGGCAATTATGGATTGCTTGACCAAATCCAAGCTTTACGTTGGATTGAAGAAAATATTGGATCTTTCGGAGGAGACCCAAAAAGAGTTACTATTTTTGGATCTGGAGCAGGAGCTTCCTGTGTCAGTCTCCTGACACTCTCTCACTATTCAGAAGGTAACAATCCCCTGAGGAAAGTACTTTTTTCCTTTTTTAATTTCCATTACATTACAGTATAACAAAAATGGCCATACCAGGTAGGCTGAATTAGGATCATATGAGGTCTGTATTTTTTATATTATACTACCTAATATTCTGGATTTGCAGTAGTCAACATAAATATTATTATATAAAAAAATAGAATCATAGAATAGTTAGGGTTGGAAAGGACCTTAAGATCATCTAGTTCCAACCCCCACTGCCATGGTTAGGGACACTTCCCACTAAACCATGTCACCCAAGGCTCTGTCCAACCCAGCCTTGAACACCGACAGCGATGGAGCATTCACTGCTTCCTTGGGCAACCCATTCCAGTGCCTCACCACCATTTCAGGAAAGAGCCTATATCCATTCTAAACTTCCCCTCTTCAAGTTTGAACCCGTTACCCCTTGTCCTCTCACTACAGTCCCTCATGAAGACTCCCTCCCTCCCCAGCATCCCTATAGGCCTCCTTCAGATATTGGAAGGCTGCTAGGAGGTCTCCACGCAACCTTTTCTTCTCCAGGCTGAACAGCCCCAACTTTCTCAGCCTCTCTTCATACAGGAGGTGCTCCAGTCCTCTGATCATCCTTGAGGCCCTCCTCTGGACTTGTTCCAACAGTCCCATGTCCTTTATATGTTGAGGACACCAGAACTGCACACAATACTTCAAGTGAGGTCTCAGGAGAGCAGAGTAGAGGGGCAGAATCACCTCCCTTGACCTGCTGGTCACGCTCCTTTTGATGCAGCCCAGGATACAGTTGGCTTTCTGGGCTGCGAGCGCACACTGCCGCCAGCTCATGTTCAGCTTCTCATCAACCAACTCTCCAAGTCCTTCTGCGCAGGGCTGCTCTGAATCTCTTCTCTGCCCAACCTGTAGCTGTGCCTGGGATTGCTCCGACCCAAGCGTAGGACCTTGCACTTCTCATGGTTAAATTCAGAAGTTTGGCATCAGCCCACCTCACAAGTGCGTCAAGCTCCCTCTGAATGGCATTCCTTCTCTCCAGCATATCAACCAAACCACACAGCTTGGTGTCATTGGCAAATTTGCTGAGGGCGCACTCAATCCCACTGTCCATGTCACCGACAAAGATGTTTAACAAGACTGGTCCCAACACCAATTCCTGAGGGACACCACTCTTTACTGTTGTCCAGCTGGACATTGAGCCATTGAGCACACCTCTGTGTGTGCAGCCATCCAGCCAGTTATTTATCTGCCAAGTGGTCCACCTATTAAATTGATGTCTCTCCAATTTAGAGACAAGTATGTCATGTGAGACAGTGTCAAATACTTTCCACAAGTTCAGGTAGATGATGTCAGCTGCTCTACACCTGTCCATCAGTTCATGGATGCCTTTTATTTGCAATGTACCTATAGAATTCCTTCCTGTTATCTTTCACATCCCTAGCCAAGTTTAATTCTAACTGGGCCTTAGATTTCCTATCCTGGTCCTTAGCTTCCCGTGCAACATCCCTGTATTCTTCCCAGGCTGCCTGTCCTTGCTTCCACCCTTTTTAAGCCTCGTTTTTCCTTTGAATTTTCCTCAGCAGCTCCTTATCCATCCAAGGTGGTCTCCTGGCCCTCCTGTTAAACTTCCTTCTAGTTGGGATGCATCGCTCCTGAGCTTGTAGCAGGTGATCCTTGAATATCAACTAACAGTCTTGGGCCCCCCTGCCCTCTAGGGCTTTATCCAAGGGAATCTTACTGAGCATGTTCCTGAAGAGGTAGAAGTCTGCTCTCGTGAATTCCAGGGCAGTGAGCTTGCTGCACACTCTTCTCACTGTCCTGAGGATCTTGAATTCGACCATCTCATGATCGCTGCAACCAAGGCTGCCCTGGAGCATCATGTTTCCAACCAGCCCTTCCCTGTTGGTGAGGACGAGGTCAAGCATGGCACCTCTCCTTGTCGGCTCCTCTATTACTTGCAGAAGGAAGTTGTCTTCCACACAATTGAGGAACCTCCTGGATTGCTTGTGCTGGGTCATACCGTCCCTCCAACAGATAATCAGGGTGGTTGAAGTCCCCCATGAGACAAAGGGCCTGCGAGTGTGAGGCTGTTCCTATCTGTCTATAGAGCACTTCATCCACAGAGTCCTCTTGATCAGGTGGGTCTGTAACAGATCTCCCCAGTAATGTCCCCTATTGCTGTTCTCTCTTTGGCCCTGACCCACAAACTCTCTTTCAACTGCTCACCTGTCCCCAGACAGAGTTCCATACTCTCCAGCCTATCCCTAACATAAATAGCAACTCCCCCTCCCTGCCTACCGGGCCTGTCTTTCCTAAAGAGCCTGTAACCTTCCATTCCAACACACCAGTCATAGGAGTCATCCCACCATGTTTCTGCAATGCCCATGATATCATCCCCCCATAGATGTGCACACATCTCTAATTCCTCTTGTTTGCTCCTCATGCTAAGGGCATTAGTGTAGAGGCATCTGAGCTGAGCTCCAGTCGAAGTCGGCTCATTGGCTGGAGCAGCTGGAATATCTCTACATTGCTCTGAACGTTTACTATAGCTGCTGGCAAGTGATTGGGTGTGTTTGGATGGAATGATGCCCCCATCCCCCAACACATCTAGTTTAAAGCATCCTTGACCAGTCTGGCAAGCCTCCTACCAAAACCGCTCTTCCCCTTCGTTGTCAGATCAGCTCCACCAACCCCCAGTAGACCTGGCCTACTAAATTGAGTCCCATGTTCTAGATATCCAAACCGCTGACACCCTTCTAACCATTTATTAACCTGTCCAATCCTCCTAGCCTTTTTAAGGTTCTTTTTAAGGTCCTTTTTAAGGTTAGAGGCTATTATAGCAGAAATTTCATGCAATAAATGCCATGTGCAGTATACTTTTTTTGCTTTATCAGCAGTCTCCAATGGCTCTTCTATGAAAGAATTTGCCTAATTAAAGTGGAGAAGGGAAGTGACCTTTTTCATTTTTTGCACACTCTTGTCTGCATTTCCAACATGTATTTAGGTGCTTTTCTTACTTAATAATAACATAACTTAACCCTATTAAAAATGTATTTAATTTCTCGCAAGGACTGTGTGATCCCATACAGATTTTTGTAAGTGTTTGAGCTGTGGGATTTCTGTCCTCAGTTGCTTACCCTTCTACTCCCTCACCCCTTTCCCCCCCAGAAAAAAAGACAAAGCTTGAAAGTATAAACCATGGGCAGAAGAGGCCCAGGCATTTCAGTTTAAGTATAAAAGAGGCCATATTAGTGATCTTACCATGAAAAAACAGATGGAGCAGATTCATCAGTAAGCTTTTAAGTGCTCTGACATAAAGAAGCTCTTCAGACTCAGTCTTTCATCTCTCCTTATATTAGTACATATAAAAAAAAACCCAGAACTATTGAATCTCATCCTACACACTTCCAAAAAAATGTAAATATATTTTAGTTCAACATATAGGCAATGCTGACACACACACAAATTGAAATGGTAAAGAAAAAATTATGTCAGAGTAGAAGACTCAAGCCTATTAAATTGATTGTAGCAGAGCAGGGTTTTTCTTCGAATTATGTGATGCATGGCTTCTGTGAAGGAAATGAGAGTGTGCAATTTTCTTTTGACCTTTAAACTACTGAAGAGAGCATTTATGAGAGTCATTTACATGGCAAAGAGGATATGATTGCTTGTAGCTGACACTCCTTTAAAGAAATTTTTACAGGACTACCACTGTGCTAAAGCCAGGGGACTTCCATTAAAGGTGCAAGAAAACTGCAGAGCAAGCATGATTTTGTTGCTGAAACAGTAACCTGAAACCATAATGCTTTATGTGTGTGAGCATCAAGAACAAGAGATACTTTACTTAGTAGCTTCTTAGATATACTATAAAACAATAGCAGTGAGTAGAATATGTGGAAATTTAATTGAATTTAGGTTTATGCATCCTTTAGTGCTTGTTCAATCAAAACTTTCTTTGCTTAGTGAAAGCTGCTTTTAAGTTTTTACATATATATATATATATATAATTGGATTTACATTTAAACAATTTGTACCTGCAGGTTTATTTCAAAAGGCAATCATACAGAGCGGAACAGCCCTGTCCAGCTGGGCAGTGAACTATCAGCCTGCCAAGTACACTCGGATATTGGCAGATAAAGTGGGCTGCGACATGCTGGATACCACTGATTTGGTTGAATGTCTTCGGAATAAAAATTACAAAGAACTCATTCAACAGACCATCACTCCAGCCACATACCACATTGCCTTTGGGCCTGTGATAGATGGAGACGTGATTCCAGATGACCCTCAGATTCTCATGGAGCAAGGGGAATTCCTTAACTATGATATAATGTTGGGCGTGAACCAAGGGGAAGGTCTAAAATTTGTGGATGGCATTGTAGACAATGAAGATGGTGTTTCCCCCAATGACTTTGACTTTTCTGTCTCCAATTTCGTGGACAATCTATACGGTTATCCAGAAGGGAAAGATACATTGCGAGAGACCATTAAATTCATGTACACTGACTGGGCAGACAAAGAAAATCCAGAAACAAGACGGAAGACCCTGGTTGCTCTTTTTACGGACCACCAGTGGGTTGCTCCAGCTGTTGCTACTGCTGACCTGCATGCCCAGTATGGATCCCCGACCTATTTCTATGCATTTTACCACCATTGCCAAAGTGAAATGAAACCCAGCTGGGCTGACTCAGCTCATGGCGATGAAGTCCCTTACGTGTTTGGGATTCCTATGATTGGCCCCACAGAACTGTTCAACTGCAACTTTTCCAAGAATGATGTCATGCTCAGTGCAGTGGTTATGACATACTGGACGAACTTCGCCAAAACTGGGTAAGTTTGACCCCCAGCATTCCTTTTTATTGATAGCATGGTTCTAAAATAGTCAGCATCCCAATGCAGTGGCTTCAAACCCTGATCTTGCAGTAGTTTTACAGCAGTACTTGCATAAGACAGAAGGTAACTGGGGCTTATTCATATTTAATAGATTTTTAATTAGTGTGTTCCCTCAAACTATTTTCTTTCAGTACCTCAGTGAGAATAATAATGCACTGTACTTTTTATTCAAAAAATAGGGCAATTATTAAGACAAAGGATGTCTTAGAGAAAAGAGGGTTCACTAAGACACTGAAAAATCAGAGGCAATATGTCTGCTACTTGAAGAAGGAACTGTCAGGCAGATAGCATTTATCAGCTACAAAAGAAAGGAAGGTGTTTTTAGCAACCTTCACAGGGATGGGGACTCAGGGAGGAATTGGAACACAAAGGCAGACACTGGAAAGAATTTTCCCTCTGAGGGCTGTAATGACAATAATAAGTACTTGACTGGAATGAAGAAAAGACTCAGGATATAAATTTTGCTTTGAGAAGGTTCAAAATTTTAAATTAATTCTGGTTATGAAACAAAATAAGACATCAATGTTTTGCTGAAATAGTGTTGTAAATATCAAGGAAAGAACTCTCAAGACAGCTTAATCTGCAAGTGCTTTTAATAACTTCTGTCCTCTTCCTGTCACATTCATTTGAAGAGTATTGCGGTGTTTTACTTGAGCAGCAAGGCCTTTTTTGTAACCTTGAGTCTTGGCTACTGAATTAAAACAAAGATACTCATGGCACAAAGGGGCTGTAAATCTTTCCAATGAATGTTGAATGGCAGGATTGGGCTCTGGAAACTGCAGCTTTACTGCACTGCAGTGAATGGTATGCAGCTATATAAGAGAAATTCAGAGATGCCTAGCGTGAAATAGTCAGAGGGTTTAGCAGCTCTTGCAGCCTTTAATGAATCCAAATTACGTTCAAGGGAGAGAGATTTTGCAGTCTTAACAAAAACCTCAGGCATTAACTCACTAAAACCCAATCAAATGCTTCAGGTCAATTTAAAAGGCAAAAAATAAAGCTTTTGTTGCATTTTAGACAAACAGGTACTTTTGCATGGAGAAATCCCACAGTACTGCAACAATAATGAATGAACTGTGGAATATTTAAATGCAGTTGGCAACAGGAAGTCGTCAGGGCAAACTTCAGAATGAAAGCTAGGTTTATGGACAGAGAATTCCACATGCTGGCTGTACCACACTCAGAAAGATGATTATCCCATCCGTCTGTCTTTATTTTTATAGATGAAGTGACGCATATACATAGAGGACTTCAGATCCTTATGCATATATATAACTGGAATTATTATGAAGATGCAAGATCCCCACAGTCTGTTGCTTACAATTACTCTATGACTATTCTTTGTAGAATAAGAAGCCATATTTAAGCAATGATTTTGAGGCTGTCAGGAGCTTCTCACAGTCCCAGCTGCCACCATCACTCACAATTGCAAGCACTTTCCAGCTGTTGCAACTTGAAAGCTAATTTCAGCAGGCTGTACATGCTGTCACTCAGTTCTCTGGTTATGAACCCATTGCCGTATTGTGCCTAAATGCACAACAGGTGCTTTGGGAGAGCCATTAGCCATTTCTGAAAGTTTGCCGTTGCTGATAATAGGAATGGGGAGTGTATCTTGTGTTACATACTTACTTCCTTATAGATGGTCTAAAAGATTTGTCATTAAAATAATTATCTGTAAAATTTCAGTTTCCGCAAGGAAAGGAGCAACATGAAATGCATGACTTGCCATTTTTGTTCATTTAGTTTTTTATATGAACAGCGATTAATTGCTATGTATAGTGCAAATTACATTTGCTGTGCACCTCTGATGCCTCCAATGGAAAAGGAAGGTTGTAGCATCTCAGGCCTACGGGAACAGGGGACATACTGGGGTAATAGTTCCCCTCTCTGTCCTCCCACATGTACTGTGGAATCCATGTGCCCACTCGGGTCCTCCAATTCTCAAAAAGATTTATATAGTTCAAGATTGTATTGTTGGGGGCTTTGTTTTTTTTGTTTCCCCCACCCTTTTTTAATTGAGTATTTCCCATTCTTATTCTGATAGAGCTGGGCTTGCTTTTTGTTTGTACCCATAGCAACACATATGAAAAATCTGTTAACTGATTTTCTTGTTCCACGTTTTCCTGTTGGTGAGCCTTGAATATTAATACTGCAGTTTTAATTATTTCATTTTAATGTCTCTGAGAATTTTCCAGTCTTGATGACTCTCCCACAGAGGTTGCATCCAGGTACTTATTGTATAATTATGGCTCAGGTGGTGCATCGTTCTGATGGACTGTGCTGGGCTTTTAACTGATATGCCACCTGCTGCTAAAAAACACACGTTGTTTAATGGGCCTACTGCCAAGGCTGGGTTTGGATGCTAGGTCAAGCTTTTAAAATCACTAGATGTCAAAGAAATAGCACAAGGCACAGTGCTTTTATTGTGTTTTACTTTAAAGTCAGTTACTGAAGCTAGCAAACAGGAGGAGACAATTAGAGTGTTTAATGGCAAATGGATTGCGCTTGAAACAAATACCTAGATTTTGCTAATCCTCCATTTTCTACCTTTTTATGATTTTTTTTTTCCTCACAGTGTTTTGTCCTTTTCAAAACTATGTTTCTAACATGCCTTAGAAATAGGAAAGCAATTTGTTACAGATTAGGTGTGAGAAACTACATCTGGGATACAAAAATGACGTGAAAATGCAGCTTTTGATTTCACTATGTGCAAAATTATATGTGAAAGCTTCATTAAGTGGTGCACTTAAAACTTCAGACTGCTGCCAGTAATACTATCCTCAACGTAAGGCTAATTTTATATGCTCAAATGTTCAGTTAGTTAGGGCTACATTAAATCCTTCGCAGATACATCAGCAGGGAGAGAGTGAACAACATGAGGGGATGTGTGCCAGTATTTCACAGATACGTTGCCAGACACACTCTTGTGAAGAAGGGTTTGAAAGTTTCATAGAGCAGATAAGAAGCCATGCTCTCATTAGAGGCATCTGTTGGGTTTCTAAAAATTACCTTCTTTTAAGGAGTTACATTACTCATAATTTTGCTCCACATCTTCCAGGTCTACATTGTTTGATGATGGGAAAGTTAAAGACCTAAAGGATATATCTTTGTTTTCCTTGTAATTCAGAGAAATACTCCTGAATTATTTTACTACCAGTGACTCTGAAGCAGAAACCTAACTGAGCTATTAAGGATGTCTGTGCTTTATATTCAATTTGGCTTTCAAATGGAAGACGCAATTAAACTCACAATGATTAAAGTGTATTTTCAGATATCAATTTTCTGTGAAGCCCTTTATGCGGCTGTTATATCTTTTTGACTGTTTTGTCTGAAGAAATAACTGTCTCTAATGGCGAATCTGTGTTAGCCAAAAAAAAACTACTGTACTTACGGTTTACTTTCTTTAGTAGTTATAATAGCTGACCGGGAGCATGACAACTGTGGGTCCTGTTGATAAGTGAGGGAAGGAGATAAGGGAAAAATGGCTGTACCATTGTAAATACTACAACATGAAAAATCAGCAGAAGCAAGAAGAAATGCCACAGAGCTTTTCTCTTTTTTTTTTTTTTTTCTCTTCTTTTTCTTCCTCCGTCTCCTGCCATATGGAGAAAAGAGGACTGCTGAAAGAAAATAAGTGGTCAAAGGGGCCTTTCAGTGTCTGGGAGACAGAGTCAGTATGTAACTGTTATGACATTTTGCTCTCCAATTCAGTTAGAAAAGGACAAAAAAGAATAAAATGCTTAAGTGCGTTAATAGTTCCATTTTCCTGTATGATAGTTAACACTGTTGCAAAAGTAGTTAAAATGGTATTATAACAAGTTATATGGAATTCAGGATAAGAGTAGACAGGGGGGTTGGAACTAGATGATCTTAAGGTCCTTTCCAACCCTAACTATTCTATGATTTTAAGATTCCCCATCATTCTTCCTGTGCCAGTATCACTAGATATGAAATACTCAGTTCCCTCATTCGTCCTTCAGGTCAGTTATTGACTCACCTCGTGAACAGGAATGTGTTTTGCTGTTCAGTCAACATCCTTTGCAGGCACTTTGCTTTATATCTCGTGAGAAAAAGTCAAACCTTTGCATATACATTTGTAGCACTTTGAGGTATGAATTAGACAGCAATAAATAGCAGCATGTTAAATTGAGCAAAATCGGTGCAGACTGAAAGCAGGGGAAAATGTGGTAAGTGAAGTCAGATGATTCTCACATTAATAAAAAAAATACCCTAGATGCTACAAGAAAGACTTCTTGTCCTGGTCTTCCGTCACATGGATGACAAGTTCAGGCATTGCATGATGGGGCATTTTTTGATGAAGCAACTGTTTAAATTGAATTCTAAATGTGGTAAAAATGAATAATCCAAGAGCAAAGTGAGCAACAATAATCATCAGTTTCATTCTAGCAATAGGATGAAGGAAAAAAAAGCCCCTCTGCTAACAAGTAAGTTATCCAGTTCCCATCAGATCCATTACTGGATTAGCATGATTGCAACAGGGTTTTAAAGGGAGGTCTCCTAGCAGCCTTTATTTTCTGCAACTGCACACTTGAGCATTAAATATGTCCACGGACACCAAGGTGATGTGACAGGCTAAAAAAAGCAAATTTGACATTAAAGTAACAGATCAAAAGTTTTGTCAAACAGCTGATTCAGTAGGAGAAATGACTGTATGTACAGTCCTATATTTTATACCTACCTATAATACTGGAAAAGTGTTCATAATAGGATAAACTGCCCAGCTACCTATGGAAAAGACTTCATCTGTCATAAGTTGTAACCTGATGATTTTATGAATTGTGTCCAGTGTACATAAGAGGATGGCCAAGGAAAGTAAAAGTTCCTCTTATTTATATCCATTGAATATTTCTGGTGAATTATCATTACTCTTTAAAACTGATCCATGGATCATTAGATCCTTTATGTAGCACTGGACTTAGTTATTACAGTTGCTAGTTTTCTTCTTGTAAGCAGAAAAAATCGTATTTCAATACCTATCCTCCCATTTCAGAGAGAATATTGAGACCATGTATTCAGTTAAGTGATCAACCCTAGAACTCATGCCAGTGGTAGAGTTCTGATACCCTCAGCAAAAAATTTACTTGCTGTGAGGATGTCTGATTTTTTTTTCTGCTCAATGGTCAGTTTCATGCCCACACACAGGCATGTAAACAAGTCTTGAAATACAACACTATGCTCATGTAATGTAATTTTCTCTCTTGTGTTTGGAGGAGGTGGCAGCATAATAGGCTTTTCCTGACGGTTATAGTTAAAAAGGAGAAATGGAGGTAGAGAATGAAAAAGAGCGAAAGGAAAGGGAGGTTGATGTTTACCTGTTTTGTGGGCTGTTTGTAGGGGAAAGGAATGCTAATTTAAAAGATAAGTTGCTAAAATTATCATCTGCTATAATTTTTATGGGACCATTAAAAAAAAAAAAAAAGGTGCATGTTCAGCCTGGCTCACTGGAATGGGTGCTCAGATTCTTCATCTCCTGTACTTTGTATCAAGTGCAACTTACACATGTGAACCATCATGTTCACATGAGCTAATTTAATTTACATGTTTTGTGTGGGACCCTTCCCAGATTCTTTTCTACTGTGAAACAGGATAACAAATGGGTAGAACATAAGATGGATTTTGAGTTTCTGTAAAGAAAATATGCTTTGCATTTTTATAGTCTTGCTGATTTTTAGTTTGGTTTAGAATTTATGTGTTGAATGCCAAAGTAATATAGTAATAGATACATTTTGAATGGGGCCAGTATCTTCTCCTGTGGATTTGCCAATTCTTTCAGTCCATTCTTTAAGAACAAAAGACATACTTTTATTTTCTTCTTGAGTGCATGTTAGAATCCCTCAAAGTAGCAGCATACAGCTGCTGCTGCACTGCTTGGAAGTGGATATTACTCCTTGAGCTTTGACTAGAATGAACAACTACTGTGCAATTTTCTTTTCAGTCAGAATCAACACAATTTGGCTAACTTATTACATATAATGAGAGATAGATAGCTTTGATACAGTAACATAAAAAATAAAAATAGCAAAAGACCCCCCAAAAAACCCCAAACACCTAAACCCACAAGTATAAGTAAACCAAAGTACCAAAATTATATAGAAAAAACGTCATTCTTTCACTCAAAAAAAGGTAAGACAAATTCTTTCAGATGAATACCGGAGTCATACAATTATTAAAGTCAAATTACCAGTCTGGTTGAAGAACCAAGGAATAGCTCTTCATGAACAGCAAAGGAATGCTAAACTAGCAATCATGTTCATGAGCTTTTGAAAATGGGGAAAGAAAAAACCAAATACTTTCAAATCTATAGTGGTGGGTCTTGGTATTTCCGTGACATACATCAGAGTATACTAGAAGAAAAGGAAAATATTAGCATCATTTTCACAAAAAATAAACTAATGCATATGGGAATGGAAAGGAGAATGGAGAGTTCTCAAAGTAATTCAGAGAAAATGAATCATGTACTCATAATATCTCACAAAATCCCAGAATATACTCTTTGCTGCAGAGGAGATTCAAAGTCATGCACAACAGAATATTAAAATTAGTATTAGCAATCTTAAATTTCTGTATTTTTTGCATGTGTCATGGTTTAAGCCTCACCTAGGCTAATAACTCATGAAGTTTTACTCACTCACTCACTCACTCCCCTCTTTTTCTTCCCCCAGTCCTGGGGGAATGGGGAGGAGAATCGAAAAAAAATGCAACTCACACAGCTTGAGATAAGAACAGTTTAGTAACTGAAGTATAACACAAATCACTACTGCTACCATCAATAATAATACAAGAGAAATACAGGGAAAAAGAATACAACTGCTCACCAAGCCTGACCCAGCCAGTGCACCCCCCAGCAGCGAACCCCCCAGTGCCCCACCATACCCTTCCCTGATCTCTGCTCTCCATGTTCACATCCTGGACATGACGTGCTGTGGTAGGGAATAACCTCTTTGGGTCAGTTTGTGTCAGATGACCTGTCCCTGCTTCCTCCCAGCTCCCCCTCCTCCCTGGCATAGCATGAGACTCAGAAAATCCTTGGCCAGACAAAACACTGCCAAGCAGTAACTGAAAACACTGGTGTTATCAGCGGTGTTCCCCGGCCCAAAATCAAAAACACAGCGCTGCACCAGCTACCAAGAAGGAGAAAAATGACTGCTGCTGCTGAACCCATGACAGGATGCCAAGAAGAAGTAATATTTACATAGTTTATCAAAATTCTAAGAATATATAGACATTAACTGCATTTAAATGTTTTTGTGCCATTGGTTTGTTTTTATTCTGAACCTATTAGAAGAAAAAAAAAGATGGAAAAAGCATAATTTCAATTAAATGTTTGGGTTACCAATTTTGAAATAGTCTCTGAGTCATGTACTACTTTTATCTCTACTGCTACTTAACTACTATAAAACTTGTTGATCACAGCTAATATATTTCTCATCTCTACAAACTGGGACAGAATTAAGGCTCACTGTCCTACACCCATTAAACATAGTCTTTCAGAATCAATGACCACACAGAACTTTCAAATAGTAATCTACTAATGCAAATAATGGAAAGATTTGTGACATGCAGATTCCTCTAAGGTTTTTCCCTAAAGTACGTATTTGAACAAAAATGATAACTAATTATTCAGTAAAGGAACACAAAGATAAATAGCTCCCAGTCATGTATTAGCCCTGCTACTTCATGTTTTGAAGTTTTTTAAGTAATATACACAGCTAGTGTAAATTCTTACAGTCACATGGATTTCCAACATTGCCATAGGGATTAGATGCCTGTATTTACTACTTACAGCAGTGGAAGTAGTGGTACCTTAAGTGGGAAAAATTAGTATCAAACCTTGAGAAGAGCTGAATGAACACCTTTGCTATGGATAAAGGTAGTTAGTACCTCTCTAAGATAGCTTCATAGATTAATACTGAAACATAGAATTTCAGATGAGCTTTTGCAAGCTGACACACAACCCTTCTCCTTTTTAGTGTAAAAAAGTATAGTATCTGATATGCACTGTACAGTAAGTAATTTTCCTTTTGTTTATTTATTAACATATCTTTTTAAGTTAGGAGTTTTTAGATTCCGGTTTTTGGTTACGTTAATTACCAGATAAACCAATAACTGAGAGATGGAGGGTTTTGGGGGCTTTGCTTATGGTTTAGTTTTTTTAAGGAGTATAATATTGCCTTTTTTTATTTCTGTAGAGATCCAAACCAGCCTGTTCCACAGGACACAAAGTTCATCCACACAAAACCCAACCGCTTTGAAGAAGTGGCCTGGTCCAAATACAATCCTAAAGATCAACTTTATCTGCATATTGGCCTGAAACCCCGAGTTCGTGATCACTACCGCGCAACAAAAGTTGCATTCTGGTTGGAGCTCGTACCACACCTTCACAACCTGAATGAAATATTTCAGTATGTTTCCACAACAACTAAAGTCCCCCCTCCCGACATGACATCATTTCCTTATGTGACACGACGTTCTCCTGGTAAATTGTGGCCAGCCACCAAACGCCCAGCAATGACACCTGCCAACAATCCCAAGCATTCAAAAGACACCCATAAAACAGCTCCAGAGGATACGACAGTTCTCATAGAAAACAAGCGAGATTACTCTACAGAGCTGAGTGTCACCATTGCTGTGGGGGCATCCTTGCTGTTCCTCAATATTTTAGCTTTTGCTGCATTATATTACAAGAAGGACAAGCGGCGTCATGAGACTCACAGGCGCCCTAGCCCCCAGAGGAACACAACCAATGATATAGCACACATACAAAATGAAGAGATTATGTCATTGCAGATGAAACAGCTAGAACATGACCATGAATGTGAATCGCTGCAGGCCCATGACACACTGAGACTAACCTGTCCACCTGACTACACGCTTACTTTGAGAAGGTCCCCAGATGACATCCCGTTAATGACACCCAACACCATAACCATGATTCCAAACACATTAACAGGAATGCAGCCTTTGCATACTTTCAACACCTTTAGTGGAGGACAAAACAGTACAAATTTGCCCCATGGACATTCAACCACTAGGGTATAGCTCAGCCCTTCCCCCTCTACCCTTACAAGCCACTTGGAAGAACGAAAAAACAAACAAACAAAGAAGAGGAAAAACTTATAATAACATCCATTGAACACCTTGTCAAAATCTAGAGTAAAAACAAGTTAAAGAGAAGGACAGTCATTATTTTCTTACTGGTCCTTCCCACAGAAACTCACTGATGTTAAAGATCAACTACAAACCCTGTGAAATGTGAAAAGTGTACATTGCTGTTATGATACTGCTTTAAGATCTCAGCCAATTTGATTGAAAGTTGAGGCCAGAAGAAGTCACTTAAAATGGTGTTCTGAGTGTAACAAGCAAAGCAGAGTCTTCTGGAATGCAAAGCCAGTGACTGTACAGGTGTTTTGGGTTTTGGTTGTTGGGGGTTTTTTTGTTGGGTGTTTTTTTTTTTTTGGTTTTTTTGTTTTGTTTTTTTTTGCCTTTTTTTTTTTAAATAAAATCATAAAAAATCCTTTATGTGCCATACCATGAATGGCCCTTGCTAAAACAAAGACATCACCATGGGCTTTTACCCAGCATATGAACGTGTAATCCAGATCGGGGAAATAGAATTTTATTATTAAAAACAAAAATGAAAAAAAAAAAAAAAAGAGAAGGACTGACTATGCAGTAAAATACGTATAGTTCTGTGCAAAGAGATGACTTGCCAGCATGAACTACATTTGAAGAAACTTTGTAAAATTGTACATAGCTGTGAGTTTAAAAACAAAAACAAAAACAAACAAAAAAAAAGCAGCTTTCATTGATGTTTTCAGTTTGAAAAGAGCTTTTAGAAAGATTGTGCATTCGGTTGTGACCTATGTGTATATACATTAGTCATATCACCTCTGTTTCCTCCAAGCCCAAAGGAGGAATTTCTTCTTAATTACTAGTGATAAACAAAAACCATGAGTTTGTTCTAACATGTTTCATTTATATGAGGCCATGGTGTCATGCAGAGGATACAGTTGTCTATGTGACCTGTGTGTTTTCTCTTACAGGTTACACTAGTGCATGTTAAAGTATTCATAGGAGATTGTTGTTCTTTTCTGAAACTTTTTTTTTATATAATTTAATTTTGTGTTAGCCTTTGTTAAATTGCAACACAGCAATGGATTGGAAAATGAAGAAAAAAAGAAACACGAAAGAAAGGAATTACGATTTTAAGCTTGTTGGACTGAACCAAGAAACATCCAATATTATATATTCAGAGTCCAGTTTGTAGTTCTTGGTTATTGTGATAC
Organism: Myiopsitta monachus; assembly: GCA_017639245.1. Taxonomy (NCBI): domain Eukaryota; kingdom Metazoa; phylum Chordata; class Aves; order Psittaciformes; family Psittacidae; genus Myiopsitta; species Myiopsitta monachus. The sequence goes on from CM029927.1 coordinate 33,393,355, forward strand.
ATTAGGAAGAGTTTTGTGCCCTGACAAAAGCAAAGAAAGCCTGTGTTTTGATCAGCCTTTTCTGAGGAAAGCTAGCTCTATATTCACCAGCAGTTGCAGCAGAATCTCAGCTGAGAAAGCACCTTCTTAGCTTTGCTAAGTGAAACAAAACCACAATTTGAAAGTGGGGAAATGGTGAGTTGTTTGGCTGGCTGGTTTTGAAAGTGTTCAGAAGTGATCAGTGTGCAAAGAACTTCTCTGCCCGGTATCCTGTTTTGTGCTTGAAAGCATACCTGTCCGAAAATACTTTTTTTTCTGATCTATCACGCACAGCAGTCCCATAGTCAGTGGACATTGAGAGAGAAGCAGAAACATCATCAGCTGTTCTTCATCTGAACAAAAATTAAAATCTCAGCAAGCATCACTCTCAGGAAGGGCAAAATTCATAGCTGATTGTTCCCTTCTGTCCTTCCTTTGCAGAGGCAGGGAAACAGAGGTATCAAAATAAGGAACTTAGCAGTTTGATTCAAATAACTGATTCAAATATGAAAAGCTAGAAATAAGTTCTCACAGATGAAGATTGCTTTATATATTGTCTTTGAAAGTTACTCCATCATTGAGAGATAGTAACCAAAGATACTTGAACGAATTGGTCTGCACTTGAATATGATTATCCCAGATGTATTTTCTATTATTAATGAACAACTAAGCTGCATCAATATCATATGTCCCATAAGTATCTAACACAAGATGCCTTGTACCTCTTCTTGTTTTCTATGCTTTTTGTTTTCTAATAAAATGTCTTGGAATAGTCACCCCTACAAATAAAATTAAAGACAAGGTAATCATTGATTCACTGAGGTCTATTCATCTGCACAACTCCTTGTTGTAGCAGGCAGTAAAACAGATTCTGAAGGGAAGAAATAAAAAGTTAATTACATGATAAAAATGCAACATGTGGCTGATATAATCCTTTTTCTGTCATAAATATGCTATAAACCTGACCTGGGTGCCCAGGTTGGACTGTGATGAGGCAACAGCCCTGAAGTACAACTGGAGCAAATGGAAAACTGTTTCGGGTTTTTTTTGGTGGTTTTTTTTTTTTTTTTTACTGATCCATCGCATAATATTGATTAATGCTGACTTCATATAGTAGGCCATTTCCACCACCTATTTAATGCCCCAGCGGAGATGTACCAGTTTCTAAGTCTTAAAAAAGGTTAAAAAAAAAATAAAAAAAGAAACAAAGTAATGAGGCTTGGCATCATGATCAGTTGGGTATGTTTGTAACGTGAATGCAGTATTTGTTTAGTATTTCAAATTGTTTTCTGCTACCAATATGTACAGTACTGCATCAGGCTTGTGGCATCTGAGTGAAAAAAAAAAAAAAAAAAAAAGTTCCTGTAAGTGAATGATTTTAGCTTTTAAAAGTAATTACAATCGAGTTGATTTAATAATTTGATACATCTGGAATGATGTATGATTTGTAGAGGGAACAGCTTTATACAGTCTTCATAGAATTCTATAATAATATCAGAATATAGTTTGCAAACTGTAAAAAATACCCAAAAGTACTTTCCCAGGCTTATATTCTTGACTGTAAGAGGCACACAGGGTTTAATGGTTTCTTCTGTTATTGTTTTGCAATTTTTTGGTTTTTTTTTTGCCTTAAGTAATGATAGAAGATATATATGGCTGGACACATATGTATAAACTTTTCAGCAGCATTTTTAATAATAAAATATCACAGTATTTTCTAATGCTTTGTGCAAAGAACTATGTGTTCATCCTTTTGTGTAGAAAGTCTTTCAGAGGTGTGTTTTCTACCCCATGTCCATTTCATTATCTATTGTAAATGATGCCTTGATACACAGTACAAAAATATTAAAATAACAGAGGTTGCACTTTTAAGTTATCATTGAGTTTTCATGGCTTTTGTAGTTCTATAAGCCTGCCAGTAAAAGGAAAGAAACTCCGATGATGATGTAAGAAAATATATGTAATATCTGCATGCTGTGCCGCTCCCATTGAAGCAATGGTTTAATTGTTTTGTTAGTATTTTCTGTAGCACTGAAAAAAAAAAAAAGCTTAGGGGAGCAGCTTCCCATGTTAATGTGTAGCTTAGCCGCTGAAAAATATATCTTCCAAATTAGGGATCAAACTAATTCAGATAAATATTATACATCCAGCCTCCACAAGTAAATATACTTTTATTTTCTATTTAAAATTTGGATGAAGAATGGTTTTTTTTGTTAGGAAAAAAACTGTATAGGAGTAGCAATATAAGTTACTGATATATTTATTTAAGGGATTTACATATATTGCAGGTATGTTAATATCATTCTTCCTTCAAAAGTTAAGTAAGTAAATATAGTTTGTTCATTTATGCTGTTAATTTCCACTTATAAACAGCGTTTCCTTTCACTGGAAAGGTACATAGACAGTAATTTGAACTGGGTGTTGTTTGCTTTCTGTAACTATTCTGCTGAATAGAGGTACTTACAATAACGTTTGATTAATTTTGAGCATATTATTGAAGAGTATTGGCAAAAAGCAAATTTTGATTCGTAGCAGATTTCTGGTATGAAGAATTATGCTTCAAGTTAGAAACATATTATGTGCCTACTGACCTAATCAAGCAGCTTGAATTTTGGATATTGAATTTGTATATAAAGCTCTTGCAAATAAACTGCAGATTTAGAATTGTTGGGCATATATGTTTAATTACAGGTACACCTCAGAATTTCACAGCCTGCTCTGAGATATTTTATACATAAGAAAAGGGGTTAAAGTTATGTCATTTATGTGAACCGTTCACCTTAAATTGCTGGGTGATCTTGTTAAATTACTTTCTTTTCAGTTAATCAGTTTCACATTAAAAAAAAAAGCTTCACAAGTTTGCTCATGTTAACTAACTACTGTGGTTCTTTTATTTCTTTACAGTCCGATGTATAAATCTGCAGATTAGTATGTTCCTATTTGAATTTGCTAAGAGTATGACAATTTAATGCTATTTAATATCACATAAAAATCATATGGAAAGAATAGTATAAAATTATGTGCTTGTCTCAGATTTGTAGTTTTACATTTATATTATTTGATCATTTTCAAGTGTTCCTAGTATTTTTCATCTGCAGCTGTTTGACATTGCAAACCTCATCAGCCTGAATCTCTCCAGAGGCTGTTAGCAGCTGGTAAAAGCTGGGATTTGCATCCCACTAAAAATTATGATATGTGTTTAATATCATAATATGTTAAAATGCTTCTCAGCACCTCAAGTCCTGAAAACAGGACACTAAGTTTTTATTAATGCAAATGAGAAATAAGGTAGGAGTTTGGAAATATCTAAACATCGTGCTTTAGCTGTAGCATAATAAATAGTATTTCACTTTGGGATGGAGTTTTGATTCAAACTATTTTGCTTGGTGTTTCACTGTGGCCACCAAGATCCTCACTGTGCCTACTTTCTCAGTAGTTTTATAGTCCACCTGGACTATTCTATCCACATTTTACTGTTGTAAAGAACCCCAGATCACTCAGGAATGACATAGAGGTGATCCAGCCACTAAGTCCAGACCAGAGAAAGATTTTTGTCATAAACCAAGTAAACTGCAGACACAGTGTTAATTAAGAATATGCATTAATATTCCAGCAATTCAAATGCAGTAAAAGCATGCAATCAATTAGGTTCATTCCACTTTTTTTAATGAAATGTTGACAAATTTTTGCAATACCTACATTTTTCACCCTTTCCCCAAAAGAATAGCAAAACATTTTCAGCCAGTTATAGTGACTTCTGGAATAACCACTTAATGTAAAGGAAAATGACATAGATGACATCTTTTTGTTCTCCCTCAGCCATGAAGACCCTCAAGTACTGAAAGCATGAAAAGTTCCTCTTCTACTGCCTTTTTTCAGGGATTATAGGTATGCAGATGCTTCAGAGTAGTCCCATTCACAGTAGTCCAGGTTCAAATACAGCCAGATGCAGAACTGGCATATGTTGACTTAGACTGCAGGGCAGAGTTATATTTATCATCTCCAAGGGCCAAAGATATGGCACAAAAATACAGTGAACTTTACGTTGCATTTAAAAAATATTGCATTTCTAGGGAGCACTTTCTCTTTTTTCAGTTTTTAATATCTGATGTCATGCTTTTTTACCATACTTAATTCACAGCTGTCACTCATTTTGTGTCATCTATCTCTTTATTATTATTTCATCAGGTACTTCCCCAAAAGGTGCAGATATGTAGGTGTTTTTGGGGTTTTTTTGTCACGCAGTTAAGTTTGGCCCCAGGTTTGTTACATTCTGTGTTTCATTTGACATTCTTCTTGCTGGTTTTAGTGTTATAAAACTTCAGCTGAAGGAATGTGTACATGACAGTATTCATCATCCTTGAAATGCATCAATCTCTGTGGCTGTCTGCACTTTGTGCCAGCCCAACAGCTTTGGTTTGACATAGTGTATGTTTTAGTGGGAAATGTTGGCTTGGAGACAGGCTCTCCTGCTACTCTGCAGTTTATATTACTGTTATTACTCACTGTTAGCATTTGTTTGTTTACTATATCGATCTTTAATCAAGGATAAGTTAAATTGCTCTGTTGTTCTATTCCACAGCAAGATTTCTCAAATCCTGAAATATCAGTGTTCTTAATTCTTGGTTAGATACACCTAATTGCACCATACCATCAAAACATAAAAAGCTTTCTGACACATTCATATTTCCCAATTCTCCCATCAGTGCTGGCGCAGTTAGCCTTGTATGACAGGAATTCATGGTATGCTGCCTTCCACTTCCTGGGCACTTGTTTCATGTACCTGGGGAAATAATAAAATTACCATTTTCGTGCCTCAAAATCTCATTATATCATGTCAAAGATAAGGAAGACTTAAGGTAAAATTCATAGAAATTGCCGATACTGATGATCACATTCTAATATCCTGCACTGGTGGTTATTTTGTACAGGCAACAATTTGCAGGTCAATAGAGAGCGTCTACATGAGTACTTAGGATGCTTCAGTCACTGAATATCTCCCTTCAGAAACTAGAGTTGAATTTGTGTATTTCAGGAAGTGGATATGATATTGCAGAGGTATATTTCAGAGATTTTGCTTTCACGAATGCCTATAAGCAGCAGCAACAGCAAAGAAACTGCAAGAAGAATGTGTTAAATAGGAATCAAATGCAAATTGTTTCTAAATTAATTTGATGTGAAGAGAAATGATACTATGTGATATGATATGACTGTACAATAATGTAATAGATATCTTCTGTGTGAAGGGCCAACATAAAAGAAGGACAGGTATCTCAGAGAATGGATTTTACAGGGACTAGTCGAAATCACTGCAGATAATGAGATTATAATGGACTCTGAACAGAGATGTTGTGTCATAATGCTTTGCCATATGGATTTAGAGATGTTGAATACAATCTACAGTGCTCATCTGGGTACTGAGAAGTACAAAATTAGATCCCAAAATGCCCTACTTTAGCCAGGCAACAGTGCTGCCATGGTAGATAATGCAGTAAAGTGAAATGGCACTTCTGTCAGGGAATGACGAAAGAAACATTCAACTCACTTTATTCCAAGAAAGGCAAAGTGCCAGACTCAGTAAATAGGGAATAATGACAGTACAAGCCAGGCACAGGTCCTACCTGGAGAGTCCATCTTCCATATAGGGGTTTTTACCAACAGGATTATGCGCCAGATCTTATTGTCCTTACTTGCCTGGTGGCACGGCATAGAGAGGGAAGGTACCTGGAATACACTGTGTTCCAGTAACCACTGGCCCTTGAGCCCTCAGAAATCACTGACAAATGGTGTACTTTTAGGTCCCTTTAAGATGGAGCTGGGACCAAGAAACAATAGGAGCTGTTAGTTTATTACTAGTATTTTTTTCTGTTCTCAATGAAGGACAGTCAAGAAGTAAGGGAAGAAGATCACTGTGCTGCCAAGCATTCTCCAGTACTGTGGAAGATACAGCCAAGCTTCTTATTCAGTTTTCAGGTAGGCTGCCAGGTACATGAGAGGAGGCACTCAAGGAGCATTGGTCAGTGAGGGAGCTGATAAAGATGAGACAAGTAGTCACTTGCTGGGTTGATTTTTGGGGCTTGAATGCCTCTCTCTCCCCCACACCCATTATGATGGGCTTATTAAAATATTTCTATGCTGCTCCCCAGACTGTAGATTCAGCACCTTTAATTTAGCAGAAAGTCAGTAAAACTGTGATTAAAAGTTAATCAAATAGAATTTTCATTACCAAAAACTAAAGCTCCAGCACTTGCAGAAGTAATACTCAGTGTAGCTTGAATGTTGTGATCTGACTGCAAGTGTGTTCAAATCAGACACTTACAGTAAGAGTTTTGATGGAGGCAGTAGTATAAATCATCATGTGTAAATGCACATAGCTAGGATGTGGTGTTTCATTTGCAACAGCTCTATAAATTGCTGCTTCAATAAAGTTACTTTTTCCTGCTGAGTCTGTGGGATGTGATGCAATATATGCCAAGGACACATGGACCAACTGCCAGCAGCTCTCAGACCTACAGCACGCAGCTAAAGAAAAATGACATAATTTGCTGGAACTTTGGAGAGGTCAGACCCTATATTAGGAAAGTGGTCTTCTCCACCTCCTGCTACCATCCAGACATTACGTGTAATGAATTTTCCTGTGGAGACCTGTTTCTTCCTCCAGAAGGGTACCATGTAACTTGGAACATGGATTGAAAATTCTTCCACAGGGTGGTGATATCTCAGTGAGTGCACTGACCTCTGCGGAGCAGGTTTACAGACTTCCTTGGCTAGGAAATGGCAATGTCTATTCAGTAGGTACCATGTGAGAGAGAATACCAATCACAAAATGGAAATTAATTTTTGTTCATAAGATCACTACTGTTCATAAGCACTTCAGCAATTTCAAAAGATCCTGGCATATCACACTTAATAATCTGGAGTCTACAGGTAATCCTGGAGGAACAGGTAAACACTAAAAAGCACAGATGTGTGCATTTGTATCAAACTGACCCTTATTCTACATTTTGATCTCAAAAGCTGATCTTCGCTTAATTTTTCCCCTGAAAAAATTTGGGGGTTGGAGGGTGGGGGAGTAAACACATTCTGAATTTATAGGGTTTTACTGTCATCGCTGCTTTCCTTAGAAACAGAGCAATTTAAACTAGCAAAATTAACATATTTTAGTCCTCTTAATTATTGCCTGAAGGAGACAGTAAAGTTGTTTGAGAAACAACATGATTGAGCATACAGGGTTTTGCAACTCTCAAATTCTTACTGATCTTTATCACTCTGTGTTAATTATTTCACATTTGCTAAATGATACCTGTATGAGTATGTAAGCTGGAACTTTTAATTTCACAGGTATAGTTGCTTTAGGTCTAAAGCAGATGACTGATTATTACTTTCTGTATTGTTTTCTTTTCCAACTGTTAAGAAAATAAAGTAGAGATAGAATAGCATTTTTTTCTTTCCTTATGGGGTGGAGTGTCATCCAACTTGACATTTAAGACTGTATTTTTTTCCTTGGGAAGAATTTGCAGACTTGTAAAAAAAAATGCAAACTGATTCAAAAAGGTAAACAAGAACATTTACCTTCTCTTTTATTTTTTTCTTAAGTAGAAAATGCAAATTTATGAAAAAAACAAAACAAACCAAAACAAATTGTACCGCTCTTAGATCTGGGGTTATTATGTGCTTCCATATCATTAGCAGTTGGTTTCAGAGCAGTTTCTGTGTTGCAGGCTTTGAAATGTGGCAATATGAAAACAATATAATTTTATAGGATATTAATTTGGACAAAGAAAGTTTTTGGTAGATGTATCATTTCAATTATTTTAATAGGTAATGATATGATTTATGTGCAAATACAGAACCTTTGTAGGAACTCCTGCTAGCTGAAATTTTTTGGATCTAGAAATCTACATTTTTAGATATCTGGGATGTATTTCCATACCTATCTAAATGTGCAGATAGAATTATTTTATATATATATATCTATATAGTTTGGTTATAGTTGTTACAATTATTATCTGCTTCCTCCATGATATTTTTCAGTTTCAGAATATAAAAGTGATTTTCAATTCATTGCAAGTCAGAGAATATAAAAAATACCAATGTATTTATGCATTTCCAAGGTATTTTAGAACTGGTGCTTTTAAACACATTTTTCTTCCAGAGATATACACAAACTTTTGTTCAGAAGATGCACACGTACAAACGTAACCAAGGGAAAGGTGAGAAGCTGACTTATCTTGTCTACTTTTACTTACTTGGTAAAAATAATGCCTCAACTGCAATAGTTCTGTTACAGAATCTAGTCCTCACTTGTTCCTCAAAGAAAAAAAGGATAAATCCCATTTATCTGTGAAAAATAAGGTTACAGAAATGTGGGTAAATAGAATGATGCACAATGGACAAAGCCGAGGAAGGTGGCAGAAGCTACAGAAGAAATGTAGTTGCTAACTAAGGACACATGAAGAGGAGCTGGGAAATGACCTGAGCCTAGGTCAACTGAACTCAGAGTTCAGAAGAAGCATAAACCAGAAATCAGGAAGAGGAAAGAACCAGAAAGCACATAATACTGAAAATAAGAGTTCAGAAAATAATGCACAGGACAAAGAAGTAATGCTGGAATCCCAAGGTGTATTTTGAGGAGACTGGCAATATGCTGTTAAAGGAAATTTCCCAATCCCCATTTATCAAACTGTTGTGGTTTAAGCCAGTTCAATCACTCACTCCCCCCTTTTTCTTCCCCCAGTCCCAGGAGCACAGGGAGGAGAATCAAAAGAATGCAACACCCACAGGTTGAGATAAGAACAGTTTAGTAACTAAGGTATAACACAAATCACTGCTGCTACCACCAGTAATAATACAAGAGAAATAGCAAGGAAAGAGAATACAACTGCTCACCAAGCCCAACCCAGCCAGTGTACCCCCCAGCAGCGAATCCGCCAGTGCCTGCCACACCCTTCTGGGTCTCTGCTCTCCGTTTTTACATCCTGGACATGACGTGCTATGGTATGGAATAATCTCTTTGGTCCGTTTGGGTCAGGTGTCCTGTCTCTGCTTCCTCCCAGTTCCCCTCCTTCCCGGCAGAGCATGAGACTCAGAAAGTCCTCGGTCAGACCAAAACATTACCCAGCAGTAACTGAAAACACTGGTGTTATCAGCGCTGTTCCCATGCCCTGAAATCAAAAACACAGTGCTGCACCAGCTACCAAGAAGGAGAAAAATGTCTGCTGCTGCTGAAACCATGACACAAACCTTCCTCACAAAGCAAACTTTGGTGTGTGTTACTAGTGATCTTGGACTGGATGAGATGAGTTCCTTTTGCAGATATATACTGAAAGATACAATCTAGGAGAGCACCACATGCCTCCAAGCAAACCTCTGAGGTTTGTGAATGCAGACCATTCCCTGACACTTCCCCACAGCCCTGGCACCAGTCCTTGTCCCTGTTATATTTAACAGGCTAGCAATTTAACAATATGGCCTGAGGGTATAAAATGATAAAGTTTTCCCACAGCATCAAGGCTAATTCATCATGGTAAGTTCAGTTCATGGCACGTTGCCTTTAATTTCAGTTTCAAAATGTATCCTAAACTGCCAAGTCCTAGAACCATTTGCAAAACACTCATTTTTGTATTCTCCTCAACACTATGAAAAAGGGAAAGGGTGGGTCCCACCAGTTGACTGTGTGCAGATTATACTGGCAAAAGGATATTTCTTTTTTCTTTTCCTTTAAATTAAGCAAGCACACGTTTAATACCAAATCTGATTCTGTTCCTGGTGTTTTAAGGATCCACCAGTGCACTGAAGTTTGCTTGTTGTCCACTTCAGAACCTGAAATCTTTTGTTAAATATGTTAGTGGGGAAATATGCACCCGTTATATTATGCTATGTGTTCCTAGCACTGACTTAAAATGTCGGCCACCTGCGGATGTTGGTTGTAGACATATCCAAGAGGTTATTTTTAAGAAAAAAACAGGTTCACAGTTCTAAAGATTTTTATTTTCTTAATGCCTCATTTTATTTTAATCCTTTTTCATTATCAAATCTAGGCACTTCCTAGCATATTTTTTATAAGCACTATTTTACTCAGTTTGGTAATTATTTTCATGACAAGATGTAGGGGGAATGAACTATGAATTTCAGTGTTAGATTGCATGATTCTTCCCTGCTTACATCCTCTGAGTAAATATTACATCCACCAACAATAGATCTGTCCCTCCACACTGCAAAAGGTATATATAATTACCTCTTCTGGTTTCTTTTCTGTACCAGTCATAGTGAGAATTTTCATGTCAAAGCTGGGCTTTTTATTATCTTAGTCTTGGATATACCAGTTACAAGCCCCTCTGTTAACTAAGAAAAAGACAGAGAACAACCCATGCTTTCCATAACTTCCATGAAAATTCTAGTATCAGATCAAATGAGAGAACTTCTAGGATCTTTTCATGAATTACTGCAAAGCCTAAACTTTGAGATTTTTCTCAATTTAAAGGTATGTAGGAGAAAAAAAGAAAACAACAACCAAACAAACAAAACCAAACAAAAACCCCAACCCAACTATTTACATATTTATGAAGGACACAAAATTATGGAAGGATTTTTACTCTCAGAGAAAACAAAACTTGCACCTAATACTGAATCTGACCCACACTGTATGTTGTAGCTACGAGTCTTAAGACAGGTCTTTACAGTCTTCAGAAGTACAAATTAACAGAACTATTTTAAAAATAATTTTTTCCGTGTTAAGTAAGCCAGAGATTAATTTTGATTAAATCTAGTTTTTTTAAAGATGGTACTTTAAATCTCCTTTAAGTTCTCTTTTTCTCTTTTCTTTTATCTACTTAATAATCATTAGCTTAAACTTTCAAAGCTAATCTCTGTATGTGTGAAATTTTTAGAAGAAAGAATTCATAGAAAATCACCCATCAGTTCAAAGAATCAAAGTAAACCAGCAGTTTACATAGAATTACTATGTTGTATAGTATTGGTGAAGTTACATTAATAAAAAAATCCATTTATATTTGTTAGAAAAAGGCATTTTAACCTAAAGTATTATAGTTGCATTGAGTTTCTGATGCATTTGTGAATGCAGGAGACGGAGCACCAAATTATCTTGATTAAGCAAAATGTCTTATATTTCATTTTAGCAAATTGATTTCTCCATGCAAAACTTTAGGATTAGAGAGGCTAAAAGTAATTTATGTAAAGTAATTTCAAATCAAGCAAGACAATTAAACAAGAATATCCTCAAACTTGAGGGAAATACTTAATTTTCTTTACTGAACAGCTGAATTATGACAACTTGATCATTATTTAGTTGTGAATATCTGAATCTCTCATGCAGGAATAAAATTGTTTATTGCAATGTTTTAATCAGACTAATTCTCTCAAAACTGATTTTGACGTATATTAAATAAAACAGAGAATTTTTTTTATAACAATAAAAAATCAAAATAGGAGCTGAGCAAGGTGATCAGTAAAATTAAGATATAATCGATGGTTTTAATTAAGGTTATATGGGAAAAGTGTTAAGTATTGTAATGCCTCACATAAAAGCTGAAGACATTAAAGTTGTTGTATATTGACAAAGAAGTTTTGACTCTCAAACAACAAAGTTTCTGTTGTGGAGGCATTTTGTGAAGTTCTTGAAATATTTTTGGAATATCTGTAGCCTCTGCAAACACATTAGCCATAGAATGAGAAACAAAAATACGTACATTGCACATATATATGTATAAATCTCTTCCCTCTAATAAGAAGGTAATATTTAGTTAATTAGAAGAAAAGCAAACATATTTAATTATTATAAGACATTCCAAGAAAATCAGAACTTCTGTATCTGGGTATTGACATAATTATTAGGTCTGCTTTTCATAACACTATTGCAATAAAATACTTTGAAATAATTAAAGCTCCTTTTAATCATTATGAAGGGGAAGCAAATAATAGCATTGTATTAAAGGAGGCAATGAAAACAGTCCTTGTAAACTGAAAGTGGAGTTTGCAAACATTAAATTAAAAATCATTCTCAACAGATGTTCAGAAATATGTGTTCCTAAAGAAAATGCTTTTATTGCTGTTGAAGCATTTGGAAAACACAGATATTCTTTAATTCTCTCTCTTCATTAATAGCCTTTTCCATGGCATTTAATATCAACAAATCTGATGATCTTCACACTCAAATAGATGATACTTAAACACTTCAGAGCACACTGATACAGAGATTTAGGAAATATAGGTATTAATATGACAGTCTTAGTGGTTTAGGAAATTGCCTCTTACTGAATGCTTCCTTGTTTGTAAATGAGCAAGATTATTGCATGCAGCAAGTGGAGTTCTTTCTTCCTGTTTAGCTGCTCAGGCAGAGGAAAAATTGAAAGCATTCAGCATCTCAGGACTGCTGCATTGTGGTTCAACTGCAAACATCCTTCAAGCTATCCACACCTGTAAATGAAGAAATTGTTTTCTGATTTCTACTAACATCTCACCTAAGAATAATGAGCAATGGAATAAAGAATAGAGTGTGACACTGCAGTTCAGTCACTTTGCAGTCATTCACCTATCAGGAAGAAAAGAAAGAATGGGAAGATGTAAAAGAGTGAATCCCAGGGAAAAAAAAAAAAAAAAAAAGCGCTTATAAAAGAGTTTGGAACTGAATAGGTATGGCACTCTACTTGGAGAAAAAGATGCTAGAGCAGGAAAGACAAAGGACTGTGGAGCTCGTAGAGGAAGAGCTAAAACTGATGGAGAAATTGAGAGGGCAAGATTGAATTGGTGTTTAGATAAAGAATTAATTTTCATTAATAAAAGTTGAATGGAAAATGTAGATGTCGAATATTTTTTGCAGACTACTGTAAGCACAAAAATTTATGTGCTTACAGAATGTTGAAAATACGTATAGATATATTTATGCCAGCTCTGATTGGAACAGTGAGCTGGAGTAAAATCAGCACTTCCACACCATCTGGGAACCTGCTCACCAGAGGCTGAAGCCATAGCTTTCATGGGATGATCGTCCTTGACCTTTGTTCTCCTCTTCAGTTCATACACCCTTTCCTCCAGAGCTGAGGTAGGTTTTCCATCCCACTTTCTCATGTCTTCTCTGTGATTCTGCAGGTAAAACCATAGGGTGGCCCATGGCGTGTACCTCCTGTGTCTTCTCTCTCGAGCAGTAGGACGCCTTTTGTTAATAGCTGAGACATGTTGGCACACGTGGGGAGCTGGATAGAACGAATATGTCATCTCTCAATTGTCTGAACTCCCAGGACATTTTTGCCACAGCTGAAGTGATGGAAGGAATCATTAAAGCCTGCAGACTTTTAAGACATAAGTATATGTAGACTGGGACAAGGACTGCATCATCTGGATGGTTTGACAGCATGGCAGCTGCAGTGGTTTTACCCAGCACCAAGCAAAAAGAGTGATCCAGCAATTCACAGACTCCATTTAGCAGATCAGTCTGAGATCAGTCTCCAGCAGAACAGTCTAGGCAGTCCAGTACCCTTTCTCTACAGTTTTCATACTCAGTGAATCAGTTTTCTAGTGGTCCATTCCACCAGAAGTAGTTGAAATGAAGAGCTTAGGGGAGAGGAATTGAAAATGTAAGCTACATTCATGGACTGCCTGCATCAAGTAACTCTATTTAATTTCGAATAGCTCTGAAGCAGCATTCTGTGAGCTTAGTATTTGTGCTGAGATTTCACAATGAAAAAGAAACTGCTCTTGGGAGAAACTGCTCTTGGGACAGGTGGTAAAGATGCAAAAGATCTATGACATTAAAAACTCAGAATAGGTGAAAGCTGGGTTTATATTTACAGAGGTTTGATACTAGCCATGCATAACAAAGCAGAAGAATGAAATAGTCTGTGAGAGAGATCATAAGGGCGATAACTGATAGGAAATATTATATAAAACAAGACAAGGACAGAAGGCTAGAAGAAGTAAAATAGCAAGAGATAAATAATGGGGCTGAAAGAAGTTCTTGCATTCTTCCTCTTACATTTAGGTAGAAATGTAGAAATACTATACAGACATGGAATTTCAGTGTTATGAATCTGGATAATGTGCACATAATAGTTACAACAGTAAAAGGCAGCAGAGGCTGGTGAAATTGTGGGAAGGTGTAAATGTAATAATATTGTGCAAATTGCATGCATTCCCACATTGGAGTACTGATTGATGGCCACTGAACATGAGCCAGCAGTGTGCCCGGGCAGCCAACGGCATCCCGGCCTTCATCAGAAATAGTGTAGCCAGCAGGGCCAGGGTAGTAATCATCCCCTGTACTCAGCACTGGTGAGGCCACAGCTTGAATAGTGTTCAGTTTTGGGCCCCTCACTTTAAGAGAGACATTGAGGCGCTGGAGCGGGTCCACAGAAGGGCAACAAAGCTGGTGAAGGTTCTGGAGCACAAGTCTGATAAGGAAGGGCTGAGGGAACTGGGGATGTTTAGTCTGGAGAAGAGAAGGCTCTGGGGGGACCTTATCACTCTCTACAACTACCTGAAAGGTAGTTGTGGTGGCGTAGGGGTTGGTCTCTTCTCCCAACTAAAGAGCGATAGGACAAGAAGTAACAGCCTCAACTGGTGCCAGGGTAGGTTTAGACTGGATATTAGAAAAAAGTTCTTCACCAAAAGGATTTTCAAGTATCGTAACACGCTGCCCAGGGAAGTGGTAGAATCACCAACCCTGGAAGCATTCAAAAGACATATAGATGAGGCCCTTAGTGACATGGTAGTGGTGGACTCGGCAATTCTGGTGTAAAAGTTAGACTTGATGGTCTTAAAGGTCTCTTCCAACCTAGTTAATTCTATGATTCTAAATGAATCGTGTTTCTAAATGATTCTATGATTCTAAATGAATCATCTAAATGAATAGTCATGTCAGTTCTGGCATTTTTTAGAACATAAACTGTTCTGACTATTTTTTCTTATCTTTTCTGGTAACATATGGGCTGTAGTGGCATATCAGTAAGGCTGGTGAGTCCAAAACTGTACAGTCTGAGTTTTCCATAAAAAAGGTAAGTGACTGCAACCTGAAGATGAAAATGTATTTTTCATACATTCTAGAAAATGAGGTAGTGTGTTCTGCTCAGAGATTTTCTTCTAAACTTACAGAAGAATACCTTAATTCACCTTCACTATCACAGTCCATTCTTTTCTCAAACTGTAGATTACAATGTTTTCTACACTGTCCATTACTGAAAGCCAGCTATTCCAGCAAACACTTGGTGAATAAACAGCATTCCCTTTTCAATTTTTTTTTTTCCTTTCTAGTATTCAGTTGTGGAATTCCACCTAAAAGGTGAAAGAGAAATAGCCAGTTCCTGCTTCCTGTACCGTATTTCAATTTGTCACTTTTCTAAGAACAAAAAAAAAAAAAAAAGCCCTAAGATGCAAGATTCTTATCTTGCAATGTGCTTCACCCACTAGGCTCTGCTATGTAGCTAGTACTTAACTGTCCTGTCCTTCTTCCTCCTCCATGCACACACGGGGTTATGCATTTTAGCCTGAGCCTTAGAGAAACCAGGTAGAGCACAAATGTAGACTTAGATGCACATCCAGTGGCAGTTTGGGCATAGTGTATGTGACTTGGCTTGTCTTGGCTTGCTTGTTGTCTTCCCACCACTACCCCAAGGGACCTATTAGATGGGTCCTCGGGTGTTCTCAGCCTGGTGAGGAGCAAAAGCAACCTTTGCCTTTCTTGACTGTTTCTTGGGGATGAAATAATTGACTAATGCTGCAACAACAGCTCCCATTTCAGTTACCTGGACAAGAATTCTCAAGCAGTAGAAGCTCTAACAGAGGATGGAATAGTGAAACATTATACCAGAGAGAAAAGATTGAATGAAGAGTAAGAATGTCAATTATGAAGAGGCACATTATGCTGTGGAGACTTACCAGTAACCCTGTGGTGGTCTCTCAATGGTTCTCTTGGCAACAGTATACCACTGAGAAAATTCCCCCCTAGCTTCCTAAGAGGATGAAAGCTGTAATTCCTTAAATTGGACTACTTTGAAAATATCTTATTTCCCTCCCACCCCCCCCTACCCCCCTTTTTATACTACATTTAAATTTGTACTTCAGAATTTGAGTTAATTAACATGAAAAGACTGCAAACATTCACATCAAAATTGACTCTCAAAGACAATTAAATGTTGTGGAAAATGTTTCCCATTATTCATTTAGCTATCACAACAGGTTCATCTCATACAGGGTCAAATGATCAAATAATATTTGGACATAAATCCTGCAAGAGCTAGGTGCCCATTAGTGACTTTGCAAAGCACTATGTGTTCTCCTACAAAGCTTTAATTCTGCCAATTCTTTAATCACAGATGTGCATATTGGTCTAAATCTCTTCTCTCTAAAGCCCAATAGCAACATTTCCACTGAATTCAACACTGCTGAACAAAGAACAATACTCATGCTCTCTTTAAAATGAGACAAGTGCATAACAGTTGCTTTGCCATTTGCGAACAGGTCTTTTCTGTGTGTTTTTCCTCTCTGTTAGATGCTGAGAAAAAAAAAAAAATTGCTGGTGCCATATTCTATGAACACATTTGAACTTTTGCTTATCCACAGCAACATACTTACAGTTGAGACAGTATTTTTCATGTGTTTTCAGGATTTAGTTACAGCTGTCTAAAAACATTTGGTAATAAAGATTTTTATTAATAAATATCACCAGAAGTGGTACTTGCAAACTAAGTCTCTAGTCTTAAGTCATATAATGTTCATAATTTGTCACTGAGGATAAGGCACAATGTCAATTACTACAAAACAACACCCAGTTTTACGAGCACTGTGCTAGATGAAGTACTATGGAAATATACATTCAGAAATTAAAATGAAGCCTAAGAAGAAAAGTATTTCTCAAAGAGATGTTAAGATTGTTCTACTGAAATCAAAGAATAATTTATTCCGAGTCAGAAAAACTGGTTGGTTTTTGTTTTTGTTTTGTTTTGTTTTAAGCCATCAAAGTTCTGTATAATAATTATATTAGAAAGACTTCCTATTTATACAGGAAAGATTTTTCTAATTGTACAGGATATCTGTTAGTTGGATACATATTCATAGTTGTCACTTCGAATACATAGTAAAATGGAGTAACTGACACATGAGGGAAATTACAAAAATGGCAAGATTAGACAAAATACAAATTAAATTTTCACTTTAAATGTTAAGATCTGCCTGTTTCTCACAATGTGCAAATTTTACCATTTAGATTCAATTCACGTATAAATATTATGTAATTGCCTGTAAGAATTTCTTGCTTTTTTTTTTTTTTTTCATGAGGGAAGGGGGAGTGATAAAATGATTTTTTATTACACTGGAATTTTTTTTAAGTGAATTGTATTAATACTGAAATTTTCATCATATTTTTCCAGAAATAGAAAAATAAAACTTGGTTATCTTTGAAAAATATGAAAACAGAGTGACTGATTTTTTTTTAATACTTTATAAACCCACATAAGACATGAAACAGGCTAAGATAAATGAACTAGAAAATCATTCATTTTACCCTGCAGATTAGTAAATCATGCTCATTTGGCCCAAAGAATTAAGAAATATAAATAAATGATTAAAATATTGCACCAAAGAACCACAGTCACACTCAACATATTAAAATCCCTGCATTATATCATGACTTACTTCCTAATGCATTCTTAAAAGCTTCAATAAAAATCACAAAATAATAAATAAAAAAAAGAAGACATGCTCTAGTTAGTGTAGCTTATCAAATTGTATATGAAAAATAAATCCATTTAAGACTAAAAATGGATAAAAGGAAAAAAAATACATATGATATAGTGATCTGATTTGTATGTTTGATTCAAAGTGAGCAAGGTGATTTTTTTATTATTATTTAAATCTACAATAGATAAATAATTGCCAACAAAACAAAAATTTGAGTGCTTTCTGTGACACCAGTGACATGTCTAGAAAAATAATTGTCCTCATTAGAGTACATTTTCACTTTATGCTTCTTGTTTCACAGAAAAGGTTGCAAGGTTGGTTTGATTCGATATGGACATTTAAGTTGCAATAGCATTTAATATCAAAGCAGAACAAAAGGAGCAAAGTACAACTAGTTTGTGCAAGCAAGAGTACAGTAACTTTTCTGATGGCGATATTGAAATAGAATGTATCACTCCACTGAATTGCATAGAGCTCTAGTTATGGCAACTGAAGATTTGTCACAGAAAGTCCTCCTTGTATGTTTTTATTACAGATACCTTTTTTGTTATTGTTATCTGCTTACTGTTAATCAAGATAATAAAATTGCTTGTACTCTACTCTGTGCTTTGGAAAAGTAGAGTACCGAACAAATGATTGAAAATGCTAGTTCCTGTAGTGCTGCAGTTCTCATATCAGAATTTACCTGTCACCACTGCCACCCTATTTACCTTAAATATAATTTATCCACATCACTGTAATTGATACCACACATGATACAGTACTGTTCTGTGGAGTTCTGGTTGGTTGTTTGTTGTTTGGGTTTGTTGTTTTTTGTTTCCTTTTTCTTGCTTTTCTCTCTTAAGGAAGCCATTTCCATCATGTTCTTTTAGTGCTATTTTAGCAAGTTTTTTAGTGCATTTTCACTCTTTAAAGTCAACTTTTGTCAGGAGTAAAATACGTATTTTCTTCCCTGAGCCCCTCAGTTGATTTGGTGTTTGTCTTCAAATTAACTTGCCAGCAAAATGTAAAATCACAATAGGAAACAAATAAATGACCGTGACTCTTACATCAAGCTACAAGAAAAAGTGAGAAACACTGCAAAATACCTATACATTCTCCAAGCAACCTGGTTTGAGAGTGGGAGAAGACAAAATATTTCTATCTGAAGGGAAGTAATTGCTCTGCTTGTTCTCCAGTCCTTCAGATGTAAGTTTCAGGTCTCGAATTTACTCTTACTGACAACCTTCAAAGCAGAAAATTATTCCCAAATAAAATACTTGTACCTCACATTTTAGGGAAGAGTATACTCTAAGCTACATACTGTTGCTGTGGACTTTACAGAATCCCAGGATCATAGAGTGGTCGAGGTTAAGTCAACCTGGTTAACCTCACACCATCAGGTTTTTTTAGAAAAGCCAAAGCTTCACAAGAATGTTTCTCCTTTCTCATCTCTACTGAGAAATTTTTCTTTAGCAACAGAACAGAATAAATTCCCATATGGGACCCACAAGGTGTTTTGAAAATATCAGCTCTCCTGGATTTCTTGCTGCTTTTGAAAGGACAAAGAAGACTGCCTGACTTGCTTTTAGGGTCTTTATGCTTTGTAGCAGAATGCAGAAAAAGTGTATGAATGACCAACAGGTAGAAAAAATGGTTTCTGCTGAAATCTGTCTTGGTTTTTTTCATCTAGACTTTTGCTGTGTTGCCCTCAGAAGAGACCAAACTACTTTACTTCCTACTGTTAAATAATTGCATTTCTGTGCTTTGACACAGACACTAGTGCATAGTTGAGCAAAGGCAAAAAAAGGAAACAACATGGCCAAATCATTTTTCCCAGTCATGTACTGCAGATTATTTCAAGATTTAGTCCACTACTTGTAAAAGATCTCTCTCTTTCTCTCCAGAGCTTGTTTTGTAGTCTCTGAAGAAAACTGATGTTTCTTTCTCTCAAAGAGCTTTTCAAGAACCTGAACAAATAAAGTCTGTACTATGTTACACTGTTTCTAATTTTTACTAAGCGCAGGTTCATCAGCAGATAGAACTTGGGAAAGCTATGCCTTAATTCATAGTCCCCAAATTTTGTCCTGTGCTTTATCCTTTAGAATTGGCAGCAGCTCCATTTTGCGTTACTACTAGAGCCTGGATTGAAACAGAGCTCTATTGGCTCTAACTCCTAGCAGGATATCAAAACTTGTAACTGAAGACAAGACGAGCAAAGCCATGCAATCTAACCTGAACATCATGATATTAAACTGTATAATTTTGTAGCCCCCCAGAAAAACATTGTTAGTTGTCCTTATAAAAGGACAGAAATAAAGTTATAATAATCTGGAAAGAAGCAAATAAAAGGATTACACTATCTGTTGTATTCCTTTAATATTTTTTCCTTCAAATAATTCAACTTAGCATTACCATCATCTACATATTTCTGGCCTCACATGCGTTGTTGCATTAATGAAATCTGCTAAATTGATGCAACGACCTGGCAATATCAGCTTGGCAGATCATTTGTGATGGCAATAATAGGATGAGCAGCAACATCTTCCTGCCTTAAGATGACTAATGCTATTAATCCTGTGACTCATAATTCCTCATACAGGACAAAAAATATCTTCACAACTGTAATAGCATCATTTGCCCATAGATAAAATCAGTCAGTTTACATAATAGGAAACTTATTTTCTTTCTCTTCCCCATCACTATGTCCCTCAGCATCTTAACTTTCTCTAAAGAAAATTTTAAGTCAGCCTTTTTATATCAGAATTCCATGTCTACAGGTGATGTTAATTTACATTGATGAAAATAATGCCTAATAGTCTCAACCAGATCCCTGAACTAATCTATCACCAGTCAGTATTGCTGAAATGCTAATATATGTAAAAAGCAAGTATCATTTTTTAAACTATATTGATGTTACAACTCAATTGATGTTGCAACTGAAACTTTTGATTAGTTTTACAGGTGTTATAAACTCATATATGCATTTTCCCCAGAAATCTTTATTTTTTGTCTTGATACTATTCTCTAGGATAATGTCAGAAGTTAAAATAAATAGCTTTTATGATTTTAAAATGCAAACTGTATCTTTGTTTTACAGTAATACAAGATATTCCATATAATCTGAATTAAATTTTTCAATTCAAGACTAGTCACAAACCTTCTGTGGAACTAGCTACGGCCCCAGGCTTCTCATATACTTTCACAGAATATGCTTCAACTATACAGCCATACAAGTTGCTATTAAGAAATTGTGTGTAAACAAGAATAGAATGATTTTCCTGTCTTGCTGGTTATTTTACTCTTCAAATCAGAATAAAACTAGTGAACAATTAGATTATTTAGCTTTTGCAGAAAGTAAAAATTTTCTGGTTGTTTCTCCCTCTGATTTTATTTGTTTTAAAGATTTGATAGGCAAAAGCAACAAAGATAAGGAAAAATCTCAGTGATATTGCTAAGCTTGTTGTTTCTGTTTCTGCTTCTGCCATTGGCATGAGGAAGAACCATTCTAAAAGGAGAGGAACCTTCATAGAGCTTAAGGAGACAATGTTCTCCCATTATTCTGATAGCCAAATAATTTATAGAGCATCCCATATGCAAAACATCAAAGTATTGAAGAGAAAATAAATCCCAAAATATTCTTATTTGATCCTTTAAGGAATCCATCCTGCATTATTTCTCTTAGACTATTTACTAGCATGCTGTCAATTTCAACATCATATGGCTTGATCAATGAGACTTAGTCACTTCCTTTGAGAATTCAAAGATCAACAGTAGAGCTTATCAGTAGGATGTCTTTCTTTGTAATTTCCGTTACACATCATTGCATTTCATTATTTTTCTTGTCACTACAGTTTCATAATTTGTCCTTATTCAGTGACGAATACCTCTCTGTATATGTCTGTGTTAAAGTATTTAGTATGTTTCTGAAAAGCAATCCAAACATGTTGGATTTCTGCTGCTGAATTGTGCCACTTTACATTGCAAGCTACTAGCACTATATAAGATAACCTTCACTACTGTTACTTGAGATAAACAAATTAGAAGAAACTTTACTGAAACAAATAAAGTAGATAGATAGCTTCTCCTGAGTAAAGAAAAAGCATTCAACCTATTGTTTTCTGTGAAAAGTTATCTTTGGGATTGAGTCTGTAATAAATAAAATTTTTAACAGTGTTCTGAATGAAACGGATGAACACCTTCCCCCCTCATCTTCTCCCAAACTGATATTTTTTCCCGAGTGTTTGGATGGAAAGATAAGAAATAGAAAAACAACAGTTTCAAAGTACTGGATTTTTTGTTTATTTGTTTGTTTCCTATTTTGAAATCAACATGTAGCAATTGCTAACATAATGCTTTTCTGATTTAAAAAAAAAAAAAATCTCCCAAATAAAAGACACTATCTTGTAACTCACAGTATTACTGCAGCAGAAAGAACACTCACTAAGGCCTTACAGCTGTTCCTCGGTAAATCAGAAGCATTTTAGTACATTTTATATTCATCAGAAGAATCAAAAACTGTTAACTTTTCATACAGCATTGATTTTTGTGCTACCTAGCATCCTTATATAGCGCATCAACTTTGTATTTTCTTAGTTGTTTTCCCTATTTTTTTGGGGGGGGGAGGAGAGCTGGTCCTATTAAACATATACTTTCATAGCAAATTTACTGATGCTGCAGCTTGGTTTTTGTTTAATAGCTATTGTATCATTCTTGTTTACTAATCGTTGTGCCAGAAATATATGGCTAGGAAATCAGTTGCTTGTTGAAAAAATGCAACTCCTAATTAAATGCTACTTAAATTGCATTAACCTGGCATGCTTTTTTTTTTTTTTTTACTTTTAGCACTCAGACTGTCATGTATGTTACGGATCAGTCTGTCACATAACCCCAAATATGTCCAAAACTGGGTCTCCTAGATTGGTATAATTTATGCTTGCATTTTTTTCATGATGTAAAGGTGATCAGGCACTGGATACAGGGAAAGCACTGCCAATCTTTCCAACCTGTTTCCACTCCAGAAAACACTTCCTACTACATTTCTCTAGTCATGTTTGCAGAAACATGAATTTCTGCAACATTCTTTATCCCCCAGCAGACAGGTAGTAAGATGAAGTCATCACCTGAGGGTCAATAGCAACATGACGATTAACCTTGAGAGGAGAGCACAGGGAAAACTTGTGCTTTCAGTATAGCTTCTGACCAACATGCAGAAAGTTGCTTTGTATGGATGAGATGAGTATTTGGATGTTTTAAAGCTCTTCTTTTTATGAATTCAGGGAATAGAGCCTGGGACGAAGCTGTGACTTTCTGAATGTATCTTTTCCTAACTGAAAATATTTAAAACCAGATTCTTTTCCTGGTAAAATTTTGCCTGTGCTTTTCTTACACTGGTTTCTTCTTCATCTTTCTCTTCCCTCAAACAGGTTACCCTCTAAATTATAGTTTAAGTTTTTCCCACAGAAACCAGTCTATGCTTCCATATTGCTTTGTGACTATTACAGGTCATGAATCTACAGGTGGAATAAGGACAAAATGCAAAAAAAAAAAAAGCCTGAATGAGGTAAGAAAAGTGCGTTCTAACACAGTTTAGAGGAGAAAATGGAAACAGCATTAGCTGGACTGGTTAAACATGGAAGGGACAGCTAGGAGTCAAATTCACGACCAAAACGCAGCAGGGCATTTTCCTTCCAGATCCCAGTGAAGAGCTTTAGAAAGCTGAGTTATGTGCTTCTCTGGAGAGAGAAAACAGTTCTGTCTCTTTTTCTCCCGCTAAAAAGGGCCTCAGCAAAAAGTCAGTATATTTTCCAATCGTGTGGGTGGTCCTTCATTCTGAATGTGTGATGATGTTCAATATATGTTGTCTTTCATACGCCAGCCCCCCAAACACAGAGATATATTGAATATCAAAAGGCATTAAGGAGGAATATTCAGAAAATGGAATCCTGTCACGTATTTCTGAGATCTGCTACATCAGTAATACAGTATTCCGTGTTCTTCTGCACGTCTATTGAGAACAAGTGGTAAATGAGAGACAAATTCTCCTTCAGATTAAGATGCTTAAATGTAAGTATAATATTAGAGTCTACAGTGCACTTTACATTATGTGGTCTAGTCCATAGTCAACTGAATTTACAGAACTAGTGTATTCATCCTAAAGTAGATACTTACTGGTCAGATGAGGAGCTTTTTAGCCTTCAGGGACAGTTGCCTAGACCTTTAGATTGTAATGACACTTTACAGAGAGCCCTCTTACCTGCAAATTCAGGTTCCAACAACCTGGCTCCAAGTCTCATCCCTGGTGTTCATGATAAAGTGGAGCCACGCTCCCAGCAGCTCAGAACATCCCAAGTATTTCCAACATTTATAATAAGTAGGAAGACATAGTACTGTCTGTCGTGGTTTAAGACTCTAAAACTCATGAAGTTTTCTCACTCACTCACTTCTCTCTCTTTCTTCCCCCAGTCCCGGAGGAATGGGGAGGAGGATCAAAAGAATGCAACTCGCACAGGTTGAGATAAGAACAGTTTAGTAACTAAGGTATAACACAAATCACTACTGCTACCATCGGTAATAATACAAGAGAAATACAAGGAAAGGGAATACAATTGCTCACAAGCCCGACCCAGCCAGTGCACCCCCCAGCAGTGAACCCCTCACTGCACCACCACACCCTTCCGGGTCTCTGCCCTCTGTTTTTACATCCTGGACATGACACACTGTGGTATGGAATAACCTCTTTGGTCAGTTTGTGTCAGGTGTCCTGTCTCTGCTTCCTCCTGCCTTCCCCTCCTCCCTGGCATAGCATGAGACTCAGAAAGTCCTTGGTCAGACCAAAACATTACCCAGCAGTAACTGAAAACACCGGTGTTATCAGTGCTGTTCGCAGGCCCAAAATCAAAACCATAGCGCTGCAGCAGCTACCAAGAAAGAGAAAGAATGACTGCTGCTGCTGAACCCATGACACTGTCTTAGCAACATATCTTAAAATGGGAACTTATATGCTACTGGAGCACAATGACAATCAGTTTATATATTGTCATTTTGTTGCTATTTATCTTTTTTTTATTATTTTTCCCAACTGAAATATTTATTGATTCCCATTTAATCCCTATTTCACATTGCTTATCCTTTTAGTTCTGTTTCTTCACCTAATTAACATTTCACATCTCTTAATTTCTTTCCTGGATATAAGCAATTTAGTCTTATTAGCACTTCAAAATCAGAGTGAGAACTTTGAGCATATTGCTAAATTATGTAAGTAGTTAATTTGCCATTATGTAGAAATTCATACATAGTAAGTACTTTAACCTTTTAAAATTTTACATGAAGATTGCAGTATGAAAGAATGACTTTCATTTTTTTTTTACTAATTGTTCTTATGCTGTTTTGAAATTAGTTACAAGAAGGAGTTAAATAATGTATCTTAGCACTTGATTTTGTCAAAGCTTTGTGTAAAAACTAAGAATACACCACAGGTCCCTTAACACTTTATGTCTTATTCTAAGATACTCTGAAATCATAGCTATCTATGAGACTTTGCTTGATAAGAAAGAATCTCTATAAAGATAATCCTAATCAATTTATAAACTTGGCAGTATCTTTTTTATATCCCCTGGGAAAAGCCTTGTCAAATGTCTAACCTAAATCTGTATAACAAATTACAGATAGTGTCTTCTTTTCAAGCTTTTACTTTGTAGTTGACTGCTTTTAATTTTACAAGGAGGTTGTGATAAGGTCCTGGACATTCAGATACAAGCTCTCTGTTCTTTCATCTTTCAAAGGAGTAATATATGAGAGCTGCTACCAAACAAAAAGTGTCAGAGATTACTTTCAGTCATAAAAAAGACTTTACTCTTGTAAATTAACCTACCCAGTCTGGTGAAGAGTTGCAAACCATTTTTCCTACACAAGCAACTTGGAGAGGGACAAGAAAAGGGAGATAATTCTAAGCTAGAGCAAAATACTTAGTTGAACTAGAGTACAAAATGTTTCAAGTATTTTAAATTACAAGGCTACTTAGGCTTGTGCTGTCTGAAGACCAGGCTGCAGATGGATGTAGATACATTCCACTGTAATCAATGGGAATAGTTCATTAAATAACTTTAAAATGCCTGTCCAATTGCTCTGATTCACAAAAAAAAAAAAAAAATAGCAATCAAAATCTAGTACAAGTCACTGTGTTTCAATTCATCCTCTCTTCTCCTGGGTTCTTCCACCTCTTGTTTGCTGTATAGCCTGTTAGGTTTTCTCTGAGGCAGATCCTGAATGAGCAAAGTTTGCAGCCAGATATATTAATTGGCACAAAATCTGTGCGCATTTCTTTTTAAAAAGAAACATGATTCAGTGAAGTCTTCAGAAGTCAGTTATGTGGTAAAGAAGTCAGTTATGTGGTAAAGATAGGAATCTCTGAGGGAAGGGACTACACTGGAAGAAGGACAAGCCCCTTCTTCAAAGCAAGTCATCTCCACTAAGGAAACAAATCTGTACATTCCAACTTTTTAAATTAATCTGGCATGAAGAGTTTGAGTAATATGCTCTTCTGTAAATTATTTTTTCAAAAATATGAAAACTGGAGAAACTGAAGCAATTTGTGAACTGATTTAATGAAAAAAATATTTTATTTTAATTGAAGGTTTCCTATCAACATTTTCAAAGTGAAATATTTATATTTCACTTTTTTAGCATCTTTTTTCCATGTTGAAACAATTTTAAATAATAAAAAAGATGATGTTTTACTGTTTTGCTTTCTCCCTATACAAGGACAATTTTATCTAGGGCAAATACAATGCTTTGTTTGACTTTTGGTTGTTCTGCAAAAATCAACACAGATATGTTCCTAGTCATCTCACTTTTTTTTCTCTTTTAAACCCAATTAAGAATTCAGTGCCACTAATAAAGAATCAGTTTCTTGTACAGCTCTGCTTAGGATTCTAAGCCCCACTGAGTTTCAATGAGTCTTTGTGTTTAATACTGTCCCACTGAAGTCAATGAGTGGCAGGATGAATCCCTTTATCCCTCATTCATACACTTTGTAAATGCATGAGTCACACATCATGCAGCCAGGGAAGTAAGGATATTAGCCAGAATTGTCAGGACTAAAGCCAACATTGCTTTGTTGATCTCCTCTTAGGAAGAGCCATAGAAGAATGCAAATTAGTCCTTGCCCTTTGCTGAAACGAAAAGCGCTACTTAATGTTTCTAGACGCCTCAGTTCCAAACATCCCCCAAATGCTGCTATATTCTGATTTCCCAGAATGTTTTATAAAACTGAAAAAAAAAAAAAGTGGGAGTTCTGATTTTTTTTTATTAGTACCTTTACCAGCTAAAAAAAAATAATTCTCATTCTCTCTATATACATACATATATATATCAGCTTTGATATACATATTCATATGATGCCTTCATCAGTTCCCCACTAGTTTAGAGATAACATTTAATAATTCTTGATAAATAAAACACACATTAAAAAAAATCACCTATCAATGTATTAGGTTTGAAATTTATCATTATTTGACAGAACCTAAGTATACTGACAGGGACTATTAGAGTCCTTTTCAAATTATTACTGAAAACAAGTGACATTTTGTCACAGCTGCTAATCTACTTCAAGATATATTCATCCCCTCCCTGTGCAGGTAGAATATGTAGAGGACCTTGAGTGTAGAAATTATAGTGCTGAATACAGTACTATTGTAGATGTATTTATCAATAAAAAAGCAGAAATAAAATATTATTATATCAAACTTGATTAATCAAAAGGAATAATTTAACAAGAATATGGTTGGTTTGTATATGGTTCAGTTTCCATGTACCACACTTCAGCAAACCAAAACGGGGAACATTTCCCTATGAGCATCTCAATTGCCGTGGAGCATTTTCCTTGACAATATTGGTTGAAAAATGAGCCTTTTAGTGGCAGAGGAGTATTATTTTCAATGTCTCAAATTAATCGAACTCTGAGCTGGATTAATTGGTCCACAGATTCTTTGGGCAGACTACCAGAACACAGAGGACAATATATATATAATGGAACTTTCTGAAATAATTTCTAGTCCAGATATATTCTCTTGTCTCTTCACATTTATGAACGACAACAGTGAGGGCTTGAAGCTTGCTGGCAAGTTGGCAAGTTAGCAAGTTCTTTGCCAAAACTCATGAGTGCTAGGTAATGATGAAGTTACATGGGCATCTTGTTTTTGCATTTAGAATTACCTGTTTCTCAAAGCTAATCATTTATCCCTTCCAGCTCTATAAAGCCTCCAGATCACAAGTTTCTGTAACCGAACACTTTGTTAAACCCTTTAAGGCAATTACAGACAGAAAATTAAATGACAAGAAAATAAAGAGTTGAAGGAAATTCTTTTTTTCCTTCATATTCAGTCCAATTTTATACTTTAGATAAGGGGTCATACTGGAACACAAGATCAGCATTTTACAGGTAGACAAGAGGGCCGTGCTATCAGGACCTTAGCGCCAGTGTTCTGCTCTACCTTCACAGAATAAGGGAAGTAGGATTAAATGAATACTAGTTTGCAACTTGGCAAAGACATCATTTGATTCTTTACCATCCTGTTCTCTTAGACCCACTAAAACCCCCCAGGGGCTGAAGGGAATATCACCATGTCTGACACCAGTGAGACAGCTAAAGTCACTTGCATGACAACCCTCCCTTGGGGTAGGTAAATAAATATTGTTAGTGCTTATTTACATTCATTCCCCCCTGCTATTTGAACAATTTTTTTTTGTGTAAGAGCCATGTAGGAAAACATTTTTAAGATGTTCTTGACAGCCTGGATCCCACTAGAGAGACTGAGAGAAACAACAGCCATATGCACACCCTGAAATAGTCAACCCCATTTCATCTTGAACCCCTGTGGCAGAGTGGGTGATTCTTTGCACGTGGACATTTTGACATCTGGTGTACTGCCAAAATTGGAGATCCTGCATGTTGGTGTAGAAGCCGGCTGGAAAAAACAGGGCAACATTAATCTGTTACTGAATAAAATACCCCACCAGTATTAAATGGCTGTTTTTTCACAGAGCTCAAGCTTGCTAGCAGTTTGGCTTCAATGAAGATAGGAATAAAGGAAAAAAAATCTTTTTCTCTTTTTCACTCTCCGAGGCTTCATGCAAGTGTGCTTAAAACCTTTAAAATAATGCACAAAGTTTCAAAATGAGTTAACTGAGGAAAAGCAACACTTAATGAATTGCAACACTGTTTTCTGGTTAGTAAATTGGTTGTGGGAGAAGATTCTATCAAATCTAATATAAGATGTCTGATAGAAAGAAGAAATAATGGAAAGCATCCCCAGCCAGTGTGATTTCTTCAGTATTTCTTGGCACCATAGTAATAGGTGACTTTGTTCAAATAGAGGGAGATTGTATGCATTGTCTTGTCTGCACTCCATATTTTTTCTACTGTTCTTCCATTAAGATATCCTGACAACAGTGAAAAACAAATCTTGAACTATAAGCTGAGTTATGTTAGCACCTAAACTGTTTGCTTGCAGCAGCACGGTGTGTAAACTGTGCATTATTTATTTCAACCAATTGCAATGCTTGTCCATTTTAGTCCACTGTAACTTTAGTGAAACCATGTCAGCCAGGCTTACTCAGGTAGATATTAACCAGAATTCATGGAGAAAAAAAAAAAACAACAAAAAAGAAACAAACAAAAAATTAAATTATTAGCATTAGGCTTTTAATTTCCAGACTCCTGTAGTCTGTTTCGAGGCTACAATTCATTGTACAAAATACAAATATTACTTGACTGACCAGTTTTGGTTTGTTTTGTTTTTGTTTTCTTTTTTGAGACATCTTTATGTTTAGAAAACAAGTACATACAATATACTTGTTATAAATATCAGTTACCTGGTTTTCCAAAGAAATATACATTTATAAAACAAAATAAAGGTATTATATCCAAATTACAGCTTATGAATAAAAAGTGGCCATGAAGGAGGAAGGATTACTGACGGAGGATTCTAGTACTTTCATTAGCAAAATTTCAAATGCATTTCTGAAATAAGAGTTTAGCTTGAGAGGTTTGTATAGTTCTGATCATTACATAGTATGCAGAAGGAAGCTATTTTCATAACAATTTCATGAACTTTCCTGCTTTTGAGAAGCGGAATATTAGACGATGGTCTCCAGCTATCAAATCCAACCAAAAATTTCTTTAAAGGGCAGGCATGAACTAATCTAAATTGAAAACATGCAATGTTATGTCCTAGAGTACTTTTGTACTGATTTCCTAGATTCATTTTTTTGTTGGCAGGCACTTTGTAATCTTCCTAGTTGCATACACAAATTCCATGCATACCCACAAACCATGTGGTAATTTCACGAGCCTCCATCATAAAAAGGCAAAGCACTATGGGCATAAAATCCATAAACAGTGTAATACATTTGTTACTAAACAAAGATGGGAATAAACACATTAGAGAAAAATTAAAGTCTAAGGAAAGCATTGTAGCAAAACAGTCTTTCTTCTGAGCTTGGAAGAAAGAGATATACAGTATATTTTCCTGATCTGAACCCCATCTGTGTTAAGAAACATGGAGAAATCAGAGATAAATCATTTAAAACTGCTTTTCCAGGCAGTCCATAGGTTCATGTAATGTCTCTTATTTGAATTACTTGCAGTGGAACAATGATGGCTAATAACTAGCCAACTGGGATAAAGCACCACTTTCCCTTTATCAAAAACATGTAGACAAAGCAGCATTTCATGTATTGTTTTTCACATACAAATTTGTTTGTCCTCCTTCCTTCCTTCCTTCCTTCCTTCCTTCCTTCCTTCCTTCCTTCCTTCCTTCCTTCCTTCCTTCCTTCCTTCCTTCCTTCCCTCTCCCACTAGCTTTTTCTCATTTAGGTTCTAACTTTTCCCATATTATTTATAATTACTTATTAATTAATAATGATTGAGTACTTAGTATTGAGTACTAATAACAATTCAATGAATTATGTGTGCTGAGGGGAAAAAATATCATGAAAGTTGCTAATTTGGACAGGATTTACAGCAGATGTAAATATCATAATCATATTCATAGACAAAAAAAAATGCAACTCCTTCATCAACAAAACAGAAAATATTTAGTCTGCGTATTGGAACTAAAGTATACCTACATGCCCCACAGTGCATATTCGTGTAGCTAAATAAAAGGGCTAAAGAATGCCCAGCTCTGAGGCCATCTGGCACAAGCAAATTCATTCTGACACGACCCTGAACTTACACTTCAAATACATTACTTGTTTAGAGGAAACTATGTTTTACAGCAAAGCTGAGGAATGCCCTAACTGAACTGCATGGTCAGCTTGGACCCAAGGTTTGTGTTTGATCCTCAGTTATTTAGCAGCACATATGTTCCTACTGTGTTGCTGTTTAAAGGGATGGGCACCACTTGAGGGGCACTTAAGGAAGCTCTTTGAGCACATAAGTAAAGCACAGCCCTTATAGGTGGACAAATTGATTGCTGTGGATAAAATCGATTCTGATATCAAGGAAAGTGGCCTGTATTTGTCAAAAGGGCAAGAGAGTCCTAATGATGAGAAAGAACTGTTCTAAGAAGAAAGCTATTTGTTTAACAGAAGCAATTAGCATAAGGCCGTTTAATTGTTGGTGCCCAATATGCTGCTTCAACTTTCTGCATCTCTGAACAAAAAATGAACACCAGTAGAGCAAGGCACTTTAGCTGAATATTATTCATGTGCCTGCAAGTAAATTACAGTATCTCTTAATAAACTCATTATTTACATTTTAGTATAGAACAAAAATTGTCATAAATATTTAAGAACTTATCTGAGACACTAATCAATCCATGTTATTTTATACAGTTTGAAAGGTCATTCTCTTTTCTAAAAGTACTTAATCAATTTGTGGTGGCATTTAATTGTTCTCCCTCTCAGTGTTGCAGCTCTGATGAGCTGAATTGGTGAATTAGTGCTCCAAGGGGAAAAGCACACAATAAGCCCCTTTAAAACAACTTAAGAAGAACTGAATAAATTGCAGTTTTAGTTATGTTAATGAGACTTTGAGGGGACAGTGCAGCTAGGAATCACAAAGATCCTATAATAATGCTGGTATGCAGTACCTAGTTGGAAATCCCTTTCATAACTCTCAAAGGCATGGCATCATTTTCTTATGATCTACAGACTGCCAAGACCTATCATTTTGTTTCAAAGGCAGAGTGTTACTTGCCTCACAGCAACAAGGGGCATGACTTTAACTGGGACTGAAAGAAACACCCCAAACCCACCAAACCAAATCCAGAGCAAACAGAAATACTCAGATAGTTAGTAATTCCCTAATACCATTATCTTAAACATGAGTTTTATTCCGGTCCTGTGGCAAAACAAAGTATTCTGCCATAGAAACCTCTACTAGCCTGCCTGAAAGTTAAGTTCATGAGATATAATTTCTCCTATGAAAGCTTCTTAATTTGTCATTTGTTCCACTAATTCTTTTTTGTGCTTATGCAATTTTGAGGTTTATTTTCTTTAATGTCTGCTTGAAGTTGTGCACAGAATGATATTAACAGATGAAATCCTGACAGTAGCAGTTACATTTTTACCTCCTTTTCACTATTACATGATATGTCCTGTACAGGAGGCTCAGCAATCTGTAGTTCTGTATCCTTTCCCATCTTGCCTTGTATTTTAGGAGTACTTTCACTGCAACAGTCCCCAACATCAGCTGAATGAAATGATCAGCCTTAGGACCAAAAAGAACACAAAAAACTAAAACATAACACCAAGAAAAGTGGTAGAAACTAAGCATGTGTATAAAAATTTTACCTGCATTATTCTTTTTTATATATGTATAACAAATAGATATAGACTAATAATGATTCTTGAATTAGACTATTTCAACTACAGTAACAATAATTTCTTGGATTTACATAAATACTGGGTGTGGGTTTTGCCCATAAACAAGATTTTGAGCTCAGCCTACACATCTTTTGGAATCCCAGCTGTGAATTGTGCTAGGTTAAGATATATGTGGTTGCAAGAGTTTATAATGGATCTAACTTGTCTGTTCTTGCATACTGTTCCAAAGTAAGATACAGGCATTTCTTAACTATCTTAAATTATAAAGGTTAGGTGTCTTCAGTGAAAAAAAAAAAAAAAAAGAAACAACCTGACCAACACTCAAACACACACATGCAAAAAAGGAAACAAAACAACCCTCTCACAATTTCCTTCTTCCTGAGAGAAAAAACTTCCTGTTTCTAAAAAGCTGATGGCTATCTGACTCCTCATGTCTAGAAAGATAATGGAGGTCTGTTTCCTTTTTGATTTATGCCAAGTTACTTCCTGGATAACATCTAAGAGTTAGCAGAGTTTTGCAAACTGGTTTTGGAAAAGGCAAAAAGTAAGTCCTTTCCTCATTTTATAGTGTGGTCCCTTCTGAAATATATTTGGTATTCTTTATTTGAGACTGTAAGCAGAATTGCTCAAGTGTTTTAACCTTTGGTTCATAGCTTAATTGTTTTGCAGTTTGCTTTGTTTCTGGTTCAGAGAAAAGTTCTAAACATATAGTCATTGTCATAAAATTTTAG
Organism: Myiopsitta monachus; assembly: GCA_017639245.1. Taxonomy (NCBI): domain Eukaryota; kingdom Metazoa; phylum Chordata; class Aves; order Psittaciformes; family Psittacidae; genus Myiopsitta; species Myiopsitta monachus. The sequence goes on from CM029927.1 coordinate 33,426,603, forward strand.
CTTCCTGTCCAAAAAAGACCATATTATAATATTTTGTGTTCTCTTACAGCTTGATTTCTGTCGTGGTTTAAGTCTCTACCCACCCACACGCAGTTTTCTCACTCACTCACTCACTCACTCACTCACTCACTCACTTCCCTCTCTTTCTTCCCCCAGTCACGGGGGGATGGGGAGGAGAATCAAAAGAATGCAACTCGCATAGGTTGAGATAAGAACAGTTTAGTAAATAAGGCATAACACAAATCACTACTGCTACCACCAGGAATAATACAAGAGAAATACAAAGAAAACGAACACAACTGCTCACCAAGTCCTACCCAGCCAGTGCGCCCCCCAGCAGTGAGCCCCCCACTGCACCACCACACCCTTCCGGGTCTCTGCTCTCCATCTTCACATCCTGGGCATGAAGTGCTGTGGTATGGAATAACCTTTTTGGTCATTTTGGGTCAGGTGTCCTGTCTCTTCTTCCTCCCGGCTCCCCTCCTCCCTGGCAGATCATGAGACTCAGAAAGTCCTTGGCCAGACAAAACACTACCAAGCAGTAAGTGAAAACACTGGTGTTATCAGCGCTGTTCCCATGCCCAGAATCGAAAACACAGCGCTGCACCAGCTACCAAGAAGGAGAAAAAACGACTGCTACTGCTGAACCCATGACAACTTCTATGAATACAAATTTGGCTACATAATTCTGTTAATTACATGATATCTTTAACACTAATAAAGTTATATTTTAAATTCCATTTTTCTGAGAACATGTATCCTTACCATAGAATCATAAAATCATAGACTGGTTTGGGCTGGAAGGGACCTTAAAGATCATTTAGTTCCAACCACCCTGCCATGGACAAGGACACCTTCCTCTACACCAGGTTGCCCAGAGCCACATCCAACCTGGCCTTGAACGTAACTTCTCTGGGAAACCTATTCCAGTGTTTCATCACCCTCATAGTAAAGATTTTTTCCTGGTATCTAATTTAAATATACTCTCTTTCACCTTAAAGCCATTCCCTTCTTCTCCTATCACTACCTGCCCTTGTAAAAAGTGACACTTCAGATTTCTTGTAGGGATTCCTTTAGGAACTGGTAGCTGCTCTAAGGTCTCCCTGGATCCTTCCCTTCTCCAGGCTGAATAATCCTGCATCTGTCAGCCTGTCTCCATAGGTGTGGTCCTGCAGCACTCTGATCATCTTTGCGGCCATCCTCTGGACTCACTACAACAGGTCAACTTCTTATGTTGTGGTCCGCAGAGCTGGATGCAGTACTCTGCAGGCACAGACTCACAGGAGCAGAGTAGAAGGGCAGAATCAAGTTCCTTGACCTGCTGGCCATGGTCCTTTTAAGTAGAGTATACCTGCTAAACCTAGTTACTGGTATCTTACTGATGTATCATTCATCCTGTATCAGAAATAGATTTTTAACAAGATATCACAATTTGCTAGGCATTCTATTAGTAGCGTCATTTTTATTCACACTGTTCCCATAGTCTCACAGGTTTTCAGTAGCAAAGAGTAATACTGGCACAACTGGGACACTGCTTGTTTATTTTATTTATGCTTGCTTTTATTTTGGTCTCCTCTGTTATTATAATGATATTGGAAAAGTTAGTATTTGGATGTCTCCCTAGTATTGCATAATTCCCTGATACATATTCAGATTTTAACTGTAAGATCTAAGCTCATTGCTCCTCTAATGTAACTGTCCCATTCATTAAAAGGCATTTCAGGTGCTAAAAAATGTAAAACCAATTTCAATAAGCATGTGCTTCTTTTTATCCAAGGAAACTTTTGATATGGACATACACCTTTATGGCAAAAAGATATAAAATTATTCAAGAAAAGACTATGAAAATTACTAATTAAAAAAAAAAAAAAACAACCAAAAAAAAAAACCTCCCCAAAACACAGATGTATTTTTCAGAATTATAACCCTTTAGAAATCTAGAGGAAGATCAAAAACCCCTCACAGAAACAGCTACCTAAAAACCCAAGAAGTCAACCATTTTGTGAACATTTATACTCCATGTAAAGCACATAAAGCTTTTTTTACCCTACATTTCTAACAACGTTCATGAACAGAAAAATCTTTCTGTTGTCAATACTCTCAACAACAGAATACTTAAACCCCACCACTTCCTCTAGTAAACAGGAAAACAGAGTTTCTCAGCACAGACTCAATAATCATAGCCTGGAAAGAGTGCAGTTGAATGGGTTTTTTTTTGGTGGCATTCAATCTTAGGGGTTTTTATTAGGTAACTAATCACTAGAATTCTTGTTTTTCTGTTTTCTCTAAGTGACAGTTTTGCCATGTGTAGCTATGATGGAAAAAACAGAAAATTCAAGCAGGTTTGAAGCAAAACATTGCATTTTTAAGGTCAAAAATGACCTAAAAGAAAAAAAAAAAGAAATGTTGAGAGTGAAAGTATGTTTAAGACTGGTATTTGCACTGTTAAATTAAATGTTAGTTTCTAGCTCAGCCTGATATGAGAGATTACTAATTCGTGTTTAGCAGCTCTTGTAATAAAGCTTCAGGATAGCCGTGGATAAAAGCTTCATTATACCAAGTTATACATGTCAGCTAAAAATGGATGTCAAAGAAAAATGTTACCTCTGGTTAAGATGAATTTGGGAGACAAGTTGTTAATGAAATTATTTAGAATCTCAGTAACTATCAAATTCGTTCATCATGAAGCAATATAAACGCCACAAAAGTATAAAATCAAAAAAGTAAAAAATGTAAACAATTCACAAGGTTGAAAATATTAGAATTTATAAAGCTTGACTGAACAGAGCCTTGGGTGGCATGGTTTAGCGGGAGGTGTCCCTGCCCATGGCAGGGGGGTTGGAACTGGATGATCTTAAGGTCCTTTCCAACCCTGACTATTCTATATTCTTTCATAGAATAGTTAGGGTTGGAAAGGACCTTAAGATCATCCAGTTCCAACTCCCCTGCCATGGGCAGGGACACCTCTCACTAAACCATGCCACCCAAGGCTCTGTCCAACGTGGCCTTGAACACCGCCAGCGATGGAGCATTCACAGCTTCCCTGGGCAACCCATTCCAGTGCCTCATCACCCTTACAGTAAAGAATTTCTTCCTCATATCCCATCTAAACTTCCCCTGTTTAAGTTTGAACCCATTACCTCTTGTCCTCTCACTACAGTCCCTCATGAAGAGTCCCTCCCCAGCATCCTTATAGGCCCCCTTCAGATACTGGAAGGATGCTATGAGGTCTCCACGCAGCCTTCTCTTCTCTAGGCTCTAACAAAAATGTACTGCTATTCTTAAAAAACAAACAAAAAAAAAACAAACAAACAAAAAAAAAAAAAAAACCAAACCGAAACAAAATAAAAATAAACAAAGAACAGTGCAAAAAAACGTTAGTGCTGGGTTTTTTCCAAATCTTTCAAATCAGATTTTTTTTTTGAGAAAAGAATCCCTCCAACATTGGTACAGAGTATATCCAGCCAGAAAGATACTGCTCATTTCTCTACAGTGTCTCCATGACCTCATCCTCCACTTCTTTTCTGTGGCTTTTCAGTTCTAGTACTTCTGCGAAATCTGATCTCCTTTTCTAACTCTGTTCTAAATTAAATACATGTACCCCTTTTTGTCTCTTACTCCTTGTCTTAGTTTTCATATTAGTGTCCTGACTCCTGCAGAGACCCTCCATCTCTTAATGATAATTTTTAAAAAAGTTTCTTGTAGTCCTAGAATAGATTTTGTTCAATGAGACAGAGCCTGAGGGCATATTTACAGTTCAATGAGTCTCATCTGAGACATTTTTGGAAGCATACCACCTAGCCAGTTTTTTATGTTCTCATTTGCATCAGACCTTCCGTACATCTTTGCTGAATTTCATGCCACTATTTTGAGAGAATGGAAAAACTTCATAGCATTATGTCCCTTGTCTGTGCTGATGATGATCCGGTACATCAGTATCTGTAGAGAGATAGCACCATACATCCTGAATATTGTAGCATGTAAGAGGAGATGCAGTTCCTTCCTGAGTTCTGTAAGAAATAAAACCTCACCTCAGCTTACTGTTGTCTTCTATTAAGAAATTCTCTTCTAGAGAGCATTTTTGCTTTGACAGATAGTTCATGCTGGTTGAGTTGAAAGATTTCATAGGAATGCAACATTTTTAATGAAATTCTACTGGAACTTCAGAAGTGGGAATGTTTCCATAAGAAGAAGAGACAAATACACCTTTGCTTTCTTTTAAAGTAAGGTCTCCTGATTCCTGTCTAGGATAAGGCACAGGTGACAGAGAAGGAGCAAGTAAGGCACCTCAGCTACCATAACGGGTAAAAAAAGATATTGTAAAAATTAAACAAAACAAGAAATTGAACTTGGTTAGTATTAAAGAGAAGGGTCTGGCATGAGCAAGAAAAGAAAGGAGCTGATTCATAGAATCATCAACTCTTTGAATGGTTAGGATTCAAAGAGATCTTAAAGATCATCTAGTCCCAACACCCCTGCCATGATCAGGGATGCCTCCCACTAGAACAGGTTCCTCAAAGCCTCGTCCAACCTGGCCTTGAACAATTCCAGGGGCGGGTTATCCTTTAAAGATATCTGTCTCACTTCTTTTTTCCTGTTGAGACATGGAGCTGTATCATGTAAATGATACTACCTGTTTTCACCCCTCAGATTTTACTATCAGAATGTGAAATTGTGAGAAAAAACATGTTGTTTTCGCAATATTTGGGTTTAGGCTAACCTATTAAGGAAATGAGACAAAGGGCTTAAAATACCATGACTCAAACAGAAACACTCCATAGTTAAAGATAATGCTATCTTTGTGCAACCCGTGAAGCTAATCCAGTGCAAACTAGTTCTGTAGTTAAACAAGAAGTTGGGGTACCACATGTCTGCCAGAGAGTTATGAAATCATACCATAAAAGGAGACAAATAAATAAGAGGAAGAGGCTTACTAAATCGAGTAAGGGGAGATGTAAACAGGGAAGGAACAGTTAGCATGTAAATTAGACACATTAGCTTGGCTGTAAAACTTGGAGTACTTAACCAATGGGGAAACAAGGGAGGGAATTTGCAGATGTGATAGGAAATATAAGAGAAAGTTCTGGTTTTACTGTGTGTGCCTACTTCTTAAGACACTCATTTTTGCCAAAACCCTAAATAAATAGCTGCTTCACTGTTGTGTCTGACCTGAGCCTTTACAACAATTTCTAAAGGATGTGGGCTCCTATAGTGTTTTACCTGTGGGTCCTACCTGAGCCTAGAGACATTTCTCACACAGTTACTTCAGTATGTCTCTATAGTACATCAAGCTCCACGCTGAAGAGCTTTGCTTCAACTAAGATATATACTTAAATAAGATCCAAATAAACATGTATTTAATATTCAGTAATGATTTGTCCAGTGACACACAAGCCAGCATGTCCTTTATGACTTATTCTAATATTTAGCTACATTTTGACTAAAAATATAGGTAAATTTGTAAAGAAAATGATTTATTTCTAACCAATAGTTTTAATTAAATTGTTGTGTGATAGAGAAAACTACTTAACATGTCTTTGTTAAGAAGCAGTGTATATTAATATATAGGGTAGAACAAATTAATTAAGAAGTCCGTGTAGCAACATGATTTACCAACCTTTTAGTCTTCCAGCATAAACCCTTTACTTTCAGTTTTCCAAATACTTCATGCAGCCTCTTAGATGTATGCAAAACAGGATAAGGCAAGCTACCTGTTAAGGCCTTACTATGTCTCTGGAGTTCTTCATTGGTGACAACAAACTGATTTTCAACTTCCTATTCAAAACTTGTTTGAGTAGATGCTGCTTGGTATCATCTACATCATTAGTTTGTTTCACTCTTCCTACATTTTATGCAAAATTCCTGAGATTCACATTATGCCATGTTACTCAACAAATAAACACAACTCATTGTGTGTCTGAATTGAAGAATGTGGCTAGAAAAGGAACAGGTTGTGCCTTCCTCACTATTTAGTTAGTTGCAGTGGTGACAATGAGACCCGGAACAGGTTCACTTAGTGGGACAGCTATGCAGATGTAGTTGAAAATGCAGCTACTGCAGAATCCCAAGGATGAGCTTGTTTAGATTATGCATCCTGCTTACTAGAGGAAGTAGAATTAGCAGGTGGGGGAAGAACACTTGCAGTGCTGCATTCCTGTAGATGGTTTGTTAGAGCATATATGGAAGCTTTAAAATGCAATGTCATAGGGGTTTTCTTTGTCAGGTATTTCCCTTAGCTGTACCTCTGTGCCATAGCACTCCAGTTTCTCACATAGTGGATAGATGCTGTTGGCAGTTGTGTGACAGCCCGGGCCATGTCTCTGATTTAAAAAAAAACCACTGTGTTTTGGCATTAGCATTCAGAAAGCATAACTGGACCACGATCTGTCTGCTTCATACTGAGGGGAAGTTCAGGTTGGATATTAGGAAGAAGTTCTTTACTGTTAGGGTGGTGAAGCACTGGAACAGGCAGCCCAGAGAACTGATAAATGCTCCATCCCTGGAAGTGTTCAAGGCCAGGCTGGACAGAGCCTTGGGCAACATGGTTTAAGGTGAGGAGTCCCTGGCCATGGCAGGGGATTGGAACTTGATGATATTAAGGTCCTTTCCCACCCAAAACATTCTGTGATCCTATGATAGATATACTTCTGAGATCTGTGATCTGTTTTCATCCTGGCTAGACCAGTGTCACACACATCTCTTGATGCTTTCTGTATGTGGGTGTGAAAGCATGAAGAGGTAAAAAACCCTTTTCTTTCTGTAAGATGTCTCACTGATCTTTTTATACTACTTTTCAGATGCTATTCCTAATCCAGAATCTGATTTCTCATGTGTTTGCATAGCCCAGCCTTTGAAAAATGGTCTGGATAACAACATAGAATCATAGAATAGTTAGGGTTGGAAAGGACCTTAAGATCATCTAGTTCCAACCCCCCTGCCATGGGCAGAGACACTTCCAACTAAACCGTGCCACCCAAAGCTATGTCCAACCTGGATTTGAACAGCACTAGCAATGGAGCATTCACAACTTCCCTGGGCAACTCATTCCAGTGCCTCACCACCCTTACCGTAAAGAATTTCTTCCTCATATCCAATCTAAACTTCCTCTGTTTAAGTTTGAACCCGTTACCCCTTGTCCTCTCACTACAGTCCCTCATGAAGGGTCCCTCCCCAGCATCCCTATAGGCCCCCTTCAGATATTGGAAGGTTGCTATGAGGTCTCCAGGCAGCCTTCTCTTCTCCAGGCTCAACAGCCCCAACTTTCTCAGCCTATCTTCATATGGGACGTGCTTCAGTCCCCTGATCATCCTCGTGTCCTTTTTATGTTGAGGATACCAGAACTGCGCACAGTGCTCCAAGTGAGGTCTCAGGAGAGCAGAGTAGAGGGGCAGGATCACCTCCTTCGACCTGCTGGTCATGCTCCTTTTGATGCAGCCCAGGATATGGTTGGCTTTCTGGGCTGCAAGCACACACTGCTGGCTCATGTTCATTTTCTCATTGACCAACACCTCCAAGTCCTTCTCCACAGGACTGCTCTGAATCTCTTCTCTATACTGTTGATTAACAGGAATGTGAGTGCCACCAGTGTGTGAATGAAAATACTCAAAAATATCTGACAGTATGTTTTAAAAAAGATAAACTTAATTTTTATTGAACAGGAACCACAGAATTACAGAAAAATGTGTGAAATAAAAGAATCCACTTGCAAAAAAAAAAAAAAAAAGAAAAGAATTTAAAAAGCTTGAATATTTGTAACAGGATGACAGACATTGCAGTAGGAAGAGAGCAGCAGCCAAACAGTCTGACACTGTGGGAAGTCCACCTTGGAAGGAGAACCCTGCTGTGGGGCACTTGAGCCCAGCCAGGGGCCACTCATGCAGAACGGCATGTGGGGACCTTTTCATGGTGTGTGGGACCCTGTGGGATGTATCCCTTCTAAGCAGGTCAGTGAGCAGTCTTGAGTGGTGGGGGCAGTAGTGCTTAACATGAAATGCAGAGAATATGACAAGATTATCTTGGGAATAGTTTTATATCCTAGGATTTTCATGCAGGTTTCTTTTCCTCATTAGCTCATTTTTTTTCATCTTCAATACTATTTTGAAATTTCAGTCTCTTTTTTTCTGGTGCAGCCTTATTGTTTCTTTTGGGGTGGGCTCTTAGAGAATAGATGTTCCATGTGACTTCTTCCATCTGTACATGCTTTTTCAAAAAAAACCCCAACAGATTGCATTGATGGTGATATTCAAGCAAAAAAAAAACCAATCTGCTAATGATATTGTTTCTCTTAGCGTGTTCTACAAAATGATTTTATTCTACCCATTCATTCTTATGAAACAACTCTATCATGCATAATATTTTATATTTTTACACTTTTAAAATATATAAAATCTCATTTGGTTAAGAAAAGAAGTGAAAGGAATTTTTATAGCAACATCTTCTTAAGGTTTCCCCTCCAAATTATTAGATAATTCCGCAGATTTATTTCATGATGATAGCTAAGTATTTACATCTTATCATTGAGTGAGTTATTAGAAAAAAATATAATTGGAGAAGTGCAAAGTATTCCAAAAGAATTTGAATAATCAACTAATTGGTTTTCAATGTTCCATGAAATAAATGAGTTATTCAGTCTGCACAGTCTAAACTCTTCAGATTTAGATAAGATTTCCAAAAGTGCAGGGTCAAATCTTGAATTAGAAGTACATTCTACTTCAAATGAGGGAAGATCATGGAATTTATCTATAATTTTCATTGCATGGTAAGATGTGTCAAGAATGCAAATGATGAAAAATACTGGAAAAACACCAGTTTTTCCTTTTCTTCATTTAGATCCAGAAGCTGACAACCAAGTTGGTATTCTTTTGGGGATTTTGAAAGTCAACTGTGTAAAAATGGGATGAATGCTTGCATATCTATATTATCTGAAGCTTTTTTTTTTTCACAAAACTTTAGTGAAGAAAATAAAAATATGTTCGTTTTACTGTTTAGTTACTTAGTGTAAAAAGGCTTGTTAGCAAAAAGAGAATAAATGTGTGTCTACATTTATTCCACTGCATGTTGATATTTCAGTACTGAAATTTAATACTTGATTCCAGAAAGGCAGAGATCTTAAAATGAATCTAGATGCTTCCCATCTCTTAAGCAGGTCATTTCTTCTGAAGAGAGCTACAGGTAACTCAAACAAGGCAACATCTATTTTGCATAGTGAAAACATCTGTCTTCTGGAGTTGTTTTTTGAGTCTTGTGGGGAATTCACAATTTATGCACATTGAACGAGACACAATAAAAAAAAATTAGCCAATATAATCTTGTAGAAAATCAGTCACAGAAATTCCCGTCTTCCTTCTAGAGTTCCCTTCTGAAAGTGTATGCCTAAAAAAAGAAGAGCACATCTTTGAATAAAATCTGTTAATAGTAGAACTCATGGAAAAATACCTGTGTTGCCCATAATTCTCAGCTATCAAGATTATTTCAGAAAAATATTTCTAACCACCAGGCAGGATGCAGGATGAGACCTCTTCTCCACTTGTCTTTTTGGAATACTAAATCAAATGGGAACCTGACCTGGTAATGTGATAACAAGGACAAATCTAATCCAACCTCTTTCATCCTAGTGTGGATCAGACTAAATAAAGCAATCCTTAAACCAGCACCACAGTATATGCACTTGTAGAAAACATAATGGAAGATGCAACATTTATCAATGACTATTAACTGTTTTATACAAATTTTTACATATAAACGTCTCACTAAACTTTTATAGATGTATTTGGAGGACTTAATCTCAAATTTACATTCAGACTCCTGCAGTGAATCTATGTCAGTGTTTTAGACTGCCTGAAGGAAGGCATTTTACAAGCAGTTTCTCTTAGATGTTCATATTATGGTAGATCAACCTTTTGGGATTCTCTCCAAAAGCAACTTTATTGCATCTAAAAAAGCATCTCAAGGAAAACACTAACAGTGGGTATGATTACATTTGGTGCTACAATTTCCATGGATCACATCTGAAGTTAGTGTTTCTCTTTCCTTATTTTCTTTTTTTTGAATGAATTTTTGAATGCTATAACTTTGTCAGGATCTTGGAGAATATCATTATCCTTTAACACTAAGAAATAAAATTGATCTGTTAGCAGTTTCAGCTTGTCTCTCTGCCAAATGCCAAATTGTTTCCTACCTGACTTGAAACCATCATCAGCCTGCTATACTTTTAAAAATCTCAGATAACTTGGTATCTTATCACTACCTTCAGAAACAAGTTCAATGCCTGGCATATTTAATCTGTCCATTTTGCCATCTACATTTATTTCTAATAATGCTCTTTTAGAGGAAAAACATAAATCTTTTCATCCCTTGATATTTATGTGCTTTAAATAACTCTAGATTCATTATCTACATAATAATTTCCACATGATCTTTGCTCATCCATAGTACCATTTAATATTATTGCTATTAAATATGGACATTTTCCAACAGTTACTTAAGACATCCAATTCACACAAGGTCATTTTGAGGTAAAGTAACTTACTTTAGCATGTATGAGAAAACCATTCCTAGTGACATTAAAAAAAAGTAGCAGTCCTGTTCCAGACTTACCATAATGTCAAATATGTCAAGTCGTTTAACCTGGATTGACAACATAGCACAGAAATCTGTATACTTCTGCTACTTCATCACTGTGCTTTTCTGACCTAGAGTCTCACAGAGAGCAGCAGATGTTTATCAAGATGCTCTGTAATTGTCAATATTTCTCTGAAGAAGACACATCTAGCTTGAAAAAAAAAATTAAATGTGCAAGCACAGGCTTCATCACTGTTCAGACTTTGATATTCAACAAGTTAAAATAAGACCTTAGTCAGTGCTATCTCTCTCATTCTTTTAGACTGACAGGCTAAAAGTACAAACAAGACTAGTAATTCACAGCACAGATGGTGCTGAAGACTGAAGGCTGTACTGGAACTAAAACAAACTACTCATAGAGTTTGGGGATTATATAAAAACTGGGACAATTTATCTTAAAAGCTGCTACAAAAGCAGTTTGAATTGGTGGGAATTGCTGACATTATCTACATCTTGGAGTGACATAAGGTGTCTGAGGTGTGATTAATCAGATGAAAGAAGTTTGAATTTACCTGCAGGTATTTTAGTAGATTACAGACCATGGCCAAATATTGATCACATTCAAGGGGCATGTGTTATTACTATTTTACTATATTTTTTAAGACAACATAAAATGAAGAAAAACTCAATAGACTATTTGACAAGGATTCTGAGACATCTGGATTTGTCAGGCAAAGATAGCATTGCTTAGAAATTTGGACTCATATTTTTACTAATTTAAAGAGAAAAAGGAAAACAACATGGACTTGGGGATCTGTTTCTAATTCTCAAAGAAAAGTTCTGGAAGCTGGTTTAAGACAATTTTTTTTTTTTTCCCCCCAGTAAAAGAATGGAAGAAGGCCTTGCAAAGCAAACCTTTTTTTTCGCATTCCACATGCTGTTGTAGTTAGGAAAAGATAAAGATTTAAAGCTACTAGGCACAGTAGCTATCTACTGTAGAATAAAGAGTACAACACATTCTTTCAACAATCAAAATTCTAATCAAAGACCTCTTAAAGATAGTGAATTACTTTAAAAACATACAGTAAATTCCTAAGTAATTCCTTATAAAGAAAGAATTCTAAGATTCAATGAAATATGCTTTACATTGCTCCATACTGAAAGAGGTCACTTGCAATAACATGAGCCAGAAGTCTATGCCCATTGGCATTAACAAGTTAAATCTTTCAGACATAATGATGGGATTGTATCCTTCCTAGAGAAAACGGAGGTACCACAATAGTCCATTGAAAAACCCTATTCAGTGAACAGGACTGGTTGAAAGCAGGTTGTTGACACTGTTAAGAAAGAGACAAATACCATACATTAATATGGAAAATGTTACAGTTTCATTATTATGGCAGTAATTCATCCATATGTTAAATGCTGTATCTTTTTAAAGTGATATTTCAGAACTAGACAAAATTTATGTAATAAATCTAATTTTCACTGGTGAGAAGGATGGGGCAAAGACTTTATTCAGTGAAGCGATGGAAAGACTCAGATTATATGATTTGCAGAAGGAAGGATGGAAAGTAAATGTGATTGTACAACATTCAAGTAAGGCTAATAGAACTGCAGGATCCATTGTGTCAAATCTCTTTATCTGATGTTAACATAATATCACTTTATTTGATTTCACTAGTGGCTCATATTACATTTATAGCACTGAATGGTTGAAAAGAAAATAAAATCTGGATCTGACATTCAGTAGGAAAAAAGGAATGTATGAATACATATAAGGGGGAATGATTATAAAGGTATATCTTGCCTGGATTCCTGTCAACATAGCTAAACAGAAAAAATAATGATCAATTATTTTCTATGTATATTATTTTGTACGAAATGCATATTAATAAACTGATCCAACTAAGAAGCCTCATGATAAATTCCTCTTATTCTGTCAGCTACAATAAAATCAGGCAAAGGCTTGATAAAGTCGTCCCCTCCCCTTAAATTAAAGATCAGCCAAACTGCTAACTAAACTTGGTTCATGTCTTTCCTGATTGTAAAATCATTTGCATAAGAAAAAGAGCACTTTAAGTTGTTATATTGCAAGAACTAAAAACAATTTATTGAATATTTTTCTACTCCTGGTCTTTACTGAAGGAAGCATATTTCTTCAGCTTAATGAAATATGTTATCTAGTAGACTTGCTTCCTTAAGGCAGGCTTTATTAAGTAGTTCAGCTTGATGATGAATCCAAAAATGAACTGCAGATTATCTAATTTGTAACACCTTAGGTGTTATTCCATGTATAATTTTTTCACATGTTGAAATAGCTTTAGTCCTTGTTTAATATCATTCCATCTAAGAATAACGTAATGAAAGTGACTACATTTCTTAAAACTAGGAGTTATACAATAGGGTATAAATTGATAGTGCCTTCTGGATCTCTGAATGAATAGATAAGTTATATCATGTCTACTATACAGTAAAAGATGTGTAGCCAGGAATTCAGACGTAAATTCACACTTAAAAATTTTGTATGTGCAGTTACTGATGGATCCTGTAAGAGTATGTGGAAGAAAACTGCCTGCTCCTTCAAGTGCATCTTGTCAGAGCCTTTCTCAATGGACAAAGGTCATTTCAATGTGAAAAGGCATAGTGAGAAATAGAGGAAGCTATGGGCAATACCATACAGAAACACAAACCTGACCAGTAGATGGTAAGAGAGATAGTGAAGAGAGCAAACTTGACTATACACACTAATTGATAAGAATATGTATAATTTGGAAATGTTTATTTTTTCAGTAAGATTATCTAACCTTGTCAAACTGGGATGATAAAGAAAGGGAGGGGGATAAACCCGCAAAGACATAGAACCTGACCATACCAGTACTTGGAGCATCTAAAACTACATGTACTTCTGACCAGAGAGCATGCACACGTGTGTGTGTGTGTGTGTGTGTGTGTTCATGTGTGCCTGCACCTCCTAATAGACCATGTCACCCAAGGTTCTGTGCAAGCTGGCCTTGAAAACTGCCAGGAAAGGAACATTTTTCACTTCCTTCGGCAACCTGTTCCAGTACCTCACCACCCTCACAGTAAAGAACTTCTTCCTTCTATCTGACCTGAACTTCCCCTGTTTAAGTTTGAACCCATTACCCCTTGTCGTCTCACTACAGTCCCTAATGAAGAATCCCTCCCCAGCATCCTTGTGGGCCCCCTTCAGATATTGGAAGGCTGCTATGAGGTCTCCATGGAGCCTTCTCTTCTCCAGGCTGAGCAGACCAACTTTCTAAACCTGTTTTTATATGGGAGGGGGGTTCCAGCCCCCTTATCATCCTCACGGCTCTTGTCTGCACCTGCTCCAACAGCTCCGTGTCCTTCCTGCGTTGAGGATGCCAGAACTGTACACGATACTCCTAGTGAGGTCTCATGAGAGCAGCGGTGCAGGATCATCTCCTTCAACCTGCTGGTCACGTTGCTTCTGATGCAGCCCAGTATATGTGATGTTAAACATAGCTTTTGAAGAGCAGAAGCCATGCTTTTCTATCACTTAACTGATGCCATGAATGATAACGTTCAGAACACTGATATTTCTTAAGTTTTATAAAATTTTTTTTTCTTTTCCTTTTTATGTTTTATGTTTTTGCTGTACAGTTATGAGGGAAACGTCTCTCCTATAATCATGAAGACACAGTTGTCTTTAATTTATTTTCATTTGGTTTCATCTAAGTGGCATTTAGCACCTGCAGAATAGATGGTTGTTGACATGTTTTCTAATTGCTCTCTGTTTCTACACAATTTGCTGCATTTTGTAGTTATTTTCAACTATTTTCACCAGTCAAAAGTCTCACTCTGCGTTGGAAATGCCCGTTAAATGTGTTCCAGGTTTGCAGGGTTCATTCTAAACAAAATTGTAAGTACCAGTAGACATGCTGCCTCTGAGTTCTAAACATTTCTTGGTAAATTGCAGTTAAGAGTCTGGGTTTGTCTCTACTGGACAGAAAGTTACCAAAGCTGCATATTTCCATTTGTTTGTTTGCTCGTGTGTTTGTTTTAGTTGATTATATAGTTATTTAATTGCTCATGTGTGAAAGCTTAATTTCAAGGTGTTTTTTTGGGTGAGAGGTTAGGATGCCTGCATAGTAGTGCACCATGTAACTACCTAGTCTTATTTCAGAGAGGACATTTTGTCTTTTCCCCTCAGGTCTTATATCCATTTCTGTGGCAAGAACATTTCATTGTGACATTTTGAGAACTTAATTTATTTCTAAAACTGCTCCAGCGAAGCTCATCTGATTATGTCTTATTGAGGACAATATGTTCCTTCTAGATGATATTTAAAAAAAAAAGAAAAGTAGATTTCCTGACAAGGAAAGCTTAAGAAACCTTAGGTTTCCTAAGGAGGCAAAAGGCTGAGATGCTGGAGTGGTTTGCAAAGGACTGACAGCATGGTGCTAACACCTTTCTCCGTACAGCTAAACTGGTTTTCTTTGATCAGACTAGGCAACTGGAGAGGCCAGCCAACTCAATTCAAATGAATACAGTGTGCTACAGTTCATCCCTTTGCTGTAGGATTGCTTTTAGAAGCATTTTAGGAGACATTTTTTTGGCTGGAATATAGGTTCTTAATATCATTTGCTTAGTCTGGAGCTCCAGTCTGGATCATGTTTTCCCAGGATCAAACCAAAATGATCACTAACCTAATCAGTTCTGAAGTCACATCCTTTCTTTTTAAAATAAATGGGATTGTCATTGATTGCTTATGTTTACTTCATAGTAACATTCACTTATGCTGTTGGAATCATATTGTGCACTGTTTCCCAAACTCTGTGTCCTGCCGTGCTCCAAAACGGGAGACGGACAGGACCACAAAGCTATGGAGTAATGTTCTTGTGGCTCTTACAGTCAGAGATTCCTTGTAAAGGGGAAGAAGAATCATAGGAGTAAAGCAGTAAATATTACTCAACCATCTGACAAACAAACAATTCTCTCTGAAAAAAAAGCCAACCCCAAACAAACAACTAGAAGAAAGCAATGTAGAATGTCTGCTCACAGGGTGTCATGGTTTAAGCCCCTCATGCAGTTCGTTCACTCCCCTCTTTCATCCCCCAGTCCTGGGGGGATAGGGAGAAGAATTGAAAGGATGCAACTCCCACAGGTTGAGATAAGAACAGTTTAGTAACTAAGGTATAACACAAATCACTGCTGCTACAACCAATAATAATAATGACAAGGCAAATACAAGGAAAGAATGCAATCGCTCACCACCCAGCCTGACCAAGCAGTGCACCACACTCTTCTGGGTCCCTGCCCTCAGTTTTTATTTTTATCCTGGGCATGATGTGCTGTGTCATGGAATACCTCTTTGGTCAGTTTTGGCCAGGTGCCCTGTCTCTGCTTCCTCCCGGCTTCCTCTCCTCCCTGGCAGAGCATGAGACTCAGAAAGTCCTTGGCCAGACCAAAACATTACCAAGCAGTAACTGAAAACACTGGTGTTACCAGCGCTGTTCCCAGGCCAAAAGTCAAAAACACAGCACTGCACCAGCTACCAAGAAGGCGAAAAATGACTGCTACTGCTGAACCCATGACACAAGGGAAACAAAAATGTCTGTTTTCCTTAAACATCTTCATAGACAATTCTGATATATATATATATATTAGAACTAATTAGAACCATTCTGTCAAAATAAAACTCTCCATGAAAACAACCCTAGGCACTGATTGCCAGCATGGATAGATCTTTGATTATTATTCCTCTAAACAAAAATATTTTTACTGGAAATTTCCAATTTACTGGCTACAGCAAGAACTTAGAAATAAGCTTTTTCAGTGAATGTGGGAAAAAGAAAGAAAATGAAAAAAGGAAAAGATTAAACAATGTGACCATGTCACCTGTTAAAAACAGACTGAAATTAATTCTACATTATCGAGAGTTGCAGCATAGGAAATGCAACTGTGAATTGTTTCTTTGTTGGTTTTGTTGTGCCTTTTACATGATCTTAGAAAAAACAGGCTTTTGCATGTCTTTTATGAGAAATGGTTTAATATATCCTGCCAATTAAGGGCATCATCTTTTCAGAAGGTGAGTTGGTAATTAGGACTGGTATTTTTGTCATTTTATGCCAAAGCTAAAAATTCAACATTTGATTTCACCAAAGGGATTTACCATTCTGCATGGATAGATATGTCTTTGAAGAAGATGAGGGCAAAGATTCCCTTAAGAAAATGTATTAATCATTCAGTATCTTTCAGAGACACAGCATAAGCTATATAATACAGGTCAAGAACAAAATACATATAAATCCCAAGCTTGTCTAAAAGAAATTATCTGGCTCTTCACATTAGGATTTATACTTAGGTTGGTCTTCAATTCAATTTAACAAAGTAGGAATTCCTACTAATGCAGAAAGCCTATTCAAGTACTGAACCTCACTGATGTCCCACATAGTCCATATTTGAAGGCTTAATATAAAGCGAGTCTTTTTACTGTTTTTGTGCCTAAAAACAGACTTCCTCCAGGGAAACAAATACAATATTTTCTTTTGTCAATCCCATGGTAGAAAAATATCCCAATCTTATGATCACCCAATTCCAAAAAGGGTAAGCTTGTTTATCCCTTATGTTATAGAGTCATGAGAACAGATAAAACAGCACCCAACTATTTCAGTTTTGTTTCAGTTTTTGTCTGTCAAGAATCTGTGTTCCTCTTAGAACATTCAAAGATTCTTATAGGACATGACTTATTCATTTTTATATGTAGAAAGCATTTAACCATGACACACACATAATCAGGACTGTGTGTTCCCTTATCTCTATTGCTCTGCTTTTAGCTATAAATTCCTGTTTAACAACACTGGGAAAGCTAGAAATATCAAAGGGTGATCTAACCCACTTCATAAAGACTGTAAAAATGTTACGGTTTTGTAAAGGTGTTCAGCTTGCTGCAAAGGCTGATAATATAAATGAAAATCCTTTTCCTTTGTTTAACTTCTGTGCCACGTGTAAGAATATGAATAAGAATATGGAGTCTAAATAAAATAATATGTGAGGGATTGATTTTGCTTATGTAAGATAGAAGAGAGTATTAGCTATATTATTCTGAGTGGCCAGTCCATATTACAGTAGTGACAAGGTTTTTTCCTTTTCAGAAACTGAGCTATATTCAGCTATTGCTTATGGATACATTTGTAAAGGTAATTATTCAGCAACACTCTTACCCATACATTGCAACATATAAGCATTCTTCCGAATTGTTCTGAAACTGTTTTTATTCTGAAGTGTGTTTTCTCTGCATATTTTTCACGTGCCCTTTCTCGAGGGCACATCCTGTCAGCCCCTCATACTGCTGCTGGATTTCTTTAATTGACCCCAGCCAAAGACTTCTGGGCGATTTGGTAAGAAGTACTCAGTTGCATTGAGGGTGCTGCATTCCCGTGGATCTGAGGGGTACTCAAGTCCAACTTCTGTTCTTCCATAGCACAAAACTGCTTTTCAAGCCTCTCAAGCAGAACCATTCCTTACTACTAGAAGTGATTTCAGCACTTGACGTTAACAAACTGTGCTTCCCACTGCAATGACCACAGGAATGTAATGAACTTCTGGCTTTGTATGGTGCCACCATGCACTCTGTTAGGGGATTAACAGCCGGTTGCTGTAGAAGACAACGTTATTATGCCTGAGATTTTGTTTGCCTGTTAAATAATTAATTTCATGAAGAAAACAAGTCTGCTTTGCAGAGGAACATTGGCTAAATGAATGTCTGAACAAAGATATATCCTTCATAAATACTATTCAGTATTATTAAATCAGTTCTTAACCAGTCTGCTCTGGGCAGAACATCTTGCTTTCAAATAATGCATATGCAGACATCATTAGTACTTTGCACATTTATAATACTATAATATATATAATGAAATGAAAATTACTCAGAATTCAATATTAGTTCCTCTTCTGTTATTATCTGAGAAAAAAATTATAAACCAATTTCATAGAAATCTTTGATCATTGCTGCAGATATTCTGACAATTATTTTTTTTCTTTTTCAGTGCAGATGAATTTTACAAAGGGATTTGCAAAAAAATTAAGATACAAGGTTTTAAAGTAATTCCTCACAGAAAATGAGGCCTAGAGAGTTGTGAATGGTGGAGTTCAAATGATTAAACCATTAAAACACTGAACAACATAACAGCCTTGGTGTTTCTGAGAAAAATGCATGAAAATGTGATTTTTATACAGCTCTGAAAATACAGGAATAAAATGTAGGAAGAAAAAGAAATTTGACATATTTAATACTCCACTTGCCATCATTGTATTCTAAACTTGTCCTTATTTTTTTCACATTTTGCTACAGCTTTCTTTCAGGTGTCTGATTTTTTTCTGACTCCTGTTTTACAAAATTCTTCCTCTGAGTCCTGAAATCCAGTGACCGTTCAGCTTGTCTTCATATAATTCATACAGAGGGTGACAGAAACACTGATATACCACCATCTTTTGAAGCTCAGGTCTGAAGCAATTAGTATGAAGTCGATATTGTTCCTTAACAAGGGAATGAAAAAATATGTTTAAAATATTGGAAAGCTTATTTAATCTCTAACATCAGAGAATGAATCCCATTATAACCTGACATTATCTTGTGGGCTTTCTCCTTAGGGAAACTTATATCAGAGAATATACATGAATCAGCCCAATGCTAAACAGTCAGGATCCGGTTCACTATTTAGATAAGATTCTCATGTATTTCTTTGAAGTACAAAGGGATAGGAAACTGGATGAAAATTATCATCAGGAAATTCCCTTTATATTAGATAATACCCTCTGATTTCACACGTCGCAGATTGAGGCCATACACCTGCTGTTTACAAAAATATCCAAGTAAAAAAAAAAAAAAAAGAAAAAAGCTACAGTTTTTTTTCTGCTTTATATTTCCACTAATAAGCTGAAAAAGAACATTTAATCACTGGTAGAGCAGGTTTCCATTAGGGCTATCTGTTTTCACTCGGTACTCAGTGACCATTCCCAAGAGATCCTGAGAAATGAGGGCACTCTACTTTTGCCAATTTTTTGGTAAGGAGGGAAGCACATCAATACAGGACCATTTTTTCTTTTAAGATTATTATGTACTA
The DNA here is from genome assembly GCA_017639245.1 of Myiopsitta monachus. NCBI lineage: Eukaryota > Metazoa > Chordata > Aves > Psittaciformes > Psittacidae > Myiopsitta > Myiopsitta monachus. The sequence goes on from CM029927.1 coordinate 33,446,276, forward strand.
CCTATTTGTAGTATGTAATATGTAGTGTGCAATGTTTAGTATGTAGTATGTAGCATGCAGTATGTAATATGCAGTATGCAGTACATAGTATGTAGTATGGGTTTTATTATGCACTACCTTTCTGTAGTAGCTAACAAGAATTTTAGTATCAGATTATTACTGTATTGAAAAGAGAGGGGAAAAAATTAAAATTCCATGCATATTTTACAAATTAAGCAACATTTAAAATTTTAATATTCAAAATCTCACATATATATATATGACATGTCAGTAGAGCAAGGAGATAAGACATAAATTAATCCTGGTTATTCTGATCATAGTTGGGCTTAAACTGAACAATATTTTGTCGTCTTTCCTGATTCAGTAGTGCTTGATTTGGAGATTATTTCAACATTATGATTAAATTTTTGTATGAAATTAATAATGCATACTCAGCTTTGAAGAAAATTTTTCTAGTTGTTAACAGATATATGCTTTTTTACATCTGCTGCTAAATCTGCTTTTTTCCTCAGTCCTCTCTTTATATGTTAATAGCTGCTAAGGAGAGGGAATATGTATTCTCTTATCCCTTTAATTTTTATCTTTCATTCACCTTTCATCTTACCTCTTGTTTATTCTTAATCCTTGTATTCAGTAATTATTTAAAAAACCATTGACTGAGTAATGAGGGGAGAATAATCTTCTAGTGTTACTATTTGTGAAATGTACAGTTACTCTATAGGCTAAAATCTCATAGTCATAGAATAATGATTTCACTAAAATGTACTAGTAAGTCTCCTCCACAGCATGAGAAAGTAATAATCTTGAAGCACGAACACTGCTGAAGGCATAGCTCTGTGCTATGGGTTTATTTTTATTATTATTGTTATTATTTCTTCCTTGCAATTAGAGTAAAAGGTGTTGGACATTTTTATAAATATAAAATAGTAAATCTTATTCTACTATAGATGAACAGCAATGCTGGACTACTGAATGAAAGACGAAATATAAAATTTCTGTACTTAAGACTATAAAATATTTGCAAGACCTGAAGTGTCTGCAGCGAGTAGCAATTCAAGACACTCAGAAAGTACTTGCTTCATGCAGTTGCTTTTGTATTTGCTTTCATACTTGCTTTCTTTATCCCTTGATAATATTGCATCCAGCTGCCTGTGGTTTCTCTTTGTTAAGCTCATTTGTAGCTGCCTTTGAGACCAAAGGCACATTAGGAAATGAAAGGATATGCAGTACTTTCTGGTTTTACCATCTCAGAGCTGTCCTCTTAGTCAGCTTAGGCTGAAGAAATCACCATTTCCTTCAGGGTGTGTACCTCAAGTAAAATTTTATTTCTACCTATCACACTTACTTGGAGTCAGCCTTGTAAAAATATCTTCCATTTATCTGTACTAAGTATTTCTGTTGGTTATGCTGTTGTATTTCATGCTTTCACTGTATAGGCAAGGATGTACATTTATTCCTCCTTCTCTTCTGTTTGTGAGCATTTTTGTGTGACAAAGCAAATGAGTGGTGAGATTCTACCACTAAGAGCAGCATTCAGTTAGAATTTCCCAATCTGATCCTTATCATGCCAGAGAAAAGATAAAGCTTTTCACTCCTTCCTGAGCAATTTTTGGTATTTTAGAAGATCCTAACTGGTATATTTCATCTATATCTTACTTAGAACCAGTTTTCTTTTCAATTGCTTGGAGCTTTTCTTTTTTTTTTTTTTTTTCTTGAAATGGTTTAGATTTTCTCTTGAATATCTTTTTATCTTTTACTTCATGCAAGGAAAATCTCAAGGGCATTCTAAGAAAATAACACTGCTCAGAGAGAAAAATGAATTTCTGGAAGAGCTAATTCAGTTTTCTATAATGACGCATATGAATATTAAGTACATATATCACATGGATGTGTATGTAGGACATATGCCTATGTGTACATTTAAGTGCATCTATGTATACACATGTACATGTGCATGCAGATAAAGTTATATGATTTGAATTTAGGCGTATTTAAAACTAAAACTGATCTCTTTTTTATGGATTTCTTATATGCCCCTACAGACAGACCCAAGTATGCATGTATGCATGAATATTTATGCATAGAAACCCTGGGTGTAAAATACTGTGTGTTATCTGAAATACAGTAACATCTACTCATATATTTCCTCCACCCACTTGTGATTGAAATGTTTCTTAGAGTATAATTATTTTCCCACTATTTCATAGAAAATTACAACTGATTTGTCTAATGCCCTCTTGAAGCCAACTTCAGCCATTCAAGTTAAGCTGGCTGACCTAATCTAACATGCAATTTGAGTAGTTAAGTGCATGGCTCAAGAATTATATTTGGGTAGCTGCACATCCATTGATGAAATTAGACCTCATGGCAACCTTCCAATATCTGAAGGGGGCCTACAAGGATGATGGAGAGGGACTCTTATCAGGGACTGTAACAATAGGACAAGGTGTAACAGGTTCAAACTAAAACAGGGAAAGTTCAGCTTAGATATAAGGAAGAAGTTCTTTACTGTTAGGGTGGTGAGGTACTGGAACAGGTTGCCCAAAAAAGTGGTAAATGCTCCATCCCTGGCTGTTCAAGACCAGGCTGGATAGAGCCTTGGGTGACATGGTCTAGTGGGAGGTGTCCCTGCTCATGGCAAGGGGGTTGGAACTAGATGATCTTAAGGTCCTTTCCAACCCAAACCATTCTTTGATTCAATGATTCTATGATTAAAAGAAAATATGGTAACACAGAATATAAATTCAGGAACCAAGAGGATATATCATGAGCAGTTGATATTTGAGATAACGTATGTGCTGAAATCCATTCTAATTACGATGGAAGTCTTTGTCTATTACACAGGAGTAAACAGAAGAAGGTCAAATACATCTTGGAGGATCACTTCAAACACATTCTGCTAAAAAATCTTCTATCTTTTTGATACAAATTCCTTTGCTAAATTAAAATAGCAGTTCTTCTAACTGAAATAGAAATAATACTATACCAATATATTGTACTGTTTAATACAAGAAAAATCTTACCCCTCCCCCGCAAATTAAAACTTAACAAAACATACGGAAAAAGCTGATTATTTTTCTGTGCCTTTTCTGTGTACTTTGCAAAGTACTTCCAAATACGAAACATACAATGGTCAGCATTGCTGTTTAGAATATACGCCCATTCAAAAGCAGCTAGAGAAGTGGCCCTTATATGACCTGTGTATTGTGCTCTCCTCTGAGCAGAAGACCCATGTGAACCTCATGAAGTTCAACAAGTCCAAGTATAAGGTCCTTCACCTGGATTAAGGAAATCCCCAGTATAAATACAGGCTGGAAAATGAATGGGTTGAGTGTATTACAGGTTTTTATTATAGATTAATAGATAATGAAGCTAGCTATCAGATCCCAGAAGAAGTTGGATTTTCAGACATAGAAAACCTCATATATTGTATTGGTATACAATAAACCATAAATAAATAACCTTATACTTAAGTAAAAATAACATGGTCGAGAAAAGTTTGATGTTAGTTATAGGAAAAAAAATCTTGCCATTAGACATAAAATTGCATACTTACTTTTGCTGCATTGAGAAATACAAAAGCTGTGTTGTTTTGCTGTTTCATGGGGTCTTTCTAATTGCATAACCAATAAAAACTACCACAATAGGGATTTTATTTCACGTTAGGAAGAAATGAGTGCAGTGATCATTCAAAAGATATTTTTAATATTTATTTTTATTTTAATATTTATTTTTTGCAAAGATAACTGATGTCTGCAAAGAAGAAATTTCAAGAAAACTTCCTTATTTTCTTTTTCTCCTTATTAGAAACATTTCAAAAGCAGTAAAAACATTTCCTTAACCTAAGCTATACAGAGAAGTACTTCAACATTAATTTTTACATTTTCTTTTATTTTAAAAATACTTTACTCTGATGAGGACTTTAGAGATTAGAAAGGAGAGTCACAAACTGAAAAAACAGTTCACTTCTTTGAACAGAATTAAGAATATACTGATAACATTCCTAGTGAATATTAGGTACGTGATGCAAGACGACCTAAGCTGTCTGCAGTAATTAATAACACTTGTTCAGTCCTTGTCCTCTTTTTTATGTTCGCACACACCAACCCTCAGGGTTCCTCTTCTCATTATGGTTGTGTTCTTATTCTTGATAGATGTCATTTCAGTGTTCTTAAACTGCTATTTAGTAGCTCTTTTTTTTTCATCAAAGTTAGCTACATTTACAAATACAATACTTAAGTATTCTGGAGTGTTATATTTGCTGGGCCACAACCACCACTGGACATTAGTCAGAGAATCAGTTTCTCGCTTTTTCCCATTCTTGACAAGTGAGCACTTGAGTATGTAATACAAAATAGTACATCTTTAACTGCAAATATTAAATGATATAGCCTCACTTCTCACTGTCTGATCAATGGCAACAACACTCCCTTTTGAAAGAGTAAATTCCTAGGAAACTCAAGTCCTTTATTTTAACTAAAGAATTTTTCACTTCCCTGCGGGACCTGCTTCACCTTAATTTGTGAGTGAACTGAATATCTACTTTGCAGTCCTGGAAGATATTCTCTTATACTTGGGTGCCTTTGGAAATTCTTAGACTTTAAGCAAGTCCTTTAAAGTCTGAATTTGGCATCAAAGACAGTTCAGAAATCCTGTCAGCTGTCATTTCTCCGTCCAACTGTACTGTGAAGCAAATGTTCACTTTAGTAATAAAAAGCAGGATGCATTGAATATTCTATAAATAAAAGGGCAAGCGTAAGAAGTAAAAAAAAAAAAAAAGCAAACTAAATGACCAAAAACCGAACAACACTGTGATCACATTGAGGATTAGAAAATGAAGAAAGGCTATTCAATTTCTCTCTTAATTCTGTGTCTGAATGCTGCATCATTGTACATTAGAAATGTCAAAAAGAAAAAAATAATTCTTTTCCTTGCAGCACTGCCATCAGAGTGGAACAGATTAAAATTTGTGTCTGATAAACATGGAAAATGTAGTATTTGATCTTTGAACCTTTTAGGATTAAGCAAAAAGTTCCAACAATGGAAAACCTGCAAGAAAGTCTAAGAGATATCCAATGGTCTGATATAAAGAGTTCCACAGTCTTTTACCTCAGAGCCCTAAATAGTTTAAAACAGAGATAAATACTTTTAGATCCCTATTATGTGCTAGCTATATACTGATTAAATACAGTGAAGATACAGTGGTTGTACAGGCCAGTGCTCTTCAAACATGATTTAAACATTCACTCAGATAAAGTATGTCTTGAGGCCTTTGGATGATCACTATGTAATCCATTATCTTCCGTGGTACACACTCACCTGAATTCAAACTCAGAATCTGTTAGAATGTTTTTAATGGTAACAGTATCACTATACAGCACAGAATCATAGAATCATAGAATAGTTAGTGTTGGAAAGGACCTTAAGATCATCTAGTTCCAACCCCCCTGCCGTGAGCAGGGACACCTCACACTAAACCATGTAACCCAAAGCTCTGTCCAGCCTGGACTTGAACACCACCAGTGATGGAGCATTCACAACGTCCCTGGGCAACCTGTTCTAGTGCCTCACCACCCTAACAGTAAAGAATTTCTTCCTTATATCCAATCTAAATTTAAACTATAATCCAATCTAATCTGCACTGTCCCTCCAGCAGACATCAGGGTGGTTGAAGTCCCCCATGAGACAAAGGGCCTGCGAGCGTGAGGCTGTTCCTATCTGTCTATAGAGCACTTCATCCACCAAGTCCTCTTGATCAGACAGTCTGTAACAGATCCCCACAGTAATGTCTCCCATAGCTGTTCTCCCATGGACCCTGACCCACAAACTCTCTTTCAACTGCTCACCTGTCTCCAGACAGAGTTCCATACTCTCCAGCCTATCCCTAACATAAATAGCAGCTCCCCCTCCCCGCCCTACTAGGCCTGTCTTTCCTAAAGAGCCTGTAGCCTTCCATTCCAGCACACCAGTCATAGCAGCCATTCCACCATGTTTCTGCGATGCTCATGATATCATCCCCCCATAGATGTGCACACATCTCTAATTCTTCTTGTTTGTTCCCCATGCTACGAGCGTTTGTATAGAGGCATCTGAGCCGAGCTCCAGTTGAAGCCGGCTCATTGGCTGGAGCAGCTGCAATACCTCTACACTGCTCCAAAAGTTTATTATAGTTGCTGGCAAGTGACTGGGTGTGTTGGGATGGAATGATGCCCCCCTCCCCCAACACATCTAGTTTAAAGCATCCTTGACCAGTCAGTCTGGCAAGCCTCCTACCAAATCCACTCTTCCCCTTCGTTGTCAGACCAGCTCCACCAACCCCCAGTAGACTTGGCTTACTAAATTGAGTCCCATGTTCAAGGTACCTAAACCCCTGACTACAGCACCATCCTTCTAACCATTTATTAACCTGGCCAATCCTCCTAGCCTTTTTAAGGTCCTGCCCTGTATCCTGGAGAATTGACGAAGAGACAGTCTGCGCTCCAGAGCCCCTAACCACCTCTCCCAGAGCTCTGTAGTCCTTCTTTATTTTCTTCAGGCTACTGCTATCTGTATCACTTGCACCCACATGGATCACTAGAAGTGGGTAATAGTCCGTGGGACCGACTAGAGCAGGCAGCTTCTCTGCAACATCCTTGACCTGAGCCCCTGGTAGGCAGCACACCTCCCTTGAGACTGGGTCAGGCCGACGGATGGGTGCCTCTGTTCCTTTCAAAGTAGAGTCCCCTACTACTATGACTTGCTGTTTTTTTCCTGGCAGCACCAGTAGTGACCTTCTTTACCAGTGCATCAGTTGATTGTTCCTGGTGCGAGTGTGCTTCCTCATTAGTCCCCTGCAGGACAGCAAAGCGGTTCTGGGTGGGGACAACAGATTTAGGAGGAAGCCCCTTGCTTTCAATTGTCCTCTTCCTCCTTTTTTTGTTGTTTTCTTTTGTTACTGTTTCCCAGCTTCCTGGGTTAGTGGCCTCCTTCTTCCCTCCGTGAGCTACAGAGGACACTTGGGGCCCCAGCATGGTTGGGCCTGGAGCAAGCAGTGCTGCTTCCTCTCAACATTCCTGACATCTTTTATCCTATTAACAGCTTCCCGCAGCTCAGCCACCTGCTGCAGGAGGACCTCCACCAGGGAGCACCTAGTGCAGCCCTGCCCATCATGTACCCTCCTCTTAGGAGAGCAGTGTAGGCACTCTCTACACCCTGAGCTCTGCACTGCAGCCTCCCTTCCCATCAGCTCTGTCTGGGTTGCCTACACTGGCCACTGCTGGGGCAGCCAGAGCAGAGCTCCCAGACTGGGCCCTGGTCATATGAACAGTGCTCATCACACCGCTCGCCTGCCCACGCAAACTGCCTTGAACTGCCGTGGTCATTGCCCCCCTCACCCCCCCCCCCCACCCCCCCCCCCCCCGGTTACTTGCACTCCCTGGAGCAGTTTTTTAACCAGACAGGGCTGGTGCCGCTCCTCCTGGCACCGCCCCCTGTGAGTCCACTGCTCCAGTCAGCTGAGCTGCTGGCTCCTGCACAAGTCCTGTCGAGAACTTGAGGCTCCCTTGATGGCTCTTGCCTCTCCGAGTTGAGGATCCTGGATGCTGAGGTTCCCCCTGCTCAGGTGTTGAAGGCGTCCTCACTCAAGCTACTCACCTTGGCAATTCAAAAGGGGTTGGTATTAAAATGATATCAAAGATGACCTGCAGATTTGGAAGGAATTAGTGAAGAGGGAACGTCCATATTTTAAAGGTCATGTTCACTTATTTGTCAACAAATATTTACAGACCTACACACACTGAATTTCACTCACTGATGATCTAATTGGTATGTCCCAGCTTTTGTTCTGCATGGGCAGCTGGCTACCTCTTCTTCACCAAGACATTAAAATACAACATTAAGATTCTTAAATGCATTCCAGCTAAATTAAGATGTGACCGCTCTAACAATATTTACTAGTATGAAATCTAATATTGACTTTAATGATACTGTTTAGGTGTATGTGCCTAAGTACATATGTTTAAATATATATATACACATATAGGTATAAAGAAGTAGACTTTTTATTTGATATACCATTTTTTTTCATCATTAGGCTGTCATATGTGACATATCTCAAGATGAAGAGGTTTTATTTGCCAGGATGTTATCAACTATGAAATTCTGATAAACACTTTTCTCTCTTTAAAGCAACAAATGCTCTACAGTTAAATCATATCAAGACATGTAAAAGCTGAAAATATTTTCTGAAACTTTAGGTTCATGTGCTTATCTGAAAAACATGGGGATAGTATCTGTAATGTCACGCATCTATGTCCTGTTACCCTGTTATCTTCTTCTGTGAAGCAGAAATATTTAAGGAGGTGAAGAATTAATGTTAATGTTCTGAATCTGTTTAATTATGGAGAAAAATATCCCACCTTTTGACATTTTATCCTCATAAAATCAATTTAAAAGAGTTCACTATTCATAAATATGTACAGTTTTTATTTCTACTAACTCAAAAAAGAAATGAATTCTAACAATGCTTTGTTGTGTAAGGGAGTTTGAATGAAAGCACTAAGAATGGCTTGAATATTGCAGCACAGTAAGCTGTAAGCAGTCCATGAGACTCTTAGAGTGAGTAGAGGATAATTTCTTAATCCTGCGGATAGACTGCCCAACTAGAATAGAAACACTACTAGGCCTTACATGTTGCTTACCAGAACAGATGAGCTAATTAAAAATGTCAAGACTCATGGCAACCTGGACAGTAGTGATTATAGAATTATAAAATCACAGAATAGTTAGGGTTGGAAAGGACCTGAAGATCATCTAGTTCCAACCCCACTGCCATGGGCAGGGAAACCTCCCACTAAACTATGTCACCCAAGGCTCTGTCCAACCCGGCCTTGAACACTGCCAGTGACGGAGCATACACAACTTCCCTGGTGTCATGGGTTCAGCAGTAGCAGTCATTTTTCTCCTTCTTAGTAGCTGGTGCAGCACTGTGTTTTCGACTTTCAGCCTGGGGACAGCGCTGATAACACCAATGTTTATAGTTACGGCTTATAATGTTTAGTTTGACCAAGGACTTTCTGAGTCTCATGCTCTGCGAGGGAGGAGGGAAAGCCGGGCGGAAGCTGAAACAGGACATCTCACCAAAAATGGCCAAAGAGATATTCCATACCACAGTACATCATGCCCAGGATGGAAAAACTGGGGGCAGAAACCCGGAAGAGTTCAGTTCACGGCTCGGTAATTGGGTGGTGAGCAGTTGTATCCTCTTCCCTTGTATTTTCCTGGTCATTATTATTAGTGGAGGTAGCAACAGCGATATGAGTTATACCTTAGTTACTGGACTGTTCTTGTCTCAACATGATTTACGGCTTAAACCACGACACGTGGGCAGCCCATTCCAGTGCCTCACCACCCTTACAGTAAAAAATTTCTTCTTCATATCCAATCTAAACTTCCCCTGTTTAAGTTTGAACCCTTTGCCCCTTGTCCTCTCCCTACAATCCCTAATGAAGAGTCCCTCCCCATCATCCCTATAGGCCCCCTTCAGATACTGGAAGGCTGCCATCTCCTGTTGGAATTTACAGTCTGGGTCAGAAGAAGAGTAGAGTCAGCATGCCGAATTTTAGGGAAAAGAACTTTCAGGTTTTCTAAGGATTTAGTGGCTGGAACCCTGTCGTGGTTTAAGCCCAGCTGTAAATCAGCCACACATTTCATTAGCTCCCCCCACTCCCCACCCCCCCCCCCCCAGGGATGGGGAGGAGAATCAAAAGAATGTAACTCCCATGAGCTGAGATTAGAACAGTCCAGTAACTGAGGTATAACACAAACCGCTGCTGCTGCCACCAATAAAAATAATGGCAAGGGAAACAACAAGGGAAGAGAATACAACCACTCACCACCTGCCAACCGATACCCAGCCCAACTGAGCCAGTGAACTAACCCTTCTGGGTCCCTGCCCCCAGTTTTTCCATCCTGGGCATGACGTGCTGTGGTATGGAATACCTCTGGTTAGTTTGGGTCAGGTGTCCTGTCTCTGCTTCCGCCCGGCTTCCCCTCCTCCCTCGCAGAGCATGAGACTCAGAAAGTCCTTGGTTAGATTAAACATATGAGCAATAACTAAAATCATCGGTGTTACCAGAGCTGTTCCCAGGCCAAAAGTCGAAAACACAGTGCTGCACCAGCTACTAAGGAGAAAAGTGATTGCTACTGCTGAACCCAGGACAGACCTCCTGAAAAACTGCCCTCAGGATTAAGGAGCAGAATGGAGCTAGAGCAATTTAAGTTTGACCAAATTTCCTTCCTGGTCAAACTTACATGTAAGAAGGAAATGCACAGGCAGTAGAACCGGAGATAGGTATTGTAGGAAGAATGCAGAGACACTGTGCAGGTCTGTAGCGGTGGCGTCAGGAAAGTTTAGGCACAGCTGGAGCTGAATTTGGCACAGAATGTTAAGAATGATAAGATGGGTTTCTACAGGTATGTTGCTCAGAAACAGAAAATGTTCCATCAATAAATAAGACAGGTGAGCTACTAAAAATTATCATAGGGAAGGTTAAGGTACTCAATTTCTTTGCCTCAGTTTTCATTGGCAGTCAGTCATCTCTCAAGTACCTGAACCTAAAGGCAGCAACTGGGGCGACAAAGACCCTCCCATTGTAGTAGAAGATCAGATTTGAGACCACCTGAGGAACTTTACTGTGAGGGTGGTGAGAGACTGGAAGAGGTTGCCAAGGGATGACTTGAATGTTCCACCTCTTAGAGCCTTCAAGGCCAGGTTGCATAGGGCTTTAAGCAACCTACACTAGTGGGAGATATCTCTGCCTATGACAGTGGGGTTGGAACTAGATAATCTTTATGGTCCCTTCCAACCCAAACTATTTTATGATTCTATAAAGATACACAAGTCCATGGGACCCAATAAGAAACATCCTATGGTCCTGGGAAACTGGCAGGTGTAGTCACTAAGCCACTTTTCATGATGTTTGATAAGTCATGACAGTCGGGGAAATCCTCAGTGATTGAAGAAAAGGGAATATTACATCAATTTTTAAAAAGCCTAATAAGTAGGACCCTGGGAAGTATTGACCAGTCAGCCTCACCTATGTGCCCAGTAAGGTCATGGAACAGATCCTCCTTGAAGACATCTCAAAGCGTACAAAAGACAAGGAGGCAATGTCAATACAACTTCATCACGGGCAAGTCATGCATGACTAATAAAACGGCCCTCTATATCAGTGAATGCATCAGTGAACAAGGGAAGAGCAACTGATGTCATCTACCTGGATTTCTGTAAGGCCTATGATATGGAGCCCAAAATATTTTTGCCTCCAAATTGGAGAGGTATGGGCTTCATGGGTGGACTGTTAGATGGATAAGGAATTGGCTTCATGGATGCATCTAAAAATTTACTGTCAACAGCTCAATATCCAAGCAGAAAACAGGAATCAGTGATACCCTTCTGGGTCCATACAGAGACCAAAAATGTTCAATATATTAATCAGTGACATAGTGCCATTGAGTGCACCCTCAGCTAGTCTGCAAATAACGGCAAGGTGACTGGTGCTGCTGTGTTGTGGTTTAAGCTGTAAATCTTATGCAGCCTGTTCACTCACTTCTCCCTCTTTCTTCCCCCCCACTCTGATCGGGAAAATAGGGAGAAGAATTGAAAGAATGTAACTCCCATGGGTTGAGATAAGAACAGTCCAGTAACTGAGGTATAATACAAATCACTACTGCTACCACCAACAATAATAATGACCAGAGAAATGCAAGGGAAGAGGATACAACCGCTCACCATGCGACCAAGCCAAAAGAGAGAGAGACTTCCGGGTTCCTGCCCCCAATTTTTTACATCCTGGGCATGACGTGCTGTGGCATGGAATAGCTCTTTGGTCAGTTTAGGTCAGGTGTCCTATTTCTGCTTCCTCCTGGCTTCCCCTCCTCCCTGGCATAGCATGAGGCTCAGAAAGTCCTTGGTCAGACCAAAACATTATCAAGCAGTAACTGAAAACACTGGTGTTATCAGTGCTGCTCCCAGCTACCCAGAAGGAAAGAAAAAAAAGAAAAATGGCTGTTACTGCTGAACCCAGGACAAGCTGATATGCTAGAAGGAAGGGATGCCATCCATAAGGACCTTAACAGCTGGAGGAGTGGGCCTGTGAGAACCTCATGAAGTTCAAAACAGCAAAGTGCAAAGTCAAGCTCCTGAGCACTGGGGCAATCCTCAGTATAGATGCAGGCAGGGAAATGAATAGATGGAGAGCAGTCCTATAAAGAAAACTTAGGGATTCTGGTGGACAAAAACTTGGACATGACCTGGCAGTGTGTGCTAGCAGACCACCAGAAACCCAATCCTATCCTGGGCTCCCTCAAAAGAAGTGTGACCAGCAGGTCAAGGGAGGTAATTCTCAGCGTCTACTTTGCCCTCATGAGACCCTACTTGGAGTACTGTGTGGAATTCTGGGGCCCACAGTGCAAGAAAGACATGGACTTGTTGGAGTTAGTCCAGAGGAAGGTAACAAAATCAGTCAAAGGTCTAGAATACCTCTCCTCTGCAGAAAAGCCCAGTTGGGATTTTTGAATATATTTGCACCTCTTTAGTGGCATCACAGGCTATAAAGCACAGAAATATTACGTGATAAATGTATAGAAATATATACAGATAGTTTTATGAAATGAAGCAATAGCGTATATTTCAGCTGAAGTTAACAACTAGTGTTTATCTCCCACCTAAGTGTAGCCATCTGGGTAACTTTTCAAGATTAGTTTTTTTGGTCTATTTTTTCCCCTGTAGTCAGTGGTGATCACTCACCTCTTCTAAAACAGGTGTTCAGTGTAAGCTGGATGAATAACTCTTTCCATGAACTGAAGAACTGAAGAACTTTTTCCATGAACTGAATTTTCCATGAAGTATTCTCATACAAGGTGGGAACAGTCGTCAACATTTACACAGGCTAAAGTGAGGTTGAATGAATCTCACACAACTGAGAGAAATATTTTGCTGAAGCAGGGATCTAGATGAAGTAAGTTAGATAAAAGTTTCAGAGCACCAAGATGGCTGGCATTTAGAATTCTGTTCCAGGACACATTTCCTCAGCTCCCATGGTTTTAACATGTTTTTGATCTCTTCAGGAGGTAACCTTATCATATAGATCACACAAGTATTCTTGAATTAAGAGTTCCTATTTGAGAACTTACCTTTGCGCCATCTAGTCAGACTGCTATGACTTGGGAGTTACTGCTTGAAATCCTTTGGTGTAATTGAGATCAGTGAAACACTTCAGTTTTTTCTGAGACACATTCTCTCTGTGACTTCAACTTTCTGTGCTTACTGTAGTGACTTACCTAATTGCACATTTTATTCTAGCTTTCCTGGGGCACTTGCTGATTCCTCTGCATTATCTGAGTCTTTGTTGTCTATTTCAAATGAGTAAGATTTGCTTGTAGAAAACAAATAATGTTCTTGACAACTGTTTCCCTCTTCTTTCATTAATACAGCACCATCTGTATTTATGCATGTACTGTAGAGCATTTATTCATTTTAAGTATAGAAAAGCAGCAGCATAATTGTATCTGTAGATTAAGTATTTTCTGCTACTGTTTCTTTTTTGCTGAGGATGATAAAATAGAGGACAGAAGGTAGAATACAGACATTTTTCTGCTAAAAAGGGTCTTTTTTTATGTGCCCTTCAATATTTAGATATGTGCTTTTTTATATTGTTCAAATTTTTAAAACAATAACTGTGCGAATAATAAAATATGTAGATACATATGTACAAAGGAAAATTCAGTGTTTCTTTAACCTTTAACTATAGTGAAATGTATGTTAGAAATTCTTTCATTTTCAAATTAGCTGACATTAGATATAATCTCTATAATACATTCTTTCATTCCTTAAATTTCCATGACTGTTGAATCTATCTTCTTAGTACCCACATCCCTGTATGTCAGATAGCGCAGCAGACAGTGGAGCAAACACCCAGCTGGGCCTGACACGTCAAGTGATTGGAGAGAGCACCCAGTTCCCCTGCACCAGTGTGGTGACATAGGGCCATCACCTGCGTATGCGGGAGTGAGCATGTTTGTGTTGTGGAGTACAAATCTTGATCTGTGGAAATAAATCCGTACAGAAAAGAAATGGCTCCATGAAGAAAGACAAGACCACTGAATAATAAAGGAATTACCAGCAAATATGATAAGAATATGTTTTGAAATGTTATTTGCCATCACCATTTTTGTACACAATCAGTTTTTGAACAATTCAAAATGTGCATTTCTTTTCTCCATTGAATATCTTTACCCTCCACTATACAATTTCATCTGAACCATTAACATCTTGGTTATAATTACTGTGTTCCTAGCTTTACCCCAGAGAAATTCCACTGACTCCATGTGGTTTCTTCTGATTTATATCAAGATGAGGAAGATGAAATTCTAACCATTTGTTTTTCATTTTAATAGAATGAGGAAAACTGTGTTATAGCCTTTTGACATAGTCTATCCTGTTAAAGCTTCAGGAAATGAAAGCTTTTAAAAAACCCTCTCCATTCCATTTTTTAATGTCTGGTTTAACCTTTCCAGCCACATTAACCTATGCATTACTATTAGTGGTTCAATTATTCATAAACTCCTTATTCCTAAAATGCTTGATATTACGCATATTTTACAGCTTCCATGACTTGAAATTTCTTATTAATTTACTTTTCCAAATTCTTGACCCTAATAGAAAAGGTTATTTCCATTAGTAAGACTGAGCTTATGTCACTCTGTTTTGACATGCAGAATTGCATTTTGTCTACTTGTTTGCCAGAATTCATTAATTGGCTCATTAACTGGTTTGAATCTCTCTACACTAGTGTTTCAGGTAAGCCAAATAGATACAATGATGGAAAAGAGCTTTGATGCCAGTACTGTGATTGGTTGGTATCTTTGTTTTTTTTTCTGGACAGTTAGTAAATCTTAGTTATTCAATGGTCAGTGAGTAATTAAAGAACAATGTATATCTTTGACTACAGTATGAAATGCACTATGAAACATGCTAGACATTTTTATGGTCAATAAGAGATTTCATCTTGGTAGCATTTTCCAGCACTGACATGGAACAGGACAGAGATATGGCCACTGGAGCCACCTCACATATGTACAAGGCACAATGTATCACTGATAGTTTTATAGCTTCCCAGTAGAAAAAGGAAAAAAACAGAGATGAATGGGAACAGGCAAAGAAAGAAGCTTCTTCCTTTGATGTCTTGTCTTATTGCAACACTACTGGAGGAATGGGAGATAGGACAGCTCTTTGTCACTTCTACTGGCCTTATTATGGTGATTTCAGGCACTGTTAATGATGAACTATTTGCTTGGTTCTGATTGCAGTCACTAATTTGCTGGTCACTGCTATCTTGGGCAGGATGATTAAGAGGAAGGAGAGACCATGGAATGTGAAGGGACTACCTCTACCTCCTACTTCTCTCTGCTCTCTGTTCTGTATCCTGTGAGCTGGCAGATGAGAAAACACTTTACCAGTGACTGTGAAATGTCAGGACAGGTAAAATCAAGCTGTTTTTCACAAGTGTTTCTCATACAAACCCCCAGAATATGCTTTGGTTGAGCAAAAGCCTATAATTTTAATGAGCTATGATTTTCTTGAGTAATAGCTTGTGACTGGCTTATCATTACTTTCTTTCCCACATTCTTCTCCCTCATTTTTCCAGCTCTTTCTAGTTATTGATATTTCATCGGCAGAAAGTCTGAAAAAGGTTTCTGAAATTGATTTCACTGAAAGGGAAACAAAGAAGTTGGGCACATCATAGAGGATGTATTGTAAATATGCATGATAACAAACATAGAATAGGGAATATATATGTGAAAACTTGTTTATCCCATACATAATTTTAAACGATACTTCAAGACAGGAAATTCAAAATCACTAGAAATAAATTTATGTTTCATTCATATAATTGCATAGTTAAGTTCAGTCCCACAGGAATTTGATGTGATTGTGAATTTGATGACATTTTTAATGTATTATGCAAATATCAAGGAAATCTAGAGCTGCAATAATGAACTAAAATAATAATATATGTAAGTGCGACAAAGCCTCATGCCTTAAGGCTCTGACTAATCTCTCTATTAAAGATCAAAGTGGAGAAAAGGAGAAGACAGTCATACAGTAATTTCCACACCTTCCTTTAAAGCAATTAAAACCATCAAAGTATCTGAAAAGAAACTGGTTCAGGCTGTTGATTTGGTGAAGCAGAACTTGTGTTCTAATATGTTAATGCCATGGATACATACAACTGAAACATCTCATCTCATACATTTTATTTTAGTTTTTTAGCAATCATCTTCCAGGTCCCAGTAGCTAGGGCAAGAATAATCATTATGGTCATCACAGGACATGGCAGAAACATGGAAACACCATTCTTAAAATTAACAACATGCTTTTAAGAAGAAAGGTTTTCAGGATTTCAAACCTTATTGATAAAATTTTGTAGAGCAACCAGATTTTCTATAAGATCTCTGAAGTCTGAGTCTGCTAAATCTTGTGTTTAAGCTATGTAAAATATCGATTCTAGCTTGGATACAGACATGATGTTTCTTCCCTACAAATTAAAAAAAATAAATTTATCAGATACTTTTATTTATATTACCATACACAGAAAATCTTTGTCTAGTTCCTTTTGAGCTTCTCCCATAGAGCTTTCCTGGAATAGTGACATTCAGTTGTATTTTTTGATACATAAATTATGTGTCAGCAATGTACGCGTGAGTTAAGTTCCAAAACTCTTCTAGATGCCAATAGAAATTTATTTAATAATACTGTTATATCAAGAGACATGGCAAAGGGACCGTGAGAGACCCAAACTCTGCTTGAGCAGCAGCTGGATCATCTCTGACGGCGCTTCTTGGGTCCTATATAACGTGCACATCCTGTGCCAATGCAGGGGATACTTTGTGTCTGCTCAGCTGAATCCTGACCCTAGTAACTGAAACACCTCACTTATCTCCAAACTTCTTCCCAAGGTATCACGGCTTGGATGTCAGAATCTCTTCTTCGAAGTCCAGGAAGTGGCTTGCAGAGTACAATAGACAGGACAGTACAGTACAGCACAAATCATCACTTTGTGTAATAGTTTTCTTGTGCTAAGTGCAAACAGATATTTGTATGACCAAATGTGAAGACTTGGGAATGATAAAGTTCTTGCAGGAATAATGAATAAGAGCAAATTTTATCTGTTGTACATCATATGATATATTTTACATGATTATTTCTTTGCTACTTTTTTAGTTATAAGAGAGAAGATTTAGTTTCCTTTGGGTCTTTGTTACTTTACGTTGCACCAATACCATCTCAGAATTCTAGTTCATTATAGAAATCTGTGGACTTATGAAGAAATCCCCATGATAGCTGTAGAAGCAGTTCATTTCATAGATAAAAACAATGATGGTTTCAAAGAAAAAAATAAAAAAACCCTGTGTATATTAAAAAATATTTTTAACAATAAGAAAATCGACAAGTTTTTTTCCAGAATTTAGGTTTTCAGTTAATTTAGCTATCATCTTATAGAAGCAATGTCTTATTGTCTATTTGACATGCTTATAAGATCAGTATTTAAAAGCTTGGTTGCTAGTTCACATCCCACATTTCAAAATATAGATATTTGAAAACAAGTGTTTAAACCTACTTTCCAGTTCTTACATAGTTTACAGTTGTTAGACAAGGGTAAGAATAGATACAGCATCTTTCAGAAATACAAGCTTTAAATATAAGTCATGAAAAACCATCAATTTCTTTATAAATAAAACTTTTTAATACTTTTTTTTCAACTTCCTTGATAAAGTTAATCTACCCTAATATATCCACAAAAAAAAAAAAAATGCCAGTTAAAGAGCAACTTCAAATGTGAACTTCTCTTGTGATAGTGCACTTTGCATGTCAAAGCTAAAGACACATTTTCTGCCTATGAACTAGTAACCTTTTAATATAACCAAGTAACCACTGAATTTTCTGACCTACATGTCTTGAGACTTCATTTGAATCGTACAAAATACTCTGACTCTGACCTTTTCATGCAAGAGAAGTCAAATGTGGTGACATTATCAAAATCTGCATTTTATTATTTTTATATTTATCACTTCTTCACACTGCATGAAAAATTATGTCAAATTTTCTTCAAGTGCAATACAATAAGACTCTTCAAACATTTATTAAGATTCCACAAGGTATGCCAATACAGAAAAGAATATTTTAAATATTTTTTCAACTGGTTTATATATTTACATCAGTAATACAAAACCAGTTCCCAAGTACCTGAGTTATTGCAGATTTTTATTTGAATTTCATGTATTGAATGTAATTGTTACTAAGTATAGGCAGATCTTACTAATTTAATATTTCCCATATAAATATTGTATTAGACACACATTTTTAAATATTGAGTCGAACCTATGTAATTTTCTGACTGAAAAAAAATCAGCTGTAATGATTTGGCAGAAGAAAGACCATATGAAAAGACATTCCTAGAGTAACTTCAGTTAATTAGGAAATATAAAAGCCTGAAATAAAATCAGAACAGAAATATTTAGAGGCAAGTGCACGTAACTGTGATTTCCAGGAGATTTCCAGGATCATCTATGACAGAGTAAAACCCAAAATATATTCTTGAAAACTCATTGCTTTCAGTTAGGCTTTGAGGGTTTTTTTTGCCTTTGTTCTTTGAACATGTACAAACCCTATCTGTTGTGTATGAAAGTCTCAAAATTGTCATTCCTGTATTTCAAAGAAAGAGAGTGAAAATTAATCCTCTTAACTGAATTATAAGTTAATATTTTTCTCCTGTAATTTTATTTTTTTGTCTAGCCCAGTCCTGTTCTGTTGTCCCGCTTCCCTTTCGTACAGAAATAAATATCATTGGGGGGGGGGGGGGGGGGGGGTGTGAGGGAGAGGTGAGCAAACAGCTGCATATTGCTGAACCTCAAAGATTTAGCTTTCTAGCCAGTCTGTAAAGCACTAAAACGTTTGGGATTTGGCTCAGGTTAGGCTGTGGTTTTTTGTGGTTTTTTTTTTGTTTTGGTTTTTTTTTTTTGTTTTATTTGTTTGTTTTTGTTATTTTTTTGCATAGGTTATTGTTTTTAATTCAGGGATTTACTGTAGTCTCTTTAATACATTCTTTTTTTTTTTTTTTCTTCATTAAACTTCTGTAGGAACTTGTGTAGGAAGATTTTATTCTAATGATGACTCACCAGATTTACCTTTTACCTCTATGCATGTCTATTTCTTAGATCAGTATTGGCTTCAAAGATTCTGAAGAATTAATTTCTTAATTAAATCTCAATTTTGATGAAATAAAGTATGATTAAACAGTTTTCCATGCTGCCATTCCCCCCAGCCTACTACTTTTAAACATTTATCTTACAGAATTTTATTTGTGACAAAGAAAAAGTTATTGTATAGGTTTGTCTTCAGGAGCAGCCGGATGCTGTATCAAGAATCATGATTATGATAAGGCATTAATCCATATCTGTGTGGTTAACTGAGCTCAAAAGATGAGGGAGATGCATATTTGAAAAAGGGCAACTATTTTTTTACATTTATTGCACAGTAAGAAGTATATTGTAGAGAAGGTGATGGTCTTTAATATAGCTTAACTTGGTGGAATATGTTGTGAAAATTCATATCTCAGGGTCTTCGATCACACATCTTTTCTGTGCGTGAGGAGTCACTGATTTGGATGCCCTGCTAGCCCTCACCAGATTGAAAGGTTTCCTTTGCCCATCACTGATCCTTCATACACCCCCCATCCTGAGTCTCCCCCCCCCCCCCCGAGTCTCTCTGTGCGCTGTGATTGACCCCTAGCAATATAACCTTTAAATGTGACAGAAGAAGTTGGTTGTAGGATATCAGCCCGAAAAGGAGGACTGCCAGAACTGGAACAAGCTTGTAACCCTGCTGCATAGGAAGGCTCTGCAGAGGGATCTGGAATTGTCAGCCGCATGTGTATGAAGTTAGATAAGATTAATTTCAACAACATAAATTAAAAATATCTCTTATATTAAAATCCCAATGTATTATAAATTGTTCTAAATCCTATCAGTTTTGTGTTAAATTTGTGTTATACTTTAGTTACTAATATAACACAGAAAAAGTAGTGTCCATTGTTAAGTCCACCCCTCGATCACTGAGCCCCTCTGTATGTTGCATCTCTGCCCTGATGGCCTGAAGTGTCGTGGGCCCACAGGGCAAAAAATAATTCACCCTTACGTTGCCAATCTAAGTCCATTTGAGACACTTCAATTTTAGCAGCTTGATCCACTTGTTGGTTGTTCTAGGTGTTTGACACCCTTGACCTTACTCCGTTTTATGGCAAAACCGGCTGTCAGCAGGATTTGGATTATTTTCCTCCCTTTTCTCAAAGACTTCTTCTGCTGTATCACCCCACACAATGATGTCATCAATGTATTGCAGGTGTTCTGGAGCTTGCCCCTGTTCCAGTGCAGTCGGGATCAGTCCATGGCAGATGGTAGGGCTGTGTTTCCACCCCTGAGGCAGTCGGTTCCAAGTGTACTGGACGCCCCTCCAAGTAAAAGTGAACTGTGGCCTGCACTCTGCTGCCAGAGGAATTGAGAAAAAAGCATTGGCAATGTCAATCGTGGCATACCACTTGGCTGCCTTTGACTCCAGTTCATACTGAAGCTCTAGCATGTCTGGAACGGCGGCACTCAAGGATGGTGTAACTTCGGTCAGGCCATGATAATCTACTGTTAGTCTCCACTCTCTGTTAGACTTTCTCACTAGCCATATGGGGCTATTAAAGGGTGAGTGGGTCCTACTGATCACTCCTTGACTCTCCAATCTACGGATCAGCTTATGGATGGGAATCAGGGAGTCTCGGTTGGTGTGATATTGCCGCCGGTGCACTGTTGCAGTTGCGATTGGCACTTGTTGTTCTTCGACCTTCATCAACCCCACAGCAGAAGGATCCTCTGAGAGACCAGGCAAGGTGGACAGCTGCTCCACTTCCTCTGTCTCCAAAGCAGCAATACCAAAAGCCCATCGGTACCCTTTTGGGTGTTTGAAGTACCCTCTCCTGAGGTAATCTATGCCAAAGATACATGGAGCCTCTGGACCTGTCACAATGGGGTGTTTTTGCCATTCCCTCCCAGTCAGGCTGATTTCAGCCTCCAGTACAGTCAACTCTTTGGGATCCTCCTGTCACTCCAGAAATAGAAATAGGTTCCACCCCTTGACAGCTTGATAGCATCAGAGTACACTGTGCACTGGTATCTACTAGAGCCTTATACTTCTGTGGGACTGATGTGCCAGGCCATCTGATCCACACAGCCCAGTAAATCCAATTGTCCCCTACCTCCACCTGGCTGGAGGCGGGGCCCCTCTAGTAGGCATCACATTGGTCACTCACATCTTGTAGAGGTGGATTATTCTTCTTCATCACAGGAGCTGAGGTAAAATCTGCTCTTCCACTCCATCTGGGAACCTGCTCACCAGAGACTGAAGCCGCAGCCTTCATGGGGTGATCAGACTTGACCTTTGCTCTCCTCTTCACTTCTCACACCCGCTCCTCCAAAACTGAAGTAGGCTTTCCATCCCACTCCATCATATCTTCTCCATGATCCCGCAGGTAAAACCATAGGGTGGCCCGTGGTGTATAACTTCTATATCTTCTCTCTCAAACAGTGGGACGCCTTCTGTTAATAGCTGAGATGTGTGTTGGTACATGTGAGGAGCTGGATAGATCGTCTCTCAATTGTTTGAGGTCCTGGGACAGTTTTTCCACAGCTGAGATGATGGAAGGGGTGAGATTATCTTCAAACTCTCGGAGTTTATGAATCATTTCATCCACTGTTGGTGGTACTATGTCATTCCAGGTTACTGTTGCCAGTGAGTGGGCACATGATTGGGATGCATTCCGTGTGAATTTCCACCACATGGGTCGTGTACATTCGACTTCATCTGGATCTATGGGTATATTCCTGTTATTCGGCTTGATAGTATAGATCATCTCTACAATGGCTGATTCTCTCAGAGACTGGATGCTTTTCTCTAGAGTAGTCCACTTGGCCGAACGACTCATAACATCATCCTTGTATGGAAACCTATCTTTCACAGCTGCCAAGAGCCGCTTCCAAAGGCTGAGGGACTTCTTCTCTCTTGCAATTGCTTTGTCAATTCCCCCTTCCCTGGCAAGTGATCCCAGCTGTTTGGCTTCACTACCTTCTAGTTCATGACCGTTGTCCCCATTATACCAGCATCAGAGCAGCCAGGTGATGATGTGCTCCCCTGGCTGACGGGTAAAGTCTTTTCGCATATTCCATAGCTTGGTTGAGGTCCAAGATCGGGAAGTCACCTCTTCTTTTTCTTCTTCTTCTTCATCATGTGATGATGAGTCTTGGTCAGATGCTGTCCCAGGTGGTGAGTACGTTGTTTCTTCAGTCTTGTTTCATCTTTCCTGCCTCTTCTTTGTTTTTCCTCTTGCGTACAGGGGCAACTGATATTGGTATGAGTTGGTCCTCTGGTTTAGCTGCAGTGATTGTTACTGTGGTTTGGGTAGCTGCCGTACTTGTCACTGGTGTTTGAGTTGTGGCTGCACCTATCGCTGGTGGTGGTGTAGCTGCTGTACTTGGAGCTGGATTAGCTGCGCTGTCCGTTACAGTTGGAGTTTGAGTAGCTGTTGTGCTTGTCCCTGGGGGTGGTGTAGTTGCTGTGCTTGGAGCTGGAGTCGCTATGCTGCCCATTACTGTTGAAGTTTGAGTAGAGGCTGTATTTGTCCCTGGGGGTGGTGTAGCTGCTGTACTTGGAGCTGGAGTAGCTGCACTGTCCATTACTCCGCCCTCAGATCCAGAGGCGTTTTTTTCCTTTTGAAGATGCTGGACAGTGTTAAACAGGGCTCTGTAAGCATAAGCCAAGCCCCAGCACGTTGCCATGATTTGTCCATCTCTGGTGTGACCAGAGTGACCACGCACCTCCTTTAAATGTTTTACTAATTTTTCTGGGTTTTGCATTTGTTCACTGGTGAAGTTCCAAAGCACTGGAGGGGCCCACTGGCCTAGATACTTGCCCATACTATCCCACACACCCTGCCACTCATGACTGTCCAGCCTTGGGGAAAATCTCTCAGCCATCCTAGATTGTGGTCTAACCCCAGACATGGCCCACACCCCACTCTGCTTAACTCTCCGTACCAGACAAAATAGTTGTGAGTAAAACGTATTCAGTATGTGTGCCAACATGCTGATTCCCATTACAACCAGCAGGCAGATCTCAAAGGTATCTAAAAGCCATTCAAAACCTTCAAAATTCTCAAATGGTGTTGTAAACGGTCTGGTGGGGGAGCTGGGAGCACAAAAGAATGTCTCCTTCACAGGCTGACCACTCAAGGAGGTGAAAAGAGATGTGTAATTGCTAAGAACTTCTGTTATATACCTCCGAAAGTATAGAGTTGGTGACCACACTGGAAACACAAACTGGGTCAGTTTCATGATCACTGAGTCTATTGTATTAAAAATCAGTGCAATAAAGTACAATGTAACAAGAATCTTAACCCAAAACCCAGATCCGAAAAATGTTAAGAAATACCGGCTGGAAGTGAAGTATCCTACACTGAACCTGTGAGAAACAGAGCAACAACTTTGAGATCCAATAAATCAGCATTGTGATGAGTGACTATTAATCCTTGCCGTTTATCTCAACCCCTCGTGCCCCATGTTGGGCGCCAAAAAGAACTGTCATGGTTTAAGCCGTAAATTTCCCTTCTCCCTCCCTTTCCCTCCCCCATTCCGATGGGAGGGAAATGGGGAGAAGAACCGAAAGAATGTAACTCCAACGGGCTGAGATAAGAACAGTCCAGTAACTGAGATATAATACAAATCACTACTGCTACCACCAATAATAATAATAATGACAAGGCAAACACAAGGGAAAAGGATACAACCGCTTACCACCCGACCGAGCCGAGAGAGAGGGAGCAAGCCACTTCCGGGTTCCTGCCCCCAGTATTTTACATCCTGGGCATGACGTGCTGTGGCGTGGAATAGCTCTTTGGTCAGTTTGTGTCAGGCACCCTGTCTCTGCTTCCTCCCGGCTCCCCCTCCTCCCTGGCATAGCATGAGACTCAGAAAGCCCTTGGCCAGACCAAAACATTGCCAAGCAGTAACTGAAAAGCACTGGTGTTATCAGCGCTGCTCTCGGGCACGAAATTAAAAACACAGTGCTGCACCAGCTACCAAGAGGGAGAAAAATGACTGCTACTGCTGAACCCATGACAATGATTTCTGTAGAAACGACTTAAAATACTTGTTTTAAAATTTAAGATAATTCCCACTAATTAAGAAATATGGCTTAAAGTAAATACTTACTACATTGCTGAATCTCATCAAATGATTTGTATTTATCCTAGTGTTAAAAAAGTGCTAACACCCAGAAGCAACTGCTTTGGATACTCAGACCAGTAACATTCTTTAACATGGCGATGGATAGCATTTCCTGTCCCCTAACTACTGTTGTCATGGCAGGAAGTGTTCCACAGTAACACAGGAGATCTAAGGCTGGAAAGGGCATCTTCAGATCTAGTCCGGTGTTCAAGCAGGGTCAGTTAGAGGAGGTTGCTCAGGACTGTGGCCAGTTTAATAATCTCCAAAGGGGGAGATTCAGCAATTCTCTGGGCAATCTGCAGCAGAGCTCAGTCACTCTCACAGTAAAAATTAATTTCCTGATGTTCAGAGGGAGCAGGTCCTGTTCCTCGGGTTGTGCCCATTGCTTCTAGTTCTGTCACTGGACACCATTGAAAAGAGCCTGGCTTCCTCTTGTTTACCCTCACCCCATTCTACTAGGAATTTATACAACTCAATATGACCCTGTGTCCCACATAGAGCCTTCTCCAGATTAAACAGTATCAGCTCTCTCAGCCTTTCATTCTGTGAAAGATGCTCCAGTCCTTAATCATCTTTGTGACTGTAGTTTCACTAACTTCCTGTAGATTCATTCTAGTAAAATATTACAATAGATTTTTTACCTGTTTCTTCTGTTGTTATAGCTGGTCTCAAGTTCATTTCCTCAGTGCTTAGTACTTCTTTTTTTTTTTTTTTTTGTTTAATGGTGGGCCATATATTTTGTTGTCTGGTCTTACTTTGGTCAGTTACACAGTTTGGAATACAAAGGAATAGCCGTCAGTCAATAGTTTCTAAAATTTGACCAAGCTCATAATACTTATACTATTAAAGCAGGTTTTAGAAATGTAATAAGAAAGATTAAAGCAAAAAAACCCGAACAAACCAAACCAAACCAAACCAAACCAAACCAAATCAACCAACCAACCAAACCGCAAACAACCAAACATACAAACCTGCTAAATAAATACAAAGAAATTATTATTCCTGATTTTTTTTTTGGTTTTTTCTTCCTTTTTTTTTTTTTTTTTTTTGATGTGTTTTTGGGGGGGGGTGTGGTGGGGTTTTTTTGGTTTTGGTTTTTGTTTTGAGGTTTGTTTGCTTGTTTGTTTATTTCTTGTTTTATAGCTATGGAAAAGTAACCTTTTATTATTATTATTATTTTATTTCATTTTTTATTCATTAACATCCCCCAAGACCAGAATGTCTTTCAAAGGAATTTTCTTAAAGTCTTTAAGCACTGCGTTTTCTATACTGCTGAACAAGTAACTGTAGAATGCTCAAAAAAAAAAATCTCTTGTTAATCTGGAAACACATGAGAAAGTATGTTTACCACCAAAATAAATCCTTGTGATGTGCTCCTATAAAATATTTCATGAAACATGAAGATAAAAGTGAGTAGGTTTTGCCATGGAAAATATAAGAACTAGCTCCTAACAAGATAAATCAAAGAATTTAGTTCATTCAGTTGGATAGTCACTTTGGGGTGTTTCAGACTTTCAGTTTCTGATAAGACAGCAGCAGTAGTAATTTAAAGACAGCTGTGAAGACAAATATTAATGATTTATAAGATACAAGATTTTGTTATTTTGGAATTCATGTTGCTTGTTGATGCAGCTAGGAGAAATTATGACCTAAAGCAGTTAGTTACAAAAGTTATGACTAGGCAGTATATTTTGTTTTGCTTCATTTTCCTCTGGACATGTAAGTGATCGTTAATTTAAGTTACACTAAGTTTGAAATTTTCACTGTAATTTTTCCTTGTAGGTATAACAGCATACATTGCATTAAACTTGCCTTTGCACTGACTCACTCAAAATCAAGCACAAATCTGTCAGCATTATACATAATAGCACTTTCATGCATAGAGGACTATGATAATTCAGAAAATGGTAAAGCCTGTTGAACATAAGTTTCTTTTGATTTTTCTTCTATTTTCCTAGTAGTATATGGTCTCTGTTTTTATTTCTATGCCTTCAGCAATATTTCCGGCCGATCCCATGTTGTCTGAAAGTCCTTATAAACTTCATACAAATATCTACATGGGCAGTTCTTGAAAGCCAAACTACTTCACAGAGTGAGCATTTATCAAAGCATTAAGCTGTTAATAAATGAAGAATGTTTATCCTCAGAAGAGCTTCAAAGAGTGTTTTGATGAAGATGAGCCTTCTTTCTCTCTTGCAGCTGTCCTTCCTTGTGAAGGGGAGCTGGCAGGCCAGAGCAGGCTTGCTGCCAGAGAAGAATAAGTAGGAGGAGGTGGGCAAGGTTTCAGTGCAGGTGTTCCTTTAGAACTTGCTGTTTGATTGCATCCTAAACTGTATCTGTGAAAGTGAGGCTGCTTTTGTTCTTTTATGTCTGCCCTGTACTATTTTTAAACATGATATAGCCCCCAGAAAACGTTTACACTTTTTTAGATCACTAATTGGAAAACAAAAATCGAAGTGAACAAAGACACTGACCAGTGATCATTTATAACAGATTTATATACATTTTCTATCTTTTCAGTCATGCTGCTGAGGTCATTCTCTTCTATAATTCATAAGTAATAATACTGAATGAGGAAATTCATATGTAACCAGATAAATAAAGATGGACAGAAATGCATTAAGTTTAAAAGAAGAATCTCTCACAGAAGGGTAGCTTAATAAACTTAATAGTTACTTATATGTTGACAGAAGCTTTTCAACACTTGAGTGTTTCCACCTTCTAACAGAAGTTGAATTGCTCTGCTCCTTTCAGTGTCTGTTTATTCAGATTTTGTTATAAATATAGCTCCTAACTTGAAAGACAGATTCCCCTTTTTCTTTTCTTTTTTTCTTCTTTTTTTTTCTTTTTTTTTTTTTTTTTACATTCTTTTGGGGGTGTGTGGTGGCATTATTTCCTTCACAAGGTGATTAATGTTCTTACCCTTTGTTCCACCTACTCTATTTCAATCTGGCTGAAATTCTAAGGCAAGTCCTTGGAAAAAGTCTTTCTAGCTTGTATACTGATCAGTCCATTCATTTGATAGAGTTGATAGACGTAAGACAAAGTCAAAATGACCTGGATATACCATACAAGGACTTATATCTATAATAAATCCAGTTTCCAATAAAGTCTTCATGGTCAATTAACTATATCATAGAATCATATGAACCAGATCACAGCATACACATAAAATAATGTTTTCACAGTAGATATTTCATATCTGAATCATAAAATCATAGAATAGTTCAGGTTAGAAAGGACCTTAACATCATAGAATCATAGAATAGTTAGGGTTGGAAAAGACCTTAAGATCATTTAGTTCCAACCCCCTGCCATGGGCAAGGACACATCCCACTAAACCATGCCACCCAAGGCTCTCTCCAGCCCTGCCTTGAACACTGCCAGGTGACGGAGCATTCACAACTTCCCTGGGCAACACATTCCAGTGCCTCACCACCCTCACAGTAAAGAATTTCTTCCTCATATCCAAACTAAACTTCCTCTCTTTAAGTTTGAACCTGTTACCTCCTGTCCTATCATTACAGTCCCTCATGAAGACTCCCTCCCCAGCACCCTTATAGGCCCCCTTCAGATATTGGAAGGTTGCTATGAGGTCTCCACGAAGCCTCCTCTTCTCCAGGCTGAACAGCCCCAACTTTCTCATCCAGTTCCAGCCCCCCTGCCATGGGTGTTTAGAAGTACTAAAAATCATCACAAAAACTACAAAATACAGTCCAAAATATAGCACCAAGAGGATTACAACCATCTCAGCCTACACCTGGAAATGCAATTTTCCAGCTCTGTTTTCTCATTGCAGTGCCAAACTAGTTGAAAGGAAGTGGAAACTGGTCATGCCCCTTCAGCTGCATATTGCTCTGCTATGATGAGATACTTGGGAGGCATAAAATAGTTATTGGCCTTTCTTCAAGATTTTTTCTTCTGACTGGTGTCAAAAAAGGCATACTAGTATCACAGAAAAAAGATTCAGATATTTATACTACATGAAAGTAACTTGTTTCCAGTTTATTAAAAATATAAAGCTAAGGAGAAAATAATGTAGGATGACATATACCTCTTTTTTTTTTTTTTGTGGGGAAAAAGAATTAATTTTATTTGATATAGACCTTATAGCAGCCTTCCAGTATCTGAAGGGGACCTACAGGGATGCCACAGAGGGATTCTTCATCAGGGACTGTAGTGATAGGACAAGGGGTAATGGGTTCAAACTTAAACAGGGGAAGTTAAGGTTAGATATAAGGAAGAAGTTCTTTACTGTGAGGGTGGTGAGGTACTGGAATGGGTTGCCCAAGGAAGTTGTGAATGTTCCATTCCTGGCAGTGTTCAAGGCCGGGTTGGATGGAGTCTTGAGTGTCATGATTTAGTGGGAGGTGTCCCTGCCCATGGCAGGGGGGTTGGAACTAGATGATCTTAAGGTCCTTTCCAACCCTAATCATTCTATGATTCTATGATTCAATATGTTTCATTCCGTTCTTTATGGCAATAAATATTGAATTTAAAATACTTGTAATAAAACCAAAGGGCATGAAAAATAAGATTCACAAAGTTGAAAGCGTAAGCTCTCATTTTTTTATCTCATGGGATAAAGCCCTAGAGGGCAAAGGGAGGAGGTCCAAGACTGCTGGCTGATAATCAAGGATCACCTGCTCCAAGCTCAGGAGCAATGCATCCCAACAAGAAGGGAGTGGGGCAAGAAGGCCAGAAGGCCTCCATGGATGGAAATGGAACAGCTGAGAAAACTTAGAAGGAAAAAAGTAGCTTATAGAAGGTGGAAGTGAGGACAGGCAGCCTGGGAAGAATACAGGGATGCTGTCTGGGTAGCTAATGACCAGATCAGGAAGGCTGAGGCCCAGATAGAATTGGATCTGGCCAGCAGTGTCAGAGTTAACAGGAATGGCTTCTATAGGTATTTTCTAATAAATGACAGACTAGGGATAATGTGGTCCCTCTCCAGAGGGAAATGGAAGAACTGGCAACCCTGGATTTGGAGAAGGCTGAGGTTCTCAATGATATCTTTGCCTCAGTCTTCACTTCCAAGTGCTCTGACCACACTGCTCAAGTCTTGAAGGGCAGACGCAGGGACCGCGAGAATGAAGGCCTTAGGCCCACTGTAGGAGAGGATCAGTTTCGAGATTATCTAAAGAACCTGAAAGTGCACAAGTCCATGGGACCTGATGAAATCCATCCGTGGGTCCTGAAGGAGCTGGCAAATGAAGTTGCTAAGCCACTGTACATCATATTTGAAAAATCATGGCAGTCAGGTGAAGTTCTTGGTGACTGGAAGAAGGGAAATAGAACCTCCATGTTCAAGAAGGGGAACATGGAAGAACTAAGAGCCCAGTGGGTAGCTTTTTAGGGAGTTTTTCAGCATGAGAACATACAGAGCATTTTTCAGCAAGAGAACTTACATCAGGCATAACTTAGGGAAAAGCCAGCAGGAGGAGTAAGCTTCAGAAGCAAGCAAGCAGAATGTCAGCAATAAGGGGATGGTGGATTGCTTCTTTCATAATGGGTATTATCTACAACTTTAAATTCAGTTGTTATGCATTGAAGAAGTGTTTTATCCCTAGCTTTTTTTGACAGAATATCTATCTAGGCTGGAGGTTGTTTTGTTTTGTTTTTTCAAAGGTGTAGTGAGTAAAGAAAGGAAGCTTAAAAATATAATTCCAGTTACAGGCTGTGTAATCACAAAAGGACCACTAAGTTATTTCTTCCCTCCTCATTTAACTTCTTACAATGCCTTTGAACACACAGTTCTTTAAGATCTTAAAATTATATACAGATAAAAGGGAAAGTTCTTCATACCCATTAGTGCCCTGAGAAAGAATATATAACTTACTCTGCTCTATCTCCTATAACCTGTCTGACAACTAGCTATGTTCATTTTGGTTTTGACTCACCACAGTAGAGTGAATGGATGTGCAGTGTCCAGAGCAGTGCAGTGAAGAGATAGCAGTAAGACAGTCATATACTGAAATAAAGTGCTCTACTTAGGAGAATTTGACAAAGGTTTATATTCAAGCAATGTCTCGATCTTTGATTTTTAATTTATATAGTAAACACCAACATCATAGATGCAAATGCTAATATTTTTGCAGAATGCAGTCCTAATTGACCCAAATTACAGCTAACAAACCAATCTAAAAACCCCATAAGGTTCTAAAACAAGATCACTTGTATGTTTATGTGCTGTGGGCTGACATCCTGACTTATTTATAATTTCTTTCATTCCTTTGTCCATTGCATAATTTTCAATATCCAGTATAAAACCTTGGAATACAATAGAAGACTTCATAAGATCTATATAAGGTATAGATACTGTAAGAAATACACTGCTACATTTTAACTATTAACTCAGACTCTTTGCACAAACATCAGAAGAGAGAACAAATGCCATCGAAGCAAGCTACACAGCTGGCCAGCAATACTGGCCGGAAGTAAAAGTCTGTTAATCTCTAAATAATTAATTAGCAGGATAAAACTAAGTTCACTGGGTAAAATTTTCCCCACTGTCTCTCCCTTTATGCAGAGGGGATGCATGAGGGCTGAAAATCAGTGCCATTCAATCCCTAATTTAACAGTTCAACACCTCAGTGGTGCTTAGACTCACTTGTATGTTGGAAAGTAGGATGACTTACTTGATGCAGGTAAAGAAGATAAAAACATGCTATGTTTTTAAGTGGAAAGAGGTAACACAAAAAAAAATCCAAAAATTACTCATTAATCTCACCAATTCTGGTGTATTTTCAATGAAGCTCTTCTTTCACCACACACAATAAAGGAAAACAACAGCAGTTAGCAGAAGTGACCTTTTATAATACAGTGTTGTGTTTCTAATAATAGCTAAAACCTAAGCAACTTTATTTTTATGTCAGTGTATGTTCCTGATTGCTTCTGCATCTGAGAGTCCTGACTTTTGATTAGAAGTCTGCATCCTTACTGAAATTGACAGTTTGATTCTCTCCAGATGAAAATAGGAAATGAAGATAGAAATATCTATTCCTTTCTCTTTGGTGAGAGAAATAAATTAAAATGTGAACAGTTAGCATTGCTATTTGAATGTAACACTTAGCAATGCAATCTGCTGAAAAAATGAGAGAGCCATTATGTATCACTGACTAATTAAGGATGTTACCAAAATTTCAAGTGGACATAGTGGAAGTACTTCCCCACAAAAAGCCCACAGAAGACCTCCAAGTCCTGTATTTATGTATTTTGGTATTTCTAAGTGTTGTAAGTTTAGCAAAAAAGCATAAACAAACATACATGCTTTGTTTCTAACTTCCCTATTAAGAAGAAGCAAATAGTCTTTCCATCACTGAACTGAAGCTGTGCCCTATGCTTAGCATCTGAATGATCTGAATATGTGCCCTTGCTTGGTCCCTTTAAATGTAATTTTATGTCATTCCCTTAAATTGTTCTCGCTTGAAACTTTTAAAGCAAAAATGCACTGAAATATATATTTGGTTCGTTCTATCTAGGTCAGCTGTCAGCTAGGTCTAGGCTGATATCTCTCACTCCTGACTTGGAAACTAATTTAATGGGACAGAACTGATGGATACTTCTCTGACGCATTTCAATGTTGCTCACATGTTGCCCACATATACAGGGGGACACAGGTAATGAAGAAGTTTTTTTATGGAGAGCCAAAGCTGAGGCCTCACCTGATTTCACCTGGCTTCTGTGTGTTCATCTCAGATCATGCTTACACAGAGGTGAGCTCTGTGTTGGATACCTGGTTTCAGGTGGTTCAGGGATAAGGTGGGAGAGAGCTTCGCCTTGTCCAGTGTCTTCCCTGACTTCTGGAAGTGAATGGCTCATTCTGTACTGGGGATTATAATTATTCTGGACATCAGTTCTTTCCTCACATCTTTACGTAGATGAAAAGAGTAAAATATTTCATCTCAGATGATTGTTGTTGATTCTTGCTGAAATTAAAGAGTATGCCATTTCATGTAATACTTTTTCTCCCGAGATTCGGATACCTGAAGGAATGTCTTCATACAGACATTGTTCTCCCCGTTAATATCCTGACATAGAAACTGCATGTCCAAGAAATGCCTATTTCCTTCCAGTCTGTATTACAACTCTGAGCATAGGTAGTGCTGAGGTCAGATTGTAGTAAGCATCTCTAAGTGCCAGCTGAGGAACAGTGAGTGGTTCAGGACATGACCCTAGAAACCTACAGAGAAAATCAGCTGGCATTGAAAGAGAAAATGGGAGGGTCCCAGCTTTTCCTACTGATTCAAGGAGATAGACCTAGTGTTGGCCGGTGTTAAGGCGGCACATGTCTTATCTGGCATGGCAGAATAAGCAATAAGAAAGAAATCCTACCCTAGAAGTTCCATCCTTCATTTAGTCGTATTCTTTTTGTTGTGAGGTGATAGTAAACAATAGAGGTTATTGAATAATTTACAAGTGGATGTCCCTGAGGTCTGTAGGTGAGGCAGTTCAGGATAGGTGAGTTATTCTTTTAACCTTAAGCTATGACATAACAGTGCAACATATATGAGTCAATATTTAATCAGAAAACAGTGAGGAGAACATGTAATACCTTGCATTGCATTCAGAGATGCAGAGAAACAAGTGCAGACTGATTGTGTTCAACACATTATTTTGAGAAATGCTGCTGCATAAATATCTGGGTAAGCAGACTAGAGTTGATTGATTCCACATAGGCTTCAGTGCTACCTGGGACAGGCCAAGTAAACACCCAGTCATTGTAAAATATTCAGTTCCTGTTACTGTGCATTTCTGGCAGGAAAGCTGAATGTAGATTAATTGGTCAGCTAATGTGGCCTTAAGGTCTGGCAGCTACTGTGGCTCTGAGCGCAAGGATTAGGATGCCTAATTTAAAATTTTCAACTAGAAACATAAGGTCGTGCACCCACATGTAATAATATCTGTCTTGATGTCGTGATTTAAGCCTCCCACCCACGCAGTTTTACTCACTCACTCACTCACTCCCCCTCTTTCTTCCCCTAGTCCCAGGGGGATGGGGAGGAGAACCAAAAGAATGCAACTCGCACAGGTTGAGATAAGAACAGTTTAGTAAGTAAGGTATAACACAAATCACTACTGCTACCACCAGGAATAATACAAGAGAAATACAAGGAAAGAGAATACAACTGCTCACCAAGCCCGACCCAGCCAGTGCACCCCCCAGCAGCGAACCCCCCACTGCACCACCACACTCTTCCAGGTCTCTGCTCTCCGTCTTCACATCCTGGGCATGAAGTGCTGTGGTATGGAATAACCTCTTTGGTCAGTTTGGGTCAGGTGTCCTGTCTCTGCTTCCTCCTGCCTTCCCCTCCTCCCTGGCACAGCATGAGGCTCAGAAAGTCCTTGATCAAACCAAAACATTGCCAAGCAGTAACTGAAAACGCTGGTGTTTTCAGCGCTGCTCCCAGGCCCAAAATCGAAAACACAGTGCTGCACCAGCTACCAAGAGGGAGAAAAATGACTGCTGCTGCTGCTGAACCCATGACAGTTATGAATATGTCCTGACTTTCTTCTGAACAAAGAGATTGAGAATTTCCTACTAATTTTTTTTGACATTTCAAGACCAAACCAATTACTTTTTCTGGGTACTGATGTAGCAATTTCAAAACAACCCACATACAGATTATGGCCCCAATTATAAAGAGTTTACAGGTGTGCAATTGTGCTATGATCTCAGATCAACAGAGTATGTTTCCACTTACCACTGAAAGAACAGCTAAATGTCACAGTCTGGTTTTAAATATATTCCTGGCAGATTAGTCAATTATTTCCACTTTCAAGGTAGAGTACATTCATACAAAGTTTAAGTAACAAATCCATCTTAATCACCCACTGTCCCAATATTTTGCAGATTAAATGTAAAACTACTAGTTGTGATTGATTCAAAATTTCAGTTAACGCGCATAACATGCTCTCAATGTGCCATTTCCAGCAGAAATCATTAACACTTGTTTCTTCAAGCCTCCTGCTCTCACAGTTATTGAGTGTCTTTACCGACATTAGGGTTGAAGCTTCTTAGCAATCAACTAAGGTTTAATTATTTTTCTCCTGAAATCTCTGTTAGTAAAAGTTCGAGGTTTTACTTTCTCATCTTGACAGCTCTGCTTTTTCTAACGTTTTCTGAATCAAATGAACTTTGGCATACCTGGGGAATTTTTTTTTTTGCAGCTTAGACCATCTTTCTTATACTGCTTTATGATTTCATCAATGAAGATGTAGAAATAGAATAATCAAACTCAGCCTCTTACACATTGTAAGTGCATGCTAAAAATAAATTGTTCCATAAATGCCTGAAAATCAAGGCTTAGTTGAGGAAAAACTACTGCCATTTTCTTAGTAAAGTGGTTTTAGACCACATTCTGGGGTACCTGGGGCTATGTAATGTTAATATTCCAAAACACGCATATACTACATCTCTTTATAGAAAGCTTTTGAGAAAGCAATGGAGTTAACAATGAGATTGCATAGAAAAAGAAAAATCATTTTCCTTAGAAACATTTTTGCATTATGTTGCTCTTTCACCCTTTATTACTTGGAGTAGGGAAAGCAACATGAAATTCTTTTTTGCATTTTCTTTTTTCCCGTTGATTCTTCTTACTTAAAGAAAAGCACCACTTAATCTCGAGCATAATGAGGGACTACCTGATTAGCTAATGCTTAAACCATCAGCCATGCTTCTCAGATTTTCCCTAACTGAGATCTGTAGTTAATCTCCCAAACAGAGGGACACACACAGACATTCCCTTCTTAGCATCAGTAATAATAATTTGGTAATAAATAATAAGAATATAATCTTTCAAGAAAATATTTTTTACATGCAAACAGGCTGTGTATATCAAAGGAGCTAGAAGGGTGCATAGGAGCCTTGGTGGCCTGGCTTCTGAGTTATGATTTTTAATGTTTATCTAATTTTTATTTTACACAGTCATTGATTTGGAGAATTGGTCCATAAATACTGCATTTTCATGGACATAGCTTTTTGAGGAAATAATTCTTTTTTTATTTTTTTTTTATCATTCTGTTTTCTCTTAATGCTGTTTTAATATCACAAACAGTGGAATTTTGCAGAAAAAAATATCAGTAGTAACAAACAGACAACTCTGTTTTCTTGTGAATTTTGCATACAAAAAAGACTTGAAAGAAAAATAGAAACCAGCTGAAGTCTTTTATTTCCAATTATCGTAAATAGTTTTTTATAATTTTTTCCTCCCCCTATCACTAAAACCAGTTAATTTTAGTTGAGTAAATCATGATCTATGGAGAATCATTTGCAAAGGTGACTAAATTCATTCCTGTGAGCAATGTGACATTATGTCAGAGAATAAAGGCATTTGCGATCATACTGATGTTGGAGTGTGACTGACTGGCTTGCACTAGATTTTGCCTGATGAATGCTTACCTGTCTGAAGAAAAAATAAACAATGTAACAGAGCAGTGAAGAAATGTTGCCTTTCCCACTACAAAAATATTTAGGGATAAATATTTATTTTACAAAACAAAAGTATTTCTTTATTGTATGAAAGTAAATGCATATCAGAGCAGTATCACTAGTGGTATTGAGCTGTTGTAATCTGATAAAGAAAAGAAATTGCTTACAGGTCGATCAGTCAAATTATTCTACTTAGGGTTTGGGCTTTTTTAACCTAATAACTCAAACTGTGAAACGTTTTAATTAGAACAGAATGGAATTTTCCTTCTGAATATCAGCAAGTTTTGAATCAAGACAAAATACATCAACATCAAATTTCAAACTGTTTTTTTTTTTATCCGTTCTTTTCTTACACTGATATCAACAGCAGTTTTATTATATTCCTGTCAGCAACAGTGAAGTCAGAGGACTCTTTGTCTAGTGGACATGTTCATTTAAGTTTGATTCTAAGAAGATATTGAATATAATATACATAAACCTAAAACTATATTATAAGTTTCAGGCTTAAATCCTTACTTGAAGTACAAGTCCCATTAGATAGAGCTAATAAAAAAGGCTATTAGACACTTTTGTGATGTCCTAATCCAATAGTCATAGAATCATAGAATAGAATCATAGAATAGTTAGGTTGGAAAAGATCTTAAGATCATCTAGTTCCAGCCACCCTGCCATGGCAGGGACATCTCCAACTAGACCATGTCACCCAAAGCTCTGGCCAGCCTGGACTTGAACACCGCCAGCAATGGAGCATTCACAACTTCCCTGGGCATCCCATTCCAGTGCCTCACCACCTTTACAGTAAAGAATTTCTTCCTCATGTCCAATCTAAACTTCCCCTCTTTAAGTTTGAACCCATTATCCCTTGTCCTATCACTACAGTCCCTAAAGAAGAGTCTCTCCCCAACACACTTATAAGCTCCCTTCAGATACTGGAAGGCTGCTATGAGGTCTCCATGCACCCTTCTCTTCTCCAGGCTGAACAGCCCCAACTTTCTCAGCCTATCTTCACACGGGAGGTGCTCTGGTCCCCTGATCATCCTTGTGGCCCTCCTCTGGACTTTTTCCAACAGTTCCATGTCAGAACTTGTGTTCTTGTACTGCCTGACAGGCTGTGCACACAGGTTGGTGATGAATAGCTCCTTTTCAAACTGGTGACCTACCAGTAGTGGGATCCCCCAGGGGTCAACGCCAGGCCCAATGCTGCTTAATATCTTCATATACTTATCTGGAAGATGGGATCAAGTGTATTTTGATGAAATTTATTGACAATACTAAACTGAGTGGGGATGTGGATTCTTCATGAGGAAAGAGCCACTCTGCAGGATGACCTGGATAAGTTGGAAGAGTGAGCTAACAGGAACATTACGAAATTCAACAAGGACAAGTTTAAGGTTCTTCTCCTGGGTAAACACAGTCCAAGAGTGCAGCACATGCTGGGATCTGTCTGGCTGGGAAGAAGTTCTGTGGAAAGGGATCTGTGTGTGCTGGTGGCCAACAAGCTCAATGTGAGAGAACAGTGTGCAGCTGTGGCAAAGAAAGGCAACAGGATGTGGGGTTTCATCAGCAAGAGCATCACCAGCAGAGATAAAGATGTTATTGTCCCACTCTACTCAGCACTTGTCAGGCCACTCCTGGAATACTGTGTATGGATGATTTCTTGTTAGAGAATGGACATAGGCCTGCTCTGAATGAAAGCAACTATGTGCAGCTGGCCATGTAGCAGGGGTAACTCCTGGTTACCTCTGTGCAGCTGACCGTGGAAAAGAAGCAACTCCCGGACACTTAATGAAACGAGAATGCAGGCCTGGAAGGTAAAGAGCTGAGATAAGGAGGTTGCTAAATTGGGCTGTGAATCTTCCTTGCTTATAAAATCCACACTTTAGGTTCTCACAAAACATGTTAACCAATAATATGCCTGTTGCTAAGTACATGTAACCAATCGTAGAAGGACATGTAATGTTAGAGCTGGAAGCCTGAAGTATATAAACTGTAACTATGCCATCAATAAACGGGCTTTAGTCTAACCATATTGATTCCTGACTGAGTCCTTGCAGCAACTGTGTTTAGTTTTGGTCCTCGCTATACAAGGCAGATGTACACAGTCTGGAGAGGGTCCAGATAAGGGCCAAAAGGATGCTCAAAGGACTGGGAATCCTGCCTATGAGGAAATGCTGACAGAGCTCTGTTCAGCTTGGAGAAAAGAAAGCTCAGGGGAGACCTTAGCACCATGTACTAGTACTTGACGGGGGGGGGGGCTGCAAAGACGATGGAGATTCCCTGTTTTTAGGGGATCAGATGGAAAAGATGAGGGATAGTGCGTAGAAGTTAGTCCTGGGGAAATTCCAGTTGGACACAAGAGGAAAATTTTTCACAGTGAAAACCATCAGCCTTGGAATTATGTTCCTAGGTAAATGGTGTATTCCCCAATGTTGGATACTTTTAAGATTCAGCTATACAGGGTGCTGGGCATTCTTGTCTATACTGTGCTTTTGATAAAAAAAGTTGGACCAGATGATCTTCAAGGTCCCTTCCAACTTGGTTTTCTATGATTCTATAATTCTATGACTCAGAATTGTTATAGGGTAGTAGCAACACTATGTATCCCTACCAACCTCTGCTGCATTTGGGGAACATGAGAAGAAAGTATTAAGTGAACCTTAATCTTTGTTTCACAACTACAATAGTCATCACTGAGTCTATTATCTTGAGAAGAAAAAAGAGCCTGTATCTGTCCTGGGCATCTGCAAGCACTGTCTTCAACTACCACATATTGTTCCATGCACCTGCCACTGTCAAGGTCATCGGTGACCACAGCACCAGATGGGATCCACACCCACTGCTGAGTTAAAAAAGAAGTTCATAAATTATAATGATAATGAAGATTAAAATTAGAAATGGCAGTCTTCTACTTGTTAATGGCTGGTGGACAAGACATTTCTGCCTTAGACGTAGATGTATGAAGAGACGTTAAAAGCAATTTAGTAGTATGTCATATGGGGATATGAGGATGTTCCTACTCACTTGCAGTTGGCTTACAAGCAATAAAAGGTGCACATTGTCTCTGAACCTTTGCATGCATTTTTAAGCATGTTTTGCAAAACACTGTTCCATTTGAAACTGCTAGTTTAGATTAGCTTAGCGTGGCTGGTGGCCATCTTGTCACATTGCATTACAAACAAATCAAAAACAGGATGTTCAAGAAGATGTAGAAAACTGAAAGGGAGATACAGTTCAGTTAAAATACAAAACAGTTCCTGTTATCTCTCATTGTATAGTGCTTAATGATTTTCAGGCAAATACTTAAATATGAAAATACACCACTGGTTTCTTCCTTTTTGCTTTGAGAATGTAGTTCTGGGAGGTACAAATAAAGTAAGGCATAACATCATTTAGTACATAATCCTTTGTCCCAGCAAGAAAATCTGTGTCAGCTCAGATAAATGCCTAAGCTTGTCTGAGGTAGTGGGAAAGAAGCCCAGATCCTAGCAACAGAAAATATTATATATGTATGTTTATCTAAGTGTCTCTTTTCCCTGTACTTTGTGTCTGGCTTGGAGAGAAAATTAGATGTTTCTCTCTTCCATCCACCCATTGAGGATGGAAGCTTATTATATTTCAATGTAAAATACATGAAATATATTTAAATCAGAATCCCATAATTTCAGC
The DNA here is from genome assembly GCA_017639245.1 of Myiopsitta monachus. Taxonomy (NCBI): domain Eukaryota; kingdom Metazoa; phylum Chordata; class Aves; order Psittaciformes; family Psittacidae; genus Myiopsitta; species Myiopsitta monachus. The sequence goes on from CM029927.1 coordinate 33,485,736, forward strand.
CCCAAACACCTAGGTGAGATTTAGAATTTTGTAAGCCTGCACTCTCTTGCTCCTATGACTTTCATTCCTGACTGTATGCTGGCTGAATAACAAGAATGATGAGGAGTGTAGCTCAGTTGTTTGGGATAAGATTTAAATCCAAAGGCAGCCAGCTGATAAAAGCTATTTCGGAGAAAGAGATGGATGACATGTAAGTGGAAGCTCGCCTTAAAGAATTCTGATAAAAAGTCCCAATGCCTCTCCCTCATCTTGAATTGGAACAGGTTTTGTATGTGTCATGCTTAATCACCATCTAAACTATGTTATAGTTACATACTTAGCTCTCATCACAGGTCCTGTTGATCCTGGTTCCAGTCCATGGACATGACTTCTTTCCTTTACCTTGGCACTGCCTCATTATTAAGACCTTGCCAAGAAATCACTGGACTCTGGACTGGACCTGATCAACATCCGTTGCCAGTCCAGCCCTTCTCACTTGCTGAGTGCTGTGGGATAGGACCCTGGACAGGAGGACCTACCATGACTGTTCTGTACATTGTACACTGCTCTTGAAGTGCCCTCACAGTGCTGTAACATAGAGGTTCCCAGTGTGCTTACATGATATGGTAATCTATATTCCCAACCCAAGATAGCAGCCTACCTTCCCAGCCCAGGAAATTCAGAGAGTTTTTCAGTTCAGATGTTTTTAGGTTTTTTTGGTCCTCTGACTAGCTCTGCTAACTTTCCCAACTACTCCGCATTAACTTTAATATGGGCTTAGACACCATCTTACCTGTAGATACCCCACATATGCATCTCCATGACTGTGCTGATTCCCAGTCCTCCATGCTGGCCAACTGAAATTGTCTGAACCTGGAATTGCTTTAACCTCTGAAGGCAGTGATAGGGGACAAGACTGAAAACTCCTTCTTTCTGAGGAAGGTAAAGGGACAGACAAGGAGTTTCCTACATTTTTTTTTTTCTCTTGCAAATTCTGCTTTTAAACCTGATAACCACAATATTGCTCAAACACTAAGGAATGCCAAACATGCTTTTGGAGTACTGACTTGCAGTTTTCAAATTGGCTTCATTCAGTTGCTCCTAAGTAGACATCTAGAGTTACTTAAGATCTCCAGGGCAGTATGCACAAGTGTCTCACCACAGCTCAACATGAACACCTAACCCAAATGACAACAGGTGCTTACATGTAGGAAATAGTTCCTCTATAAACAGGTAACACGCCATCCTTAGCAGATGCCCCATCTGAAGAACAAAGAGTATAATTATGACCCTGTGGGTCACGGAGTACCCATATTTCCCAAAGTCTCAATTATTTAGTTTCCATGACTTAAAATTTCTGGGATATACATTTTCTTGCTAGAGCCCAAGCAATGGAAAGAATGTAGTTTATGGACAGAGTAAAGAGGAAAGTTATTTCTAACATTACATTTCAGGTGTGATAATTAACTACCTAATCTGACTGAGCGAGGTGAGCATCCTCTGTAGAAAACTGAAGTACTGTAAGCTGAACTCAGAAATGTGCTACAGAACTGCTAACCAAATATGTAACAGTCCTTAGTAAAATTTTCAAGCTATAAATAAATTTCCAACTATTAAAATAACTAAAGAATCATACGTTTACTGTGATAAACTTTTTCACTGTGCATTTAGGTCATTTGTACTTCGATTGCAATAGCTTGCTCATTGCTTGATCCTGATTTAGCTGCTACCACAGCTACAACAGGCTTCAGTCTTCTCTGTCTTAGTCGTTCGTCTTGTCTGTCTGAAGTATTTTCTTGCAACTTGATGGAGCTCTGTATATGAGGTCACTTGGATGACTAGCTCAAGTGGCTTTGAAATAATACCCACTTTTTAAATGACTTTTCGCAAAGTTAAAATTGGAGCTTAAGGAATGTGTGTCAGTAAGCTCTTAAGCTAAAATGGACTTTAATAGTTTGAAATTCTCTGGATTTTTTTTTATTAGTTTTTCCTCTTTGTTTAGTTCAGATTGGTTGGATTCCTTCAAAGAAAACAAAGAGGCACAGGATTGGAGCATCAATTTATTCTAGTGAATAAAGCTTGGAAGTATATACTGTGATAAGGGAAAAAACAAGTCAACCCTGATTTTTAGCAAGGGGACTATAAAATGAATTATTGCACATTTCCAGATTTGCCTGCTTGGCAACGGATTCAGCTTTGGGGATGTCTGAAAGTCTCTTACCTTTCGCAGAATATACTTCTTCCCTGGTTATACATGGAAACGAAGTGAATTTACTGAAGTGGAAAAGATGAAAGAAAATTTTGTCAAACCACCTTTGCTTAAAATATGTAAATAGTGAAGTTTTGACACTCTTGCTTAAAATGTATAAATACTGAAGTTTTGAAATACAGCATAACACAGGTGGGAAAAGCACAGCTAGTTAACATAATTATAGATGGAAATAGCAGAGGGTATGATCCATAAATTAGAAACCTGATTGTGTGAATCACGCTTATTAGCTACTTGCAAATCAATATTTCCCTAGAAAAAGGTACTTGTGAAAGCAGCAGTTCTGGGATAACATGACAAGAAGCTTCACAAAGCTTGAGGGATTTTTGTGCTGCGGAAGAGGTCTGATTATGATTTATACAGTATTGTTATGTGGGGATTCAGATAACATTTTTAAGCACTTTTGCTGCTTGGTACCTATTTATTTCTGACATTGAATTTAACAAGGAGACTGACACATGGGTTTCGTAGTATACTGCAGCTGAGATCATGCTGTTTTGCATTCCATTTTGTAACTTTGATCCCACCTTTGTAACTGTGGTTTAGATCTGGCTGAAGTTTGTATTATTGTGCAGTGTAATACATAATGCAAGCTAAACTTCCGTAACCAAACCAGATAGGAGCAGGTAGGAGTAGCAAATAGCTATTCTGTATAGAACTAATTATCCTAGATCACAGAATAAAATGCAGCACAGATTTTTTTTTCGTTTTGAGGAATTGACATTTTCTGAACAGGAAAATGTTTCTTCAGTAAAATGTCTAAGCAGTTCTGTTAACATTCAGTGCGTATTCTAAGAGCAATGTTGTAGGTGTAACTGTTGACCTTGTTAAGCTGTACACGCCATGCAGCACACATCACAAAGTAATTCCTAAGCTTGTATTTCCTTTCAAATTCAACAACTGTGAACTGGTCAAGTTGCCATACATTCTTGTATTTTATCTTAGATACTGAGTTCACCAAAGATGAGGAAATGAGACAACATTCTCCTGATTAGCCTAAAGACATCTGGAGAGCAGACATCACATGAGAAGTAATAAATAATTAAATCTGTAATTCTGTTTCTATTTCTCTGTCCTGTACTTCATGGAAGAATCTTTAATACTATTTTGCTATAATTTACTCTGACTTATGCACCATAATATTATCTCTTGGGCCCACATGTTCTATTTCAAACTCCATTCCCCGGTTCATGGCCAACTAAAACCTCCATATTGACAACCATCTGTGCTGCCAACTCCCTTCAGTTTATGTGCATGCAAATATTGTCTACAACTATATTCACTTTTGCATCATTCTAAACTGTCAGGGGCTTTGTTAACTGTGACTTCATGAGCTAGAAAAACAGGAAAGAAGGCAACAGTAGAAAACTTGTGTATTTGCTTGTATTACTGCTTTGCTATTTGTTCTGGCTTCTCCTTCAGTTTTCCTGGAAACAAATATAGGGCAAGTGAAAACAATATAAGTATTTTAAAAATACTGACTTAAAAAAACCTGCTGCTTATTCTGCTTTCACTGGATCCTGTCATAAGGAAAAAGAATGGAAATACTTAGCAAACAACCACTGTGTGGTAACAATACCTGTTGTTACTGCGGCATGGGTACCAGCGATCTTAGGTCCTTCCTTTTGCCTTGTTTTCTTATAGCTTTCCAAAATACAACTCTATGAAGAAAAAGAGGATAAGAAAACTGAATGGGAAACCAGCAAAAACTAACCACAGAGAGCAAGACCTCTCAGTTACATTCAGCTGCTGTATGAGCAGTACAGTTGCCACTGTAGGATTGCCCACAGGCACTTGGAAGTGCTCATTTCTGTCACACTACATAGAACAATATTTAGACTTTATCCTTACCAGAAACAGCATAACAATGTAAAAATATTTTTCTCTAATACAAGAAATGAGATCCTTATAATATGTTCTTTATTAAAAAAAAATAAAAAATAGATACATTCATTTTACTTGAGACTGATGTGATTGGGGAATGATGCGTACTTCCGTATTTCAGATCTATTACTGAAACCTCTATGCTTATCTGAAATGTATTTGGAACTTGATTCAGCAAATCTAGCTGGAAAGCTTGCAAGAACAAAAGTTTTTAGAATTTTTTGGTGTTTGATACCTGTCAGAAACACTGGGACAGGATTATTTTTAACAGTATGTTTAGTCATGGCTAGAACCAGAAATATGTTCTGCAAAAAAAAGGGGGAAACCTAAAATATTACTAACAATTTAAATATGTGTCCTGGATTCAGCAATAGCAGTAATTTTTCTCCTTCGCAGCTGTTGCAGTGATCTGTCTTTGACTTTCAGCCTGGGAACAACGCTAATGTTTTTTTAGTTACTGCTCAGTAATGTTTACTCTGACCAAGGACTTTCTGAGCCTCATGCTCTGACAGGAGGAGAGGAAGCCAGGAGGAAGCAGAGACAGGACAGATGACCCAAACTGACCAAAGAGGTATTCCATACCACAGCACATCATGCCCACTATATAAACTGGGGTCAGTTACCTGGAAGGGTTAGATCACTGCTGGGTCAGGCTGGGTATCGGTCGGTGGGTGGTGAGCGGTTGTATTCTCTTCCCTTGTTATTTCCCTTATCATTATTATTATTGGTGGTGGTAGTACTGGTTTGTATTATACCTCAGTTACTGGACTGTTCTGATCTCAGCGTGTGGGAGTTACATTCTTTCAGTTCTCCTCCCCATCCCTCTGGGAGCAGGTGGATGAAGTGGGGAGAGTGAGCTAGTGACAGATTTATGGCTGGGCTTAAACCATGACAGTATGTTTCTGCAATAAAACATGAACAAGTTGAAGGCTAATGCTCAGGGAAACTGATTTCTCTTTTTGGTAGTGTAGAACCATCTGTGCAAATTACAAATTGAGAGATACTCATCTTATTGATCTCTCATTGAAGAATGATTTTGTTTGAAGGACATATAAGAGAAGTACCTGGTGCTATGTAGCAAAGATGGTTAAATCACAAGGGCAATGCTTGGCAGTACAGTACAGCCTTTTTCATTTAAGCTTAGTGGCAATTGCAAACTCTGGAAGTACTGTTGCTTACACAAAGTATAAGTTACTGCCATGTAAGTGTTGTGGTGACAATAGAACTCAAAATCCATTCTGTATTCAACATTTTTAAGCTACCAGGCACCCAGTTTCTTAATCTGAGGTTTTCGTTCAGATATGTCTGCTTTTCCTCTCTATTTTTATTTTTTTTTTTGTCACTGGCAAAATATGTTATTTAGATATTAGTTTTAGATAACACCGGAGAACTGGAGAACATTGTGAAAAAAGAAAAAAAAAGTTTGAGTTAAAAGATACAAATGCAGACATATGAACTACAGATATTTTGTACAGCATGTTTCCATTCAGAGACAATTGCTCAGGCTGTCAATAACAGGAAAAGTAAGGTCTCTTTCCTCTGACTTCTGTGCCTACACTTAAGATGTTGCTAGATTACTTGCATCATGCTGTAATCAATTAGGATTTTTTTAAATATGTATTTGCAATATTTTTTTCAAATTGTTCTGGTTTCAGTTTTATCTTTGTTTACAAATACTTCACAGTGCTAAAAATCACTAGGTATTTAATAAGTCAGCTGAATGCATCCATTTCAACCTTCTTTAGGAAATAAAGCAGGACTTTAGTACTTTAGAGGGGCTGCTAGTCAAAACAGACAACAGAGTAGAAGATCATACATTAAAATAAAATTATAATGTAAGAGGTATAGGAGACTGTGGAACAAAAATGCATATGCATTCACAATGTGCAAGTTGACAAGCTTATCTGGCTGTCCTTAGACCCTTTCCTACCTCACTGTGATACTCAACACTAGTGCTCAAGCAGACTCAAGCCCCAAGTAAGTGGAGTTGAACATCGTTCTTTGAAACGAGCTTATAAACAACTAGCAAAGCATACAGTACAATAAAGTGGAATCCTGGAAGCTCAGCATGTTTCGTTTTTTTTTATCTCTATCATTTCCTCCTTCTTCTGATTGTTTGAGTATCTCTGTTAAAGAGAAATACATGAGCCTGAGTTTTCTAGTCCCAAACTTCTCATTTGATAAGCAATATTAGCCCTTATTCTATGTCCCCACTATCAGGGTTTCACAAGCCTCACTTTAAAATCATCAGAATCATAGAATAGTTAGGATTGAAAAGGACCTTAAGATCATCTAGTTTCAACCCCCTGCCATGGGCAGGGACACCTCACACTAGAACATATCACCTAAGGCTCTGTGCCAGCTGGCCTTGAACACCACCAGCGATGGAGCATTCACAACTTCCTTGGGCAACCTGTTCCAGTGCCTCACCACCCTCACAGTAAAGAGCTTCTTCCTTATATCTAACATAAACTCCCCCTGTTGGAGTTTGAGCCCATTACCCCTTGTACTATCACTACAGTCCTCATGAAGAGCTCCTCTCCAGCATCCTTGTAAGCCCCCTTCAGATACTGGAAGGCTGCCATGAGATCATCATAAAGCCTTCTCTTCTCCAGGCTGAACAGTCCAAACTTAATAAAGAAAGAAAAATAAAGCAACAGGAAAGTAGCAAAAAAAGTAACCTGCATAGCAGGAAATACTGTCAGGAAATCTGAGAAATACTTCTGATGGAAGCATTATTAGCAAAAATACCAAAAACTCTTTCTGGGGGTGAAAGCTCAAAGATCCTATAAAATTGCTGGCAAAGTGAGATTAAGAAATTGCCTCCTGTATTCTCACTGTTTCCTGTTTCATAAGAATGTTCTGTTCATAAGAATGAATGCTTCATTCTTAGGGACAGTTTCTCTGTACTTCTGAGTTTAATCTTCATATCCAGAAAGAACATTAAAATTGTGTTCTAGGCTGACCAGAATGTTCTGGGGGTAAACTTTACCTTGTGGTTGTGTCTTCTTGAATCTGTGTGCTTATTTCTAGTGTTCAGCTTCACTGTTCTTCTTCTGAAACAATGCTTCTCTATTCTTTAGGTCAAAAAGTTAAATGACCTGGAATCACCTTTCCTGTTCTTCTAGATTGACTCTTGGTGGGAAAATACTTCAGGGTATTTTGATCTACAAACCCAGCTAAACATATTCTCAGTATTATTAAAATAGAACCTGCTTCAGGAAAGCAGGATTTGGGTTTGACCCTTTTTTTTTTTTTTTCCTCTCTGCAAAAGCGGTCCTCTGAGCTAGAAATCATATTAACATAATGACAAAAAAAGGTTGTTTTACATTTCATTCCATAGTCTAATACCACCTAAGACCATAAAAGCTTCAAATGGGAAACAGCAGCATGCAGAACTGATGGATAGAGGAATAATAGACATATAGAAGGGCAATGATATAATCGTCCTCAAATGAGTAAATTTATAGCATGAAACAAAAATCTTCTATTATTCTCATGGATGTAAAAGCATTAATCAAGTGTTTGGTAGCTTTGGGCACAACCATTGTGTGTTTCGTCTAAGACTTAAAATCTCCATAGCATATCACACAAGGTGCAGATTTGGGCATGTTTACCTGAACTAGAATTCACATCAAAAGTAAAAGATGATTGATTAAGTAGCATTGAGGCATAGTAGCTGAAAGTATATTTGTCATATTCAATGCAAATTCTGGAAACAACAAATAGATACATGTCAAAACTTGCCATTTGTATGCCGTTGCATGATGATAAAATGCAAGGTGTTTTAGGTGTCTCTTGTCAACAGGATGTAATTAACTGTGGCTACATTTAGGTACTGCTTTTGCTGCGAATATCAACAGCTCCAATTCTATCTGCAGGGAGTGTGTTTGCTTAGAAAGGTTCTTAGCTTTTCTGAAACTCTGTCGTCTGGTTCTCTCCAGGGGTTTCAAAGCAATCATCCCTCTACTCCAAGGAACTAGTAACAAAACCAAAACATAACATAGCAAAAATTAACACCTGCACAAACTCACTGAAACATATATGGGGTTTTCAGCTTGTAAAAAAATCTTCTCTTAACAGCACTTTAATCCTAGGCTTTGTTTATGAATTACCATTCACTAGTTTATACTGCAGCAAAATAAATTGTTTTGTGCAAAAATATATGACACTTAGGTGAAATCTATTCAATCTGGAGCAAAAGCTGCTTTTTTTTTTTTTCATTCATCTGTCCTTACTGATAATATGCCTAGTGAATAATAAAATCCCCACGTCTCCTTACAATGTATTTAATGATTAGTAAGAAATCTCTCAAAGTGAAACCTAGATATAAAGCTTAGCAGGTGTGTAATAACAAAACAAAGATTACCAAACATACCACTGCTTTAGACACTTTTTTTTTTTTTAAGGTCTCTTGTTATTCTGGAACTCAGGGGGACACATTTTAAGAAGTGCTTTATACTTTACACATCCCACTGTTGTCAACAGCCCAAAAGTTGGCCTCAAAGTGAAATTGGTGTGTGCTGTAGCTGCACTGATTTACATGGAAATGAAATGTTTCCTTGGAAGAACTGTAAAAGAGTCCAGTATTTAGAAAGGTTACCTAGAAATATGCAAGGGAAGGTTTGGTTCCTTACCCTCACATGATGTTTGCTGGAGTGTTATGGGTTCAGGCTTTCCACCCCCCTCACTCCCCCACAGAGTCTCACGTTACACCAGGAAAGAGAGAAAAGCTGGGGAGGGGAGACAGGGCGCCTGACCCGGGCTGACCAATGAGGTTATTCCGTACCACAGCACGTCATGCCCAGGAGGTAGGATTTGGGGGGGGGGGCCCGCGCGGCACGTGGTGGGGGGAGCAGCGCGCGTGGTCTCTCTCTCGCGCCACGCGGTCTCTGGAGCGGCGCGGTCCCTGGAGCGGCACGCGGTCTCTCGGCTCGGTCGGGGGCGGCGAAAACGTTTGTATCCTCTCCCTTTGTATTTACTTTGTCATTATTATTGTTATTGTTGGTGGCAGTAGTGATTTGTATTGTATCTTAGTTACTGGACTGTTCTTATCTCAACCTGTTGGAGTTACATTTTCTTTGGTTCTTCTCCCCATTTCCCTCCCATCAGAGTGGGGGGGGGTGGGGGTGGGGGTGGGGGGGTGCGGAAAAGGAGGGAGAAGGGAAATTTACGGTTTAAACCACGACAGTTTTTGGCACCCAGCGTGGGGCACGAAAGGGTTGAGATAAAGACAAAATAGCCACTTGTCACAATGCTGATTTACTGGCTCTCAAAGTTGTTGCTCTGGTTCTCACAGGTTCAGTGTATGATACTTTACTTACAGCCGGTTCTTTTTATCTTAATGTTCTTCAGATCTGGGTTTTGGGTTAAGTTTCTTGTTACATTATACTGTATTGCATGGATTGTTGATACAATAGACTCAGTGATCATGAAACTGACCCGGTTTGTGTTTCCAGTGTGGCCACCAACTCTATACTTTCGGAGGTATATAATGGAAGTTTTTTTAGCAATTACACGTCCCTTTACAGCTCCTCGGGTGGTCAGCTTGTGAAGGAGGCATTCTTTTGTGCTCCCAGCGCCCCCACCAGGCCGTTTACAACACTGAGAATTCTGAAGGTTTTGAATGGCCTTTAGATACCTTTGAGATCTGCCTGCTGGTGGTGACGGGAATTATCATGTTGGCACACATACTGAATATGTTGTACTCACAACTATTTAGTCTGGTCCAGAGAGTTAAGCAGAGTGGGGTGTGGGACATGTCTGGGGTTAGGCTGCAATCTAGGATGGCCGAGAGATTTTCCCCAAGGCTGGACAGTCATGAGTGGCAGGGTGTGTGGGATAGTATGGGCAAGTATCTAGGCCAGTGGGCCCCTCCAGTGCTTTGGAACTTCACCAATGAACAAATGCAAAACCCAGAAAAATTAGTAAAACATTTAAAGGAGGTGTGTGATCATTCTGGTCACACCAGAGATGGACAAATCATGGCAACATGCTGGGGCTTGGCTTATGCTTACAGAGCCATGTTTAACACTGTCCAGCATCTTCAAAAGGAAAAAAAATGCCTCTGGATCTGAGGGCAGAGTAATGGACAGCGCAGTTAATCCAGCTCCAAGTACAGCAGCTACATCACCACCAGCGACAGGTACAGCCACGACTCAAACCCCAGTGACAAGTACGGCAGCTACCCAAACCACAGTAACAATCACTGCAGCTAAACCAGAGGACCAACTCATACCAGTATCGGTTGCCCCTGTACGCAAGAGGAAAAACAAAGAAGAGGCAGGAAAGATGAACCAAGATGAAGAAACGTCACCACCTGGGACAGCCTCTGACCAGGAGTTATTACCACATGATGAAGAAGAAGAAGAAAAGGAAGAGGTGACTTCTTGATCTCGGACCTCAAGCCGAGCTACGGAATATGCGAAAAGACTTTACCCGTCAGCCAGGGGAGCACATCATCACCTGGCTGCTCCGATGCTGGGATAATGGGGACAACGGTCATGAACTAGAAGGTAGTGAAGCCAAACAGCTGGGATCACTTGCCAGGGAAAGGGGAATTGACAAAGCAATTGCAAGAGAGAAGAAGTCCCTCAGCCTTTGGAAGCGGCTCTTGGCAGCTGTGATAGATAGGTTTCCATACAAGGATGATGTTATGAGTCGTTCGGCCAAGTGGACAACTCTAGAGAAAAGCATCCAGTCTCTGAGAGAATCAGCCATTGTAGAGATGATCTATACTACCAAGCCGAATGTTGGGGATATACCCATAGACCCAGATGAAGTCAAATGTACACGACCCATGTGGTGGAAATTTACACGAAATGCACCCCAATCATATGTCCATTCATTGGCAACAACTCAGCTATTAACAGAAGGCGTCCCACTGTTTGAGAGAGAAGATATAGAAGTTATACACCACGGGCCACCCTATGGTTTTACCTGCAGGATCATGGAGAAGATATGATGGAGTGGGATGGAAAGCCTACTTCAGTTTTGGAGGAGCGGGTGCGAGAACTGAAAAGGAGAGCAAAGGTCAAGTCTGATCCCCCCATGAAGGCTGCGGCTTCAAGTCTCTGGTGAGCAGGTTCCCAGATGGAGTGGAAGAGCAGATTTTACCTCAGCTCCTGTGATGAAGAAGAAGAATCCATCTCTACAAGACGTGAGTGAACAATGTGATGACTACTAGAGGGGCCCCGCCTCCAGCCAGGTGGAGGTATGGGACAATTGGATTTACTGGACTGTGTGGATCAGATGGCCTGGCACATCAGTCCCATAGAAGTATAAGGCTCTAGTAGATACCGGTGTAGTCAGAGCTGTACTCTGATGCCATCAAGCTGTCAAGGGATGGAACCCATTTCTATTTCTGGAGTGACAGGAGGATCCCAAGAGTTGACTGTACTGGAGGCTGAAATCAGGCTGACTGGGAGGGAATGGCAAAAACACCCCATTGTGACTGGTCCAGAGGCTCCATGTATCTTTGGCATAGATTACCTTAGGAGAGGGTACTTCAAACACCCAAAAGGGTACCGATGGGCTTTTGGTACTGCTGCTTTGGAGACAGAGGAAGTGAAGCAGCTGTCCACCTTGCCTGGTCTCTCAGAGGATCCTTCTGCTGTGGGGTTGATGAAGGTCGAAGAACAACAAGTGTCAATCGCGACCACAACAGTGCACCGGCGGCAATATCGCACCAACCGAGACTCCCTGATTCCCATCCATAAGCTGATCCGTAGATTGGAGAGTCAAGGAGTGATCAGTAGGACCCACTCACCCTTTAATAGCCCCATATGGCCAGTGCGAAAGTCTAGCGGAGAGTGGAGACTAACAGTAGACTATCGTGGCCTGAACGAAGTTACCCCATCCTTGAGTGCCTGCCGTACCAGACATGCTAGAGCTTCAGTATGAACTGGAGTCAAAGGCAGCCAAGTGGTATGCCACGATTGACATTGCCAATGCTTTTTTCTCAATTCCTCTGGCAGCAGAGTGCAGGCCACAGTTCACTTTTACTTGGAGGGGAGTCCAGTATACTTGGAACCGACTGCCCCAGGGGTGCAAACACAGCCCTACCATCTGCCATGGACTGATCCAGACTGCACTGGAACAGGGGCAAGCTCCAGAACACCTGCAATACATTGATGACATCATTGTGTGGGGTGATACAGCAGAAGAAGTCTTTGAGAAAGGGAAGGAAAATAATCCAAATCCTGCTGACAGCCGGTTTTGCCATAAAACGGAGTAAGGTCAAGGGACCTGCACAGGAGGTTCAATTTTTGGGAATAAGATGGCAAGATGGATGCCACCAGATCCCCACAGATGTGATCAACAAGATAACAGCAATGTTGCCACCAACTAATAAGAAAGAAACACAAGCTTTCTTGGGTGCTCTGGGATTCTGGAGGATGCACATCCCGAATTACAGTTTGATTGTAAGCCCTCTCTATTATGTGACCCAGAAGAAAAATGATTTTAAATGGGGCCCTGAGCAACAACAAGCCTTTGAGCAAATTAAACGCGAGATAGTTCGTGCAGTAGCCCTTGGACCAGTCCGGACTGGACCAGATGTTAAAAATGTACTGTACACCGCAGCTGGGGAGAATGGTCCTACCTGGAGCCTCTGGCAGAAAGCTCCAGAGGAAACTCGAGGTTGACCCCCTTGGCTTTTGGAGTCAGGGATACAAAGGATCTGAGCCAGCTATACCCCAACTGAAAAAGAGATATTGGCAGCCTATGAAGGGGTTCAAGCTGCTTCAGGAAGTGATTGGCACTGAAGCACAGCTCCTCCTGGCACCCCGGTTGCCCGTGCTGGGCTGGATGTTCAAAGGTAGGGTCTCCTCTACACATCATGCAACTGATTGCTACATGGAGTAAGTGGGCCTGCGTTAATTACACAACGAGCTCGAATAGGAAATCCCAGTCATCTGGGAATTCTAGAAGTCATCATGGACTGGCCAGAGGGCAAAGATTCTGGAAGGTCACCAGAGGAGGAAGGAGTGATGCGTGCTGAAGAAGTCCCACCATATCATGAACTGTCAGAAAGTGAAAAGCAATATGCCTTATTTACTGATGGGTCTTGTCGCATTGTGGGAAAGCACCGTAGATGGAAGGCAGCAGTATGGAGTCCTCAGGGACAAGTTGCAGAAACTGCTGAAGGGGAGGGTGAATCGAGTCAGTTTACAGAAGTGAAAGCCATCCAGCTGGCCTTGGATATTGCGGAACGAGAAAAGTGGCCAGTACTTTATCTCTATACTGACTCATGGATGGTGGCGAATGCCCTGTGGGGGTGGTTGCAGCAATGGAAGCAGAGCAACTGGCAGCGCAGAGGTAAACCCATCTGGGCTGCTGCACTGTGGCAAGACATCGCTACCCGAGTGCAAAACCTGGTGGTCAAAGTATGCCACGTAGATGCTCATGTACCCAAGAGTCAGGCTACTGAGGAACACCAGAACAATCAACAAGTGGATCAAGCTGCTAAGATTGAAGTGGCTCAGATGGACTTAGATTGGCAACATAAGGGTGAATGATTTTTGGCCCTGGTGGGCCCACGACACTTCAGGCCATCAGGGCAGAGATGCAACATACAGATGGGCTTGTGATCGAGGGGTGGACTTAACAATGGATACTATTGCCCAAGTTATTCATGACTGTGAAACATGCGCTGCAATTAAGCAGGCTAAACGGTTAAAGCCTCTTTGGTATGGAGGACGATGGCTGAAGTACAAATATGGGCAGGCTTGGCAGATTGATGATATTACACTCCCACCAACCTCCCAAGGCAAGCATCATGTGCTTACCATGGTGGAAGCAACCACCGGATGGTTGGAAACATACACTGTGCCCCACACCAGTGCCCAGAAACACTATCCTGGGCCTTGAGAAACAGATTTTGTGGCGACACGGCACACCAGAGAGAATTGAGTCAGACAATGGGCACTCATTTCCGGAACAGTCTTATAGGCACTTGGGCCAAAGAGCATGGCATTGAATGGGTATATCACATCCCCTACCATGCACCAGCCTCTGGGAAAATCAAACGGTACAATGGGCTATTAAAAACTACACTGAGCGCAATGGGTGGTGGGACTTTCAAACATTGGGATACACATTTACCAAAGGCCACCTGGTTGGTCAACACCAGAGGATCTGCCAACAGAGCTGGTCCAGCCCAGTCAGAACTTCTACGTACTATAGAGGGGGACAACGTTCCTGTGGTGCACATAAAGTATTTGCTGGGGAAGACAGTCTGGGTTACTCCTGCTTCAGGTAAAGGCAAACCCACTCATGGGATTGCTTTTGCTCAGGGACCCACATATACTTGGTGGGTAATGCGGGAAGATGGGGAAGTCCGATGTGTGCCTCAAGGAGATTTGATTTTAGGAGAAAACAGCCAATGAACTCAATTGCATGCTGTTGCTTGTTATGTAATGTGTTCTTTTATAGCCCATCAACTAGATGTCTTCAAGTCATCCGCGACTGACCCTCAGACCATCATCCCAACAAAGAACGAACTTTGATGAAACCAGATGAGTTCTGCAGTAAACGAACAATCAGCATCAACAGGCAACGATCCAACACTGCACACAGCCTCCCCTGCTCTGAAAGACTGTTACAAAAGGTGGAGCCTGATATCATGGACTGGATGGACTCAGCAGCTTTATAGGGATTGGTCCAGGCACTACGGTATTATATCTCTTCATCTGTGTGTTTGTGTGTATGTATATGTACATATATATATATATGGGATGATATTTTGAAAATGTGGGATCTGAGCATGATGTGAATGGTATGGAATAAGTGGTGGATTGTTATGGGTTCGGTTTCCCCCCCCTCCCCCGGAGTCTCATGTTACTCTGGGAAAGAGAGAAAAGCTGGGGGAGGGGAGACAGGATGCCTGATCCAGGCTGACCAATGAGGTTATTCCATACCACAGCACGTCATGCCCAGGAGGTAGGATTTGGGGAGGGGCTCGCGCGGCACGCGGTGGAGGGAGCTGAGCGTGGTCTCTTTCTCGCGCCATGCGGTCTCTGGAGCGGCACGGTTCCTTTAAGGGCGCACGGTCTCTGGGCTCGGTTGGGCGGCGAAACGGTTGTATCCTCTCCCTTTGTATTTACTTTGTCATTATTATTGTTGTTGTTGGCAGTAGTGATTTGTATTGTATCTTAGTTACTGGACTGTTCTTATCTCAACCCGTTGGAGTTACATTTTCTGTGGTTCCTCTCCCCATTTCCCCCCCATCGGAGTGGGGGGTGGGGGTGCGGAAAAGGAGGGAGAAGGGAAATTTACGGTTTAAACCACTACGTGGAGTAAAACGGGTTTCTGTAGAGAGTAATTTAGAACACCAATTTAACATATTGAATTATAGAATCATAGAATAGTTAGGGTTGGAAAGGACCTTAAGATCATCTAGTTCCAACCCCCCTGCCATGGGCAGGGACACCTCACACTAAACCATGCCTCCCAAGATTCTGTCCAACCCAGCCTTAAACACCGCCAGCAATGGAGCATTCACTACTTCCCTGAGCAACCCATTCCAGAGCCTCACCACCCTCACAGTAAAGAATTTCTTCCTCATATCCAATCTAAACTTCCCCTCTTTAAGTTTGAACCCGTTACCTCTTGTCCTCTCACGCCAGTCCCTCATGAAGAGTCTCTCCCCAACACCCTTATAAGCTCCCTTCCGATACCAGAAGGCTGCTATGAGGTCTCCATGCAGCCTTGTCTTCTCCAGGCTGAAGAACCCCAACTTTCTCAGCCTATCTTCATCTGGGAGGTGCTCCAGTCACCTGATCATCCTCATGGCCCTCCTCTGGACTTGTTCCAACAGTCCCATGTCCTTTTTATGTTGAGGACACCAGAACTGCACACAGTGCTCCAAGTGATGTCTCACAAGAGCAGAGGAGAGGGGTAGGATCACCTCCTTCAACCTGCTGGTCACACTCCTTTTGATACAGCCCAGGATACGATTGGCTTTCTGGGCTGCAAGCGTACACTGCCAGCTCATGTTCATTTTTTCATCAACCAACACCTCCAAGTCCTTCTCCACAGGGCTGCTCTGAATCTCTTCTCTACATAGGGTAGTCTAAACAGCTCTCTATAAATCTTGTGCTTCTTTACTAGCTTTAAAGCAGAAGTTTTTAAAGCTACTTGCAGGCATTTTTATTGCATCCCTAACTTCACTCAATTTTTTTGCTATATAATTTTAATAACTCAAAGTTCTCACCTCTTCAAGCACATCATACTAACCTGCTTATTTTTTTATCACTAAAATTCAAAGGAAGAAACAAAAGGTATTTCCAGGGCATTGATATTTAACAAGAGAAAGTCAGACTACATGGCCTCAATAAGTCAGTTTTCCTCATAAATTTTTTTCAAGCTCATGAATTTTGGTCATGAATTCTGGCCATTTTTCGAACAATACTTTTGTATTGCTCTGCTCATCATACTTAAAACACCAACATCCTGTGTGTTATCTTGGGTTGCTGTTTCAATATTTTGAAAGACTGCTTTTGTGGATTGACGTGATTTTTTTTAAGTCAAGTGTTTTATTATGAAAATATGAATGCTGCTTGTTTTGATTGTTTCAGAACACAAGAATAACTCAAAACAACATTTTATTACACTAGAATTAATGTTACTTAAAGATATAGGGTACTTACTAAATAGAATTCTATAGCATTTATCTTATTCCATATCTAATTTGTTTGCATGTTCCATATATAAATATACATAGTCCATTTCATATATCATTTTGCATATTGACAGAAGTTGTGCCTCTTTTTCTGTAGATCCCAGTCTGGAACATTTATTAAGAATAGTTTTAGCTGCAGTGCTAATGAGGTTGGATGACAAATGTGAAAGGAATAAATTATGGCATTATCTTTTTTGTGTCTGAGAGAATACTCTTCAGCAAGTGCTGCTGACAGAAAGGAGAAACTTGGGGTTGCCCTCACTCCCCAGCAACCCAGAAGGTCTCTTTCAATGCAAGCATGCTCTCTGTTGTGTTTATGGATAAAATATTTAATTAAATCAAACAACACCTCTCTCCCCCCCCCCCCCCCAAAAAAAAAAAACCCACAATGAAACAAGCAACAAAAAAAATCTGGTGGTGACAGGTGGTTTAAGGCTTAGTTATTTTTCCTTGAATACAGATATATACAAAAATATGCCATTATGGTGAATAATAAAACATCTAACATTCTTAAGCATTTTCTAGAGATGTTCACAGGCTTATAGCTTCTCTATTTAATATAATAAACTACAACATCACTGATACCTTATAGGACAATAGAAGAATTATATTATTAATTTAATTTCCCTGTAAATACAAATAGTTTCATGGATGCTTTCATAATATTTTGTGGACTACTTCCTAGAGTCCAAGAACTAATTTCCTCTCAAATATCTTAAACAACATGCAGAAATCCACATTAATACAAAACAGTAACAATGGAAGAAAAAAAAAACATTTACTAGGCTTCCTTAATAGAAGAACTAAACAGATGGACACATGACATAATTTTGTTATAGTTTAACATTTGCTAACATATTTGCAGACCAAATGTTAAGAATTGCTTGTTGTTTTGTTTTTATGAGCTACTTGTTCTCTGCTTTCGTGCTGAAATAAATTAAAAGTGGTCACAGGGACATACAGTAGAAGAAATAAAAATAATGCTTTGTTTACAAGCTTGTTCAGTAGACAGAAACAGATACTGTAAGCTGAGAACTATACTGCAGCTCAGACGTGATCGCTGCTTTTTACATTTTCCACCAGTAATTCTTTGCAACATTTCTTGAAGAGAAGTATTCCTGACACAGCCATGCTCATTTCTCGTCAAGTACCTGCAGATCACAAATGAGCACAAAAGACAGTAATCCACCCAGAGGAGTTTTTCACCTTGAAATAGACTTTCCGTAGTGTCATGTTACTGAAAGATCACAATTTCCTGTGTTTCCTGGGATGTGAACCAAAGCCACTGATCATAGAAAGAAATCAGATTCATGCTCATGAATAAAGCTAACTGATACCATTTTGGCTGAGTGGAATATTTTATTTTATATTATTTTATTTTATTTATTTTATTTTACTTCTTTTATTGTTTTATATTCAGCAATAGAATCATTTCGCTAACTGGCAAACAAGACACTACTCATAACAAGGTTACTTCTTGCTCTAGGCAGGACAGAAAGAAAAGCTATTGCTACAGCTGCACCCTTGTGTTGCAGATTATTCCTTTCTTAGATTTTACAGTAGGGCTACTGATGCAATTACTCTTTAATTCATTTTAGTTGGAATTACTCAGGTTATCTAATTATTTAAGCTAGCTCATTACTTTCATTGAAATAAATTAGAGGACAAGTGCATACATGCCTCGCATAACATTTGAAGACATGGACAATGACTTTTTCAGTTACAAAAGGTAGAAGCAGGGAAGATTTGGGTGCACACAATCTCAGTGTGTGAAAAAAAACTAAAAAGACACTGTGTTCTTCATCTCCATAGTTATCTGCTGTTTTTTGGGATGAAGGCTTAACAAGAAAGGGAAAGGAAAAGCTCTAAAACTGAAAAAAAAATAAATGTGCATGGATATATAAAACTGAAAAAGCATAGCATAATCAGTTATTTTCTCAATGCATATATCAAAGATTGGCAAATGTTTCTGCTTTCTAAACTTAGCAATTTCAGGTTTAATATGATCTGCAAATGTGTCATATAAACTGAGTGCTCAATTGTCTGAAGAGAAATACCAAAAAAATAAGAAAGGCAGGCACCAGGGTTAGCAAACCTGATGTTGGCAACAAAACCCAAACCAAATGAGAAAAAAAAAAAATCCCCCAAAAACCCCAAACCAAACCAAGCCACAAAACACCACCAAACATACTAAACAGTGCTAAACAGTGGCTTTTTATAGCTATGACTAAAGAATGCACCAGTGTATTCTGCAGAATGAAATCGTTATGCAGGAAAGAAGATTGAACCCTATTTTCAGCACAGTTGCCTCTGAATTAATTTCAGTCAAAATCAATCAGATTAACTAAATTATTCAAGCTAGATAATTCCATTTTTGCCCATTAGCTCATTCATATTAGAGAATCTGAATTAAAAAAAAACAAAACAAAACAAACTGCATTTCATTTAACAGTTGAAGTAATGCTTGTTTCCACCACAAAGCTTGTTTCCATAATGCATTATAATAGTGTATGATAACAATATGGGTCTAACTATTCTGATTATCTATGCTTCCTAGACCAGGAAGTACTGCAAGATTTAAGCTTTAGTAATTGCTAAAAGTAGATTTAGTGCAAGAATCCAGTTGGATGTGCAGGATGATCTGCTGCAATAGCTATTCAGCAAGTTCACCTGATGACACCAAGCCGTGTGGTTCGGTTGATATGCTGAAGGGAAGGAATGCCATCCAGAGGGACCTTGACATGCTTTTGAGGTGGGCTGATGCCAACCAGATGAAGGCTAACCATGCCAAGTGCAAAGCGCTACACCTGGGTGGGAGCAATCCCAGGCACAGCTACAGTTTGGGCAGAGAAGAGATTCAGAGCCGTCCTGCGGAGAAGGACTTGGGGGTGTTGGTTGATGAGAAAATGAACATGAGCTGGAGTGTACACTTACAGCCCAGAAAGCCAATCGTATGCTGGGTTGCATCAAAAGGAGTGTGACCAGCAGGTTGAAGGAGGTGATCCTACCCCTCTCCTCTGCTCTTGTGAGGCCTCACTTGGAGCACTGTGTGCAGTTCTGGTATCCTCATGTCATGGGTTCAGCAGCAGCAGTCATTTTCCCCTTCTTGGTAGCTGGTGCAGCACTGTGTTTTTAATTCCGTGCCTGGGAGCAGCGCTGATAACACCAGTGTTTTCAGTTACTGCTTGGCAATGTTTTGGTCTGGCCAAGGACTTTGAGTCTCATGCTATGCCAGGGAGGAGGGGGAGCCAGGAGGAAGCAGAGACAGGGCACCTGATCCAAACTGACCAAAGAGGCTATTCCATACCATAGCACGTCATGTCCAGGATGTGAAAATGGAGAGCAGAGACCCAGGAAGGGTGTGGTGGTGGACTGGGGGTGCACGGCATGGTCAGGGCTTTTTGGCATTGGGGGGTTCGCTGCTGGGGGGTGCACTGGCTGGGTCGGGCTTGGTGAGCAGTTGTATTCTCTTTCTTTGTATTTCTCTTGTATTATTATTGATGGTAGCAGTAGTGATTTGTGTTATACCTTAGTTACTAAACTGTTCTTATCTCAACCTGTGCGAGTTGAATTCCTTTGATTCTCCTCCCCATCCCCCCAGGACTGGGGGAAGAAAGAGGGGGAGTGATTGAGTGAGTGAGTGAGTGAGTGAAACTGCGTGGGTGGGGGGCTTAAACCACGACAGTATGGAATTACCAAAGGTTGTTCTATTTCTGCTAGTCCAACCACCAAGGCCAACCAACTTTTCTGCATGCTAGTACTGAATTTGATCTGTACTTGAACACATTTTTTATTATGTATTATTGTCTTAACTTTAATAAAGGGATGAGGGCAAGAAAAATTTTTAAAAATTAATTAACTTTGTATAAAACTTTAGTAACTCTGGTATCTTCCAACCTTACCTCTACATAGGCTTTTACTGGCTTTTTTTGTAGAATCAGAGCCTATGGGCTATGAATCTATATATCCATGGCGATGAGTAATATCAAGTACTTACAAAGGAGGCTTAGTGAGCCTGTTCTCAAATAATAAATAACAGGATGAGGTTTCGTTGTTTAAAATATCATATTTATATATTTCATATTTATAACTTCATTATCATACATATATTACTTGTATACTTTGCATTTTGTATATGTTTATGTATACAGCCATTTTATTCATTTGCATCTTTTAACCATTCTTTCATTTTACATTAAGAATACTTTTTTATCCACAAAAAGACAAAAAAGCATAAATCCATTTTTACATACCTTCCTTTTACATACCTTCCCTCTAAAAAAAGACTAAGATACAGAAATGAAGGATTGTGGGAAATGCACAAAGATTTACTAACTCAAAATTCAAGGTACTAAAGGCATATATAAACTTGAAGCTTAGTAGTTAAGAAACAACAGAAGTGGGACAAACCTCACTGCCTTTAATTTGCCTTCTTCATTAGTTGAGAGAGATATTCATAAGACATAGGTACACAAGTGTTATACTGACCAGTTCTGACAGGTCAGGTATGCACTGATTTTCTGGTTTTCCTCCTTCAGGTTTCATTTCAATCTGAAATAATTATTGGTTTAAACCCTAAAACCTGGTGTTTAATTTTAAAACGTAATACTAAGTTTACCCACATAACTTGAATTTTTTTTTTTTCAATATTAACCCAAATAACAAGCAGTTGAAAAGTGAATTCTTTTGAATCTTGTACTAGTCCTTCCTGGCTATGACACTGAACTGATTTCCTGTATTACTAAGACCCTGTTGATTATTTCCACTGTAAGCATTATTCCCTCTACTCAGTGGAAAGCCTAGTCCCAGGAGCTGGAGAGATTCCAAAACAGTAAGTTGAAAGGGGTATAACTTTTCTTATGGCTTTATCTGAAAGGCAATCTGCATTCTTACTGTAGCTATGCTGTAAGTAGGCCACAAAGCCAGCTGAGATTGTGTTATTTCTGCCTCATCAGTTAGCACCTTTGGATGAGAAAGCAGATATGATTTATGGTGGAACAGAGGCTGACAGAGCCCAGCTGGAAGCATTCATACTACAGGAGCTGAAATGCAAAAAAAAAAAAAATGGCTTAGTGTTGAAATGTAAAATGTAATCTAGGTCATATAAATGGAGATAAGTAATTCATTCTCATTAAAACTGCCAGAAAAGATCCCTAAAATACCAATGTCTGTATCTTCTGTCTTTGATTAGAGGTGCCAGTAATGCATTTTCACTGTAAGGATACTCTCTTTTCCTCTTCTTATCAAACAGACTAAACTCAACTGCAAACGAAAAGCTATTGTTGCCTGAAGGTGGTTTGATGACCTATGATAAATAAGTTAGCAGTCTATTCCAGGTGAGAGTGGACAGGTGTCTGCACATAACTTTCACAGTTGGTATTAATTGTTGAGCTTGTTGGCTTGATCGTTAGACAACACACATATCATTTTAACATTTAATACACAACATTTCTCCAAAAACAACAGCAATCTGATTTAATGTTAGAAAAAAATACTTGAAAAAAAAACAACGGTATTCCATAGACATTAAAAATTGTCATAGTAATTGTATAGATTTATGTACGGTTTTCTGTAATAAATTAGTTAGAATGTGTGTGTGGGTTTCTGTTTGTTTTGGTTTTGTTTATGTGTAAAATGAAACTACTGAACTTCTGGCTTAAACAGTACAATGTCCCATCCAGAACTAGCATTGAGTTTTATGCACTGGGTATACTTACAATGCATCTTTAGATTAGATCTGTGCACATTTTGGGCCCCAATCTACTATTTACCCAATTACAATTATGCTTGTATGCTCTAACACCTTCTGCTTTGGTTAACTACCCTCTTGAGAATGTCCTGGGTGCAAAAAAGTTGTAGTGTGTTAACCTCAGTTTTGCTGGTGAGACGATATGAAGCTTCTTCCCTCCCTCATTGTGTTATAATACTGACAAGAAAAAACACTTGTGAAGAAGAGCAGATACTGATGTTACTGGTGCAATGACTGTTTAAAACAAAGTCTCTGGAGATGGTACCTGATCAAGCAACTTAGACCAAGCAGAAATTATAAGCGTATATGCCCCAAAAGGCTATGGCAGCTAAAAAGGTGTGAAGGGCATTCATTGCAGTATCAGTTACCCTTGGCTGAAAGAGACTTTTGCATTCCTGAATACACTGTAACCCAGTTTTGATGTATGATGAGAAGAAGAATACTTATACTGAGAATATTGTCTGGCCTGGCGCAAGATTTTTCTTGGAAGATTGGATTTATCTTGGAAGATTGGACTTGTGAATTCTCACTTTTTACACTGGAAGAAAATGGAGCTCTTTGCCTTGCAAATGTGTGCTTCATGCAAAATAATAATAATAATTTAAAAAAGCTACTATTTCCACTCTTTCAAAAAAAAAATCCTAAGAAACAGTTGTAAAACCATACAGGAGAAAAGTTACAAAACTGAATTACTGAAGATACTTATAAAAAAATATTACTGACTGAGTAATAAAAAACATGTTTGGAGAGGGAGGGGAAAGTGGGATTTGTTTTAAAAACATATAATTCTGTTTCGTAAACCCTATGCTACATTGAGTATATCCTTTTTCTTTGAACACACAAGAAATTTGCATGGTTTCGATTTCAGAACTCTCATTTCAGGTTTAGAACAGAATTTTAAATGTGTATGCCAGTATTTCCTATAGATGCTGGGGGAAGAAAGCACTCACTTTTTTAATTTCCTGCAGCATAGAAAGCTGTAATCATAGCCTTGGCATAGCATTTCCATTTCACCACCCTGCATCTCTTCCTTTTTTGCTTCTTCCTAATCTCTGATATTCTGTGCTACTTGTGCACTATTTCTATAACCTTGATTAGTTTTTCATGGTACCTATATTTATTTACAAATGCTTTTTTTTCTTTTTCATTTCTTCACAAGATATCCTAATTTTAGGGTTTTTTTTTTGTCTAATTCTATTTATTCCTCCGCACTTTTCTGAAACTTGTATCTACTTCTTGCACACTGATCTCTTGTTTTACTTTAGTTTCTTCCTTACTGTTCCTCTGTTCCCTCTAGCAAGCATTTTTCTGTTAATCATGTCCTCATGAACCTCTTTGCTATCTGAAGTATGCTCATTATTTTTCATATATTCTTCTTGTATTTTTTTCAGTCCTTCTAGTATTCTAGTTAGAGGAAGGTATGGTGAGGGTATTTCAATATGGACAACTTTGTTATTAAAACAAAAAAGGAATTGAGAAAAGCATTTTCTCGTATGCAAAATTTATAAATCCCATCTAACAAAAGCTACCATATCACAAAGAGATCTTCCTTTAAAGAATGAAACATAGGTGATACTTCACATAAAATTGAAATACAGTCCAGATTTTATAATACTTGTATGCATTTGTATTGTTGTCTGTGGAACCTGTAATAAAACTGAAAGTTATAGATTTACCATTAATTACATTTTCCACATTTATAAAATATAACAATTATACTAAAGTGCTCTGTTAAAATATAGTTTACTACTTTTAATACTTTGTATTAAAGTCATAAAATGTACCCTTGAAGCAGTAGTGTTAGGGCATCATGTGCTAATAATTTAGTCTCTTTGAACTCTGTTTAAGAAGGCGGGTATAATTTAATACATTTAATATGAATTTCTCTCATTAATAATAATTACTTAAAATGTAGTAAAATCATAGAGAATCATAGAATCATAGAATAGTTAGGGTTGGAAAGGACCTTAAGATCATCTAGTTCCAACCCCCCTGCCATGGGCAGGGACACCTCACACTAAACCATGTCAGCCAAGGTTCTGTCCAACCCAGCCTTAAACACCACCAGCAATGGAGCATTCACTACTTCCCTGAGCAACCCATTCCAGAGCCTCACCACCCTCACAGTAAAGAATTTCTTCCTCATATCCAATCTAAACTTCCCCTCTTTAAGTTTGAACCCGTTACCTCTTGTCCTCTCACTCCAGTCCCTCATGAAGAGTCCCTCCCTGGCATCCCTATAGGCCCCTTTCAGATACCGGAAGGCTGCTATGAGGTCTCCATGCAGCCTTCTCTTCTCCAGGCTGAACAGCCCCAACTTTCTCAGCCTATCTTCATCTGGGAGGTGCTCCAGTCACCTGATCATCCTCATGGCCCTCCTCTGGACTTGTTCCAACAGTTCCATGTCCTTTATATGTTGAGGATACCAGAACTGCACACAGTGCTCCAAGTGAGGTCTCACAAGAGCAGAGGAGAGGGGTAGGATCACCTCCTTCAGCCTGCTGGTCACACTCCTTTTGATACAGCCCAGGATACGATTAGCTTTCTGGGCTGCAAGCATACACTGTCAGCTCATGTTCATTTTCTCATCAACCAACACCCCCAAGTCCTTCTCCACAGGATGGCTCTGAATCTCTTCTCTGCCCAAACTGTAGCTGTGCCTGGGATTGCTCCCACCCAGGTGTAGGACCTTGCACTTGGCATGGTTAACCTTCATCTGGTTGGCATCAGCCCACCTCAAAAGCATGTCAAGGTCCCTCTGGATGGCATTCCTCCCCTCCAACTTATCAACCGAACCAGACAGCTTGGTGTCATCAGCAAAGTTGCTGAGGGCGCACTCAATCCCACTGTCCATGTCACCGACAAAGATGTTGAACAAGACATCCTTCCTTGTCCATTTGTTTCATTTTAGCAGCTGCATTGAACCTAATTTTGTCACTTCCACAGACTTCCTGATTTTTGTTTCTATCCACCTGTGGGCTAGCTTCTATAAATTGCGGTCTTTGTCCTCAAACAGGAGGCTGGAGTAGGAGAAATTAAGTTTTTCCAGTAATGATTGCTCCTTTCAATAGTAGCAAGTTCCAGATTTTTGTTATGTCACTAAGGAGAAAGTTATTTTTATAATGTGATTGTTATTCAAAAGTGACCAGAATAATACATGAATTACTCTATTACTGCCAAATCCAGATCATGCACTTACTATTTCCAATAGTTCATATACCCCTCCTACCTAAAGTTACAATCTTCTCAGTTCTGCTAATCTAATTGTTGATCCATAGAGTCATAGAATCATAGAATAGTTAGGGTTGGAAAAGATCATCTAGTTCCAACCCCCCTGCCATGGGCAGAGACACATCACACTTAACCATGCCACCCAAGGCTATGTCCAACCTGGCCTTGAACACCACCAGCGATGGAGCATTCACTACTTCCCTGGGCAGCCCATTCCAGCACCTCACCACCCTCACAGTAAAGAATTTCTTCCTCATATCCAATCTAAACTTCCCCTCTTTAAGTCTGAACCCGTTACCCCTTGTTCTCTCACTCCAGTCCCTCATGAAGAGTCCCTCCCTGGCATCCCTATAGGCCCCTTTCAGATACCAGAAGGCTGCTATGAGGTCTCCATGCAGCCTTCTCTTCTCCAGACTCTTTAGAGGTTTTTTGTATTTTTGAAACATTTGAAAAAAATCTGAAAGATTTTTTCTAGCTTCTTAAGAATAAAGGTCAACCAAAAAGTTCTAATAAGTTCTTAAAGTGTTGCATCTGTTATTCTCTCTAAAAAAGCTGTAATGCTGAAAATACATTCATGAAAACTGTGTAAGACTTCCTATTGCTAGAATTAATTCAGCATCTCCTTATGGTAGCTTCCTCTTAGACATTAGCAGCCAAGTAATCAGAATCACCAATGCTTTGGAATCTCAGTGATAGCAATGGAAACATTTAGCTTCTTCACTACTAAAAGATTTTAGTCCTCTCTTTTGCTGATTTTTTAAGAAAAGAGAATATCAAAGGACATGAGTTAAAACTTGTAAAGCATAGCATTGGTAAACATGCAGCAATGTCACTTCTAATGTATGAAGGAAAGATGTGCTGTGCTTATTACAAAGCACTGTAAAAATGGGAATTGAAAAGGGAAATGCAAAAGAGAAATGGGAAAAACATACTTCAACCACTACTGACCTCAGGCTGTCATATCTTTACAGAAAAAAGCAGCAGTTGGTCAAGATTAAATAGAAAGTTGACATTTCACAAAATGGACCTTTCCCTCCTCAAAGTATCTCAATAGATGTCTCACTTTATTTCTGTGAAATCTTTGAAGTAACAGGCAGATCAGATGCATATTATCTAACATATTATCTAATTTTCATGAAATTTTACCATGGTGCTGTTTACCTTCCTTTGAGTCTGTGTTATTTACTTCTAAATCCTGCCAGCACCAATGCTCCAGAACCTTTTCTTCACCCCCTTGGAGTTCTTTAGGTATCAGTACAAACCAAGGAGTTAAAAGAAGAAACTGATGTAGCTTGTATAACACCAAACTTGAATTCGAAGCAAAATCTGAGAAAATGTAAGAACTTGAGTAGGAGTGATATATGATACACAGCCAGAAGGGACAGACAGATGCCACTTTGGCAGTAAAAGTATTATTATCATAGAAGCAATTGGATTAAGATAGCATGTGTGTTTAGAAGCTCTGCTCTTCTTTTCTTACCTGAAACATTCCCCCCAGTCCTGTAGCAATAAATGTAAAAGTTAGCATGCTTAATTTTTTTTTTTTTTTTTTTGTCTTTACAATTCTCTGTATGCTTTGACTTAAACTCTGAACAACATGTTGATTAAACTGGGGTTTTGGGGGGTTTTTTTTGGGGGGTGGGTTTTTTGGTTTTGTCTATTTTTTTTTTTTTCAATAAACCAGCCTTTTGATGTTATTGATTTCCAGGTAGTATTTTTTTGAGTGTGTGACTTTGCATGTCCAGTATTAGTTAAATCATCTAACAGGCATGAAGTCTGGCACACTTAGTGAGTATGATCAAGCATGCAACTGTAATCGCACAGACCTTTGAAATTTTAATTATATGACTGGGTCAATACTATTAAAAATAGGAAACTGTCTGGCTAAATTACAGCAAGCATTTTCAAGCAATAGTTTTTGTATTTGTAATCTTGGGATCTTACTTTACAGAGTTAGTGCTTGCAGCTCTGCAATTATTTGCGAGTAAAATGTAATTCTTGCTTATTTTCTTTATAAAAGGTTACATGCATTCTGCATAAATCATTCTTTAAAATCGATTTTTTATACAACAGTCCAGATCACTGACTTTCTTTCACTGACTGATCTGTATTTGTGCCAACTCTCAAATTTTCCTACTCACTAGATAGCCTATCTAGGATAGATAGGCTTGCTTCTCACTTCATGTTCCAACATCAGACAGAATTGCCTAAACTATTTCAAAATTTAATAATTCTGACCATAAACTCAGCTACATGGTGTTATTGCCCTATGAAAAATCTTAATGCAGTAGTCTAACAAGCAACCCACTTGCTTTGAGTTTTGAAAGCTTGGAGTTTATGTTCGCATCTTGAGGTACCAGATCCAGAACTCTGTCCTGCTTTCAGCTGTAACAGTTATTTTTTTTCCTTCCTAGCAGCGGGTACAGTGCTGTGGTTTGGCTTTAGTCTCAGAACAATGCTGGTAACACACCGATGTTTTGTTGGTGCTCAGCAGTGCTTACCCTGATCAAGGACTTTTCAGTCGCTTATGCTTTGCCAGTGAGAGGGGCATGGGAAGCCAGGAGGAAACAGTGACAGGACACCTGACCCAAACTAGCCAAAGGGGTATTCCATACCACAGCACATCATGTCCACTATATAAACTGGGGGCAGTTACCAGGAAGGGTTAGATCACTGCTCGGGTAGGACTGGGTATCGGCTGGCTGGTGGTGAGGAATTGTATTGTGTATCGCTTGTTTATTGATTTTATTTCCTTTCCCCTTTTAGTATTATATTCTCTCCACTTGTTATTTACCTTATTATTAGTAGTAGTAGTAGCAGTGGTAGTAGTAGTATACTATAGCTTAGTTATTAAACTGTTCTTATCTTGACCTGTGGAGTTTACATTCTTTTGATTCTTCTCCCCATCCCACACTGAGGGGGAGAGAAGAGTTTGAAGAGCATGGCTCTGTTTTACCATCTGGGCTTAAACCATGACAAGTAGAATAAACATTGAAGTACAATAGAAAGGAAGCTGAAACACCTAAAATCTATGGAAGAAGAAAATTGATATATAGCTTTGACTTTTAAGAATCTTTTTTTTTTTCTTTTTCTTTTTCTTTTTTTTTTTTTTTTTTTACTTAGGAAGCACTTTTGTCCTGGAATTATTGCTGCAAAACAAGGTATTTATCTGGTATTTCTTTTCAAAGATACATTGATGACATATTGACACAAAAATGTGTCCATAAAAATGATGAGTAATAATTTATATTAAATTTGGTTTTTAAAGAAACTCATGGGTGTAGAAAGTATAACGATAGTTCTTTATTCAGTGCTTTAGCTCATTGCAAATAGCATGTCATGTACATTTGAAGTCAAAATTCCATTATTATAGTAAGAAAAAAATTTGAACATTTGTGGCAAATTGTTTTCAAGGAGGGTTTTACTCATTTGTAAGCTAAAAGTCTTCCTTTGTTTCAGTTTTAGAATTATAGAATCATAGAACAGTTAGGGTTGGAAAGGACTTTATCATCTATCTCCAATCCCTGCCATGGGCATGGGCACCTTCCACTAGACCAGGTTGCTCAAGTCCCCATGCAACCTGGCCTTGAACACTTCCAGGGATGGAGCATTCACAGCTTCCTTGGGCAACCTCTTGCGGTGCCTCATCACTCTCACAGTAAACAATTTCTTCCTCATATGTAATGTAAACCTCCCCTATTTATGTTTGAGCCCATTACCCCTTGTCCTATCATTATAGTCCCTGATGTTATCTTTATGTCTTCATTTCCTTTTATTCTTTTAATGTGCCATTGAGAGCGACTCTTTTGTTTGAATAAAAAGACATGTTTTTTGATTGTGTACTCACATTGCAACATTCACTCTTAGAGCATACTTTTGGCAAGTAATACGATCCAAGTGCTCAAACTTTTGCAATGAAATATGCAGTAATTTAAAAGTTTATTACTGATGAGAAATTCTAATTTTTAAAGTGTAAATCACTTCCACAAGTAAAGTAGGGTATTTTCAGTGAGCCATTGCACTAAACCCGCCTCTTCCAAAGTTCAAAAAATCCATTAAATAGCTTTCTAGCTTACATTAATAGAGGAAACAAAAGTATGTATATTTAGTAGGTCTGGATCAACCCGAACCACAGCTGTGAGTAGTATAAGGACCACTGACACACAGGATAAGAAGAAGCTTCCCCCCGCCACCTCCAGCAGAAATCCTGCCTGCTCCCAGTGGCCTTGGCAGCCATTTCATCCAACAGACACACATTTTTCTGTTTTTCTGCTCACATGTTCTTTGGAATCTTTGACATCTTCAAAGGAGCCTCAACAAGGGATCCTAGTTGCAAATCATGCCACTTGCATAGAAGAGCCCAGTCCTGTGAGCTGAACTGAGAGGCCCCTTTATCCAAGCCCAGCCCAAATGGATGCCAGGATTACTGGATAGACTTTGGGTTTTGCATGGAGCTGCAAAGCACTGGAAAATTTGTCTGCAAAACCGGAAAACTAGAACAAAATACCAATTTCAGAAGAATATGTGCTTAGGGAACAAGAAGGAAAAGACCCAAACGGGATCACACAAAATATTACAGGAATCAGAAGAACTGGCCAATGGGGCGATGAACCACAAGCTGTGTAAAGCTAAGTGTCAGAAAGAGAGGGAAGGTAGTGATGGTGTAACCCTGGAACTGAAAAAGACTCTATAACTAGGTAATTACTTATACTGCTATGTTACCATTGTATAGCCCCTTCCCAAGAGATCAATATGGTCTCAGGAAGAATGTTTAAAGAAAACAATGAAAGAATAGGTATTCTTTCAAGATAGATGATTGTAATCAACTTGACAAGAAAAATATCCCAATGTAGGTGAATGGTAATTCCAGCATTCCAATTCAACTTAGAAAAATAGAAAAAGTTTGTACGCATGTATAGAATTTAACATATGGTGTGTGTTTGTTGTGACCAATCATAACTGGAATATAGAATGGAATGTATGAATATGTAATAATCTTATGAATAAATATCTGAACGTTTTGAACCCTGGTTATGCACGCTTGGAGGAAAGATTGCCTGTGCATCCAGAGCTGTAATAAAGAATGCCTCCCTTTTAACACTACATTGGTGTTACAAGGTTTTTCTTGACAGAGGTTTGTTGGTATCAGCTGGGAGGAGCTCCCTTTTCCCATAGAAGATGTGTAATGATTTAATCAATAACTATTATAAAATTCATCCTGAATGCAGCAGACCACGATTAAAATTATGTTGGTAAAATCATTGTTTGAGTTCAGGCTCTTAGCAAAAGCAATTATCTCTGTTTCTACAAGTTATGTTCAAAGGAAAAAAATATAAATTGACCCAAGCTATTTGCAAATTTCAATTAGGAGACTCAAGATCCATTAGCTTCTCTGTTTGAATCTCTGTAATATCTATCAACATTGTTTTTCCATTTGGGCAACAAGTTAAACACCTTGTTCAGTTTTAGTATTACTGACTATTGCCTGCTATAAAGCATGACTTGACTGAGTGCTATTTAAAAAGTGTCAATATTGACTCATTTGTTGAGAAATGCCTTTAAGGTAATTTTTTTGGTGTGATTGTAAATTCATGAACAAGCAGATAAGAAATATCAGATGACCAGAAAATATTTTAGCACAAGGTTGCATTAATATTTTGTTAATTACTTGTATCCCAAATCTAGACTATCTCTATTAAAAAAATAAACACTCTCATTGCTTCAGCACAGTTATTTATACCAATTTCATCGTGGCATGTCCATGTAAGTTAAAATTTCCTTCATAGTGATGCACCAGTGGGCAAAAAATGCTAATTGTGCTGTTTGAGAAACAACAATGTTTAACAAGGTGTTAAACATTTCTTTAAAAGTGCTGACATAATTGCATATTACAATGTCAGGAAATTATGCTGATGATCAGCATAAACAATTGCTTAGTCTTCAAATCTGGTTTTGCATAAACTTTGTAGAGAGAATGATATTCGTAAGCTCCACTGTGCAAAGATTTCACATTTGCAAGGAAAAGCTGGAAAGTGACCGAATGCTTTTATCATGTTGGAAAGTTCACATAAGATTATTTAGTATTAATTCACCAGAGATCACTTCTATATTTTTATTCTCTAGATTTTCACTGTTGTCTTTTACTGTTGATCCTGTAGAAGTGGACACAGTCTCATCATGGGGGCATGTTGGCTTTGTGTTGCATGCTATTTGTGGTGCTGAGGCTTTTTGGGATGCAACTATGGCTGCCATTACAGAAGCAGCATATAAATTCTCTTTATCCCACAAGCTCTTTCTCAGTACTTCAGTTTGTAATGAAATGACTAGGGAAGACACATGACACAGAGAGAGAAATGAACCTGAATGAATTAGCCACTGAGTTAATATAGAAAAAAACATGTTGGCTGTCCTGGCAACTCCTCCTTTCTTGGTGTAGTGGAATAAAGGCATGGGAACACTATACAACGAACATTATTCTCTTTATGGAATAAAAGCGTACTAAACTGAACAGATTGGGCAGATGATGGCATGTTGCACTAGTTTAGGATTCTAACATGTAGAAAAGCAGTGCCATATAGGTTGAATTTAAGATTGAGTGCAAACAGTAGGATGTCACTTATCTATTCATGTGACTGGCTTTTTAACAAAACACAGCTTTCCATTATTCTGTAACTTATCATTCTGATCCATATCATGTTATCTGTGACACAGTAGTCTTACCTTTGCTACTTCTGGCACATTATTAAATTATTCTTCCTGTATTGATCTTTTGAATTTTACTAAGCATCCCAGAAAAAAAAAAAAAAAAAAGCCAAAAAAAAGCCAACCAAAATTAAAAAAAGTTGCGGATGTCTTAGAAAGAAGCATTCAAAACTTCCAGAAACAAAACAAAACAAAACAAACCCAAACCAAACCAACAACAACAAAAAAAATCAAACCCAGAAAAACCACACAAAACCAAAAGAGCCCACCAATAAACCATCAAAAGAATGTAAGACAACTCACAAATTTAAAATATTCAAAAGTGGCCACCAAACTATGGAAAAATTAGTGTTGTACCTTAGGGTTTATAATAAAATCTAGTCATTTTTAAGAAAGACCATGTTGGAGGTGAAAGAAAGAAAAAACATTGTAACTCCTGTAAAACCAGGATTTTTCGTTAACATTTTACCAATATTAAGTAAATTTCAAGGGTTATAAATATGTTCTGGATGAATTGTGGGCTGTATTGGGAAACTGGAGCTTCAGTCTGAAATACCCTACCTTTTATATCTTGATTTTACTTGTGGAAATGTCTTGTAACTATAAATGTTATATTGATTTTTTCATTACTGTAGCTCTTATGGGGGTTTTATCATGAAGTTAATTTTAATTGTGGATTTTATGTTTTCAGGTTGAAAGCCCAATCAGAATTAAAATCGCATTGGATTGAATGCAGCAGTTCTGCTTGAAAACTTTTTAAAGGGAAATTTAGGTATCTAAATAACATCAGGTCTTCAGCAATTATGTTGACTTGCTCAGTGGGCAGAAAGACAGACTTTTGGAGGGGCAGGCAATTCATTTCAGTTAAATGTATCTTTTTAAAGAATTCAATGCTTTGATGTAGGTGTTATTTAAATAACATCATCTTGTTCCTCTGAAGGAGGACATTTTGACAGGTGGAAAAGTGGTATCAAGTTTTATTACAGTCTGTTCAGTCTGTTAGTACGTCGTTGATTTCCCATATAAATGTGTTTCACTGTTCAGTATCTATTACCAGCCCTTTAAGGACATGCAGTTTTAAGCCCAACACACAGAGCAGTAGTTCAGAGCTTCAGAGAACCATAGTAAAATGACTAATGTATTTGTGTAATGCGAAAGCTTCTGGTTTGGAGCAACTCAGATGGTTTGTTAGCCACAGCTTTTTTAGCGTGGATACTAGTGGTAGCCACAGCTATGAACTGCCAATACTTTTAAAACAAGGACGCACTCACACATAATGAACTTTTTGCTTAGCTTTTTTCATGTTTCCTTGTTCCATAGGCCCACATTAATCTGCAGAAAGATGTGATTGCCTGATTTGACTTTGAGAGACCATAGAATCATAGAATAGTTAGGGTCGGAAAGGACCTTAAGATCATCTAGTTCCAACCCTCCTGCCATTGTCAGGGACACCTCCCACTAACCATGCCACCCAAGGCTCTGTCCAACCCAGCCTAGAGTACCGCCAGCAATGGAGCATTCACAGCTTCCCTGGGCAACCCATTCCAGTGCCTCACCACCCTTACAGTAAAGAATTTCTTCCTCATATCCAATCTAAACTTCCCCTGTTTAAGTTTGAACCCATTACCCCTTGTCCTATCACTACAAAAAAAGACTCTCTTTAAATGTTCACAGAGACATAAAAGCTCAGAAAAGCTTTTGGACAGAAAAAGATCACTTAAATGTCTTGATTTTTTTTGTGCTTTGTTTTGTTTTGTTTTGTTTTTTTCCACTATGGAAGGCGAAAGAAAGTTTAATTTTTCTTTTTCAAACCCTAGAGCTGTATTTTAAAGCTCCTGGGAAGTCAGCATGATCTCTCAAATGCTATCCAGAAAAAAAGACAGACCTTTTAACATTAATTTCCTTTTAAATTGTAACAGAATGGAGATTTTAAGACAGCCTCAAAAGTGAGATTCCCTGTGATGAACTTGTAACATGATTTTACCCCAATGAATTCGTACATAAAGTCAAGATTTATAAAATGAATTTGTACATAAAGTCAAAATTTGTAAGTAGGACAGTGGAATAAGTTCTGAAAATGTACCACTGGAATTCAATATAGCATACAGCTTTGTTCTTTAGTGTCTTCAGAGAATACGTATCAGATATGTCCTATTTTCTAAACGCTAAAACATCAGAGATTTGTAGAACAGTTGTATGGAAAGGGATCGCTCCAGCCTATTGGGGATGTAAGGTGTTCAGAGTTTGAAATGTGTCAATACAGTTATGTCTATGAATTAAATCAATGTCTTTCTTTTCCTTTCTTTTAGATTGCTTTAGCTAGGTGTTGATTAAACTATGAGGAGGACTGCTGTTGCAATTAACACTAAATGAGATTTGTTAATTGGCTTCTTTTGAAGCAAAGTAGGGTTTTTCTTCTGCTACCCTCTGTGCTCCTTGTGAACTTACGTATGGAGTAAGGATAGTGAAAATTGACTGTGGAGGGAGTGACACTTCAAAATTCAATATAATTACTACAGCTACAGCTGGCATTAGAATTTAAATAAATGAAAGTGAAAAGATGTTGTAAATAGTACTTAAGCCAGTGACTAACCAAAAGGTCATTTGTGTGATATGTTAATTTGTATATTATTTAGATTTATTAGAAATTAATATATGCCTTAAACAAAAACAAACAAACCCAGAATCCCCAAAACACAACAGTAAAATGCCAACTCGAGAACATAAGCCAAAGACTCACTACCTCCCCAGAAGATGAATGCAAAATGTATTTCTTCATGTAGAAGCACAGGTTATTTTTACTTGTTTAATATTTTGATAGCAGGCTGAAAATTAGAGGATTGCACAAACTATAGGAGGGAATCAAAAATCAGGGTTTTTTTAATTAGTTAAAATCCAGCCACTTTCATACGGAAAAAAAAAGTAAGAAAAAAATGTTCTGAAAATGTGTTATCTGCAGAATTTCTGGTATTCTGTCTTGCAAAGAACTTGTTAAGATTTATATGAAGCTGTTTTCTCTCTGAGGGACCATGGACTCAAGGGTAAAACACTATATAACTCTTAAGTGCTATGAAGCATAATGTTTTAGCAGTTAAACTGCATACTTGAATCTGTGACCCTGTGTGAGTTTCTTGGCTTTTTATGCTTGGTATTGAGTATGTAAAGAGTGTTAGATGTCCGGTTAAAAAAAAACCAACAAACAAACAACACTCTCAAAGAAATAAACAAAGGCAAGATAACTGGGGAACAGTTAGTTTATGACAGCTGAATGTAAATGATATGCATAGGAGGTGTATATGGAGTGTTTTCCAAAATAAAATTTGAGCCAGGAGAGTGCAATGATGAATGTAAGGGTACTGTTCTTAAATTTTCCTGTTCTCGTTATGTCACTTGACAACACTGTGGTCAAGAATGAAAAAGGTCTGGCCAATGGTGAGACTCTATAGTGGAGTTTTGTATTCGGATTGCTTTTCCCCTTTTTACTCTTTATTTTATTTACTGTGTTTCATTTAACATTATTAATCAAGAATATTCCACTTGCTAAGCAGGCAGTCAATTGGATTGGATTCATGTAGCCTCTAAATTGTATGGCATAGAACAACAGAGGAAATTTTTCTATGCCATGAAGAGAACTGGACAAGATGACGCCTCAGTGGTCCCTTCCAACCTCAACCATTCTGGGACTGTTGGATTCTGGGAAAAGGATTCCATGCCTTCAGCTATGGATAAGGAACAAAAATGCTGTGAAAATTGCAGCCTGTGTATACAGTGGGGGGAAAAAAAAAAAAAAAAATTCTCCAGGGACATGATGCATTGCTAGGGACTTTACATTTTTAAGTCCTTTAAATGCATTGTCGTGGGTTCAGTAGCAGCAGTCATTTTTCTCCTTCTGGGTAGCTGGTGCAGCGCTGTGTTTTTGATTTTGGGCCTGGGAACAGCGCTGATAACACCAGTGTTTTCAGTTACTGCTTGGTAATATTTTGGTCTGGCCAAAATATCCGGAGACAGGACTCCGGACCCAAACTGACAAAAGAGGTTGTTCCATACCACAGCACGTTATGTCCAGGATGTGAAGACAGAGAGCAGAGACCCAGAAGGGTGTGGTGGTGGACTGGAGGTGCACGGCATGGTCAGGTTTTTTGGTACTGGGGGGTTCGCTGCTGGGGGGTGCACTGGCTGTGTCGGGCATGGTGAGCAATTGCATTCTCTTTCTTTGTATTTCTCCTGTATTATTACTGGTGGTAGCAGTAGTGATTTGTGTTATACCTTAGTTACTAAACTGTTCTTATCTTAACCTGTGCGAGTTGCATTCTTTTGATTCTCCTCCCCATCCCCTCGGGAGTTGGGGGGAAGAAAGAGGGGGAGTGAGTGAGTGAGTAAAACTGCGTGGGTAGGGGGCTTAAACCACGACATGCATTTAAGAGTTTTTAAGACAAAAATTGCATAGGAAGATATTGCCATTCCAGATAATAGAAGCCACACCTTTTAAATTTAAGTACCTGATAACATAGAATGGTCTGAAGCATTGGGTTAAGGCCAGTTTGAGGTCTTGGATTTGTCTGCGTTGTGGGGAAATAACTTCAGATTCGATAAACATTCTTACAGTAATAAACTGTAGAATCTAGTTATGATAATCCAATTTTGCTTGGGATAAAAATAGACTGAAAAAAAACCCCTTGATTTCTAGCTAACATTAAAGGCAAGTAGTAAGTAAGTTCTTAATGTCCTTTAAAAAAATTAAAAACAAAGAGTGGCATATTTTTTTAAACTCTCTTGCTAATTAATGCCTTAACTATTCAGATGTTTGTATATTTCAACTTAAATTACACTTAATTCCAGTGATACTACAAGAAATTGCTTTAGGAGACCTCTTACTTTTGTAAGCAGCAAAAGATTTCTTGATCTCAAAAATTCAGTGTTCTTACTTAAAATGGCTAATCATTAGTCTTTTATTAACCACACACAATCTAATAACAATAGAGGTACAAATGATAACACACACAAGATTGAAAGGTATCTAGTATT
Source organism: Myiopsitta monachus (assembly GCA_017639245.1). Classification (NCBI taxonomy): domain Eukaryota; kingdom Metazoa; phylum Chordata; class Aves; order Psittaciformes; family Psittacidae; genus Myiopsitta; species Myiopsitta monachus. The sequence continues at coordinate 33,523,257 of CM029927.1, forward strand.
AGTAATACATTTGTTAGTGTGGTCCATTTTATAAAACTCAATTGATATTTTTCCTCACAACTCTCATATGACAAAGCAATCTTCATATTTTTTTTCCTCTTTTCTTTCACTCTATGCATGTAATGAGTTTCCTTTGTTTCTCATAAACTGGAATCAGTTCAGTAACAGCTGTATAGCACTGTAAGTAAGCACTTTTTTACTGAATAGTATTCAATTGGTTTCTGAAAGAGATGTCAACTGTAATTTCCCAGCTAAAGAACAGGGTCAAAAACTGTTAAGATATCAAATATTTTGTAAGTAAAACATTCCATAGTTAAATAATGTAAAATACAAAGTTCAGTCAAATAATAGCTTGTTATGAAATGATCTAACTTTGAGCATGTTTCCCCATTCTAGGGATGGTTAAAAAACCTGACTTTTAAAATTTGTTTTTCAGATGGAATTTTTTGCTTGTTTGTTTGGTTTTTAACTGATTTTCAGATAGAATGAAACTTAATACAAAAAAACCAAGAAAGATATCTCAGCTTAACAGTGATTTTGACAATTATGGTTTAGGTAACTGCAAAACTTGCAGATAACGTTTCACAGTTTTCTATGAAAAAAAAGTCACAGAAGCCTTCAAGTTCTGCCCTGGCCACAAACACCAACATCACCAGTTCCCTGGGCATGATAGCCTTCCCTCTACATTCCCTTTCTGACTCAGCCAGTGCGGTCCAGGCCCAGAAGCCAGAAATTGCTCTTCTACTTCACCTTGAAGGATGTGATATATGGTCTTTCTTCAAGAATTTTGGTTTTGTTAATATGAAGTGAGGAATTGAATGGAGACACTATTTTAGTTATCTGTGCATTTCAGTTAAACTTTGACTCTGGATTGAAATGTTATTCTCAAGAGACCATCAAGTTAGCTCAGGTAAGACAGTTTCCTATTCCTAGCCCACTGTTCCCAAGAATAAAGGGAAACATGAGAGAATGGACTGAGAAGACAACTCCATCCTGATGGCTGGAAAACTGGTCTAAAAAGTATGAGCGCTGCTACTGGTCTCAGCTTTCAGGACATTTGTATGCCTAATGTAACATCTGCGTATTACAACATGCAACAAAGTTACTAGCAATATGCATTGAAGAATCATTGCAGTTCATTTTTTCTAGACCAGCCTGTTTTACCCTTGACATAAAAGATCAAGCACAAAAGACAACCGCGAAATAACAGCATACAATGAAAAAGGACAACTAGATATATTTTTGCTTCCCATAACAATAGTAATTCCATATAAAGCAGGACAACAATGCTATTTGGACTTAAGCAGCAACAGCAGTATCTTCACAGCAATGAGCTCAAGTTGTAAGAACACTCTTTTTAACAAATGCTGTTATGGCATAGAACAACATCAATAGATTAAAAGAATAATTAAACCAAAAAATTACTCACAATTTGTCTAAGTTGTTACTGATACCATATTGTGTTCCTCTTCTCCCATACCTATCTTAGCACTTTTCACAGTCCTCAGTGTTTTTTGCTTAGGAGTCAGCAAAGGAAAATATTATTAACCAAAACCAGGGATAATTTGCATTACATTCAGATTTTGTTATCCTTAAGCCTTCAACTTTCAAGATAATAAAAGATAGAGGGAAAAAAGAGAATTAATAGCAATGTAAACTAATACTACTGTGGGAATACAACGCACATGAAAAAAGTGCAGGAGGTAAATTGAAAGCTGAATTTAATTTTTCTCACGTCAGACACTGCTATTTGTTCCATTTGAGTTACAGAAAATTAACGTACCTAGCTTTAAAATTAACAGCTGCCTTAGCCCCTGAAATTCAGACGTTCTGATGATGTCCATATTTAGAAGAAAGTTGAACTACTTCCTATAGATTTATTAGAAGTTATAATATAGGCAATACTGTTTTCATAAAAGTTTCTTGATTTGCATGTCTGCAGTATTTTTTTTATTCTCTATGCTTCATTAAAAAAGTGGTTATGTAAGCTGACTAGTAATTCTGATTCAGTGAGATCAGAAGAGACTGGAAGGTGAATAGTAGAAGAATACTAAGTCATTGATTTAGACAGGAAGATGGTCCTAACAGCTACATTATCAACTCAAAGCAGTGCATGCTACCATCAGTGATTAGGGAGTTAAGTACTCTACTTCAGGAAAACTGTGGTTTTTTTGGTTTTATCCCTGATGAGATTTTTGCCTAAGTGTAGGAGAATTATCCAGGGAATTTGTGTGTTAGGAATACAAAAGATCAAGAACAATTACAAGAGGAAACAGGAACAGCAGTTCCTCTGCATAGAACAAATCAGCAGCCATTAACTTGAGCCATTTTAAAAATAGATAAAAAAATAATTTTATTTTGTATAATTATAAGAGTTAGATTTTTTTTCCAAATTTTTACTATAGAACAGTCCTTTGCCAATAGGTCATGTTATCAGAACAAAACGACTAAACACTGCAGTTTTATTTGAGACTAAGATTTCTATGATTTCTGAAATAAAGTGATATGCTTCGTGATTAATTAAAGAAAGCAGCATTTATTTTTCTTTTTTAAAAAAATTTTATTATGTTATTACCAAAGACATCCTGAGGACTGCTTGAAATAATTTTGTGGAATTTCCAGTTTGTAGATATTAGAGTATTATTTTATAAATTTTATAAATTTCACTTTTCGTTTTTAAAATATGAACTTCTCAAACAAGCAACACAGGTTTCAGCAAGGAAGCAAATAATGGCAATTATTAGTATTGGTGGTAATCATTTTCCCATTTTCTTCCCTTAAGATCATTGGACTATCTGAGTCTGATTCTGTTAGTGATCCTTCACTATTCGTGAGTTGTGCTTGATTTATGCAAAACTACAGAGTGAGAGCATGATCAAATACTCCAGCTACGGATATATTAGAGAAAGAGTCATGCTGGACTGTATCAGTCGTCTATTTTATTCAGTATTCTGTATCAGAATAATCCCTCATGATGTCTAGAAAGGTGAGAAATGTTTCCACAATGTGAGAATTATGTGTAATCTGCCCAAACAGAGAGGTGTGTGGTGTTTTTTCTTTTGTCATGTTTTGTTGTTGTTTTTTGTTTACTTGTTTGTTTTACCAAGGCAGTAAATGGTTATCCTGAAATATAAGAGATTCAGCTGAGCCCAGTCTACAGATGTGTAGATGCTTACAGGTACAAATGGCATTCTCTTAGTTCCTTTACTTTTAAAAAATGAATTTAATTTGTTCTTGTTTTCAGTGAAGTATCAAAACAAGAACTTACACAATGCTGTATTACATTTTTAAAAGATACTGAAGTCTTCCTGTTCACATCTGTGATACAGTAGGTATGTGTTTCTGTTTCTTCATATTCCCCTACATACAATTGTATTTTCTTCTTTTTTTTAAGGTTCTCTAAAGATCATTAATCTTTCCTTCTAGCTGTTATTTATTTCTCATAATATTTTTTTTTATTATCTCAATTTTTCTTTGTCTTTTGATATATCGTCACTGAAAACATTTGGCCCACTCTTTTCAGATTACTATTGTTTTACTGATTTTTTTGACCAGTATGGAATTATTACTATTTTTAGATGCAGATGATATTATTTCTGAAATTACACATAATGGATCCCCAAAGGAGAAAGATTTCAAAGCCTGTTTATACACAGTGAGTGGAGCAACTACATAAAACCAGCAAGCAGAATTTTTAAGTTAAATTACATACGCTGATGTTAATCATGTGTCATTAAAAGGGCTATATATTGAAAAGTTAGCATATAGCTTAACTGTTTGTCTTGGCATTCTAACAACCACCACTCAGAGAGAAAGAAACTTACTATTTCATGATAGATTTCTTTTTTTTTTTTCATATTTAAACTGTATCTCTTTTCTCAGAGACCTTTTTTTTTTTCTTTTTTTCACTGATGTTGAGAGAACTTTGCAGTCTAAGTAACGAATATACTCTTGTAACATCTATATATTCCAAGCACTCTCTCTCACTACTGCCTTGATAAGCCAACCTTCTTCTCTGTCCCAGAATAACAGCTTTCGGTTGTGATCCAAACAGGAGGAGGGATGAAAGGATTCCTTCAAGTTTAAAATTTTATGACTTGTGAATCCACTGAAGCAACTCCTTTGAATGTCAATAAAGTGCCCTATGATCTATTGCAAATCTAGAATACTATTCAGTCTCTGCATTAGACTGCCAGAAATCCCATTATGCACAAGGTAGACATTCACTATATTATAGCTTCATTTGAAGTACAAAATGAACATTGTTTAAAATCCTTAAAGACATGATAAAACACATCTATATACTATTTTACAAATCTGTACTGAAAACTTTGTTTAAAAATAGATGTTAACATGTTGAAGTCAGCTTCATCTTATTTCAATTTCATTCATTACCTAGTGTTTACCAGCAGAAACATACTAAAAAGTAGTTGATTTCTTGATGCTAAATATGTTATACAGTCTCTGCTTTTTAAAAGCTGATTGTACTTACATAGATCTGCCATTTGAAGAACAAAGATGGCAGCATTAAACACTATAAACTGAGATAGATTGAGTTAAAATATTGTATTTTTGTTGAGATATAGGCTAAAGCATTGACGCTACTTTATCATATTTTATCCACACAATTTATGCATGTGTGGATGACAGCAAAAATGGTTGTGGGAAGAAATACAATTCAGCTTACAAAATACCACAGAGAATTTATAATATGAAAAAGAAGTTAGAAAAAAGAGCTGTAATCTTGATGAAGAAGGGCACAGCTGTCAGATATAACTGAGAGATTGGGATGAGGCACCAGCTTCTGGAAGGTAGCATGATATATGCATGGAATGGAGAGGTTTATATTTGATGAAAAGCAATGAATGGAAGAATATTCATTCAATGGTTGCTGTTAATAAATTAGACCTGTCATCAATGATTCTCTTGTCCTTGAAAAGAAAATTCCACACAATATAACAATTTTTATTGTCCCAAATCATGACGGAAACAGGGAACTACTGTAAGCAGTCAGGTGACAGACATAGAGAAGTTATGGTTTAGATACCTTCATTTGATGTGGAAGATTGATCACCAAGTTTTCCATTTGAATTAATACCAGCAAGGCTTTAAATCTGTCTCTTGCACATTCACAAAGGATATCCTAAACATTGACTTATTTTTAACAAGGAATTATATCCAGGAATTTTGACTACTACTCTGAGAAATAAGGTTAATACCCAGATATTTAGTCTGTACTGAATTATCTCCATGTTTTCTACATTGAAACCTTGTTTAAATGGATGCATGTATGAGTTTCAGATCCTAACTGTGAACATGAACCAAGTGGAAGGTCATGGCTAAGTCATACATCAAAGAGAGTCCTTAAGAAGCCTTATAATTAGTGGTGGAAAGCATCTTCTCTGATGAAGTAGCTCTTCAGAAAGTTCAGGTATTCTGCGTGCTTTCTTCCTGGTAAGCCCAATATAATTTTACCTGTAATTGTAGGCCTCTCTAGGTCTTCCAATTAAAAAAAAAAGGGTGGTACTACATATGCAGCCACAGCAGAACTTCCCTGACTGACCAGGTGCTGTCAAGCAGCTGCCTAACAATGCTTTCCCTCATCTCCACTACTAGGGTTTTATAGTCACATGTTGGCATATGACATGTATCAAATCAGTTCATGATCAATCATGCTGTACCTTTCCAACAGCTTCAGATGCTGTTCTCCTATCCTGTGCTCATGCCAAGACTCCTCAGGTCTCTATTGTACTGCCATTGGCTACAGCTCACTATACTCAGTCACTCACCTCTTGATCAAGCCATGGTCATGATGTCTTCATTACAGGTCTCTTGAAGAAAACAAGTATTGATGCTTGAGGAATACCAGTAGCATTCAATTGTTAAATGGACCAAGAGCAAGGACTAAATGCCTTGCTAAGGTTGAAGCACACAGCAAAGTGAGCAACACTCTCCACTTATAAAAAAGAGCCAGTCATTTAACTGTGGCCTGCAATCAAGTTAGTTAAGTGCAATTAGCCCCTGATGAATAATCTTGGCTGTTCCTAATCACATTTAGCATAACCTAATCAGAAAAGAAAATTATTGGCACTCAGAACTGAATTTATTCTGCTAGCTTTCAAGCTTCCAAAATTTTGGCAAAACTGAAACTTTATCGAGTGTTAATGTAGGTCAAAATCAATGTCATATGAGCTAATGCAATTGCTTGTCAGAACTAATGAAGTTTATATACATATTATCAATGAGTAGTAGATATTTCACATGAAAATAATAATTCACATTAGTATTGTTTGCCAGAAATTAAAGAAAAAATATTTTTCATTCTCTTTTTACTTTCCCTTGTTGTTTTTTTTTTTTTTTTTTTCTTTTTTCCCTATGGTGTTTTGTGAATTTGTGTGAAAAAAAAAGAAAAAAAAATTAACCATCAGTGATGCAATATATAAAACTAAATTGTTGAAAATAGTCTCTTATGTTTGTTTTCCATATCTACTAAATAACAATTTTATTCAAATGATATTTGACATTTAAATAACTAGCTTGTGATAGTTTGGCTCACATTTGCCACAACAAAAAGAAGACTATTTAACCTTTTCATTATTTTCCTGACATATTTTCCTACAATGATAACAGTAAAAAGAAGTCGAAACATAAAAGCTTTTCTGTTATTTCATGGAATCATGTGATTGAAAAGCCAGTGAAGGGGACGCCTGTTGGACCTGATACCTATAAGCAAGGAAGAACTGGTTGGTGATGTGAAGGCTGGGCTGCAGCAACCATGGGAGGAGGAAATGAAGCATAAAGCAGGGTCACAAGCCCTGAACTTCAGAAAAGCTGACTATGGCTTCTTAAGGACCTGCTTGGAAGAGAGGGTAGTGAGTGAGTGAGAAAAACTTCGTGGTTGACTGGTCTTAAACCACGACAGGAGTATAATCTTAGGGAAAATAAGACAGCTGTTTTGAATTTCAAGATGACCTTTTTCAAGATCAGTGTTCTGGGTTCAGAAGTAGCTGTCATTTTTCTCCTTCTTAGTAGCTGCTGCAGTTCTGTGGTTTTGACTTTTGCCTTGGGAACAGCACTGATAACACCAATGTTTTCGGTTGCTACTCTATAATGTTTAGTCTGACCAAGGACTTTCTGAGCCTCATGCTCTGTCAGGGAGGAGGGGAAGCCAGGAGGAGGCAGAGACAGGACACCTGAACCAAACTTACCAAAGACGTATCCCATACCACAGCATGTCACGCCCAGGATGTAAAAATAACTAGGGGCAGGGACCTGGAAGAGTGGGTTCAGCTGCTCAGTTGGGCTTGGTATTGGTCGTGGGTGGTGAGCGATTATATTCTCTTCCCTTGTTGTGTTTCCCTTGCCATTATTATTATTGGTAGTAGCAGTAGTGGTTTGTGTTATACCTTAGTTAGTGGACTGTTCTAATCTCAACCCGTGGGAAGTTACATTCTTTCGATTCCCCTCCCTATCTCTTGGGGATTGGGGGGAGGGGGAAAGAGGAGGAAGCTAATGAACTGCGTGAGTTACAGCTGGGCTTAAACCACGACAGTCGGTAACAGTTCATCTGGAGGTGAGCAGGTCTAGCAAAGGTGGTACAACGTCTAGACAAATTAATAAGCTTTTGAAAAAAGAATGGACATAAAAAAGAAATATACAAGAGGTGGAAGCAGTGACAGTCTTGGATACTGTCAGATCTTGGCTTCTACAGGTACATCAGTAGCAAAAGAAAGATTAGGGGAAATGTGGGCCTACTGCTGAGTGGGTCAGGGACCCTGGTGACTAAGGACAGGGGGAAAGCCAAGGTACTGAATACCTTCTTTGTTCAGTCTTAAATAGTAAATACAGACTTCAGGAATCCTAGACCCTTGAGACTACTGCCATAGTTTAGAGCAAGGAAGATTTAACGATGACAGAGAAAAATCAGGGTTGGGAATATTTACACAAAGTGGATGCACGAAATTTGATAGACTGTGATGGGTTGCATCCACAAGTGCTAAGGGAGCAAGGATACTCTCAGGTACCTTCAGAAGGCCATAGTGATTGAAGGATGGTCCTGATGATTTGAAGAAAACAAATGTCACTGTCATCTTCCAGAAGATAAAGAAGAAGAATCTGGGAAGGTATAGGCCAGTAAGTCTCAAATGGGAAGGTGATAGACCACATAATTCTGAAAACCATTTACAAACATATGAAGGACAAGAAAATGGCTAAAACTAGTCACTATGGACTTACAAAGGGAACTTAGTGGCACTTAGTGGATATGGGGAGATCAGTGAATGCTCCTTATCCCATTTACATAGAGCTTTTGACTCTGTTTCACATCATGTCCTCATCTACAAGTTGTGTAAGTTCTGGATAGGTAAACATACAGTGAGGTAACCTGAGCAGCCTGAGCTGCTGGGCTCAAAGGGTTGCGACCATGATGTTCATTCAGAGGCCAATCACTAGTGCTGTTCTCCAGGGTCAATACAGGGCTAATACAGGTCAATATCCTCATCAGTAACTAGGATGATTGCAAGATCATAGTGATGGAGAGGACCAAGGTCTGTCTGGAGAGACAAGAACTATAACTTCTTGAGAATGCAGTGGGATCTGGAGACCTAGTCAGTTCAATGTGCAGGACAGACATACAAATTTGTGGCATTTATGTTACTATGTTGCTGTTCACAGATATATTAACAAGTTTTTTCTAGATAGCTTTAATTCCTGTAAAATTAATATGTTTATGCATTTTTTCCCCTTGTTCTCTCTAATATACTGAGTTGATAATTATCTTTTTGCATATGCTGTAATGAAGGATATACAAGAGAACAGTAAGACCTGGCAGGAGAGCGTTATTAAAATATTCATCTGCTTTAGGCAAAAGGTAGAGTGGTAGGAAAAGCAATCATTAAAATGAGACATAGAAGTAGGAAAAACAATCATTAAAATGAGACATAGAAGTTAATGTGCTGTATTGATTACAGTGCTACAAATGAGAGATTTTGGTGGAGAAATTAAAAATAAAGCACTAATCCAAATCTTTCTGGTAATAATAATAAGTAAGTCCATATCAAATTGTGGTACTAAAACTCATTACTATGTATAAATCATGATGCACACAATATTACTTCAAAAGGATCAATTAAAGCAATTATACAATCACTCCATTGTAACTTCCCTGCTGGTCAGTTGATAATGTAATGAATGTTTTCAATATGCCATTTATGCTAAGGGAATTAAAGTGATTGGAATATAAGGTTGATTATACAGTTATAATAAAACCCCATAAAGTTCTATTTTAGCACATTTACTTATATATAATTTCTTTTAACAATGTGCTGTAGCCCTAATAATTACTTCTTCTAGCAGAGCCTTAAGAAACATCGTGAGATGGGTATAAACCAGACTTTTCAACTAAACAAGCATTTATCTTAAGTGACAGGAATATAAAATACAATTGAATTTGGGATTCATTGTTGCTTTTGAGTAACATAAAGAGCTATTATTAGCCATTTGGAATCAGTGGATTCTTTCTGTGTGAAATCTGGTTTGGGAAATGTATAATCTAGCTAATCTCAAACTGGTATGAACATTTACTCTGTATTATTGAGTAAAACACAAAGAAACAATTAAAAACAAATGAATTTTGTATTTTCCCTTGAATTTAGATTCAATGAACCCTTTAAATATAGTACAGAAAATCTATCTTATTTCATCTTCTTATATTCTAAAGTTGAACAAAATACTCTTTTTTTACCAATTATCTCTAGGAAAATTAAAAAAAAATCAGCTTCCTGTTAATTATTCTAAATTTAAATGTGATCACTGCAATCTGTTGCGTCTAATGTGTTAGATTAGATGCAAATGGTTTTGTAAATACTTATGTAATCTACATTTAATAAGGAATGTGTCATATGATTTGTCCCATTTTGTTTTTGGCATGATAGTGTGTTGTTGTAGAATGAAAATGCACATTTCATGGTTTAAATTTCAATGCATATCAAAAACCATCTAAAACTGAAATAGGCTTTACAAATTTATGAATCATAGAAGTGTTCCTCCCCACACCCATTACATTTCAGTTTTTCAAGTTCATAGAATTGTCAGTTTGAAAACCAATACAGCAAGAACAACAGGAGAAGGTGGTAGAAGTTGTTTACTGAACTTCATAGAAGTTAAATAATCTCTGAAATAACAGATAGTCTCTGATAACTGTCCACCATGAACAGCTTTTCAGTAGGGTGGGTGGCAAAGTATATCATACAGGATTCACAACTGCAACCCACATTTCAGTTTAATTTTAAGGAGACTTACAAAAGAGCTTTAAACTTACTGATTTCTCCGGGAATTCATGGAGAGTAACTGCATAGTTACAGTTAAGGTGTTTTCCAGATGAATGTCTAAATGCCCAATAAAATGGACATTATATTAAACAGAAGAATTATACATTGTATTATGTGGGAGGAAAGTTAATCATCTTTCTCAAGAGATACAAGATCTTGTTAAATCATGGATCATTCATTTCTGTAGTTATCTTTTAAACTATTTACAAGTACTTACAGCAGGTAGAAATCATGGATGTTGTATCAAAGAATCAAGAAAGATAATAGCGTCAGATGATGGCATTAGATGATGGCCTCAAGTGACATGGATATTTTTCAGTTTATTGCCTGTCATCTTTATTCTCCTTAGGGTCTCATGATTTCTTCTAGAAAAGAGGACATTTATGCAAGATCATTGTTTCTTTTAAAAATGAAAGGGGAAGAAAAAATAGTTTTATTCAGTCATTTTAAAGACAAATACAGCAACAACAAAGTGCTTTTCCTGGGAAAGCAGAATCCTTGTAGCAGGAAGCCATGGTGCAGAGGGGCTGGAAAGCAGCTCTGCAGGAAGAGCCCTGGGTTAGTGGTATGCAGCAAGCTGAACACAAGCCCATGGTGTGTGCTAGTAGTAAAGGTACTGTCCTGGGTTGAGCAGTAGCAGTCATTTTTCTCCTTCTTGGTAGCTGGTGCAGCGCTGTGTTTTCGATTTTGGGCCTGGGAACAGCGCTGATAACACCAGTGTTTTCAGTTACTGCTTGGTAATGTTTTGGTCTGACCAAGGGCTTTCTGAGTCTCATGCTCTGCCAGGGAGGAGGGGAGCCGGGAGGAAGCAGAGACAGGACACTTGACCCAAACTGACCAAAGAGGTTATTCCATACCACAGCATGTCATTCCCAGGATGCAAAAACGGAGAGCAGAGACCCGGAAGGGTGGAGGGTGCTCGGGTTGATATTAGGTGGTGAGCAGTTGTATTCTCTTAACTTGTATTTCTCTTGTATTATTACTGGTGGTAGCAGTAGTGATTTGTGTTATAACTTAGTTACTAAACTGTTTTTATGTCAGCCTGTGGGAGTTGCATTCTTTGGATTCTCCTCCCCCTCCACCCAGGACTGGGGAAAGAAAGAGGGGGAGCAAGCAAGAGAACGACTGCGTGAGTTATTGAGGGGCTTAAACCACGACAGGTACCAAACAGCTTTGGGGTGTATGGCACAACCTGTAGATCAAACGAAAGGATTATCCTCGGATATCTCTCAAGTGCCACTTGTGAGACCACATCTAGAAACTACATTGAATTTTGGGCTCTAACACAGGAAAGACACAAACAAAATAGAGGGACCTCAGGGGTGGGCTCCTAAAACACTGGGGCTGGAGCATTAGACCCATGAGAGAGGCTGAGGGAGCTGGCCTGGATCAGCCTGGAAAATGGATGGCTCTGGGGGCACCTAACATCTTCCCAGGACCTATGATGGATCATCAAAGAGTTGGATAGGGGCTCCTCACAGTGTGCATAGGCAGGGGTGAGGATCAACAGGTGCAAGCTGAAAAAAGGCATGTTCAAGATGTGTATAAGGAAAAGTTTTAACTTTGAGGATAGCCAAGTGTTAGAGCAGATTGCCCTGATAGTTTGTATAATACGCATATTTCAGACAATGTCTTTTTATTTAAAATGTGTATTTCCCTCTGTAGACAATCAGTTCTGTGCACATTATGCCTAGTTTTCCTTTATAGCATATCAATTTATAAAATCAACATAAAAATATTTACAGTATTTTGTATACCAAGTCTGGCAAGATTTGTGAAGAAAAATTTCACTTGGAACAACAACTTCATTCCATCCGCTAAAAGTTAATTTTTTTCCTTGTAGACATTCTCAAATAATTTTGTGGTGGTATTAATTAGTGTTACTGAAACTAAATTAAAGTATGTACAAAAAGTAGTGTTAGTTCACAGGTACAAGATTTTATTTTAATTGTACTTTGATGAAGCACTTTCTGAGGCAATAGGATGCAGCCTTACCATAGCACTTGGAAACATTCACTCACCTAAAGATCTGGCTTTTGAATCCAGAATGTTTAAAAGTCTCAGAAGCAGAGTAGGTATTCATGGCCAGATCATGTAACAATTGTCAAAGGGCCATCAATCTGTTCTACAATATAATCCCCTTTCCAGTTTAATCTTATTATAACTTCCGTTGTGTAAAATTGTTCCTGGGTTTACAAGCTTAAGTTGCAAAGTTCTAGTTCATATTCGAATGGAGACTATGCAGCTGAATTTCAGCTGTAAGTGTAAAAGCATGTTTATATTCTGAACTTCATGCATTTTTGTTATTGAGTGGTGCATTTCATTCTACAGCTCTGAGCTTTTTGACATCCTTATGGATAATAATATGCCTTACAGGCATATGTTTAAAGATTCAGTGCTTTTAAAATTATGAATTAAGAAGACTGTTAAGTGCCTTTTTACTGTCTAATTCCATGCACTGAGTTTCTTCTTCTTGTGCTTGGTGTCAACATGAAGACCAATGAAATTCTGGCAGCCATCCTGCATTCTGAAATGGACAGATGCTGCCAGCTGAGGCAGATGTTAGCACTTCTTTGACATGGGGCATTTTTTTTCCCATACTCTGTGGCCTATCATTTTAGTCATGTTAATTTGCATGAAATTACAACACTACATTTCAACAGACAAAATAAATGTCCAGCACAAAATGGTAGCAGACAAATATTTGGACATTAAAGAGCTATACCTGAAAGGAAAATAATCCATTTGATCCATTAATAATGAGAACCTGCTTTTTGATCCTTTCTGTTCCTGTTACATCAGAGAAAATAATAAGATAAAACATCTTGTTGTGAAATGTGTCAGGTGTTTCCAAAAAAGCAAGCAAAGCACTTATAAACATAATCTTAAAAAAAAAAAAAGTTGGCAAGATCTAAAAAAAATTCAGTATCAAATTCCATAGCTCAAAACAACAGTTCCCAGTGCCTTCTGTCTCTTGTGCTTCAAATCCCATAGACGAAATGCTCATAAAACCTAAAAATACTCCCATATTAAAATAAAAAAAAACAAACAAAATTTATGATGACCTGTAGCAATTTGTGACTTGTGAGGCAGAATAAATAAAAAAGTTTCATAAACATTTACTGAGATAGCAACTGCACACTTCAAATCTGCTGGCATGCTTTGATTCTTCATCGGATCAGGCACACCCATTTGTCCTCTGGACTAGTAAAAGCTGACTATTGATCTTGAAGCCATGGATCACCCATACATTGACACAACACACCTGAAGTTCAGCTCCAGAAAAGTACAGCTAAGAGCAACAGAACTACAGCTGAGTAATAACTTCACTACTTAACTGGAAACTTTTACTGTAATAGTGTATATGTATTTCAATTTTACATGAAATGTCAAAATAAAACTTTATTGGCTTGTATAGTTTTGAAGTTATCAGTTCATAGAATCATTGGCTGGAAAGGACCTTAAAATCATCTTGCTCCAGCTTCCTTGCCATTTGCAGGGCCACCTCATCCTAGACCATGTCGCCCAAGGCCCTGTACAACTTGGCATAGAACACTACCAGGGATGGAGCTAAGAAAAAAAGGTGATTTTTTTTTTTGTTGTTGTTTATTTGGTTGGTTGTTGGGTTTTGGGTTGGGTTTTTTTCGTCCAATTAGTTGTTTTGTTCTGGTGGGTTTTTTTTGTTTGTTTGTTTTGTCTTAATGTAAAATAAAAGCAAAATGTCAAGCTACTGTGTTTTTTTCCTGGGTGAAAAGCCTGGTCATTGACCATATTTGCTCATATGGTAACATCTCTCTCACTAGTAAGACATATAAAAAACTCATTTTGATTATATCTGTATTGTCTCAGTGACACATATACTCAAACTTTATGTTACATGGAAAATTTTTGTCTATACTTCACTGGTCTTAAGCTCCTTTAGGATATGGCAATAATTGATACAATGCAGAATAGCTTAATGAACAAAGCTTTCAAAAAAAATTTTTGGCATAAGTAGCTATATAACCTCAGCAGCATAACACAGTATGCATCATATTGACCTGCACTTTGTCTTATATCTATATACCAGGCCGATGTGCAAGAAAGACTGGTACCAAAACCCAAGAAAAATAAATTGAAAAAAATAGTGAACTCCATAACATTTTTACGATTGTAAATCAAACTTGCTGACTTTACACTGAAGCGTCTTAAGTGTGCTCACATGGTCTGTTTCATTCTGTTGATTCTCCATGTCACTGACTTCTAGCCAAGCAATACCAACAAGCAGCTGTGGACAAGAGGAAGAGGCTGTCAGCAGCTTAAAATACCACCACATTTCTGAACACAGCACTATAGTCTTTTTCCATCAATACAAACTGGCAACAGAACTGTTTTCTGTTGAATTACAAAAGGAGTCAGTGTGCTTCATGCAAAAAACATGCATGTTTATGAGCTTCTCTTTTCCAGACAATGTTACACAGTTCTGTTGTGTCTATTTCATTAAAGATACAGTTTTAAAATGCCCAGTGGGTGTAAGATTAGTGTAACACAATTTCTCTCTGCAACACCAATGTGTCTGTTTTCATGCTCCAATTGCCTGTCAGATTTCCCTTAAGACTAGTAGAAAAATGTCTGTCAAAACTTGGACTTTCCTCAAAGGAAATGATTTGTTCAAAAATTGAATAACCAAGAGAATAGGTAGGGTGAGTAACAACACTGAAAATGAAAGCAATGCATTTATATACCTCAAAAGGAAAATATAAGGAAGAAAAATGCATTGCACATGAGTTAGTCCATCTGTAATTGCTAACTAACCCCACAAATCCTATGAGGTACTCCGAAGCCATAAATACAGTATTGGAAGTTTTCCAGTTAGAGTTGTATAAATAATAACATTTCTTTATGTGTCTTTCAAATAATATCTAAAAATAGTTCAACCCACTGCATTGTATGAAGCCTGTAAACAACAGCTGCATGTTATGGAGGGGTAAATTAAGGACAAATAAGACCTAAAGGCTTAAGGTGCATTATGCATGAGAACATAATTCAGCTAGAATATTTATTAGTTTATTTTTAGGAATTTATCATTATACCTTGAAAAAAGATGCATATTTCTTACACTTAATGTTATATGCTTGAAACTTTTAGCTATCATATATAAAAATCAGGTATACCAACCCACAGAAGGCTCGAAGACGAGCTTGAGATCGTGACTGGAAGGTTGTCCTTATGTGGCTGTAAATCTGTAATCAAAATTTTCATGGTGGCTGCAAGGTTTTCAAATAGGTAGCATCTGTTTTGATCAGTTGTTCTTTCTTTAAATTGGACATGGTTGAATCCTTTATTTGGTCAAGTACCAATACCAAGGAGTAGGATTTCTGGTGTTTGTTTTGTTCTTTTCTATTTTTTACAGAAATTTTAAATAGGCCCAAGGAATGAAATAACCTTTTGTCAGTAAAAAGCCTATAATAACTGCTCAATAAAAAATTTATTCATTGTTTGAACTGAACTGTAACCAAAATGCTAGTTGATATCTGGTAATGTAGGGGCTTGTCTTGTTTAAATGAATGGTGTTACTTGCCAGAATTAAAAGTTTACTGTTTCCTTAAGTACGGTGTTAGACCTAGAATTAGGGTAGGATTCAGGAATTAGACTTTAGCAACAGTAGATTTAAAAGGATGACTTACAGGTTGGTGACAGAGCAAAATGTTTTAACTCCAACAGGTTTGTATCTAAGGAAAGAGGAAGATATTCACAGGAGGTAAAGTCACTGCCTTAATGTTTCAGAAGATGTAGCCTGACAACTATATTGTGAAGATAGTGTTACAGTTTTAATCTTCCAAATCTGAATAGGAGTATAGATAGGGACTTGTTGAGCAAAACACTTACCTGATACTCAGCTTGTCTACATTCACACTTTTAAATAAAATGGGCCAGGACTCTTCTCTGATTAAAAGTCCAACTGATATATTATATCACATGTTTGTAAAGACAAACTTGCTTCCTCCATAGCATGGTCTTATTTATACTGCTGGCTGAGAACAGCTGCTGGCCTGTGCAGGAAGTCAGCTAATTTAGACTGTTCTTTCAGCTTACAAATGTTAAACTAAATTAGATAGTTTCTCTACCAGAAGCGGGTTGCGGACTTCAAGATAGAGTGAAAAGGGTGTAAAAAGTGCTTGCAATCTGCAATGAGAAGTTTTCAAATATCTTGACTGCACGATTTTTCCACTAGTCATCTAAATTGGCTGCCTGTTAAGCGCAGATCAATATGATGAACTGTATCAAATGGAGCAGCAATTCTGTCACAAGAAAGCAGCCACTGGTTGCATACTGGATGACACATTTTCTGGATGTATTCAGCAAGATCTGGGAATTCATACTGGATGGATTTGGGAATGGTACAGAAAACAGCTCCAGGAATCTGTGGAATAAATATCAAAAACTGAAATATGTGACAGCATGAAAAGCACCCCAAGAATGAAACCAGCCCTAAATTGCTGGAGGTGGCTGTTCTGTTCTCCCCATGGTTATGGATTTTGTATTCCCACTGTTATCCTCACACTTCAAACTGCAGCCTTCAAGAGACTTGAGTTCCTCTATTCTTAGACAGTGTCTGCATAGTATAACAGCTTCGCAATTAGATGTGATTGAAGCAAATAGGTTTTCAGAGAGTTGTTGAAGTGTTCCTAATTTGATCTCAGGGAAGCTATGGAGTGAGTGTACAGGAAAACCAAAATGTATTCCCTTATCCTTGTAGCTGACTCCTTTAGTATCTTAGAATGAGCAACCGGATGATATTTTTGGGTACTTTATCTTACTGAGAATTATGAGGTCCTAAGCAATGTAAAACATATTATCCTTTACAAACAAGTTGCATTCAGGAAAAATAAATTAGAAGCCTGATTGGCAACAGTTAAGGAAATAATTTACCATTCATATCGGACAGTTAACTATCTGTCCAAACTGCTAGTGAATCTAAAATCTGTGTCTGGCTGGAACTGAAGGCATTGCTTGTGAAGCTGCAACCAGTCTTCTCTTAAATGTTTGAGCTTATGACTCACGATTTAAGATACAGAAATGACGCTGACTAGCAAATGACAACAATGTACCACACAGAAACTCAAAACATGGGAGTCTTTCTCTAGTTGATGTTATTATTTTATAAAGACTAATCAACAGTTAATAAATTAGTTTCAAAAAGTGTGGTAACTATAATAATTTGCTCCACACAGACATCACAATTTCTTTTAAATCTTATAATTTTCCAATCCAGAAAAATTTACAGAGACCAAATTGTTCTCTAAATTTTCATGAGTAAAATTAATATAAACATAATCAGAAAATGTCTTCAATGACAAATCAGACAGCAATTCTGTCTGTTATGCTTGAAAAAAAGTGTGGTGTGAGCTGTTTGAGAGTTTTCTGCCATTTCCATTAGAACTGAGGAACAAAGATTAAATAGATTTTTATTAGCCGCTAGGCAATATCCTAAGTTATTATTTAGTTAACAAGAAACAAACAACTGTCCAAAGAATGAAAAATAAACCCAAACATCAAGAAAATTGTTTTGCTGCACTTAGATGTTCATTATTTTAAACTGCAAAACACTGAAATCGTACAGAGTTATCACTTTCAGTCTTGTGCTTATTTACTAGCTTCTATGAAGACTTTAAAAGTAATCTTTAAAAGTATGGAATACCTTTAAATACTTTAAAAGTACTTTAAATACTTTAAAAGTATGGAATACTGGGATCATGGTATGTTGAACATTCTGGACTCCAGCTAACTATGGCAAACCAGTCCACAACAGCTTTGTATCATTGAAAAATGTTAAAATACATTAAAAAAAACCCAACCACCTAATGAAAACTTAGGTGCACTATTTGTTTATATTACATTAGCATCTCAGGGTCCCAGTTAAAGACTTGAGCTATAATGTAATAAATTCTATACGAAAAAATCAAGGCAACAATCCCTATCCCAGAGGCCCTAGTACACTAGTTGACTGCTGCCTCTGTGAGAATCATAGAATCATAGAACAGTTAGGGTTGGAAAGGACCTTAAGATCATCTAGTTCCAACCCCCTGCCATGGGCAGGGACACCTCACACTAAACCATGCCACCCAAGGCTCTGTCCAACCTGGCCTTGAACACCACCAGCAATGGAGCATTCATGACTTCCCTGAGCAACCTGTTCCAGTGCCTCACCACCCTCACAGTAAAGAATTTCTTCCTCATATCCAATCTAAACTTCCCCTGTTTAAGTCTGAACCCGTTACCCCTTGTCCTCTCACTACAGTCCCTAATGAAGAGTCCCTCCCCGGCACCCCTATAGGCCCCCTTCAGATACTGGAGTAATTCATGTTCGTTCTGAGTCTGAGTCATACAAGCCTCACTGACTCGAGACTCTTCAAAGATTTGTTCTACACAGGTTGATATGCAGGAAAAGGACAGCAAATTAGCCACAAGCAGTGACCCATCTCCCAGTGTATGAGCAGCTCCTGATCAGAGTACGCATCTGTTGTTAAACTAATCTCCTTACTTAAGGGAAATCACAAGCTATTTGTGATATACTTTTTGTATAATTGTGATGTTATTGTGATGTAATTCTGTATATTGTGATATACATTCTGTACTTTCAATGGTTTATATTTTATGATGTTTAAAGGTATAAAGAGTTCCTAATAGCATTTCTCAGTAAGTTGCTTTATTAAACTGAGAATATCAAAAATTGCTTCACTTGTAACTTACTCTTAAACCCAGTTTCAAAGCAAACAAATATTCATTATATACCAACTCAAGTACTTAGAATTTTTAAGTATCACAGACCTCTGATTTGGCTACAGAACACTTCAGCATGGTCATATTAACTAGAATACAGAGACAAAAAATTATAAATGGAATTACAAAAGATGAGACTGGTGAAAGCGAGGGATTACAGACATTTTCAATTATTACCCCTGCCATCTCAGGGTTGCAAAATGTTATATCTTTTTAGTGAAAGGTACTCTTTTACAGACAAAAAAAGCAGATGAAAACCAGTGAAGAAAATGTGACTGTGAGTCATCTGGGATGAGGCAAATGGTTATAAGAAATCACTGCTATTTAACTTAAAGAGAAAAAAATCACACTGCTGCCTGCACATTACCTGTGTTAAACATAGGCCTTTATTTTTTAGCCCAAAATTTTGCTAATGCTAGATTTCCAGAGACTTTTCTGCAATGATTCTATCTCATTTGTGTGTCTTTTTTTTAAAAGTCTGGTGGACACCTGAAGGAATATGAGATCCTAAACTTGATAATGCAAGAAGAAAGGGAAACTGGATGTTAAAGAACCCTAATTTGCAAGTATTTAATGTTAAGAAATCAGATCAAGGAGAACAGAAGTGGAAAAACAGTGCCAAATGAGAAATTCTGGCCATATAAATTCGAAGTTGGTTTCACCCAAAGGCAGAGAAAATGCATTTCAAGAAAATTCACATAAGGAAAAAGTTGGATAAATGGGTGATATAAAAATAAACAACTTATTAATATAAAATGCTTGCTTTGAAGGATGTTAGGAGTTTGCCTTCAATTTCAGCATTGCAGTGCAATGTTCCAGTTTTGAAACAGCTGAAAAGAGAATTCATAGTGCATATTGTTTCTTCACTTGAAGAACAGGATGTCATCACTTATTCTCTGTTTATGCTGAAGCTATTAACATTATGGTGTTTGTGATTAATGATATTTATGAACACTGCTGGAAAGTTACTTGTACTTTATCTCAGGAATGTTTTACTTTTAGTAATTAAAACAATTTTTAATGCTTATTCTCATGTTCTAAAAGCAGTATGTATTATTGTGGCTAAAATAGCAGTAGGCATGTAGCTGAATTGTCTCTCAGTGAACATCTTCTATTAGTAAATAATAGGCTTTGTCAGAGCATAACGATTTACATTTCCTATGCTGATTTTTGACATTCTATCTTTCAAGTTGTCGTGGTTTAACCCTCCAAGCCACACAGTTTTTCTCACTCACTCACTCCCTCTTTCTTCCCCCAGTCCCGGGGGAATGGGGAGGAGAATCGAAAGAATGCAACTTCCACAGGTTGATATAAGAACAGTTTAGTAACTGAGGTATAACACAAATCACTACTGCTACCACCAGTAATAATACAAGAGAAATACAAGGAAAAAGAATACAACTGCTCACCAAGCCCGACCCAGCCAGTGCACCCCCAACAGCGAACCCCCCAGTGCACCACCACACCCTTCCAGGTCTCTGCTCTCCGTCTTCACATCCTGGGCATGAAGTGCTGTGGTATGGAATAACCTCTTTTGTCAGTTTGGGTCAAGTGTCCTGTCTCTGCTTCCTCCCAGCTCCCCTCCTCCCTGGCAGAGCATGAGACTCAGAAAGTCCTTGGTCAGACCAAAACATCACCAAGCAGTAACTGAAAACACTGGTGTTATCAGCGCTGTTCCCAGGTCCAAAATCAAAAACACAGCGCTGCACCAGCTACCAAGAAAGAGAAAAATGACTGCTACTGCTGAACCCATGACACAAGTAATCTTACTAATGTGACCACAATTTTCATCCTAATTGCCTCTGACGGTATCATTATAAAGATGCATTTTGAGTAATAAATATTGAGTTCAGTTTGTTTGCCTACATACGGGTACCTGAAGTCACACAAGTTACCTGCATGCAATATATTCAGAGTTGGTGGGAGACCTTTTCTGGAGCAGAACAGCCTGTGTTTGTGTTTGGTATAGACAGTCGTTTCAATGGAGTTGGAAGAACAGCCGATCTGACCAAATATAAATGTTTATTTCAGGAAGAAACATGGACTCTCCTAATTGTACTGTCATGGAGCTTGTGTTCCTAATGTCTAAACACTTGTTTTATTAAAACTAATATTTGAGTGACTGAATCCAGAGCTGAATGTGATCCATTATTTTCCAACAGAACACAAGAGAATATTTACGAGCTGATTCATATGGTACATAGAAGCATTTTGAGGAAAAAAGTTCAGTGCAGATTTTTTTATTTATGTTTCATTAAAACTTGCAATTATTTATAAATTATGTTAAATAATAAAAAATAATAAAACATTTGGTAAATCTGAAAATTCCAGGCATTTTTCACATTATTGGTATAATGCCTAGATAAATGATAGGATGAATACAACTTCTTGCTAATTCAGAATCGTTTTCAGACAAAATTAGAGGTCTAGGCAGATGTCAAAAAGGGTTCAGAAAGCAAGTGCCTTTGCAAGTTTTTTGCGCAGAAGACACTGTGACAGGCTTATGTGCACAAACATTTCTTCATCTGGTCTATAGAGGATGGTACACATTGACAGTAATGATATTTGTTACTTTGGGGAAAAAAATAAAAATACAAATTGGGGAATGAGATGGGGGGGGGGGGACGACACACACCAAAACAGTGAAAAAAAGAAAAAAAAATTAGACAAAATTAAAAGGGGAAGAGAAAGGAAAGCTCTCCCCAGCAACCAGCATGGAAGTAATACAATAGGTTTTCTTGTTGGACCACTCTCCTCTCTAGCAAATGGTTGCCCAGAAAGCTTTCTCTATAGTAACTGTAAAGTTTCCATCAGAACCTGCCTAAACTCCCTGATGTTTCTTCTTGCTTATTAGTACATATTGGAGCATACTATGACAGAGATTAGGAGGGGCAGAGTTGTGGATGCTGACTGGTGTACAAGCTTTGTACACGCATATTATTCCATAAGATGGCAAATTGTGGGGTATTTAAAAATGGACGGGAAACACGGCATGATTCTCAATCCAGTGGTAATCATTTTATCCAATGGCAACCTGACGTAACAATATGAGGGTTTGCAGGTGGAGGGCAATAGCAATATTAACAGAAGACAAACAGCATGAGAAAATGGGAAAACTACAGAGGCCTTGGAAAAGTCACACCAATTTGCATGAAAGATTACAAAGCCTGGAGGAAAGGCAGACTACAGAGTTGCACATGGAAAGCCCTGAGCATTACACAGCTTAAGACATCTTCACAAAAAAAAAAAAAAAAAAAAAAAAGGACTTTCTGAACTTGAAAGACTGACGAAGGAAATACACTCGTCTCTTATGAGTGAGATACCGAGATACCTTGCTCTTCTTCTATCCAAAGATGTGATGCATAGGTTTTTAGGTTTTCATAAATTGTTCCATGAGTTGAAGCTCATCTGTTACTTTCCTAAGTCCATAGCAAAAGCAGATCTTTCCTGCTCTTTGCTTTGGAGCAAAGATAAAGATTAAAGGCACCCTATGAAGAGTAATGGTATTTACCAAGGCTTTTCAATTTTATTTTTTTTTTGCATGCTGACTGCAAGGAACTTAGAAACACAAGAAATTTATTTGCTTAAAGGGGTAGGCAGGAGTTGATCTAGGCTTGTCAATAGTTCCATGACATCTAAAACAGTGAGGTTAAGTGTCCAGTATTTACACGTTGATATATATGTATAGCAGTACGTATATGCATTGATATAGACCTCCAAAAGGAGGAGGTTTGTTTCTTTGTTTGTTTCAAGAACATTTTAACAGTCCAAAAAGTTTTGAAACCATCATTCAGAAATATTTTTGCATAAAGAAAATAAGAGGAGTAAAATATGTAATCAGACACAGAAATAGATATACCAGCTATGTGTCAAGTCCCTACTGTCTGTTGGATTACAGATAAAAAAAGAAAATCACTATAGAAATTACACTGAGGGGTATTGAATTTGTCATTTTTCATAAAAATTGAGGAACAATTTTTATGCATCCTGTTAATCCTGAGCTATTGCTTGGCTTCTTGAGATTTTAATTTATAATTTTTTTCTTTTTTGTTAAATTTACGGCAGATAAACTTTTGCAAAAGCAGGCTCATTAATGAGTACATGCAACAAGCAACATAAAAATTGCTAGCTAAAAAAATGTGTCTGACTCTTCCTTTTTTTTCATACAGAGATGAATAGGATATTTACTGCATTAGTACAGTGCACTAGGAACATACCTTCCACAGTTTTCCTCAGAAGAAAATGAACAGTCTCACACAGCTGGTGTGTAATTGAAGTTGTCATGTGTTCAGCAGTAGCAGTCATTTTCCTCCTTAGCAGCTGGTGCAGTGCTGAGTTTTTGACTTTCAGCCTGGGAACAACGCTGATAACACCGATGTTTATAGTTACGGCTTTGAATGTTTTGGTTTGACCAAGGACTTTCTGAGTCGCATGCTCTGCCAGGGAGGAGGGGAAGCTGTGAGGAAGCAGAAACAGGACACCCGACCCAAACTGACCAAAGAGAGGTATTCCATACTACAGCACATCATGTCCAGGATGTAAAAATGGAGGGCAGAGACCTGAAAGGTTGGGGTGTGCTGCTGGGTTGGGCTTGGTATTGGGTGGTGAGCAGTTGTATTCTCTTTCCTTGTATTTCCCTTGTCATTATAATTATTTGTGGTAGCAGTAGTGGCTTGTGCTATACCTTAGTTACTAAACTGTTCTTATCTCAACCTATGGGAGTTGCGTTCTTTTGATTCTCCTCCCCATTTCCCCAGGGAGCAGGTGGAAAAAAGATGGGGGAGTGAGTGAGTGAACTGCCTGAGAGGCTTAAACCATGACAAAAGTAAAGAATTTCATCACAAAGAACTGAAAGTGCACTACTAGACTTAGCCCTGGATCCATGTATGGAGGCATAGCAATGGAATGCTGGTCCGTAGTAGTGGATGTCCTTCCCCAGTAATGGAAGGACCTCCCCGAGTTTCAGGTATGCATGTATGATAAACATATATGATGTTTCTCCAAGCATTTTTGGGTAATATTTTTTCACATTCCACCTTGATCAGCTGGTGATCAAGTTCAGTTGCCAGTAGCTAGGATTAACTGCATAGAATAGTCAGGGACTCGAGTACAAATACGACAGGTGAGAAGGCTGATAGAAAAGGGTAAGACAGAGTTTTATTTCTGAGGATAGTTAGTAACACATTTCAGGGAGATATTGCTTGAACTCAGGAAAATAAAGAGAATTTAACACCTGTGGAAGAAGAGACTGTCACCCTATGAGAAGTACAGGATGTCATTAGGTTATGTGGAGAGAAAGTTAGAAAGGTGAAGGCTTAGATAGAACTAAATCTGGTGACTCCCATAGGGGAAAATAAAAAGTAATTTTACAAATATATTAGAAAGAAAAGGAGAGCCAAAATGAATCCTCCATCCTCTACTGCATACTAGGGGAAATCTAGTGACTAATGATGAGGAAAAGGCTCAGATACTTAATGCTGCCTTGGACTCATTCTTAAAAAAAATTTTATATGGGGAACAGGCATTCTTACCATAATTTGAAACAAAATTCCATTACACACAATAAAAAAGTGTATCGAACAACTCAAATTTGCTTTTGCTACATTGCCAGTCCGAGAATCACTCTTACCACAGTTTCTAAAGGACAGATCAATTTCACTATTATGAATCCCCTACAAAGCAATGAGAAAACTAAGGAGCATGGATAAAAGTTGTTTATGTGTAAACAAAGACAGCTACTTTCAGAACTATCAAAATTTCACAGAGATATAAATCCTTATAATGTATAGCTACAAGAAGTATGGGCTTCTTTGTCTCTGGTCAGGTTGCAAGGATCATTCTCTTGGAAGGAAAGGAGAACTAAAAATATGTATTTATAGCTGCGTCTTCTGTTCATAGTGTGCTGATTCTGTATGTAACATCTCAAAAATGACTGAATTATTTATCAGGGGTTGTAGCCTGCTTAGGACCTAAAAAGCATGAACTAGATAAAGTTTAAATTTTAAGGACAAAATTGAATTAACTCAGCTGTATAGTGCATTGTAATTTTTTAAATCAGCTCAGGTGTACTGATTTACACCTCAAAATTTGACTTTGGAACAGAGCTGACATAAAGTAACTCCTGAAAAGGAGAAGCATGATTTTCTGATAAAATAATATTCTGATATCACTTAAGCTGAAAAAGAAATATACTGTAATTTTGTCTCTGTTACAAAGTCAAGCCACTTTATTTCCTTGCTTGAGATTGACTTCCATTCTGCAACAGATTTATGCACCCTCTGAGACTGAGCTTGAGGAATTAGTGATGCACGGACTAGAGTGAATTTGCTCTCTTACTTAGTTCCTTGTTTGAAAATCCAGAATAACAGCTTCTTTACCTGCAAGAAATGCAGATGTATTTTAATAATCTTAATCCTTCACACATTGTGGGTGTGGAGACTGTATTCATAACATTCTTTGCATAAGACCTGTAGCAGATTTGCTCCAAAACCATGTGGATAATTTCATACAACCTGTTACATTTATTTAAATGCAAAAATTAGCATAAAAGAACTCTTAATAAAGTTGGTTTTTATGTGCCTGAGCACCTCTAAGCTTTGTCCATGCATACAAGCATGCTTCTCAGAGCATTTTTTAACACTACAGTTTTCGTATGTGAAATCTTCAGCATTGTGCAGCTAGCAGATGCTTCTCTCATGCACGTTTTTCAGGTTGAAGTGATACAATTCAGTGCATTTCTCTGTTCATGCTGAAGCATTTCTTGAACTATTCTGACTCAACGCACTTTAAATATTCCTTGTCTTCACTGAGAACAATTCAAGGCCATCAGATAATGTGGCAGTCATTCATTTTGCATCAAAGCATGTGGCTCAGTAGCAGAGATGAAAAAAACACTCCTAACACTCTTTAGAAGTACTAGCAGCCTACTGCTGATATTTATTTAGAATGAATGTGCTGCTTTTATTTATTCATTATTCACTCCTTTTCCTTTTAACTGAAATCAGTTTGGGGTGGGGTGTGTGGGGAGAAAAATAAAAAGAAAAGACAGTCTTCCCTTGCTAGGTCTTACTTCATCACTGACAGTCTTTGACACAAGCCATTGAGTTATGAAGGCTGATATTTTCTATTTGATATTAATAACATTTTTTCTTTATCCTTATTAAAAATCCTTCTAAATTCTAAACTCTTGACACTTCTCGTGGAAATTAATTTTGTAATCTGATTTTTCATACAAAAAAAACATATTCTGTAAATTTTTTTTTGAGTTACTCTCTTGCTTTCACATTTTGGAAGATTTCCTATCTACTAAATCTAGAACCCTCATATCCGGTCTTTGTTGTATTATTTTTCTGAATTCATTGAGTCAGAATAAAATTTGCTCTGACTGTTCCCTCTCTGGGAAACCTGTTCCTGTGTTTACCTACTCCTACCTCAAAGATTTTTTTTTATGTCCAATCAAAATTTTTCTTTTTGAAAGTTGTGCACTTTGCTCCCTGTTCTGTTGCTGTACACACTTGAGTAAAGTCTATCACTGTATTTTCTAGAACCAACCATTTGATAAATGAAAAATACAGATTCCACTCTTCTTTTCCACACTAAACAAGCTCATTTCTTTCTGTTGATCTCATAACAGTAACACTACTGTGGATAGATGTATATAATTGAAAAGTAGTTACAAAAGCATAGCCTATTATGCATGTGTACACACATGCACATACACACACACACACACACACAAGCAAACACTTTTAGTGAACCACTGCTCTGTAGAATGAATTTTCAATGACCATAAAATAAGAAAGCATGCACGATCAATTCATTGAACATAAACGTATTGAAATACCCTGGGGCTACCTGAAAATGACTTCTGTAAAACCCTAACAAGATAAAGTATCTTTAAAAAATATTAAGACACTTTTGAGTAAAATGAGTTGTGCTATCAAGGAATTATATCTTGTTGCATGATAAAGTCATGGAGCCACATATGGAAATAAAATCGTAAAAATGTATCTCGAAGGGTATGGAATGAGAAAGAGAATCTAGTTTAGGGAAATCTCTCAACCATTTTATACAGATTGATTAACATGACCAAGTATACAATGCTATGAAATTTCACACAAATGGTAGAACAGATTAAATTGACTTTAGGTTGTTTATATGAGATTGCAGCATAAACCATTATGTGGGCACTGCTGCTTCAAGACAGGGTAGACAGAACTGATAATTATATTTTCCAGCCATTTGACCTGTGTAAGAGTTATTTCAAAGGAAATACATCTCTGTGACTCGCATTCCATCTAGTATCACGCCACTGGCACTTAGTTCTAATCTTTGTGCAACTGTCATGTAGTCCAGTTTCCTTTACTCCATGTCTACCCCCTGCAGTGTCTCAAGTCAGTCCATCTCTTGTCATATAGGGTCCAAAAATGAACTCAATATTCAAAAAGCGGTCTAACAAATGCTAGGTAGAGGGAAATAGCAACTTCCCTTGCCCTCCTGACTACTCTTTTGCTAATGCAGCCCAGGACACAGTTAACCTTCACCGCAGCGACAGTGCAGTGTTGGCTCATGTTGAACTTATTTGCTAGGAAACTAAATTTCTCTTCAGGAAAGCTTTTGTGTTTGTCTAACTTCATAAAGTTTTTGTTGGATCATTTCTTCAGCTTGTAGGGGTCCCTCTGAATAGCAGTCTTGGTACCCAGCATATTAATCCTTTGTACCAGTCTGTCCAGGTTAATTAATCTTTATGCCCTTCAGTTCAAAGGGGCAACATATAATATTATAGCCATTGTTTCCTAGACTGTAGGACAAATAAAAAAATTAAATGGACTTTTATTTTACCTTGACTATAGCTAGGACTGAGGACTAATTGTAAGTAGTTCATGCTATTTTATTCTTCTAATAAGATTTTCTAGATATAAAATTATTTTAAAATACTTATTGTGTGTATATTGTTAGATCTAAAGGGGAGTAACTTAAATAACAACAGAAAAATACTTTTACAATTAAGGCACTAGTCATCCTTTTTATAAGATTTTTTCCGAGGTAATATTATACATGAGAATGAGCAGTCAAACTTTACTTAGTTTGAACATGAGCAAGAGCAAGCAAGTACTCACAACTAGTCATAGCAATGTTACATGCATTTCCTATACCTCCAGCTCAGTCTTTCTTTGCCTCTCAAAAGGGTTCAATTTACATTTCAGATAGTAGTCTTTCCTTGTTTCCCACGGCTCCTGACAGCAGCAGCAAATTTTCCATCTGGATTAATAAAAGTGACAAAGAATCAAATTCCATTTTATCACTTTCTAATCCAGTGAGTCAATGATAATTCCTACCATTTAAAATTTTTGCAGATATCTTTATTGCTAAAGTATGTTCTACTATAAAATAGTTTACTTTGGAAGGATACAGTTAGTTTTGGATACCAAATATTGGAGTCTTCTGTAATTCCTGCAGGTTTTGTGCTACAGTTTTAGTCCAAAAGGCAAGCAAACAGACAGGAAAAATGGCTAAGGCTGTGTGTTCAGAATGAAGCTGGCACCTTCCTATAGATACACACAGAGTTCAAAGCCTCGCACCAGGCTTAGGACTTGGACAGAGTAGTTCTTCAAACTGCCATCCTTCCTAACATTTGTTCAGCTTTGTTGACATACTTGACCTTGGATGGATTCTTAATTAGGCATCAATTAGATCTAATCTGAGCAGCATAAAATGACACTGTATTAAAATCATAAGCAACAGCCTCCCTGTGCTAAGGCTCCAAATTCTGTCAATACAAGTTAAGGGGAACAGATGTTAGGATGTTAGGAGCAGAAAAATCTGAGAGTTAGTGGGGTACGTAAAGCATCCAGTGAAAGCATGCTACAGGTTTGTTGTATTTTTAAAATAATCTTGTCGCCTCTGTGATTTTAATATTGCCATTGTGAAAGATCTTTCAAAAACTCTTTTCTGGGTTTGGTTTTGGATTTTTTTTCCTTTTTTTAAGCCAGCTACTCACTTTCTTGTGATGCTAATGTACATTACAGTTTCAGTATCATGCTGCTTTCTGCAACTGGGGCACAGGAGGATGAGACAACAGTCATGAGAGACACTCTGGCAACACTGAATTTGAGATCTCTCAATCTCCTTTTCACTGTGCCAGAAAACACATATAGACAGTGTCTGTGTGATACTATGACTTTTCTCTCTGATTTTACATGCGTGCAGCAGCTATTAGATAATACAAAAGTAAGGTAATGAAATGATATTGTGTCATCTTGGAGAAGTGTTTGTTTTATGTAGTCAGAATGAACTCCTCTGTCACTGTATTTTATGAATACAGATGAATGACAGAAATATGTGTAAAAGAGACAATGCACACTAAGCAACATTACGTAGTATGCATAATATATTGAAATACAGTAACATATAATGTATTAATAATATATATAATATTAATATGGAATATAATCTTAATATATAATATATAATGCAATTTCATATGAGAACTCCTGTTTTTCAGACATGCCTGGGTTTTTTAATGAAGGAGAAAGGACAATTTTCTTTAGCATTTCAAAGTAGCACTCAGCCTTATTGCCATCCCTGAGCTAAACGTCCTGTGCAGTTCACAGAAAAAGAGAATTTTTTTTTTTTGACCTCATGCTTTCAAAAACTTCATTCCCACTTATTCACCCCATACACAAAGAGGATATATTCTGTACACTGAAGGCAAAGGAGAAGTGATTACAGCACTGCAGAAAACCAAAGTTATGTGAAATATTAAGACAGAAGCCAGAGAATAACTGGACTCCGGACTGCACGTATACAGATATATGTACATCTGTATCCACCTTCACTATGTTCTGCAAGGCTTAGGAAATGCCGTGTTATTTGATCAGATATCTTTCTAAATCCTTATTTTAAAAACAGAGCACTGATTCAATAATGATCAGTATGATATGAATGATATCAAGGCTAAAAAGCCCTCTTAGAAGCAATTTACCCTCATAAGGATTTTCTCTTTGACCAGCCAAATGGCCAGCTTTTGTGTTAAAGAACAGTTTTATATTTCTTAAAAAACTATATAAAATATTGCTTTATTAAAAAAAAGTCATTAAATCCTATCTTCTTTGCCTCAGTGGTTTCTTCTGGCAATAGAAACTACTGATTAATTATGCATTAAAAAAAAAAAAAACCACACTTCTTTTATCTATTTCTGTGCAAGGCTGTCCTCCAGTACATTACACTGCAGGAATCAAGATCTGAGTCTCCTTTGCCTTCTAACTTCTTCATATTGTGCATTGAATTTTCATTTCACACAAAAGATGTAATGCAGTGGGAAAGTAAGCCCCAGTCTAACAATGACAAAAGCATAAATTACAGCCTCAGTCAGAAATGGAAATAAAGATAAAAGAAGTCTTTGTGGGGCAAAATCCAAAGACAGCAGTGCCATTTATTATTATCTCTAACAATCTAAGTGCAGTGGGGAATCTCATGGGCATGTTACGCTACTCGCCCTACTACAAGAATCCCCTTTGATAGCAACTCTGTTTTCCTATATATTTCCTGTGGACTAAAAATATTACCTTTACCTTGTGTGAAAGTGATACCACTGGCCTCATTTTGCTCAGTGAAATCAGTGATCTACCCTCCCAACCTTCCTTCAACATAAAAGAGCATATT
The DNA here is from genome assembly GCA_017639245.1 of Myiopsitta monachus. Taxonomy (NCBI): domain Eukaryota; kingdom Metazoa; phylum Chordata; class Aves; order Psittaciformes; family Psittacidae; genus Myiopsitta; species Myiopsitta monachus. The sequence goes on from CM029927.1 coordinate 33,554,012, forward strand.
GACAGACAATAGCCTCATGTCATAAACATACCGTAGCTCCCGAGTCACAGAGGCAGCAGAAGGGAAATTTCTAATCTACCTCCTAGGCTTGTCCATGTAGGAAAAAAAATAGAAATAATAATAACAATAATAAAAAAAAAATCACTACTATACTATACAAGAATATTTACAGTTAATTTTTTGGTTGGACATTAGCATAAGAAAGCCACAAGTTATAGGGAAGAGAAATCTTCTTTTTAAATGGTCCAGAAATAAAGCTAGGTTAAGCATTAAAGCATGCAATATATTTTGAAAATGCATAAATACTTTGAATGTCAGAAAGGGTGAGGGGAGAGGAATAAGAAGATTTGACGTAGGCTGAAACAACCTGTCAGCCCATCAAGGCATAGCTGTTTATATTATTTTTTCTTCTGTTTTCCCCAAGCCCAGTAGCATTTAATTAACACACCATGTAAAAGACATTATTTGAAGTCATAGCACTAATAAAATCAATGGCAAAGCTGTCAGTGACTTTCAGAGACAGGGTTTCACTAATGGCTCCTCTAGAAGTTGTTCTAAATCAGATTTTTCTTCAATTTCCCATTGTTGTTGTTATTATTGTTGTTATTATAAAATATTTATTAATTTTCCCAGCCAAGACTTGAGATCATATCTTTCAGTTTTCATTAGACATGAAAGAAAAGAAATCTAAATGTAAGACCGTAAGCATATGTGGAATTGAGAGCATCTGCTTTGTGGTGGTGATAAAGGGCCTATTCAGTGCAAAGTGAGTAATAAGTAAAGGGCAAAGTGATAAACAAGAAGACACAGAGAAACAAAGATGATAGAAAAAGGAGAGCAGAGACAGTGCCAAGGAAAAAAAGTCTCCAGTCATCAACTAATGGGCCATTGGGAAATTCCAGGCACAGCTTCAGAGAGGAACAGCCCGGACTTTGTCACTCATAAAAAGGAGGAAACAAGAACATAGGAATTTGGGATATTCAAGTGGATTGTCAGCGAAACATAGGAGGCAGCGTGTAGGGGGAAGGGAATGGGGAGCAGTAAAGGGATAAGCAGCAAAGAGGGTTGTGCATAAGAGCGTCCAAATGTGTAAAGGATGTGGCTGGTTACCTGATTGCCTGACCCAGTCCTGCACTTGTCTTCTCCTTAAATGATGTTTATATCTCCCTGCACCACTTCGTTTATTACCCCATGCTGGTGCAAGTGTGGTAGGGATGAGGTGCCATTTGCTGGGGCTGTGAGTGTATCTGGGGTCAGAAACCACAGTCAGCTAGTGATGCAGGTGCTCTGGGATGGTGGTGTCAGCAGCTTGAGGCAGTGGGGTGTTAGGGCCACCAACCAGAGTGGGTGGGAGATTCAGTCTCAGTCGCTGGCTGAAAATGGTGTGTGCCCTGAAAATCAGCTACAGTGGGACCCAGTGAGCAGAGTGAGAGGGGGGCTGAGTGCCAGGTGCCTGGTCCTGGCTTCTGGGATGGGGAGGGGGCAAGTAAACCTAGTAATGAGGTACTCCCCTAAATCTAGTACTCAGCAGAGCACCAGGCAGGCAGTGGGGCTATGCCAGTGTTTCTGAGGACCCATGATCTTAAGGTAGATGTGAGACAAGTGTCTATTTGTTGATGAGCACCAGGAGGGACGTAACTGTGAGTCAGGGAGCTCTGGGTCAGGTATGGGCACCCAGGATTGAGGCAGAGGTATCAGAGGGCCAGCAGGTCAGCACCAGCACTCAGTGCATGGATGAATGTGCATATGCTTGTGACTTTGGAGAGTTGGAGGTGTTGGGGTGTGTGTGTGTGCATCCTTGCTCTTGTGACCTTCAATCCTGACCAGCTAATTATGAGACAGTTGACTGTCTGCACTTGTGTTTATGTGGGTACTGCATCTAGGCACACTTGCCTGTGGCATTAGATGCAACTGGACTGCGTGACTGTGAGAGTATTTGTGTGTCTGTGTACATGTCTTTGAAGTACATGCTCAACTTTGGTACTGGTTAAACCTGCAGATAGGAAAGTAGCAGTCACATGGTCCCAGTCTGGGCAGACACCCACTTAGGGCAGGAGGAAATCCTGGCTCTGGAGCTGCTGGAGGCTCACCTGCTTACAGTGTTCCTTTGCACAGAGAAAGGGTGAAAAAGATAATGACTAAAATTATGATTTTTCTATTCTTTGAAGAATTTCAACATAAGAAAAACATACAACAAAGTATCTGATGAGCAGAGGAGTTAATAAACACTAAAGTGAACCTTGCTCCCCTATTGCTGTGATCCCTATTTACCTATCATTTAATATCTGTCTTTGATACATCATAGCTGCCTTGAATCCATAAGTTTCCTCTTAAATTTCCCCCAGAATTTCCTAAGCTCTTCCACAGTACTTGCCTTTACCTACCATGGCTTTTGTGGTCTCTGCAGTACTTCAGTTATTTTTACCTTCCTTTGTGTGTCTTACTTTATTTTTTGGCCTGTCTGCAGCATAAAATAACTTTTTTTAGAAAGGTAAAGAGTGAAGGTGGACCACCTTACTTTCAAGCTGTTATATATTCATATTTGAAACTTAAACAGGGGAGTTTATATTGGATATGAGAAAGAAATTCTTTACTGTAAGGGTGGCGAGGTACTGGAATAGGTTACACAGGGAAGTTGTGAATTCTCCATTGCTGGCGGTATTCAAGGCTGGGCTGGAGAGAGCGCCTTGGGTGGCATGGTTTAGTGTGAGGTGTTCCTGCCCTTGGCAGGGGATTGGAACTAGATGATCTTAAGGTCCTCTCCAACCCTAACTATTCTATGATTCTATGAATTGTACTCTAACAGATAAATTTGATGGAACTCAAGAATAAATTCACATTCTGTATCTTAACTAAATGTCCTGAGTTAAAGGCTGTTTTATAGACAGTAACATTATCACTCTGTTGTGTCCTTTCCACAACATGTAGGCAGAATTAAAATACATAGAAATGTAAGTGACTCATCTGGAGGACATGCCTATAAACAAGTAGAGACAATACATGCAGACCATGGTGCAAGATGCACTTTTTACTATTTTCTCTAGGTGATGTTTTAAAAAGCTAGCTGTTCACCAACATGGCCTTGTCTCAATTGTATAGCAGAAAAAAATTCAGATATCTAACATTAAGGGTACTTCAATCAAAAAACATGACAGGTTTGACATTTAAAATCTGAGGTATGTGACAGTAACAAGAAGATACATCTTACAGCTACATCAATGCATTTATATGTTTGCAAGAAGTCTGAATTATGTCTTCATGAGCAGGTGGTGTTTTCAATGCGAAACCATCACTCACATGAGAAAAAAAATATATACTTTCATATATGACAGGTTTTATATCAAGCATTACTTGAAAACAGTCAAAGATCTGATAAAACACCATGGAACAGGTCATATCTACGTAAACATACCTCCAGATATTTACCATGGCAAACTGTTAAAACTATGTTTTATCAGTAGACAGAGTGAAGTTTTTTTTATTGTTTTGTTTGTTTGTTTGTTTTGTTTTGTTTTTTGGTTACTGTTATTTTTATGATAGCGATACACTTTTAATTGAAGGAAACAAGAAAAAAGGATACCTCTGACTTATGTTTCAGGAGGTTTTTTGATCTGTCTGCATGGGTATGCATACTCCCCGTTCTCATAGAACTTAACCAAATAAAAATTGGCACTTTCTCATAATCAATGAGAAATTAGTAAAGATGTAAGGCCAACCAGTATGAGATGTCTAATTCCAGTAATGCATGGAACCAGGACATAAATTAAAAATCTAAATACAATTTTTTCTCCCAAAGCCATGCTTAACCATTTGACTAAATCCAGAAATACTTACATAAGATGTGCACTGTAGCACCAATGAGTGGTACACCTCACCATGTTGAAGTTGTACTATCCTAATGCCAGCTTGATATAGAAACTATTCTTCAGAATAAACAGAAGTGATTCAAAGGACTTCCCAAACATATAGTAATGGAAATATTACATATTCTTACTTTTTCTTGTGTGTTCTCAATGTAAAACTGAGTGAACTAGAGAATTTCAGGTGCTGAAGTAGAAGAGACTTAGAATTTATTTAAATTAAAAATCTGTTAGAAACTATCCAAAACCATAGAAAAGAAGTTGAAAAAGAGACTGAAAATCTAGCTAAAATAATAGCTATATTGAGGAGGATATCACTTAAGAAGGGAACCTATGAATAATTGGAAAATAAGCACTTTAGAAATATATAGGGAAAACATGAGATATTTAAAGCCTGGCAAAATGCTTTAAAATGGAAAAGACAAGACTGAAAGTATGAATGGGAGATAGTAATTGAAGTTATAAGGCAGTTAATATACCACAACAGCATCAAAAGAGAGAGTAGAGTTCCATTGTGGAAGAACTGATCAGATAATTTCTCTGATAAAAAAAGTGCCACAGGGCATAGCGGGTCAGTAACAATTAGTTGTATTAAGTCTGTCAAGCTGAAGATGATACCATGACAGGAAGATACGACTGAAGATTATTTAAAAATGAGATATCCGAGAATTCATATGGGTTTTGAAAAAAAGATATGAGCAGAGAAGTATGGGTGTATGTGGGAAGGAGTCCCTTTAGTGCAAGTCTCTCAGTCCAGATGAAATACTATGAGATACTTTGAAACACATTTTGAAAGAAAGAATGACATAGGCTAAGGTAAGTGGAGAAAAAACCCTCACAATTCTATGTGGGTTTCAAAAAGAAAGTTCATGCTAGACTTAGTAAGTTATTTTCTAGACAAGAATAAAGTAGCAGTAGTACAACATTTTATGTGGCTTTTCATGGGAAATTATAAGTGAAGGCTGTGAATATGGGGATTGGCACAGGAATGTAGAGTGTATAAAAAGCTATTTGAGTTGAGGAACAAGAACAACTATGATTTGTGCTGGAACAATATCAGACTAGAAGAAAATATCTACTGGAAGTTTTCAATCATCTATTTTGGGACACAGCTTGTTTAATATCCCTGTTACTGAGTTAAGATTTACAGTGAGAAGTTGAATTTCCTTGTTGACATAATTTTTGGAGATATCAAAACAGAAGATAACTGAAATGTAATGCAGAAAGGCCACAATGAACTTAAAAACCTAACATCTGTAAAAGAAATGTTTCCATGCCTAAGGCATGTATTGATTGATTGATGCTCTAAAGAATAATATTTAAGGTGCTTCATGCATACCTATCATATTCACATTTACACCATTTACTTAAATGTCTAAAATGTCTTTGAGTTGTAGTCAGCTAAAGCTGGGTTATGTAGTAGGGCTGATGTGAATTCTGCTCTTTGCAGCAATATTCTTGACATTCAAAGTTGAGAGGAAAATAGAGAGCAAATGTGTGCACCTGTCTTTCTGTGAGTGTTACGTTTCATGGACAATAACTTATCAGCACACCTCCTTGACACTCAGCGTTGCAGTGAATGAATGGGCTTTCTCTTTGCCCTGCTCCGAAAACCTTGATGGAAGATGAGAAGACTCCTAAAATAGTATAGTCTGTAAGCACTGCTTATTTTCCAAGTATATTTGTTTACTCAGCTTTCTCCCCACCTCAAACTATCTTGTGAATATACTGATACTGAGGGTAATTAAGAAAATACAGATTGATTTCATAGCAGATAAATGTCTCTTCTGGTGGCTTTCCTGGCACTTTACTAGGCAATAGGTTAAGGTTTATGAACACTATCAGTAAGATGTTTTTGTTGATGATACCAGTCAATTGGAAGTTACTTTGCGCATTTATGGCTCACCAATGATATATCCCTTAGCAGATCTGCAAAGTTACCTCTAGCTTTCCAGAATTAACAGGCTATGCGTATTATTCTACTTCTCTTTTATAAAATCAGATTTGTATAAGGATAATGAGCAGATATATTTATTTTTCTAAAATATTATATGATATGCATATTATCTGAAATAGGTGATAAAACATTATCTCTATTCTACATTTTTCATTATTATAAAGTCAAGTCTATTCATTCTATAAAGTGAAAATACGATTTTTGGAGTTGTGTCTCTACCTAATTATAGTTCTAAAAGATATTGCAGATTAAATGCACGACTGAATTACGTAAGAGGATGGGGATGGTGGTCATGGGGGAGGTACCTACACAGTAATTTAATACAAAGCCACTGTTGGAGACAGAATACAGGGCTAAGTGAAACTTTTGCTTGCCTCATTCTTATGTTTTTATACTGCCATTAACTATGCTTTCATCCAATTTTGAACAAATTATTTCAGAAAACTTCTGCTATAAATTGTTGCATGTCTTCGTATACAATACTAATTTACTAGTGAGTGCAGACCAAAGTGCCCCCAAAATCCACTGCCTACTAAGAAAGCTGATCAAATAATGATCCTTATGAATAAAACCTGTTTAGTTTGAAATGCATGGGCTGCCACGTACCACTTCAAAGACAAGAAAAGGAAATAAGTTTGAGTCACTCTTACATTTCATTTTATTTTAAATTTTGCATTGATACTATTTATATTGGGTACTTCAATGAACCTGAATCCTAAAATTTTCCCTCACTCACCTCAAGAAAAGAATATGGAAAAGGATTGATAGACATGGTACTTTTTTCTTGTTTCAGAGGAGATAGACCTTTCATATTGTGCTTTTTTAAATCTTCTTGAGAACATGTGAGTTAAAAAAAAGCAGAAGAAACAAGCAGATATAACTGACACCAAAACTCACAAATAGTTTTGAAATCTTAATGCAATTAAATCTCACTCAATATCAATTTCCATTACCAATCCAGAGATCTGTTGCATTTTACAAAATGGTACCTTGAGGTTCATAAACCTTTTAATATCCATGATCCCATCTTAGAGTTTTCTTTTTTGCTAGGACATGTGTTTACTTTTGAAATATTAAAGAAAGAAGGCCTATCAACCCCTGCTCCCAAATACTTTAATAGTTTTATCTTTATTCTGTCCTTTGGGAATAGGAAAATGCATATCATTTAACATCCTGCCAACGCTGGCAACTGCTGTAAAGCACTAGAAGGAGAGAAGCAGCATTTCAGGACTACATATCATGTTCGGATATAAGCCTAGTTAAAAGTATAGGCATGTGTTTCTTGGGTATTTGCTATAATGTATGTGAGTGCGTATGTGTATACATGAAAAAAATAAGAGCAAAGATAATTTGTAATCTGAAAAATAGTTTAATAATTAGAAACCTATTATCAGTATTTAGAAATAACTTCATACATAAATGTGTTTTTTTTCCATGATCAACTTTTTCATATCTTCTAAAAACTGTTGATAATAGTAATTGATATGATAACATTTGCTTATTTCATTTATTTCCTAATAATTTTAGAACACCATGTCCAACCCTTCCTACTGATGCATAGTTTTTGACAAAACCAAGATGGCAATAAAACTGTGATTACATAGCTAAATTACTTGTCTCTAGCACCCAAACAGCATACTTTATAATGACTGACTGCTTCACAGGTATCTTTTTGAGGAATTCAAGTAGAACTCTGTGGTTCAGAAGAAAATCTTTGCCATAGAAAAACGCATAATCTGATTTACTGAAGAAATATCTAAAAAAAAAAGACATTGTAACTTCTTAAAGGACTATATATATGTATTTCACATATATATCAGGATGATTTCAGTAACAAAAATGAGATTGAGTAGATAGTGTGAGCAAAACAACCTAAAGCTACATTATTGCACTGTTGTCATCAGCACCATCTACTTTAATCCTAGATGTTCATTAATGTGGCAGCAGACTAGCCAGCCTGTTATAGCTGCTGTGAAGAGGATATAGTGTCCGATATAATTAACTACATCTCTTCCATTTTCTCGCATCCTCACAGCAAAAAGACTAATGATGTCCTGTTTTCCAGAGCTATCATCTACAGTTTTGTCAATGATAGATTGCATCTAAGTGCTGTTATCAAATAGCACAGGAATGAATAACAACTTAATTGCAGAGTTATCATATCCGGAAGTTACACATTTGTTAAAAGGTGGGGGTAGATATGCCTTTTGAGACCTGGCTCACTAATTACAAGAAGACCCTAATAAAAAAAGGTGTAAAGTCTGCATTAGTTATTCTGACAGGAATGAAAGTTTGGGAACACAGCAAGCAGAGACTGTTTCTCCATACCAATGAGCTAACGTGAGCATCAAAATCTTGTTTAATGGAAAAATTTATATTGTGGAAATATTAATCTTTTTAATAAAAGCAAGCTCTTCAGACTCTTGTTTCTAAGGGATGTACAAATTGCCTTTTTAAAACATCAAGCTAAAATATATTACTAAAGGTCTCACCTGAATCTAATTGTTTACATGTTATACAGACAATATAAAATTTTAAATTTTCATTTTTTTTTTGCTATGGTCATATGAATTGCCAATTCTTTTCATTTCCCACAGACTCACCTTGAATAGACTTCTCAAATGGAGTTTTGTGTTTTCATAAAGCAGACATAATAACTCTCTCTTTCCTAGTAAAACAATTTTTGGTTTGAGATAGGAAGGTAGGACATGAATGAAAGATGATTCTTTGCCTTTCGTTAGCTTGTTAATATAACAGTAGCTAGAGAATGCATCTAATGGCAGCTTTAAAATATTGGTTTTAGAAGTTTTTCTGTACTCTTAAACAGTAGTCATACTAATTTTTAAGTATTACCCACAGTTTCTGTGATATTGCAGTAGAATATTGTGATGAAGCTAGGATATGAGAGGCAAGAGCTCCCTAGGAAATATTAACATTTGAATCAGAATTCTTAACCAAATGCTACAGAATCATCAGTATTATTAGCATAATAAACAGTCATGATTATGGAATCTGACAACCACAATATACTCACTTTAATGACATGATTATTCATTCAAATGCCTTTCATTTATTTATTTTAAATTGTTCTATTTTGGATTAAAATTAGACAAGATTCTGATGAACAGAATTAAATTGTATCACAGTTTTTAAGCGTTTCTGTAGTTTAAACTGGAACTCAATTAGCTATGAGCAGGCAAAAAAAGATCCTATTTTGTGGCATGATAGTTTAAGAATCAAACAGTAGGAAACAAATTGAATGACCAAAAAAAACTAACCCCAAAACCAACAACCCAGCAGTTGCAAAATAATATTACTTAAAGGTCACTTAATTCTAATCTAATTAAAGTCAATGATTACTTCTTGAGAATCCTTTAAGTGAGAATTGTGTTCAGAGGATTTTGATGTTAAGTTTTCCAGTACATAACAGCTAAATGATAGACCAGAAATACTGACGTCAGGTTGAGTGTTTACTAAATCTGGGCCTTGATGACTGTCCATTTCTTATTTGATGATGATACAAAATTCAAGTTTGCCTCTGTCTCTCCTTCCTGCATATCTTCTCTTTAAAGGAAATGGGTAAGAGCACTACAGAGCTTCAGGTAACGCCATACCAACCACTGCAACCTGGCAACTACCCAACATCTTTTCATCTTTCAGTGACAGCAGTAGGAGCCCACAGACATCACCTTCTGCTGAGAGTTTAGAACCACTTCTTCACAGCAGTGCTTTCTCCTTATTACACTAATTTGTATGGGATGACGTCAGTCCCCCCCCCACAAAGGAAAAGAAAAAAAGCTCAGCCATTGCATGAGTAAAATTTTCAGAATGCAAGAAGAACTTCATTGGTTCAGAGTCAGAAGGCTGACTCCCAGCACTTCAGTCCCTCTGAATCTTCTCAGGATAACCACAGAACCACACAAGAAAGAGATAAAGATTTGACCAAAGACCAGCAAAAGACACTTCAGACATCTTCGAACAATCTTTCTGACACTGAGCAAGCTCAGGCCCATCTTATTACATGAGATGTCTCTGAGACATGATCATTAGAACTGCTAGAAATATTAGAACATTATGTGAAACACTTGCAGTATTTCAGATTCTGTAGTCCAGAAGACTTATCCATAATGGCTGCATCTAGAGCCATCTTTTCTCATTACATCATACCTATTTAAAAGATGATTCTGACTATGTTTTTCTACATTTCGCTAAGAATATCAGGCTCTAGAATTTGTGCTTCTGTTTTTAGCCATATATCATACTTGTGTACCTGCTAGAAGGTCCTTTCTATTGCAGTTTCACAACTACAGCGTTTTTCTGTCTGAATGGCATTCCTTCCCTCCAGTGTTTCAAACAAACCACATAGCCTGGTGTCATTGGCAAAGTTACTGAGGGTGCACTCAATCCCACTGTCCATGTCACTGACAAAGATGTTGAACAAGATCGGTCCCAACACCAATCCCTGAGGGACACCACTCATTACTGGTCTCCAGCTGAACACTGAGCCATTGAGCACAACGCTTTGTGTGTGTCCATCCATCCAGTTCTTTATCCACTGAGTAGTCCAACTATCAAATTGATGTCTCTCCAGCTTAGAGACAAGGATGTTGCGTGGGACAGGGTCAAACACTTTGCACAAGTCCAGGCAGATGCCATCAACTGCTCTACCCCTGTCCATCAGTTCCGTAGCCCCAGCATAGAAGACCACCAAATTGGTCAGGCAGGATTTCCCCTTAGTGAAGCCATGCTGGCTGTCACCAGCACCTTGTTGTTTTTCATGTGCCTTAGCATGCCTTCCAGGAGAATCCACTCCAAGATTTTGCCAGGCACAGAGGTGAGGCTGACTGGTCTGTAGTTCGCCGGCTCATCCATTTCCCCTTCTTGAAAATGGGGGTTATATTCCCCTTTTTCCAGTCGCTGGGAACTTCACCTGACTGCCATGATTTTTCAAAAATGATGGACAGGGGCTTAGGGACTTCATTTGCCATCTCCTTCAGGACCCATGGATGGATTTCATCCGACTGCAAGGACTTGTGTACGTTCAGGTTCCCAAGATGGTCTCAAACCAGATCCTTTCCTACAGTGGGTCTTCATTCTCACTGTCCCTGCATCTGCCTTCCATGACTTGGGTGGTGTGGTCAAGGCATTTGCCAGTGAAGACCGAGGAAAGGAAGTCATTAAGAACCTCAGCTTTCTCCAAATCCAGGGTAGCCAGCTCTCCTGACAGCTTCCGGAGGGGGGCCACATTGTTCTTAGTCTGTCTTATATTCTGTATGTACCTATGAAATCCCTTTCTGATTTATCAATAAATTGAGTAAAGTTCTTTAATATCTATAAAGAAAATAATAATATGATCTGACCTTAATAACTCTTATTTTCAGAAGGTGCCGTGGTTGTGTACAAATGTGGTTTAAGAAACTTCAAAGTACATGCATATTCATAGTGTTCTCTTCTTAGCATATGGTAAGTCCTAAAAAACTCAAGTTTAGTTGATACTGCTCAAAAGAACATAAGGAACTAGTCATAATCCCTCACCTGCAATGGTTTGTTTAACCAGTAAGTAGTCATACTAAGACACTGAGTAATCATTTCACTATTAGCTGGGTACATTTACTGTTTTGCATCATAAAGACATGTAACAAAATGAATTTAGTTTTGTAATGAATTGCCCTTAGGAAATTAGTGTAACATTTTCTTTATTTTTGTTGTTTTCTTTTGTTTTGTTTGTTTTTTACAAGGAAGGCCATTTTTTTGTAATTTTTTTTCTTGGAGTTCTGTCATGGTTTAAGCTGTACATTTCACTTCTCCCTCCCTTTCCCCCACCCCCACCCTGATGGGGGGATAATGGAGAGAAGAAGCGAAAGAATGTAACTCCCATGGGTTGAGATAAGAACAGTTCAGTAACTAAGATATAATACAAATGACAGCTGCTACTACCAATAATAATAATGACTAAGCAAATACAAGGAAAAAGGATACAACCGCTCGCCGCCAAACCGAGCCGAGAGAGAGCAAGAGAAAGCGAGAGAGCGCCACTTTCAGGTTCCTGCCCCCAGTATCTTACATCCTGGACATGACATGCTGTGGCATGGAATAGCTGTTTGGTCAGTTTGGGTCAGGCGCTCTGTCTCTGCCTCCTCCCAGTTCCCCCTCCTCCCCGGCATAGCCTGAGAGTCGGAAAAGCCGAACCCATGACAAGTTCAATATTACATTTTTTTTTTAAAGTAAAATTATCCTTTTCAAAAAGAAAAATGGTTAATAAGTTTTTTTTTATTGTGTTTACTTCTATTTCAGTCGGTAATGGAAATATTTTTGCTATATTTTGTTATATAGAAATAAAAAAAATCTCACCAGAGTGTTACCTGGAAAATTGTTCTTTTTCTCATCAGTTCCTGTGTTGCTACATGAGTTTTACAATTTGAATATAATTACAGAAGAAGTGTGTGTTTGTTAAACAAGATAAGATATATTAGTAAAGTCTGTAGTAGGCACCACTAAGTGCTATAACATGACCAGATAAATCAAGATCCAGCTATTTTCACAGAAATGTTATGCAATAGTTGCACAATAAAATTTTTATCTCCAGGCTCTGATACTTGTTTTAGAGCAGTTATTCAATAAGTCTAACATCCTGTTCAGTCTTTTGGGTCAAGGAATCAAGGTTCTTTTTCAGCAAGGTGAAAACCAAACACATCTTTACTGCTTTCATATTACTATGCATTTATTGCATATAAACAGTGATTTAAATCAGTATGATATCCAGAATTCAAAATTATGGCTTTTTCTGTCATTCAGTCTTTATCCATTTGTATGGATCTCACATGGTCTCCTTCTGATTTCAGGTTCTTTGTGGTGCTGACTAGGCATTGCTTATCTGCGGCCTCAGGAGAAAATTCTGAATTGTCACAGACCTTCTTTACAGTGTTACAAGCATTTTACATTTTATTCTAGCTTTTAGGAAATGGTAAAGTCGCCTATCAGTTCAGACTGATAAATCCTTGTCAGTGTTCAGTGTTTATGCAATGGCTAAATTCACTATTGTCACATAGTGTTCTCATGGCTGATGAAATAAATCACAGCCTACAGAAAGCCAGGAGAAAGGACATAAAATTTGCAGCACAAATTATCGTCTCTCTCTCTCTGCCTTTTTCTGCATGATAACCAAACTATAACTATCAATAATTGCCACATTAGAGTGCTCAGTTAATTTCAGATATATTGAAGTCTCATGCCAACACTTAAACACCTTAAGATAACAGAGTTGAAAGTCCTGCAATTAGCAGTAAGGCAGATAGAGAGACAATGATAGCTAAAGTGAAGCTGAGGGAGACTGATCATTATCTAGTTAAATTTTCCAATGCAATGGTCAGCTTAGGAACATTTATTAATATTAATGAAGTTAGCGTAAAGGTTAGTAAATTCTTCTGTAGTTGAAAAATAAATGGTTAAAGACTGCTGGAAGTCTAACATGTAAGTGGTATAATTTTTATTTATGCATACCTGTGTATGAGCATGACAGAACAAATAAAGTACAGGAGCCAAACATATGGTGTCATAGCCATTTTTGAAACAGTTGCAACTAGCTAATTGAAGAAAATTGTTGAACTGTCATTAGGCACAAATCTGGAATACAAAGCAGATAATTACTGCATTATAATTATTGACCAATACCTAAGATGTTTCATCCCTTGTTCATCTTGCTTTTGATTTTCTATCATACCCTGAGGTCTGTTTATTTCAACGGAGGTTTTTCTAATCTGACAGAGTTTTTTGTCAACTGCCAAAAAAAAAAAAAAAAAAAAAGACAATGAAATCATGCCCTGCATAATTTTATTTCTGCAAATGTTGCCCTTTTCAGTTACCACATTGTTAGTAGGACTAAAATGCATACTACCTTGACAACGTGATGACTATCTGTCATTAAACTGCAAATTTTGATCCTGTTGAACTTTGCAGTGAAAAAATTCAAAAGTTTTTGATTTGGTTTTTTTTTTTTTTCACCTCTACTGACCATTTATTTTCCACAACATCAAGTTACATTATTTTAATGAAAACTTTGAAGACAAAGTCTTTATGATAGCAGTTTGTCTTAAGACTAATTCCTGGCACTAGAATTTATTCAATTTTTTAAGCTTAGCTAAAGTGTAAACAACAAAAATTTGATCTTTTAATAGGAATTTTCAGGAATCATTAGTAGCAGATATTATTACCAACTGAAAGAGTTCTCAGTTTCCACACTAGATTACTAGACATCTAGATTGCCACTTGAACATAAATTCACATGCTAGTTTAAATTGGTAAATGTATTCATCCAAATAACAGAAGTTTTATTTCTTAGGAATTTTGTTTTCCAGAGTTCGTTTTGGAATTAGTAGATCAAATTTTCTTCACTTAACCTTTATACATACTTATGATGATATATTTACAGGGTATCAATTGGTAGAAGCCTGTAATAACTTATGATAACTAAATGTATTGACTTCTCTCTTCATGTTTCAATAATAAGGAAAGCATTTGATACCGAGGGCTAAATACCACGCGTTTATGCCCTAAATTACTTCCTATAAAACTTAAAAATGTTACCATGCATAAGCTGAAGGACTTTGATCTGTGGAGGTATAACAGAACATATTGATAAACTCTTGCTTATGTCTTATATTTTTTTCTGATCAAATATGTCCACCGTATGTAAGCTGTGAGGCTACTTATAGCACAAGGTGCAATTCTCTCCAAGTAAAGCATCACTAAAGCTTAGTGCTTGTGACAAAATACTCTATCATTTAAAAATCTCCACTGAATTTAAAGCAATTGATTAATCTGAGATTAGTTGCTAATCTAAAACTGAAATAAACATGTAATAGGACAAATTATCTTTTGAGTCTACCTGCAGCTAGAATATACATCATAAGACTCACAAAAATATCCATATTTTTCAAAATAATTCCTTATACATATTTCATTATAAAATTATTCATTAGTGACAAGAAAATAAAATTCAGTTTCATATTTTCATCTTTTGCTGTAAACTATGAGAACAATTTGAAGTAAAAGTATCGTTATCAGTTTTATTTAGTGCATGATCATAAAAAATATGATTTCTCATTATGTCTTTATTTGTACCACATTCTAAGATATTCAATAAGGTTGAAAATTCCCTTACTGAAAGCCAGATAAAGAAAGTATGCTTTCTTTTTTTTTTTCTGTTTACAGTGAAAGTTAATGATGCATATTCCACCTCCCAGTGTTTGTTGCATAAACACTTCTATACTAATTTGCAACAAATCTTCAAGCCTCGTCCCCATTTTACACTGAATCTTCCAGTACTGAACAAAAAAAAGACATAAACAACTTTTTTATTACTGGGAAAGACAATTTTCCATATAATATAAACAAAAGTGAGGTTGTGTATTTATATGTGGAATCGTATATAAGACATTAATGAAAATACTTTAGAGAAAAATGGAAATTATTAATATGCTTATCTTCCAAACAAATGTTCATACAAGTATTTTTCAGAACAACTAAAACATTCCCATTGCTAAAACTAATACTCAAAACAAAAAGAGAAAATGGAAGAGTCTGATGTTTATGAGTTACATTTACCACAAGTGAACTTTAGGGCAGAATGTTTTCCCATTATCTTTAGCCCATTGAAGCAGCTCATGCTGACACTTCTAAAGAGACACAGTTATCTGTACCCAACAGCTTGTGACAATGGTTGGACAGCTCTGCACTGATTTCCTAAACCATTAGGCAGTCAAAATATTAGAAATGGATCAGTACTTTTTTGAGCAGAAACATAATGAAAATCAAAATACCCTCTGGAATGGAGTGTCCAAGAGTTCTTACATAACCCAGAGTCAGTTGTATCTGGGGAAAAAAAAAAAAAAGAAAAGAAAAGAATGAGAAAAACAAGCAAAAAAGCAAACAAACCTCCCTTAGCTGGTAAAGATTGAGCTTTAATGCTCAGAGTTCTAAACAAAAAATTGAGAGGTTTAGTATAAAAAACCATGAAGGTTCTGTGTAAATTCTTTTCTTGCTAACCATTTGAGATGGTTTATGAGCCTGGCTAATTAAACTCTACAAGTTTAACAAGTCCTGGAGGTTTTTTTTTTTTTTTTTGGGGGGGGGGGATTATTTTGGGGTTTAGGTTTTTTTGTAGTCATATCTTTTAACTGTAAATTAGCCAATGTAACAACATGACTCTCTAGAGTTTATTTAGTCCAGGAGAAACGAAGTCTTTCTTTCCCATCCTATCATCCTTGTCCAGAAGTTCAAGCAATAGAAAATAACACCTGAAATTTAAAAACAGCAAAATCTCTGATTATGGAATTTTAAGGAGTATACATTTTTTAGAAAAGGCAACACTATAAGTAAACATTAAAGCACAGCAATCAACTATTAAAATTTTCTTTACTTTTTTTTTTTTAATCTGTCCAAATATTTCATCAGCT
Source organism: Myiopsitta monachus (assembly GCA_017639245.1). Classification (NCBI taxonomy): domain Eukaryota; kingdom Metazoa; phylum Chordata; class Aves; order Psittaciformes; family Psittacidae; genus Myiopsitta; species Myiopsitta monachus. The sequence continues at coordinate 33,570,283 of CM029927.1, forward strand.
AGAACAAAGGGATTTGCCTGCCAAAACGGGCATTTACATTGCAATTACAGGTGAAGTCAGTGATAATATCCAGAACAGCCTATTTCAGAAAATACCAGGAAAGGCTGACTCGTTTTATATGTATAAAATGTCATGTATGTGCATGAAAGCTTTATCATGTATCTTGTTTAGTGTATTTATCTAAAAAAAAAAAAAAACCCACTCAGGTATGCTAAGACAAATTATATCTTGTTTTGCCACTGTTGTCAGAAGTAGAATGGAGTGACAAATAGGTGATATAGAGGACTAACAGTGATGCAATTAGACTTAATACAGAAGATATACCAATATAACATGGAAATCAATGAAAGGAATTATAGATCTCTGTGGTGGGAATAAAATACATCAGGACTGCTGCCTACAGGTTGTCATACCACAGTCCTCTGGACTGCAGCAACAGGGAAGTGTTTTTTCCCTTTGGGTTTATGCCAAGTAGCCTGGGATTGTGACAGGATCCTGGGATGGCCAGAGCTTTGAGGAGGCTGTGCCAGGTGTCTCCTCACAGAACATCATAAGGGTTTAAAATGAGAAAAAACCTAGGTTTATTAGGGTAAGAATGAGAACCACATAGAAAAATCTCAAAGCAAGTAGGTGAAGCAAACCAGAAAATAATAATAATAATTAAAAATGCCCTATACACAGCTCTTGCTGCGTCTATAAGGGCAGTTATTTTCCTCACACCCCACTCTGTCTCCAGGGTGTTCCCTTAGCCTGGAACTCTTCCTGTTTGCTGCCACTCCTGCTTGGGCCAGCATGTTTCTCTGTCTCTGCGGCAGCACCCAAGAAAGCTCCATCAAGGAAGGTGCAATCTCCTCTTTCCTCCACAGGGTCCACCTGAGCTGCCTGGTCCTTACAATGAGCATAGAGTTATCAGGAACAAAGAAGCTGATAACCAAATATGGTTATTTTCTAGGTCTGCTATCATTACCATGTGTCATGGTTTAAGGCCCCCACCCACTCAGTTTCATTCACTCACTCACTCACTCACTCACTCACTCACTCCCCCTCTTTTTCTTCCCCCAGTCCCGGGGGGATGGGGAGGAGAATCGAAAAAAAATGCAACTCGCATGGGTTGAGATAAGAACAGTTTAGTAACTAAGGTAGAACACAAATCACTACTGCTACCACCAGTAATAATACAAGAGAAATACAAGGAAAAAGAATACAACTGCTCACCAAGCCTGACCCAGCCAGTGCACCCCCCAGCAGCAAACCCCCAATACCAAAAACCTGATCATGCCGTGTACCCCCAGCCCACCACCACACCCTTCTGGGTCTCTGCCCTCCAATTTCACATCCTGGACATGACGTGCTGTGGTAGGGAATAACCTCTTTGGTCAGTTTGGGTCAGGTGCCCTGTCTCTGCTTCCTCCCGGCTCCCCCTCCTCCCTGGCATAGCATGAGACTCAGAAAGTCCTTGGCCAGACCAAAACATTGCCAAGCAGTAACTGAAAACACTGGTGTTATCAGCACTGCTCCCGGGCATGAAATTAAAAACAAAGTGCTGCACCAGCTACCAAGAAGGAGAAAAAACAACTGCTACTGCTGAACCCATAACACCGTGTGAGACTGTTAACATACAAGTAAAGGACAACTAGTTATTAATTCAAGATAAATCATTAATACTAAGGAATTTAATATAATATGCCATCCTTTATAAAAAAGAGACTTTTAAATACTTTAAGCAACTGACACCTTTTTGCACTGAAGTAATAAATAAATACTTGTTCAGGCTATATTACTTTTAAATATTTTGTCTGTGAAGGTGCTGGATTTTTTTGCTTACCATGTGTTTAAAATTCCTATTAGGGAAAGAAATTTCATGATTCATATAAGCAGGTTTATTTGTAGAAAAGTTCTTCCTGACCCTCTATGCTGGTATTGATTTGAAATTGCTGCTTGTAAAGGAAATAAATTATGTACCATAGATAACTTGTCAAACAATATCCTATAAATCTTACCAAGGAGCCTTGTTGCAAACTGATAGATCAATAAAAAATTTTTAAAGAAAACCTAGATTCTCTTTACTTATGGTAAAGAAACTAGTCAATAAGACATAAAATAAGATGTCAATCCCCCAAATTCTTCTTCCTGCACAAAACAGAAATCTGATTACCTCTGAGATGAAAAAAACACACCTAAAGCTGCCTTTCAAAAATAATACATTTAAACTATAATAATGTTTATATTAATAAGCAGTAGAAAATATCAAATCTTAAAGATGCCTTATTAAACATTTCACTTCTTAAACCATAAATAATACATTAGTATGAAACAAAGAGGGGAAAATAAGATAAAACTGTATATTGCACTGCACCTGCTGCCTGTAATCTGGGAACATTCTAAACTGTCTAAGACTGACTGTCTTGCTCATAATAATTTGATTTATAATAAAAATAACTCATCTAAAGTCAGAGAAAGTGTGGAAGGTTAAAGTACCTCCATATTTATCCAATATACATTTGAATAGACCTCCTAATGAAGATTTGAAAACAAAGAAAAATAAGCTTTCCCATGGTATTTTATTTCCCATCATAACAGCAATAGGAACTGAAAGCTGAAAGACAGCCAAAGTGAAGAAATAATATAAAACAATGAATACAAACTTAAATATTGTTCATATTTTCTTTGTGTTTTGATCAAAGCTTTGTTAATGTAAAACTAGACAGTAAGATTGTTGTTTGACCTTTTAATGTAAATCGGGAGGGTACCTGTGAGAAGTACCTTTCTGTATAAGAACAAAGTATAAAAACAAAGATTTAACTTTATTAATCAAAACATACATTCTATGATTCTATAATTTAGCAATTCTGTGTGAACTGGAGCAAATTTTTTAGGTAATTTTTCAACTGACTTCTAGCACTGAAATAGTCCTCTGGGCAATTGTGCCAATACAGCAGATACCTTATGGCTGTCATGATTCATTCATGCTCCCTGATATCTCCCTGCATTCCAAAATATGCCTGTAATTGTACCCCATCAGAGGACTGTAGCTATTCTATGCCACCCCTAACCACTTGTGGTGGCATCTTTGCTCTTCACCTATGCAGATAAAATGAGAAACCACTGCATTAAACTTGGTGAGATCAAGAGTATTTAAGGAGTAACCTACCTGGTAAGGTGCCCTGGCTCATGGATTTACTATGCCTTTTTGCATTATCCGTTACTTAGTTACATAAAACCCACACTTAACTTATACTCGATCTTTTCAGTTTTGTTTTTCTGTGATTTAGGTGTGCTTTGTGAAGATTGGAATCTTTTCTGACAGCAGAGGTTCTGCATTTGTCTGCATACCCAATATTTCCTGCTAACTAAATGACCCCCAGCTGATTTGCCAGTGCGGGGCTCAGGAGTAAAATTTGTTTATTTATATTTCCTTTATATTTATGTTTTATCCTAGAGATGTTGTACAGCTAAAAAACATTTTTATTTTTACTAACTTCACAAAATTGCTGCAGATTCCAAACAGCAACACATACCCACAACACCGTGTTCAAACAAGTTTCTTTCCGCTGTCACTACAGCAGTATTATGGCATGACCAATCACCAAAAACCTACAATGGAAGAAGGCTCAGAGAAGATAGACACAGACAATGTGCTTGTGAAACTCAGAGAAGAGTACAGGAAGTGACCACAGCTGCTGTAAAGAAAGCTCTCTTAACAGAAAAGAGATCCAGAGGGCAGGCCTTTGTTTTAGATAAACAGTTGAGCTGATCAACTGTGTAAATGGCTTTACCTGCAAGGTGTGAATGCCTTTCTGATCCACTCAGACCAGCATGGGAGAAGTGCTGGAACTAACAGAGTATAACAACTGAGCAACCAACAGAATAAACTTTGAAAGCATCAATGGGCTTGAGCTGGCTTGAACCCTTGTGTTCCTTCCCAGTAGTTGAGAGCGCCTGGTGTCGTGACAGTGAGTGTATAGGGACTAGTGATGGGAATCATGTTTGTAATGTGATCCAACTGTATATTGCAATTGATATCTTGTGCTTGTATTGTGGCTTCAGTACATTGCTGCATATTCTGCTAAATAAAAATCCCATTTAACATCCAGTATCTTTAAATAAGTAAGTTTTGTATTAAAACTTTAAACCTTCCTCACCTAGATCATCTAAAAGAGCCTAGTCAGAAGGGTATTATATTCTGACACAGGGGTGAAATAACTGACAGATTTGTTAGCTGCAGAGTAAGATATCTAATTACAGGAATGATCTTCTCCTGAGGTTGCTGATAATTTGCTTTGAAAAGATCATAAGATGCGCTTGGTTGTCAATAAGTAGTATAATATTCTCAATGATCTCCTGGCAAAACTCCCTGTATGAGTATCTTAGCTTTAAAGTTCTGGATTCTGCTATGTCCCATCAGCTTAGATTAAACTGTATCTTTATTTCCATTTCTCAATTTCACAGTTTCCTAAGAACTATTGGGCTGATCTTGCTCATCTTCTTTATCCTCTTTTGCCAGCATTCATAGCTGCATACCTGTAATTATTATTAACTTTTATAAACAGGTTTTTTTTCTTTCTGATTTTGGTTTGGTTTGGGTTTTTTATTTTAAAGATTTTATATATGATTAATTTTTATATTCTCAGAAAAGTAATTCTCCCAGCTGAGATTCTCTTTTTGAATTGACAACAGTAATAATGATTTTATTGACTTTGATGTTGAAGAATCTGGATCAATTTCCTATTCACAAGGAGTATTAATGTCTTGGCAGCAGTGACTAGGCCAGCTTTGCATCTCAGAGCCAATACATTATTACTCAGCGATAATCACACTGAGCCAGAATCTCTGCCTTGCCAGTTAGAAAACTCAGTACAGGATCTGAGCCGAGGTGGACAGTGCCCAAAAATGCCACCTGTTGGATTCACTATTTTTTGGCTGCTTCTACAAACTCTACCTAACACAAACTGGAACACACAGGCTGATCTCTCCACTGCCATTGTTCTACCTTGACATATTCTCACTTCAGGAAATAGGACAAGACTCTAGGAACATCTGTGTCAGCTTTGTTCTGTCTTTCAATGAGGCAAATTCTATGGAAAGTTATCCTGCAGAAAAAGGGAAGGAGCAGATTACACATATTACATTATGGAGTTATAAGATATCAAAGATTTTTAGGCTTTTCAAGATATTGGAGGGTTTATTCCCACCCCCACCTCTTAAAATTCCAAAATACTAGAAGCCTGTTATTTACAGTGAAAAGGCAATTTACGGTAATAAAGTCTGATTAGTTCATTTTATTCAAATGTTTTATTTTATTCCTGAGAAAATTCTTCTTTATTCTTAGAAATTAGTTTGGAACACACCTTATTGTACATAGTACACAGAGTTATGGCTATTATGACCTGGTTTAGTTCCTTTTCATCTGTCAATGACCACAGATTTTTTGTGGTTGCAATATTCATAACTTAACCAAAAAAAAAAAATAAAAAAAGAGACATATGAATTATCAACACACAATCACTTAAAATAAGCCAACAGCTAATCTATCTGCGGTGAGCTAGAATGCAAGCAATTAATCCTAGTATATCTAGACATGCTATCAGAGCAATCTCATTGTACAAGCACATTTCTATTACCATACTACATCACCTATTCTCAAAGATGTATGAAGCAAAAAAATCAGACAGTTCACAGTTGTTCCTTCAAAACTGGACCAACAATAAACCATAGCAACGATTTTAAGAATCAGGCTGCATAGAGATATGTTTTAAATATAGATTTCAGAAACTGTTTTATCTGGCTTCTAAAAGAACTTCTATGTTTTTTATAGGTACTTTTGTGAAGCAAGTAACCCCTATGTAGTAACTCTCCATGAAGATACAGGTTTTGGGGCATCAGAACAAATGTGGATAGATAAATGATAGACAGACTTCCTGTGTTCCAGGATACATGTGCATAATAAAGTATTTTTAGTTGTCCAGAGACACCTGAAAGTGCAGTTTTCAAAGCAGGGTGAAGCAAATGCAACTGGATTTGTAATCCAGGAACTAGAGTCACAAATAAAAAAAAAAAAAAAATCTGCCACCACCACCACTGTAAGTACTTGGTACCTGCTACTGATCCTGACACTGCTGGTGGACAGTAGTAATGTGTATTATATATTTCTAATGGCTTTCTTGGAAAACAGGCAGTTTCCGCATCTACTAGCCTAATTTGGGCAGAACTCGACAATGATGGTACACAGAAAAACAGATAATCCTGAGGTCTTTTTCCCTAAGCAATATGAGATTATTTCACATAGATCCTTAAGGTCTATGCTTTTCATTCTGCCAGTTTGGATCATATTTTATATTAACTGTAAGCTGAAGAGGTGATTATTTGGCCCTGGCTGTAGACCTGGTGATGATAATCGGTATTTTTAACATGCATTCTCTGCTTGGTTTGTGTAGTATATATGATGCACATGCAGTCCCGATGTCTTTTTTTCAGAGCCCTGTAATTAATTGTGAAAGAACATACACACACCCATGGATTCTTGATAATGAGAGGTTTTTGCTGGGGTTATTTTTAATAAAAAATAGTTGTAATAAAGAATTAAAAGACCCATCTTGATAATCTATTAAATCTTGTTTATATACATACTCAAAAAATGTAAAAATTTCACGATATTATCTCAGAGCAGTGTACAAAAAAATAGATGAGTTCTTGTCTGTGCTTTACAGAAACATGGAGAAACAGTGCAAAAGGAAGGGAAGTATGTTACTTACACACAAAATACTTCCCTGCACTCCAACCAATTATATATGTTCTTGCTGTCTCTGAATATGACAGCATGAAAACAAGGCCTTTCGAGTAAATGTCATTGAAGTCAGTGTCAATTAGTGTTTGAAGTTAATGAGTAAAACCAGCTGATTGATTGTAATTGAGGAGATAGGAGGGACAAAGACGTTCTTCTAAAAGGACATACATTCACACCTACCTAGTGAAACTTTAGAAGTAACAGAAGTCAGAGGCAGAGAGAGGAAGGACTTGCTATGAAACAAGAATGAGGGAATGTAGACTGCGGTCTGCAGTTTGCGGGCTAAAGTAAATTAGATACATCAGATAAATAATAACTAAACAAATATTTTTCTTTCTAACAATGAGCTAAGGTTGAAACAGAAAATAAAACATTCATTCGTGAAGAAGAGGATACTAAATAATTTTAATTTTAATGACAAATTTAATTTGTTTGTGAAGCAATTGACAAAGAATCTTGAGGGCTACATCCAAGGAGCATCGAAAGTCCGCAGCAACCAAACTGATGGCAGCAACAACAAAAAAAAAGAAAAAAAAAAAAAAAAGAAAAAAAAAAAGAAAAAACATTGCATAATTTGTGATCTGTATTGGAGATTATGATTGTCCTTCATATATTAAAAAATTCTGCAACAATCATGTGCCTTACATGACAAGATGCTTAGTCTCAGTTAATGATTTCCATACCCCCTCTCTTTCAGTTTTACTGTATTCTGATTTGCATAATAGTCAAGAGAATCATCTCTTAGTTTTATATTCAAAATATTGTTATGGACAAAAAGAAAACATACCTTACAGAGAAAGCCAAATATTTATTATCAATAAAAAAAACAGTTAAAATCATTATGAAGACAGGTTTATTTATAGCCTTTTCTCTGTTATTATTGCAAAGCTATGTTACGTCTCAACTTACTATGAATTTTTCATGTACATAACTAACTTTTTCTTTGCATCCTCTCCCCTTCAGGGATTTTTATCACCCTATGTTTATAGTTCTCTGCAGTACACATTAAAATACATAAAAATGTATCTGGTAAGAAGGCTGAGATACTTTCTCTAAATTCAGGTCACTTGAAGGAGCAATTAGTAGATGAAAATATGATAATATATTTTACATTCTCTCGGGACGTCATGAAAAGTTGCACTGCAGCTTAAATGCAAAGCTGGTATAACTTTTAGAGTGACCTTTCTCTGTTGTTTAATAAAAAGCAACTATAGCTTGATAGAAAACAACATTAGCATACAAGTAATAATAAGCAGTACAATGAGTATTTAGTTACATAAGCTACATTAATATCTTGCAAGAAGATGCAATTTATATTAAAATTTAATGACAGCTCTGAAAACCAATGTCATTACCACAAAAGCCAGGCACCAGAAAGCAGAAATATATTAGGGTTTATGTTTGTAGTGTTGCATACTGACACACATTGAAAAGGAATTTTTTATAGAACATGTTGGAGGGTGACAGAAAAGTTTGCAAAAGCACCACAACTTTAGCTAATATTTAACCTATTTATACAGATTTACTTTCTGTTGCTTCTGTTGCTAATATTCTTTCTAGTCTTCTTTATTCAAATGTATACTACAGAACTGAGGGAAAAAAATCAACACAAACCACCATATTTTTTCACTGTCTACTGGAACATGAAGTCCTATAGCTTTAATCCTCTTCGTTTTGACTTTATAAATCTTAGAAGCAAATTATTACAAGTTCTGTATCTGGATGACAAAAGTGCCTGTTTCAATGTTATATGACGCCTGGTTTCAGAGCTGATTAAAGCTGACCAGTTGAGCAGCCTTTCATCTTCAAGTAAAAGATTACAACAGGCTCATAGCTGTTCAATCATTCATTTCCTAATGTTTTGGACAAAAGACCATCTGTTGATACTAGAATTTATCATAATAAGAACTAATAATACTTGTTAGAGGTGTTATAACAAAGAAAATTTCTTTCAGCTCTCATTTTCTGAACCTATGTTACTATGCGAAGACACTGCTCCTTAAAAGCATTAGAAGTTTTTAATGGGGTTAGCAGTTGTTGATCAACTGACTGGATTATCTAAATTCTAGCAGGACAATGAGTAGAAAAATAGAAACTAGACCTTTTTAAATTTCATTAGAGACAACCTGAACCACTTATACTCCTTGGGCTTACTTCCTCCTGTATTTTTGTGCCACTTGGCCCAGAACACTTTTAGGGGAAGAGGCTATCTTACTATCAGGACAGCAATTATTCAAGGTGAAATTGTCACTGAGCAGATGGAAATTCAACCCTTGTGACAGAGGGCACAGGAACTGATTATTTAATATAATGGGCTTGAAAGAGCTGCCATAAATTGGACAGAAGACAGTAAAAAATTGAAAGTAAAGGGGAATTTATCCTTGAATCCATGTTGCTGTAAATTAGAGAAAGTGATGGCATTTTGGAGAAAAATGGTGATCAAAAAAAGGAAGGGGACAACAGGAAAGGCAGGAGAAAGAATTTAGAAAGAAGATGTAATCTCGTGAGGCAAATTTTGATGAACACAATGGCATCAGTTGTTTTCGGTCTGCAAATGGATCCATCTTTTTCCAACCTAGTTGATTCTATGATTCTATGAACTTTCATCAGAAACAAACCAGGTTTAATTGCACAGTTCTTTTCCCACGGATAGCCTCTATTAATTTCATATTCATAGTTCCTCTTATTTGGTACAGGGACAAAATATATTCTGACATGTGACCCATAATCTTAAAAAACTAGCAGGCATAGTTGTACATTGCTGTATCTCTTCTGGACTAATATAAATATTAGTTACTTTTAATAGCTTATTCATTGTTACTTTCCCCCCAAAAAAGTCAGTCTATTCACATATGGTTAAATGTGAAAATTTCCCCTTCATTTGTTTAACTGAGTTGTTATTTGTCTGTGCTTATTTAACTGCTTTTCTGGCACACCTTATTGCTACACCTGGTTTATGCTGAAGTCTGATAGTATGGTTTTACATAGTTATTACCCATTGACAATATTGTTTAAAAACTCCACTTCTACCTCTAGCTTGATTTTGACTTTAAGCTGCCCACTCAATTTTTTTGACTTCATCATTTGTAGGGTGGATGAGGTTGACAGAAAAATAGAACAGAACAGAATAGAATATTTCAATGGGATCTACAATGATCACCTAGTCCAACTGCCTCACCAATTCATTGCTGATGAAAAGTTAAGGCTTATTTTTAAGGGCATTATTCAAATGTCTCTTAAACACTGTCAGGCTTGGGGCATTGACCACCTCTATTGAAAGCTTCTTCTAGTGTTTGACTGCCCTCTCAGTAAAGAATTGTTTCCTAATACTAAGTCAGAATCTCCACCATGTGCTCTGCTACAACTGGCTCCCAGGGAGAAAAGAACAGCGCATCCCTCTCCACTTCCCTCCTTAGGAAGCTGTGGAGAGCAGTGACGATTCTACAAATACAGTTCCCTTATGAAGTGTCTGGACAGGTGGAAACTTGCATTTTATGTCAAGTTACATGCTGGAAAGTGTTTCTGAGCAATCCATGAGATTGATGCACACAGTTTATGAGAGATCCTGACTTGTAAACAAATGCGGTGGCAAGCAACTGCTTTGAGTGATAATGGGTCCAGAGACAGAGATGGGAGAACCTTGTTTTCATGGGCACTATCTTACTGATATTTTTGCAATTTGAGGTTAATTTAATCATGCAGTACCTAACAAAATATTGCTGGGGAGAATCGTTACTAATACAACTGTGTTGCAGAACAGAATGCCATATCAGCTTATCACCAGCTTATTTATATCTCTTTTATATCCTAAAACTGACCTTATTGACTGTCATAGATTGCATCAGCTTTCATAAGCTAATACTTATATAACTGGAGAAAGAAAATGGAGTTTCCCCCATACATAATAGCAGAAGGATTTGAGAAGTTTCAACATTGCTCTAAATCTCATACACTATCCACTGCCTTTGTAGTGGTAATAGGTGTCTAGAAACTCTATGATAATATATGAGTGATTTTAGCCACAGCAGTCTTTAATATTCCATACACACACACACAAAGTCACAGCAAAAGGTGTTAGTGACAAGTTATAGTGTAAACTGGTGGCTCATTTACTATAGCATACTTTTACACTAGTTTAGAGAGGAAAGTCACAGGTGCATTCATTTATTTGCTGGTCAGTCATTTTTGCATTGCTTTAGTCAACAATGGCACTGTCCTTTCAAGGAACTCTTTCAGAATAATTTAAAGCTAGTGTCCCCATGCTGAGAATCAAATTAAAGATGAAGAAAGTGGAAACTTGCATAGAGGAGAAAATTAGCATGACAGAAGTTGATGAATTGATTTCTTTGGCAAAATATTGAGGGTTGCAGGTGTCCTGGTTTCAGCTGGGATAGAGTTAATTCTCTTCCTAGTAGCTGATGCAGTGCTGTATTTTGGCTTTAGCCTGAGAACAATGCTGACAACACACAGGTGTTTTAATTATTATTAAATAACACTTACCCTGATTAAGGACTTTTCAGTCTCATGCTCTGACAGTGAGGAAAGCCACAGAACACTAGGGAAAAGCAGAGACAGGATATCTAGGCCAGACAAGCCAAAAGGTTATTCTATATCACAGCACACCACGTCCATTATATAAAAAGGGGTGTTGCGAGAAGGTACTGATCGCTGCTGTCGTGGTTTAAGTCTCTAAAACTCACGCAGTCGCTCTCTCACTCACTCCCCCCTCTTTCTTCCCTCAGTCCCGGGGGATGAGGAAGAAAATCAAAGGAATGCAACTGCCACAGGTTGAGATAAGAACAGCTTAGTAACTAAGGTATAATACAAATCACTACTGCTACTATCAATAATAATACAAAGAAATACAAGGAAAGAGAATACAACTGCTCACAGCTCGATATCAAGCCCGACCTCGCAGCGAATCCCCCAGCAGTGAGCCCCCACCCTTCTGGACCTCTGCTCTCTGTTTTTACATCATGGGCACGATGTGCTGTGGTATGGAATAACCTCTTTGGTCAGTTTGGGTCAGGTGTCCTGTCTCTGTTTCCTCCCGGCTTCCTCTCCTCCTCCCTGGCACAGCATGAGACTCAGAAAGTCCTTGGTCAGACCAAAACATTACCAAACAGTAACTGAAAACACTGGTGTTATCAGCGCTGTTCCCAGGCCCAAAATCAAAAACACAACGCTGCACCAGCTACCAAGGAGAAAAACGACTGCTACTGCTGAACCCATGACAGCTGCTTGGGACAGACTGGTTATCAGTCAGAGGGTGGTGAGAAATGGTAGTGTGCATCACTTGTGTTTATTGCTTTGCTTGTTTGTTTTTTTTTTTCCCCTATAGTTTTATATTCTCTCCCCTTGTTATTTCCATTATTATTAGTAGCAGTGGTATATTGTACATTATTTTATTCATTCAGCTGTTTTTATCTCAACCTGTGGGTTTTATATTCTTTCAATTCTTTTACCCATGCTGCCTGGGAAGGGGGGAAGGTGGAGATGAACAACTTGTCATCTGGGTTTAAACCAGGACTGCAGGGCATAGTGGACAAGAAAATAAACAGTTAATATTAATTATGCCAGTTATTTCCATTTGAATAGAATCCTTAACAACATATGTTATAACAATTTCATGTTTTACTATGAAAAATCATAAAAAGTCATATTATGAATGAATATTGGCTCAAATCTAAAAGAAATAGCTCAGTGCCATACCATAAAACATGAGTCTGGTTGGCTGCAGCACAACATGACCTTATTCCAGATACTTTGTTGGTAAAAACCCTCTCCACATGCACACAATAAAGGTCAGGTGTTTAAGGGTCACAGAAGCACGCTGGGGCTGGAGAAGTTATGAAGCTAATTTCTGAGCACTGAGGAAATGGCCAGTTCTTCCTAGAGAGGGTTAATGATGAGTTGCATAGGTTTTCTCTTATTGTTTCAGTTTCAGCTAGTACTGAGTGTTTCTGTTCTTTTCTGCTTCTATTTCTTTTTCATTTAGGAACATCAGTGTCCCTTGGAAGTTGATGTCATTGAGTCTCTTCTGAAACATAGGAATGTCCTCTTTAAGCCTCTTTGAGATTCCTGCATGACATTATAAGTGGGTTCTCCCCCAGATCAGTGTTTTCTCCCACTGATAGCCTAGACTTGCCTTCTGATAAGTGTTTCTCTTATGTTCATGCAGACTTCTTTTTTCTCTAGAAGTTACTTCTGTGCACTTTTGGCTTTTTGTTTTTGGCTGTTTTCCTGGCAGCTCCTAAGCCTTTGAAGAGACTTTGAAATAATCAGTCATAAAGCCCCAATTCACCCTACAAGGAAAAATGGTATGTTTTCTTCAAAATTTTCATCACGTTCTATTTTTTATTGCTGCCATTTTTACGCTGTGTTTAATAAAGAGTATTTAAAGACCTTCTGTAGTAAGCAAAACTCTCCAGGCTGATATTGGGCTGAAGTTTATCCATAATTTTACCGTCTGTATGCAAAGAATGCTTCCCTTCTTTTTTTTTTTTTTTTTTTTTTTTTTTTTTCTGAAAGGCTGGGAATATATTTAGTAAGACACAATCTGTAACGAGAAAAGTCAAAGCAGCAGCTCTGTCTTTTGTGTTGGGCAGTATAGGTTACTTTATTAAGAGAGTAATGCAACAGTTTCCAGCCAAGCCACTTAGAAGTAGTCTGGGTGCAGCAATATCAGGTGTCTTGTCCCATATTCCATATGTTCCTCCCTTTACTGGACTCCCAAGGTGATTGAAGCTAAAAAGTTTTACCTCCTTAATGTTAAGTCCTTCTTTCATACCTGCTTTTCAGCTTTAATAGTTAACAGAGCTGCACTTTATCCTGTTAAGGTATGATAGGATTACTGAATGCACAAAATTCCTGTAAAAATGCTGCAAGGACATAGCAAATTATAGTCTTTATATAATATCACTAAATTCTGACTTACGGTCATTGTGTGTGCACTTATAATGTTAAAATACTCAAAGAAAATAAGCTTGCAAATACATGCATGAGGTAGAAAAGCTGCTGAACTTTTTGTCACTGTGCTGTTGAAATCTAGTTTGTTCTTGAGGTGCAAGTCAAAGCAGATTAACCACCATACAAGAGTAAATTTTTGAGAGTTATATTCATAACTGACTTTAAAAATTATGTTGAAACATAAGCAGGTTTTTTTATTCCTAAAATAAAATATGTGCTAGATGGAATTGCTTTATAGGTACTGCAAGGGTGAAAAACATGCTTGGGGTAATTATAGAAATACAAAAATTGAACAAAGTGTGTGTGAATTCATGAACGTTTACATGATGGTTTTTTTTGTTTTGTTTTGTTTTGTTTTTTGGGTTTTTCTTTTTTTTTAAACCTTTGGGCCCTTTTAAACTCAAAGACAATGACTAAATGAGAAGCCTTGTTATGTATGACCTTGTGTAGATTTTAGAGATGGCTTGAAAAAAATGCTTTAGATAAGTGCATAATTAACTTAATGAAACAAATTTGCTGTTCTTTCTCAGAGGGATGCTGAAAATTCACCTCTGAGTAAGTGAAGTGTTTTAAATGCTGTTCTGTTCATAATATCTTTATGGATTTAAGACCAATGAATAAGGCATCATGACACAAAATAGCCATTTGTCTAACTGCCAATATTTGAGGCTGGAAACGTACAATATTTTTATTAGGGAAAATACATTTTTAAAATGAGAATCAGCCTTAAAATTTAATACATTTAGAGGCAGAAATGTTTGTTTTCGGTTTTGTTTTTTTTTTTTTTGTTTTGTTTTGTTTTTTTAAATAATGCAATCTATTCTTTCCTAATCTTAAAAATATAATGTGTTTCATTTAGGTTGGTTTATGTCTCAATGATAGCTGTTAGCAGTAACCTAGAAATTGTCCTTAAGAATTCAGCTTGTATGTTGCTGAATTAACCTATGACTGTCTGAAGACAAGATGTAACTCTAGGGATACCAAACATAAACGTAACCTATTTTAGGGTTCTAAATGTCCTTTCAGAATGTGTTATTTTCTGCAAATTTTGACAACTTGATAGGCAAAAACCAGAAAAGAATATATATGGAATTTCAAGGAAAATGATTGTGGGGTTTCAGATGTGTGTAATATATATATAAAGAGTTTTTCTTTTAAAAGGTTTACATAGAATGGATACTGTGCTTTCAGTAAAGGAAACTTTTGTCCAGAATATCACAAGAAAGCCTATTTTAATTATAGATAGTAAAAATCTTAATTAAAAAAAAAATAATAATTGGAGCCAAACCTTTTTGAGAGCAAAAGCTGGTCTGAGTGAAATTAATGCTTTAACAAAGATTAGAAAACTTCTGCAATTCTTAAAATATTTTCTGTAAATGCTTTAAACTCCTTTAAAAATATTTTTACAATTATGCAATAAGAATATTTTAGTTTTGTTAAATCTTTTTGTTTAGTTGTCATTGAAAATATTGAAGAGGAAAAAAGTAAATTCAGGCTGAAATAGAAACAACCATTTTAAAAATCTCAGAATTTAAAGTATTTTCCCAATCAGTTCTGATTTTAATAACAGATAGCTATAAGTTGTATAAGATAAACAACCTTATGGTGACACCGATTTCATCATCTTTTCCTTTAAATGAGATCCATCAGGTTGTTGTTTGTTTTGTTTGTTGTTTCTATTAATTTTTAGGCTTATTTTCACTGCATTTCTGATATATTTGCCCCAGGTTTACTCTTAATTCTAATTCCTGTATTTCTAGCTGTTGCTTGCCACATCTACCTTGCAGAAAAATTCCTCCTATAAGATGCTTTTAAATGCTTTTTATTATATATTCTTGCAGGGAAATATATATATACACACACATCACAAAATACTGTGATGTATATGTACTGAGTATATGTGTCTGTGTGTGTACGTGTGTCCCCTACAGAATGGTTCAACAGCCCTATGGCCCTTTAAAGTCATCAGCTCAGACCTGTAAAGCCGAAGTAATTTTTTTGAAAGCTAAAACGGTCTTATAGGCAAAAATGTGTAAGTAGTTTACAGTCAAATCTCCTTCTCAAAAGCCATTCAACCACTTGATTTGTCCTTTTCTTTCTTTTATTCCTTCAGTGTCAATAATGACTGAAGCTTGTATTTATTCAAAAGCAAACAAAATAATAGAATGAGGCTTAAATTTTGTAAATTCACTACTCACTTTATTCATTTGTTCTCATCAGTAGATCTAGAAAGTAATTTTCAGACCTGCTAATTTATACTGTTTCTATTCATGCCAGTTAGCGTTTTTACATTTTTACTTTTTTTTATGCAATGCAAACAGGTAAAAGCAATACCGTGCACTTTCAGAAATCATACTTTTTCTTAATTTTTTCCATTCTGAACATTAACAGCGTTTAATAGCAATTAATTGTAAATGAATCTCAAAATCTCCAGGCTCAAAATGAATTCGTAGAATACAAATGAGTAACTTTTTGACTTCTCTTTTATATAAAAAGGTCAGTTATTTTGTTCTCATTCCCTGCATAGAATTGGAAATGTGCAAAGCACTGGGTAACTTCACAGAACAAGTGCAGCGGCATAATGTGACATTACAGTGTAGCTTGTTGCAGGCCTTTCATTTCAACAAGAGCCAGCTGTTTGATTATTCATGTTCTTCAAACTCAAAAGCCAGAAGGCGTTATATTCTGACAGTTTAGCACTACCTGGAGAGTACTGACAGTGAGGTGGATATTTACTGAGAATAATATAACAGTTAAGTATTATATCCTGCTTTTATTAAGCACAAACAGAAGGAGTTAATAATGGACTTTAAAGCCTGATATGTGAAGCAGAAAATGGAATTTAGAGACACAGTGAAAGTGCAAATGCACTTAAAGTTTGGGTCACCTAAGGAAGCAGATACTAACAATTGATAGGAATTCATAAGCACTCCATTTTCTTCATGTTATTCAAAGTTTTGTCTTATGAGAAGTTGAAGGTCAAGTCTTATTTGTCATCTCCAGAATTCCTAATATTTTTCACCTATGTGGGATATTTAATTAACTCTCAAGTGATTTGTTATCTAATTCAGTCTCATGGCATACCTATGATTTGGACAAATCTTATTTTGAAGATGAGTGATTTAAGGAAGGACATAGCTTGAGGTAAGAAAACACATGAGAGATAATGAGAAGAAAAGTGTGAGGAACACAGAAATTATAGAGTCGTATTTCATAATACATTCGGTGAATACATGATGGTTTTAATATATTCTTCTGTTCTACCCATTGCATCCTATCTTACAGTAAGAAGTTGTATAGAAACTACAAATAAACTAACAGAAAGAAAAAAAAGAATAGTTACTCTGATTATGTATTATATTCCCAAGTATCAACATATAGATATATAACATCCATGATATGCCTAGCCACACACATCTACAACAAAAATAAGCCATTTACTAAAGATAAAAAAGTCTTAAAAATGAGAATACAATTAAAAAAATACAAAAGAGAAATAAACTTTTCCCATGCAGCTGGCAGACCAAGGCTGCCTGGGGATTCAGTGGTCTGCTACCCGAAAGCTGAGAGAAGTCACTGTAGTTTAAAATGAGAAGAGCAAGGGTGTTAATTGGTCTCAAAGTTTGTGCTCATAAGATTTAACCCACAAAATATTTTCTATTTGTGGACATTAATTGTAGAATCACAGAGTTAAATTTTCAAAGTCAATATTTTTTTATCTCTCTTAGGTCAGAGTTCTGTGCTAATATCTGAGAGTTATTAGTATCTGTTTGTAGGATTGAATAAGACTGTTGTAATGAACAAAGTGAACAGAGAAGCCACTCCTTCTGCCTTCCCAAAGTTCCTTATAATTTGCAAAAAGTTTTCTGCATCAGGAAATGAAAGCAGGAAGGCAAGCAGGCACAACACATTTCCACTTGGAACTTGCAGTGAGGAGTTTTTCTGGACACTGGTGCAAGATCATCCTTACTAGAAAACAGTGAGAATCTTCCCTGCCACAAATTTGCCCTGTGCTAGCTAGCAATTTTCTAAACAGTTCTCAAGAATGATTTGAGCATTACAGGAAGAACTAAAAAAATAATTGTTTAATAGAGAGTGTACTTGTAGCTATGATGTTCCTGAGATTGAGATAGGTATGCCAAAAGGAAATCATGTCCAGCAATGTTCCCAAGCATATTCAATTTCTGAGAGTAAATGTGGCAGGTAATCCAAATGGAGGATTTGTGATTTCAATATCCCTACAGGCATATGGCTTATGCAGAGCAAAATTCCAGTTTGATAGATTATGCCTTTTTTCAGGCAATGACAATTAAGACTTCATGAAATTATCCTGGTCACCAAGATAGGTGAACTCATGTACCATCACACTAAACCAAACTGTGGCACTCTGTACCTACAGGGTTTTCTAAGACTTCTGGACAATCTTGATATGAGCCAAGACTCTGTTATTTACATGCTACTATAAATCTAACATATTTGCCTCTCAGTGTTCCACATAATTAAAGTGCATGTCAAATACAGGAATTACAGTTTGGCATGAAGCATAAATTCATAGAAATGAAACTACTAATATTTGGCAACTCTCTCAATTCATACTGGTATTCTGAACTTCAGTCACTGAAATCTTTACTTCCTTTCACTGACAGAAATTAGTAACCTGGAAATTATCTGGAAGCCCTTCTTGTCAGCAGGCCAGACTCACCATAATTGTTCCTGAAGTTCTCTAAACCTCTCTGTCCTGGATCCTCTGGGTCTTGTTCTCTGCAGTCAAAAGAATAAATTTGAATCCTTTCCATTCTTTGCCTGACATACATAAATCTGGCACATCTCTAGCAGCCCTCTCTAGAAAATACTTAAAAGACATCTAATTTTATTCAGATTTCCTCTTTCCTCATTCAGCTACATAAAATATTACCTCTTTCTGCATAGGTACTTTCTTATAACATCTATCCGAAATTACTTGGAATTACTATAGTTTAAGGATTGGTGGACTTCTGAAATTTTGTAATATATATGGAAAATAAGAAAACCAAGAACGTTTTCTGACTGCTGTACAACACTTTAGAAGCAAGCATAAGAACATGAAGTAAATCTATTTTTTCCTATTCAAACAATTATATTTGTAGCATTTATCTAATATTAAATTATCTGTTTTAAAGACCTAGTAAGGTTTTTGCACAGGATAATATTGGTTATTATGGAGTGGCAATATGCACTATCAATTCATAGTCCCTATTTTGTGTTCTTTTCTAACAAAGCTTCTTGTATATTTTCAAAGGAATCAAGCTATCTCTTTTGTTTTATTGTTCTATTCATATCTATCTCTTGTGCACATTATAAGAAACCTTAGCCTAAAACTAAACCACATAAAATTTAGTCGGTGTGTGCTGGTTTAATAATATGCCATTACAGTGGTATGCTCACTCTAATGAATGCATGGTTCAGAGTATACTGCACTGTTGGTATATGTACGTTAGTTAAGAATACAGAAAAAGATTACAAAACTTGACAGCATAGCTGTGCTTTGTAAACAACTTGGTGGAGTTTTTCCACCTCTTCACATGTGTTTTACAACTCGAGATCCTCTAGGAGCCCTTCTCTCAACATTAAGAACTCTGCA
Organism: Myiopsitta monachus; assembly: GCA_017639245.1. Taxonomy (NCBI): domain Eukaryota; kingdom Metazoa; phylum Chordata; class Aves; order Psittaciformes; family Psittacidae; genus Myiopsitta; species Myiopsitta monachus. The sequence goes on from CM029927.1 coordinate 33,589,656, forward strand.
TTTGGTAGGTTGATTATGCGTCATGGTTTAAGCCCCCCACCCACGCAGCTTTCTCACTCACTCACTTCTCTCTTTCTTCCCCCAGTCCCGGGGAGATGGGGAGGAGAATCGAAAGAATGCAACTCACACAGGTTGAGATAAGAACAGTTTAGTAACTAGAGGTATAACACAAATCACTACTGCTACCACCAGTAATAATACAAGAGAAGTACAGAGAAAGAATACAACTGCTCACCATGCCCGACACAGCCAGTGCACCTCCCAGCAGCAAACCCCCCAGTACCAAAACCTGACCATGTCGTGCACTCCCAGTCCACCACCACACCCTTCTGGGTCTCTGCTCTCCGTTTTCACATCCTGGACATGATGTGCTGTGGTATGGAATAACCTCTTTGGTCAGTTTGGGTCAGGTGTCCTGTCTCTGCTTCCTCCTGGCCCCCCCTCCTCCCTGGCATATCATGAGGCTCAGAAAGTCCTTGGCCAGACCAAAACATTACCAAGCAGTAACTGAAAGCACTGGTGTTATCAGCACTGTTCCCAGGCCCAAAATCGAAAACACAGTGCTGCACCAGCTACCAAGAAGGAAAAAAACAACTGCTACTGCTGAACCCATGACATTGTGTCAAAAAAAAGTTTGTATTGACACTATTCATTGATTGTAAAGGGAGTGTAGGTTTAAGAGTCTGAAACATGTTTGGTGTAAATACCTGGAATTATTCAATAAATCTTATTCATCACATGGACACATTTTTTTGGTCTTATATATTCTTTAGTTTGTTCAGATGGTGTAACATTGAATTCCCTTCAGCTATACCCCTGCTCTCTCAGCACTTTAATTTTACTCCTGTACATATGCAACACTATAGCAGTAACAACTGAACTTTGTAGTCACTGGAAGCTTACAGGCTTTAAACGTATTGTGTATAGCTGTAAATTTTAAGTTTGAAACTGTGTTGACAGCATTTCTAAAATAGGGGTATGTAACACTATGAAGAAAAACTAATCAAATGTATGTACTGCACATATTCCATGAAAGCATTGAAGAGTAGGTTGACCCATAATCATAAAACCAGAAGGGACAACAAGACAAAGCAAACCTCATAGAAGTTTTCCTGACTGACCCAATGCTTAACCAGATACTAAAACATGTACTTTCACTCTCTACAACTACCTGAAAGGATGATGGAAAGAGGAGATAACTGGTCTCTTTTCACAAGTAAGAAGTGATAGGACAAGCGGTAACAGCCTCAAGCTGTGCCAGGGGAAATTTAGACTGGATATTAGGAAAAATTTCTCTACCAAAGAAGTGACCAGGCATTGAAACAAGCTGCCCAGGGAAGTGGTGGAATCATCGCCCCTGTAAATGTTCAAAAAACATGTAGATGAGGCTTTTAGTGACAAACTTGGCAGTCCTGGGGTAAAGGTTGAACTTGATGATATTAAAGGTCTTTTCCAACCTAGCTGATTCTTTGATTCTATGATTCTAGTAGCTAATCATATTTTTCAGTTAAGCATTCTGATTTGAGCAAAACCAAGATTCTCAAACTATTTCAACCACTTTCTAATAATTTTGCCCCAGCTGAATTCTATGTCAGTTCTAAAAATGAAAGTGAAGTTGAACAGCATATATGTAGGCAAGAATGTTACAGATTAAGTCACAATGCCTTGCAAATCATATAAAATTCAAATTCAAAAGATGTTATGAGATTTGCTACGTACTCAAAATTATTCCTGATCACAGTAAAAATCAACGTAATGTCAATAAAATGCTCATATATTGGCCTATTTTTTCAAATGATATTCCATTGATATAAAAAGATAAGTTTTTCTTAGTGTCTGCTGCATCTAAGGTATCATTTACTGAGGTTGGTGACTAGCTACTAAGTCAGAAATAGGAGCTTTTATTGACAACAGGATAAACAAAATGGTCATATTGTCCTGGTTGCACCAAGCACTATGTTACTAGTCTGTCGAGGGAGGTGATTGTCCCTCTCTACACTGCACTGGTGTAGCCCCACCTCAAGTACTGTGTGCATTTTTGGGCACCCCAGTATAAGAAAGACATCAAACTATTAGTGTGTCCAAGACGGTGAAAGATCTCGAGGGCAAAACTTAAGAGGAGTGTCCGTGGTCATCTGTCTTGAGCAGCTTGGAGAAGAGAAAGCTGAGAGGAAACCTCATCACAGTTTACTGTTTCCTCAAGAGGGGCAGCAGAGGCAGAGGTGCTGATCTCCTCTCTCTGGTGACCAGCAGAGGAAAAAAAATGAAGTTCGGTCAGGGGAAGTTCAGACTGGATATTAGGAAAAGGTTCTTCACTAAAAGGGCGGTCAATCAATCACTGGAACAGGCTCTTCAGGGAAATGTCAGAACCCGCCAGAGTTCAAGGAGCACCTGGAAGATGCTTTTATTCCTATGGTTTACTTTCAGATAGTCTTGCACAGAACAGGGATTGGACTCAGTGACCCTCATGGTTCCTTTCCAACTTGAGATATTTTATGATTCTATTATTTGCACGTGTATTGATTCCAAAAAGGATATAATAAAAGGATTTTCTAGGGAAAGAACATGAAGCAAAATAATAACATACATAATGTAAGAAGCAAAGAAAAAAGATATATGAATTTAAACATAGAAAAAAGGATTTTGATTTAAAGAAACATCACAAAGGAGACACAAAAAAACCCACAACGTGAAAAAAAAAAAAACACAACAAAACCAACAAAAACACCCAAGAAATACTTGGAAAGGATACAAACTGAGCTAAAAATAAAATGAAGCTCATCAAGGAGGGAGGAAAATATCAAATGGAAATTAAAGTGAAAATGGAAATAGGATATAAGACAATAAAAACATAACTCAAAAACGGGCCTAAAGACACTAATCTGTAAGTATAAAACAAGGAAAATTCTTCAATAGATCATTAGATGTGGTTATAATGAATCGTAGAATCATAGAATATTAAGGGTTGGAAAGGACCTTAAGGTCATCTAGTTCAAAACCCCCTGCCATGGGCAGGGACACCTCACACTAAACCATGTCACCGAAGACATGATAAATTAAACAAAATTAAGTGCAGGAAACAATGGGTGTATTCCACACTGGAATGTGCTTACCGTTGAGATCCCAGAAGGATCTTTGCACTGACCTACGATATTCGCTGTATTTTTATAAGGTAGTGAATAATGGCCTGACAAATTTTACAGATTATAAACATTTTTCCAAGAAACTAAAAAAGAAAGGTGACTGTCAAATGTTTCAGGAGGAGCTCGTATTTGGTGCTAGGAAATGTCATAGATAATTCAGTGCTCGTAAATTTTATGTAAAGCACATATTAAGATACCACCGTAACTGAAGACAGGATACCCTTTGAATTAGTGATTGCCATTCTCAAAACTCAAACTAATTTCAAATAGGCAACTATCATGTCAGAAATTGAGTGAAGGAGTATAAAATAAAACTAAGCAAGCAAACAAAAAAATGTTGTCATATAAATGCATGGTATACTCTATGCTGAATATCATGCTAATTAGCCATCTTAGAAATCACTAGCAGATTTAGATAAAGCACTGAGAAGGATGGAAATATGGAATTACTTCTATATGAAGTGGCATTTAAGCGAGTGGATTTCTCAGCTTGAAAAGACAGAACCCATGAAAGATAAGATGGAGGTCTGTAAAGTCATGAATGGTTTGAAGAAAATAAATGAAAATGGTTGCTTCCTTTTTCTTATAATATGGAAAAGAAGGAAAATATGGAAATTGACTGGGTAACTGTCTAAAGCAAATTATTATAAGAATTGAAGTACTTAACTACAATACTAATCTCATTATCATAATATATGATTGAGGAAAAAAGTAGGTTCAAAAAGTGATTGAGCAAATACAACTTTGTTGGCAATTAACACACTGGTCTAGACATACCTTCTGCCTCAGAAAGTTCCTAAATATTAAGCCCAAAGCTGAGAGAATACTACATGATGAAATATCTTAACAACCATATTATATTATTTGCATATTTTCCCTAAATATCAAGTGAAAAATATTACATACCTTTGGTTTGAGCAGAAAAACAATTTTTAAATTCTAAGAAAATGAGAAAATGGAATGCAGAAAAAAAAAAGAATTGTAAGAAGGAGTAAAATGAGGAAAAATAAAATTGGGCAATCTAAATAAGCTTCATATCACTCCTTCTTAGTGTTTTTGAACAATAGAAAACAGGCCGTGGTAGATGGGGTTTTTAATAAAATTGGTTTTTGTTTTTTAGAAATACTAGTTATATAGCTAATGAAAATAAGATCAATATTTTTAGACTTAGATGTACACTTCTTATATAAACCAAGAAAAACTGCAAAAATAATGGAGAGAAATCTCATTTTAGCCAGCTTTCATATCCACGAACATAAGGTTGGGCCACTAGTGCAAACAGTTAAGCACATAAAAATTAGGCTTTTAAACACATAATATAATTTTACATGCACTGAACCATAGAAGCCAAAGGAATTGTGTCAGTTAAAACATGCATTTCCAACAGCTTGACCTTCACATTTTGGCTTTTAAAATGACGAGTTGAACAGTGCATTTGTCTTTTAAAGGTGTATTAAAAAAAAAAGGAAAAGGAAAAAACCCAACAAAAACAAAATCCCAAACAAATACCCAACAACAAATTATTAAAAACAATCCTCCACTAGATTTTTCACTGCCATTTATATGAGCATTTTATTTAATCTGCTTAATTTAGTAGCAATATGTCAGATGGGTTTCTGCAGCCAAAGTTCATGCAATCAGGTAACACCAACCGCAGCGGTAAACATCTCTTGGAAAATAAAATTTTATTAGTACAGTCAATAAACGAGCTGCCATCATTAAACCCAAAATACACTCAAATCCAAGAGAGACGTATGCATTTATGATTTTGTTTCCAAAAACTGTGGGTCATGTTCCTCTGGATGAGGCATAAAAAATACCAGATGGTCAGGGGCTGCATAAGAAGGAGTAGGCTATTTACTTCTGTTCATAATACCAAAATTTGATCATTATAGTAAGCAAAATAGATGTTTGAGTTTTTCAGACTGACTTGGTAATTTACAAAGGGAGGCATGCAACACAAGTTTGAGAAATGCTGCTCTAAGGATCTGCAATTAGAGCAGAATATTTTACTTGAATAAAAAAAATATATAGTCCCCCTGAATATCCATAGCTTTCTTTTTTTATTTCCCCTTTTCACCTGCCTCTGCTTCCTAGGTACTTATAAGAAACAGAGCATTTACATTCTGGATATTATACCATGTACATTTTTCTTGAGACTTGCATTCTTTTATATTAATGGCAGTAAAATTAAAATTCTATACCACAGCAAAGAATGAAATAGACCAAAACAGCATGTGAAATCACTGAGGAAACAAAGAAAAATGACTCTTAAACAATTTACCCATTTCCTTTGATTACAACCGAGAGGAAACTGGCGTCTCTGTCTGAGACATTTCTATAGAAGGAACAGTCAGGCTACCTCCAACATTTATATTTAATGGATACATAGGTGGGAAACTTAGGGGTGATCTACATTCTTACAGTTAGCAATTTATGTTCCTCTGAGATGTTCCTGAGTACTTCGCCTTGTCTCTGTTTTGCCATATGCCATGTATTTCAGATGGCTTTAGATGCTTCAGCTGAACAGAAGCCTTTCATGGGGATAAACTGTGTTCACAGTAGATATTCTCTCCTACATAATTCTCTGGAGTCCAGTGTATATACCGACTAGATCCCCATCCAGTATAATGGGAGTTTAGATTTGTGTCAAATATACATACCTACATACGCACATCTTAAATGGTGTATATGGCAGAAGTACACAGTACATAAATGATATGCACCTCTTTCACCCCATGAAATTACTGCTGATATATGTTTAGACAACTGGTACTTCGATCAGCTCTGCCTAGTACAAAATCTGGAAAATTAGTGTTTGCTTAACCATGCTATTGAAGACCCAAGACGACATTGTCTTAGAGTGGATTAGAGTGGATTTTTTCTTTTTTTTTTAATTTTTAAATTTTAATTTTTTTTAATGGATTTTAAAATCCGTTAGAGTGGATTTTTTCTCTTTTAGGTGTAGAAGTGTAGAAGTCTAGACAAGTATTCTAGTACTTTGATTATGTTGCTGAGTACTAAGAAAAACTCATGAACAATTACACTAAAATAATTTTTAGACCTGACTTGGTGCACTAAGGGACTGGCTCTCTACATCTGTTAACTTCTGAACATAAAAATAATTTGAGTTATTTTTAGGCATAGCTCTTTGTCACGGTTTAAGCCCCTCACGCAGTTCGTTCACTCACTCCCTGCTCTTTCTTCCCCCAGTACCGGGGGGATGGGGAAGAGAATTGAAGGAATGCACCTCCCACAGGTTGAGATAAGAACAGTTTAGTAACTGAGGTATAACACAACCCTCTGCTGCTACCACCAATAATAATCATGACAAGAGAAATACAAGGAAAGAGAATACAACTGCTCACCACCCAATATCAAGCCCGACCCAGCCATGCACCCCCCACCTTCTGAGTCTCTGCCCTCCGTTTTCACATCCTGGGCATAACGTGCTGTGGTATGGAATAACCTCTTTGGTCAGTCTGGGTTCAAGTGTCCTGTTTCTCCTTCCTTCCGGCTTCCCCTCCTCCCTGGCAGAGCATGAGGTTCAGAAAGTCGTTGGTCAAACCAAAACATTACCAAGCAGTAACTGAAAACACTGGTGTTATCAGCACTGTTCCCAGGCCGAAAGTCGAAAACACAGCACTGCACCATCTACTAAGAAGGAGAAAAACGACTACTGCTGCGGAGCCCATGACAATCCTTGACTTCTACTTTTTCCCATCTTTGCTGTTATATCTTCCTTCCATTTATAGTTTTTAGAAAACACAAACTAATTTTTCTGAAATCCATGTGAACTGCAGGGTAAAGCTCATGTGCGTTTAGAAATCAGCAACTTATCAAAATATATCTAAATTATTCTTTTTTCACATTGGACTGAAGTCTTTCATCTTTCCACTGGTATTAACTATTGTTTGAGTCTTACTTTAAACTGAATTTATTTCATTAAGACTGTGCTTCTCTTTTACTGTTAAAATGGAAAAGATTATTCTTTTTTAGATCCAGTTATCTTAAACAGAACGTAGGTAGTAGCAAACCCATTACCTTCAATTCAGTACTAAAACTTGCAAAAAGAATTGTAAAAATAGTAAAAACTATTTTCTTAGTAGTTCTTAGCATTAACTTCTCACTTAGCATAAGCTGAACAGTTAATGGAGAAAAAATTTCACTTCTTCCTCTTAAAAAAGGAAACCAACAAAAAACAAACAAACAACCCACAAAGAAAAATCAAGAACCGTGCAAAGAAAAGAACTTAAGCTATAAAAAAAAAAATTTTTCCCTAGGAAATTTTTAGGGTGTTTATTTTCTATTAAAAAATAACATTCTATTTAACTAGTGTGGTCTGAGAGTATTTGAACCAGATAAAAATATTTCTGAAAGACTTCTCTTTCTGGTCAAAAGACTGATTTTTATAGTTTAACTGAAAATTATTTTGATTAGCTCTATGAGTTACAAATTTTCTCAGAAATGAAAGAATGAAGGGTATAACTCACAAGGATTATACTCTCCAGAAACAAGGAACCTGAAGAAATAGCAAGAATAGAAAGTGTTATGGGTTCGGCTTCACACACACACCACAACCCCCCCGGCCCCCGCAGAGTCCCATGTTACGCCGGAAAAGAGAGAAAAGCTGGGGGAGGGGAGACAGGGTGCCTGACCCGGGCTGACCAATGAGGTTATTCAATACCACAGCACGTCATGCACAGAAGGCAGGATTCGGGGGGGGGGGGGGGGTTCGCGCAGCACGCGGTGGGGGGAGTAGGGGTGGTCGCTCGCTCGCGCCACACGGTCTCTGGGGGGCTACGCTGTCTCGGGAGTGGGGCGGTCCCTGGGGCGGCGCGGTCGCTGGAGCGGCGCGGTCCCTGGGGCGGTGCGTGGTCTCTCGGCTCGGTCGGGCGGCGAAACAGTTGTATCCTCTCCCTTTGTATTTACTTTGTCACTATTATTGTTATTGGTGGTGGCAGTAGTGATTTGTATTATATCTTAGTTACTGGACTGTTCTTATCTCAACCTGTGGGAAGTCACATTTTCTGTGGTCCCTGTCCCATTTCCCCCCATCGGAGTGGGGGGTTGCGGAAAAGGAGGGAGAAGGGAAATTTACGACTTAAACCACGACAGTTTTTGGCACCCAACATGGGGCACTTAAGGGTTGAGGTAAAGACAAAATAGCCACTCGTCACAATGCTGATTTACTGGCTCTCAAAGTTGTTGCTCTGGTTCTCACAGGTTCAATGTATGATACTTCACTTCCAGCCGGTTCTTTTTATCTTAACGTTTTTCAGACCTGGGCTTTGGGTTAAGATTCTTGTTACATTATACTGTATTGCACAAATTGTTAATACAATAGACTCAGTGATCATGAAACTGACCCGGTTTGTGTTTCCAGTGTGGCCACCAACTCTATACTTTGGGAGGTATATAATGGAAGTTTTTAGCAATTACACGACTTTTTTCACCTCCTTGGGTGGTCAGCCTGTGAAGGAGACATTCTTTTGTGCTTCCCAGCGCCCCCACCAGGCCGTTTACAACACTGTTTGAGAATTCTGAAGGTTTTGAATGGCCTTTAGATACCCTTGAGATCTGCCTGCTGGTGGTGATGGGAATTATCATGTTGGCACACATACTGAATATGTTGTACTCACAACTATTTAGTCTGGTCCGGAGAGTTAAGCAGAGTGCGGTGTGGGCCATGTCTGGGGTTAGACCACAAACTAGGATGGCTGAGAGATTTTCCCCAAGGCTGGACAGTCATGAGTGGCAGTGTGTGTGGGATACTATGGGCAAGTATCTAGGCCAGTGGGCCCCTCCAGTGCTTTGGAACTTCACCAGTGAACAAATGCAAACCCAGAAAAATTAGTAAAACATTTAAAGGAGGTGTGTGATCATTCTGGTCACAGCAGAGAAGGACAAATCATGGCAACGTGCTGGGGCTTGGCTTATGCTTACAGAGCCTTGTTTAACACTGTCCTGCATCTTCAAAAGGAAAAAAAGGTCTCTGGATCTGAGGGCGGAGTAATGGACAGCGCAGTTAATCCAGCTCCAAGAACAGCAGCTACATCACCACCAGCGACAGCTACAGCCACAACTCAAACCCCAGTGACAAGTACGGCAGCTACCCAAACCACAGTAACAATCACTGCAGCTAAACCAGAGGACCAACTCATACCAATATTGGTTGCCCCTGTACGCAAGAGGAAAAACAAAGAAGAAGCAGGAAAGATGAAACAAGACAAAGAAAAGTCACCACCTGGGACAGCATCTGACCAGGAGTTATTACCACATGATGAAGAAGAAGAAGAAAAGGAAGAGGTGACTTCTCAATATCGGACCTCAGTCCGAGACGGAGTAAGGTCAAGGGACCTGCACAGGAGATTCAATTTTTGGGAATAAAATGGCAAGATGGACGCCACCAGATCCCCACAGATGTGATCAAAAAGATAACAGCAATGTTGCCACCAACTAATAAGAAAGAAACACAAGCTTTCTTGGGTGCTGTGGGGTTCTGGAGATTGCACATCCCAAATTACAGTTTGATTGTAAGCCCTCTCTATTATGTGACCCGGAAGAAAAATGATTTTAAATGGGGCCCTGAGCAACAACAAGCCTTTGAGCAAATTAATCGTGAGATAGTTGGTGCAGTAGCCCTCGGACCAGTCTGGACTGGGCCAGATGTTAAAAATGTACTGTACACCGCAGCTGGGGAGAACGGTCCTACCTGGAGCCTCTGGCAGAAAGCTCCAGGGGAGACTCGAGGTTGACCCCCTTGGCTTTTGGAGTCGGGGATACAAAGGATCTGAGGCCAGCTCTACCCCAACTGAAAAAGAGATATTGGCAGCCTATGAAGGGGTTCAAGCTGCTTCGGAAGTGATTGGCACTGAAGCACAGCTCCTCCTGGCACCCCGGTTGCCCATGCTGGGCTGGATGTTCAAAGGCAGGGTCTCCTCTACACGTCATGCAACTGATGCTATATGGAGTAAGTGGGATGCATTAATTACACAATGAGCTCCAATAGGAAATCCCAGTCATCTGGGAATTCTAGAAGTCATCATGGACTGGCCAGAGGGCAAAGATTTTGGAAGGTCACCAGAGGAGGAAGGAGTGATGCGTGCTGAAGAGGCCCCACCATATCATGAACTGTCAGAAAGTGAAAAGCAATATGCCTTATTTACTGATGGGTCTTGTCGCATTGTGGGAAAGCACCGTAGATGGAAGGCAGCCGTATGGAGTCCTCAACGACAAGTTGCAGAAACTGCTGAAGGGGAGGGTGAATCGAGTCAGTTTACAGAAGTGAAAGCCATCCAGCTGGCCTTGGACATTGCGGAACGAGAAAAGTGGCCAGTACTTTATCTCTATACTGACTCATGGATGGTGGCGAATGCCCTGTGGGGGTGGTTGCAGCAATGGAAGCAGAGCAACTGGCAGCGCAGAGGTAAACCCATCTGGGCTGCTGCACTGTGGCAAAACATCACTACCCGAGTGCAAAACCTGGTGGTCAAGGTACACCACGTAGATGCTCACGTACCCAAGAGTCGGGCTACTGAGGAACACCAGAACAACCAACAAGTGGATCAAGCTGCTAAGATTGAAGTGGCTCAGATGGACTTAGATTGGCAACATAAGGGTGAATGATTTTTGGCCCGGTGGGCCCAGGACACTTCAGGCCATCAGGGCAGAGATGCAACATACAGATGGGCTCGTGATCAAGGGGTGGACTTAACAATGGATACTATTGCCCAGGTTATTCATGACTGTGAAACATGTGCTGCAATTAAGCAAGCTAAACGGTTAAAGCCTCTTTGGTATGGAGGACGATGGCTGAAGTACAAATATGGGGAGGCTTGGCAGACTGATTATATTACACTCCTACCAACCTGCCAAGGCAAGCGTACAATGGGCTATTAAAAACTACACTGAGAGCAATGGGTGGTGGGACTTTCAAACATTGGGATACACATTTACCAAAGGCCACCTGGTTGGTCAACACCAGAGGATCTGACAACAGAGCTCGTCCAGCCCAGGCAGAACTTCTACATACTGTAGAGGGGGACAACGTTCCTGTGGTGCACATAAAGCATTTGCTGGGGAAGACAGTCTGGGTTATTCCTGCTTCAGGTAAAGGCAAACCCACTAGTGGGATTGCTTTTGCTCAGGGACCCACATATACTTGGTGGGTAATGCGGGAAGATGGGGAAGTCCGATGTGTACCTCAAGGAGATTTGATTTTAGGAGAAAACAGCCAATGAACTCAATTGCATGCTGTTGCTTGTTATGTAATGTATTTCTTTATAGTCTATCAACTAGATGTCTTCAAGTCATCCGTGATTGACCCTCAGACCATCATCCCAACAAAGAATGAACTTTGATGAAACCAGATGAGTTCTGCAGTAAACGAACAATCAGCATCAACAGGCAGCAATCCAACACTGCACACAGCCTCCCCTGCTCTGAAAGACTGTCACAAAATGTGGAGCCTGACATCGTGGACTGGATGGACTCAGCAGCTTTTTAGGGATTGGTCCGTGCACTACGGGATTATATCTCTCCATCTGTGTGTGTGTGTATGTATATGTACATATATATATATATATGGGATGATATTTTGAAAATGTGGGATCTGAGCATGATGTGAATGGTATGGAATAAGGGGTGGATTGTTATGGGTTCGGCTTCCAACCCCCCCCCCTTCGTCCCCCACAGAGTCTCATGTTATGCCCGGAAAGAGAGAAAAGCTGGGGGAGGGGAGACAGGGCGCCTGACCCGGGCTGACCAATGAGGTTATTCCATACCACAGCACGTCATGCCCAGGAGGTAGGATTCGGGGGGGGGGAGGCTCGCGTAGCACGCGGTGGGGGGAGCAGGGGCGGTCGTTCGCTGGAGCGGCACGGTCCCTGGGGCGGTGCGTGGTCTCTCGGCTTGGTCAGGCGGCGAAACAGTTGTATCCTCTCCCTTTGTATTTACTTTGTCACTATTATTGTTATTGGTGGTGGCAGTAGTGATTTGTATTGTATCTTAGTTACTGGACTGTTCTTATCTAAACGCATGGGAGTTACATTTTCTGTGGTTCCTCTCCTCATTTCCCCCCATCGGAGTGGGGGGAGGGGGGGGTGCGGAAAAGGAGGGAGAAGGGAAATTTACGGTTTAAACCCCCACAGAAAGTAATAAAACCTCTTTTTTTATTACTATCATAGGCACCTATGAACTGGAACAACTGGCTGCGGAGCTGGCGCTGAAGTACGTGATTTTTACATACTAATTCAAGAACAATGTGTTAAGTTAGCCACTCTCCCACTTCCCAGTAGAGGTTATAGTAGGGTTATATACATTATAAAACCTTATAAATTACTTTTTATGGCAATATGCTTCACATTTTTGTCACTCAGGGGAAGAACATCGAAACAACTTGAATACACAGTTTGAATAAACTTGGGGGATGATGCCCTTGATTGTGTGAAAGGGTTGTTTCTTGTTTGTTTCATAATATGAATTGTCTGTGTCTGCAGTAGATTGTTTTCAGCTAATTTGTGGCAGCTGTTACTAAATAACAGGCTCTGCTTTCCAAAGCCACTTAGGCAGAGGAAAACCAGCGCTATTTAACAAGTAATCTAACTATGTAAAGATCTGAATGAAAGCAGGAAAAACATTTGCTATTTCTAGTTGTACAAAACAGAATTTTTGCCAACAACTCACAAATGAATGGTTGTTTATTTACTGATAAAAGTAAAATATAACATTTTAATTTCTTTTAAAACAATATGTCAAGAAAGATAGTTTGTTTAATTAACTTAATTCTCACTAACCAAATATTATTTAATAGTAGCCAGTGGTAGAAAAAATATAGTAGCTTCAGTAGTATTTGAAGATGAGAAGATCTGATTTTAGCTACAGGATTCAGTGTGGACACTAATATACAAAGATAAATAAAATTCACCTGAGTGCTTCAGATTGTGTCAGCCTTATTAGCCATGTCCTTTTCAATAGCTAATTGTAAACAATAGGATTAATAATCTAATTAATAATCTAATCAAAGTAATAGATGATTTTAAGAAAAGTCTCCAGAATAGACACTATCAATCAAATCCTCCAAGGAGTGCATGTTTGGCTACATGACATGATAATCCACAGAAATATGACTGCATTTTTATTCCACCTGGACCAGATGATTTTGCATTCACAAGACATTTGCCCCATGTTATAGAATCATAGAATCACAGAATGGTTAGGTTTGGAAAGGACCTTAAGATCATCTAGTTCCAAACCCACCAGCCATGGGCAGGGACACCTCCCACAAAACCATGTCACTCAAGGTTCTGTCCAACCTGGCCTTCAACACTGCCAGCAATGCAGCATTCACAGTTTCCCTGGGCAACCCATTCCAGTACCTCACCACCATCACAGTGAAGAATTTCTTCCTCGTATACAATCTAAACTTCCCCTGTTTAAGTTTGAACCCATTACCCCTTGTCCTCTCACCTCAGTCCCTCATGAAGACTTCCTTCCCAGTATCCCTATAGGCCCCCTTCAGATATTGGAAGGCTGCTAGGAGGTCTCCACGCAGCCTTCTCCAGGCTCAACAGCCCCATCTTTCTCATCCTAGCTTCATATGAGAGGCGCTTCAGTCCTCTGATCATCCTCGTGGCCCTCCTCTGCACTTGTTCCAAAAGTTCCATGTCCTTTCGATGTTGAGGACACCAGAACTGCACACAATACTCCAAGTGAGGTCTCAGGAGAGCAGGATCACCTCCTTTCACCTGCTGGTCACAATCCTTTTGATGTAGCTCAGCATATGGCTGCCTTTCTGGGCTGCAAGTGCACAGTGCCGACTCATGTTCATTTTCTCATCAATCAATACCCCCAAGTCCTTCTCCGCAGGGCAACTCTGAATATCTTCCCTGCCCAGCCTGTAGCTGTGCCTGGCATTGCTCTCACCCAGGTGTAGGTCCTTGCACTTGTCATGGTTAAAGTTCATCAGGTTGGCATCAGCCCACCTCAAAAGCATGTCAAGGACCATCTGGGTGGCATTCTTTCCCTCCAGTGTTTCAAACAAACCACATAGCCTGGTGTCATTGGCAAAGTTACTGAGGGCGCACTCAATCCCACTGTCAATGTCACTGACAAAGATGTTGAACAAGACCGGTCCCAACACCGATCCCTGAGGGACACCACTTGTTACTGGTCTCCAGCTGGACATTGAGCCATTGAGCACAACGCTTTGCGTGCGGCCATCCAGCCAATTAGTTATCCACCGAATGGTCCACCTATCAAATTGATGTCTCTACATCTTAGAGACAAGGATGTCGCGTGGGACAGGGTCAAACACTTTGCACAAGTCCAGGCAGATGCCATCAACTGCTCTACCCCTGTCCATCAGTTCCGTAGCCCCAGCATAGAAGACCACCAAATTGGTCAGGCAGGATTTCCCCTTAGTGAAGCCATGCTGGCTGTCACCAGCACCTTGTTGCTTTTCATGTGCCTCAGCATGCCTTCCAGGAGAATACGCTCCAAGATTTTGCCAGGCACAGAGGTGAGGCTGACTGGTCTGTGGTTCCCCATTCATCCATTTTCCCCTTCTTGAAAATGGGGGTTATATTCCTCTTTTTCTAGTCATAGAGAACTTCACCTGACTGAAGTTGATTTTTCAAAAATGATGGACAGGGGCTTAGGGACTTCATTTGCCAGCTCCTTCAGGACCCGCAAATGGATTTCATCAGGTCCCATGGACTTGTGCACGTTCAGGATCCTAAGATGGTCTCGAACCAGATCCTCTCCTACAGTGGGCCGAGGGTCTCCATTCTCACAGTCCCTGCGTCTGCCTTCCATGACTTGGGTGGTATGTTCAGAGCATTTGCCGGTGAAGACCGAAGCAAAGAAGTCATTAAGAACCTCAGCCTTCTCCAAATCCAGGGTAGCCAGCCCTCCTGATAGCTTCCAGAGAGGGTCCACATTGCCCCTAGCCTGCCTTTTATTTGCAGTGTACCTATAGAATCCCTTCCTGTTTTCCTTAACATCCCTAGACAAGTTTAATTCTAAGGGGGCCTTAGCTCTCCTAACCTGGTCCCTAGCTTTCCCGGACAACATCCCTGTATTCTTCCTAGGCTGCCTGTCCTTGCTTCCATCTTTTATAAGCCTCTTTTTTCCTTTGAATTTTCCTCAGCAGCTCCTTATCCATCCAAGGAGGTCTCCTGGCCCTCCTGCTGCACTCCCTTCTAGTTGGGATGGAACACTCCTGAGCTTGTAGCAGGGGATCCTTGAATATCAACCAACAGCCTTGGGCCCCCCTGCCCTCCAAGGGTATATGCCATGGAACCTTACTAAGTAGGGTCCTGAAGAGGCTAAAGACTGCTCTCTTGAGGTCTAGGCCAGTGAACTTGCTGCATGCTCTTCTCACTATCCTGAGGATCTCAAATTCAACCACCTCATGATCGCTGCAATCAAGGCTGCCCTGGAATGTCACATTTCCAACCAGCCCTTCCCTGTTGGTGAGGACGAGGTCAAGCATGGCACCTCTCCTTGTCGGCTCCTCTATTACTTACAGAAGGAAGTTGACTTACACACAATCAAGGAATCTCCTGGACTGCTTGTGCCGAGCCATACCGTCTCTCCAACAGATATCAGCGTGGTTGAAGTCCCCCATGAGAACAAGGGCCTGCGAGCGTGAGGCTATTTCTACCTGTCTACAGAGCGCTTCATTCACCGAGGATGGTCAGGTGGTCTGTAGCAGATCCCCACTGTAATGTCTTCCATAGCTGTTCTCCCTTGAACCCTGACTCACAAACCCTCTGTCGACTGCTCACCTGTCCCCAGACAGAGTTCCATACTCTCCAGCCTATCCCTAACATAAAGAGCAACTCCCCCTCCCCGCCTACCAGGCCTGTCTTTCCTAAAGAGCCTGTAGCCTTCCATTCCAACACACCAGTCATAGGAGCCACCCCACCATGTTTCTGCGATGCCCATGATATCATACCCCCAGAGATGTGCACGCATCTCTAATTCCTCTTGTTTGTTCCCCATGCTACAAGCGTTTGTATAGAGGCATCTGAGCCGAGCTCCAACTGAAGCCAGCTCATTGGCTGGAGCAGCTGCAATATCTCTACATTGCTCTCAACATTTAGTGCAGTTGCTGGCAAGTGACTGGGTGTGTTGGAATGGAATGATGCCACTCTCCCCCAACACATCTAGTTTAAAGCATCCTTGACCAGTCAGTCTGGCAAGCCTCCTACCAAATCCACTCTTCCCTTTCTTTGTCAGACCAGCTCCACCAGCCCCCAGTAGACTTGGCTTACTAAATTGTGTCCCATGTTCAAGGTGCCCAAACCCCTGACTATAGCACCGCCCTTCTAACTATTTATTAACCTGGCCAATCCTCCTAGCCTTTTTAAGGTCCTGCCCTGTATCCTGGAGAATTGACGAAGAGACAGTCTGCGCTCCAGAGCCCCTAACCACCTCTCCCAGAGCTCTCTAGTCCTTCTTTATGTTCTCCAGGCTACTGCTATCTATATCACTTGCATCCACATGGATCACTGGAAGTGGGTAATAGTCAGTGGGACTTACTAAAGAAGGCAATCTCTCTGCAACATCCCTGATCCGTGCCCCTGGTAGGTAACACACCTCGCTTGAGACTGGGTCAGGCCGACAGACGAGTGCCTCTGTTCCTCTCAAAGTAGAATCCCTTACTACTACGGCCCGCCCCTTTTTCCTGGCAGCACCAGTAGTGATCTTCTTTACCAGTGCATCGGCCGGTTGTTCCTGGTGCGAGTGTGTTTCCTCATTAGTCCCCTGCAGGACAGCAAAGCGGTTCTGGGTGAGGACAGCAGATTTAGGAGGAAACCCCTTGCTTTTAATTGTCCTCTTCCTCCTTTTTTTGTTTGGTTTTTTTTTTCTGTTACTGTTTCCCAGCTTCCTGGGTTAGCGGCCTCCTTTCCTGCATGAACTACAGTGGACTCTTGAGGCCCCTGCACAGTCTGGTCCTGGAGCAAGCAGTGCTGCTTCCTCTCAGCTTCCCCGACTCCTTCCTGCCTAGTAACAGCGTCCCGCAGCTCAGCTACCTGCTGCAGGAGGACCTCCACCAGGGAGCACCTAGTGCAGCCCTGCCTATTGGGCACCCTCCTCCCAGGAGAGCAGTGCAGTCACTCTCTGCACCCCGAGCTCTGCACTGCAGCCTCCCTTCCCATCAGCTCTGTCTGGGTTCCTACTCTGGCCACAGCTAAGGCAGCCAGAGCAGAGCTCCCAGATCGGGCCCTGGTCATACAGGAAGTGCTCACGGTCCCGCTCGATCTGCTGCACAAACTGCCTCGAACCTGCCCTGTGTTGCCACCCTGGTTGCTCGCGCTCTCTGGGGCAGGTTTTTAACCAGTCAGGGTAGAGCCACTCCTCCTGGCGCCGCCCCCTCTGAGTCAGCTCCTCACGTCCGGTGTGCTGCCGGCTCCTAGGCAGGCCCTGTTGAGGACGTGAGGCTCCCTCGGTGCCTGTTGCTGCTCCGAGTTGAAGCCCCTGCACTCCGAGCCTTCGCCTGATCAGGCGCTGCAGAGGTCCCCTCTCAAGACAGTCACCTGAGCAATGGGCCAGAAAAATGGCCAATTTTGCCCAGGTTGAATCTCTGAATTCATAGCAAAGCTAAACTGTAAACATATGTCAATGTTTTGTGTCAGAACCTTTATTTTGCCCTTTTCCACTCTGAAAATCTTCCCTAATTGGTGGACTGGAATACTGAAGAAATCCACTCTGTGTGTAAAAACTACAAGCCAGTGATGCAGTTTCATCAGGTAAAGGATATTTATCCTTTCCGCTACTATCCTCTATGCATTGAAGTTAAAATTCTTTCTCACTGGTCAAAATTCTGATTAACTGAAAATTTAGATGATTTATATCCTCTGTGCATAATTCTGAAATGATGGCTTGGGTTGCACAGAAATATTGAATTTAGACTAATTACATCTGCCCATGTTTGCTCTTTCATCTTCTAGCACTATTAAGTACTGTTAAGGAGAAACAAATATCTGATCATTTAACTAAAAAGCTGTATTTAAATGCATTTGATATATAAGAGAATAAACTAGGTCTGCATAAACAATTTTAAGTTCTGAGAGGTCTCATATCTGGTCTGGCTGAGTTCTGGCCTTATTCAAGTAGTGATTAAAAATTTAGAGACTATTTGTATACATTACAAATTTTTAAAAACTTCTAGGTATTTTCATGCACTAGCAAATAGTTGTTACTTTAAAGTTATGTTTTAAATGAAAATATTTCATCCTGGAAAACATCAGAAGTTGTAAAAAAATATACCTGTTCAGCTAGGATACAATTTAAAAATTACATTTTAAAGGTATTCATTTAAGGATTTTTCATATCCACTAGACAATGACCCTTTTTTTAGTTTTATTGATTTTCTATTGAAAATTTGATTGGTTCATCTCCCTCAAACCTATCCATATATTTTTATAATTAGAGAAAGGAAATACTGAGGTCATCAAATCAAACAAACATGGAAAAAAAATGAGAGCGTTACTTCTGTATTCATTTCCCCAAGGAAAGCAGCAAATTTGTTTATTTGGTATGACTAATACTAGTCATTCAGATGTTCCAGTAATAGGAAAATAATAACGGATTTATACTCCATTTTAGGATAGTAATCCCTTAATAAGAAATCAAGAAAAGTTAAAAAAAGAGAGGAGTGAAAATAGGATGAGTTGCACAACACATTCATAGTCTCCATTTATGCTTAATGAGACCCATTCACAATTGCACTATGGGGAAAGAAAGTGGAAAGGATAGATATTTCTCCCCTTTATCTGTTTGTCCTCTTATTTTTATCATTGTGAAATAGCTTTTCCTTAAATAATTTTAAAGCAGATTTTGATCATAGCTAGGATGGTAACCCATCTTCTCTTGAGCAGTGTAAGTGATCAGCTGAAGGAAGACTGAGTAACATCAGTCAACACTGACAAATTCTGACAGTAACTATAAGCCTTAGTGTATTCTTAAGTACAAACTGCAGGAATATGAAAAGAACAAGTTTATCATTGAGCATTGCACTTTAAGGGCAAATCAAATCTCTATAAAATATTGATATTTTATTTGATCATGTTTCATTGAGACAAATGACTTAAGGACAAAATCAACAGTAATAGAAAAAAATGCTCTGAAACCTGACATACTGAGTCAGCTAACAGGTTATGAAATGCTGTCAGTCCACTAATGCATATCCAGCACAGCTGATAAACTCACTTAAATCACAGGACATCTTTTCTCTGTTGGTCACAATGACGAAAATTCACATGATTCCATAAGACCAACAAACTCAATTTTTCAGAAAAGATGTAGGTGATATAAAGGAGGCCATGGAAATACACAGCAATATTTATCTTGGGTTCCGCTGTTTCCCTTTAAAAAATATATCCGTGCAGATTTGTTCTAAAATTAAAAGCGTATTTTCAGATTCTCATTTTACACTGTGCTAAATTCCTAGGGGAGGGTTTATTATTATTTTAATATAGCTAAACACTATATTCTTAAAACATAAAATTACACTTATTTTATATAATTTATATAAATTATTTATATTCGAGATATGCTCCCACAAAATGGCTTATCTCCTGCAAAAGACTGGATGAAAATTTGGCTTTATGTTCTTTAGCAGTTTTGCACACTTGTTTCCCCAGAATACATTCCTACTAATTCTGGAACAAATTGTTACTGAATTTCTTAACCACATAAATCTTTTGAAGGATTCTTCATTTTCAATAGTGAATAAATATGTTACTTTGTTTTCCTCTGAAAGCCTGGTGCAAGTCCTTCAATAAGTAATGAAAATTAATATTGTGCAATGAAAATTAATTAAATTAAAAAAAAATCATTTTACTTTGTATATTGTATTGTGGGGAAATGTTTTATAGGACCTTGCTTTAATATACAAGGTTTTTAAACACCACATTTATGTCCCCATTTTTACCTGCCATATTTATTTAAACTGTAATCTTACTTTTCATCTTTTCTCATTTAAGGTGCTGTCTTCTGTAAAACATGTTCTTTATTTTCCTGAATACATTAAGATCCATTTCCAGCTTCATTAATACTTGGAAACAGTTAAAAAAAAAAAAAAAAAAAAAAGAGAAAGAAAAAAATGGTAGAACTTTTGTCACTGAGAAACAAGATTTCTGCCAATCTTCAAATGTAATTCAGCTTCTTTTTAAAGTTTATTTTAAAAATACCTTGCCATAACACCTTGGTTTTGTCAGCAGATATACAGGAAGGACTAGATTTACAAGCTCTTAGGCAGTTCATTTGTTGTTTATTTTAGATGCTTTGGATTGCAGCCTCTCAGTACTCATGCATGACCTTTCTGCAAAGCTGCTGTTTTTCCCAGAGTTGATTTAATTGCAGAGATGAACTTTAACTTCTGAAGAGTAATAATCCACTCACTTGATGCATATGCAGTTATCTTTTCTTGTACTCTACCAGAAAAGTATCCCATTAAAGTTCAAAACTGGCTGGTTTCTGATCTGAAAGAATGTAAAATGTTGTTTATTACAATGCTATCTTCCCTTTTATTCGTAAAAAGCATTCAGTGACATTGTTAGGGATGTCATCCAGCTCTTTCCTATACATGCAGACACAAAACAGAAATTTAAAAATTAAACAGAGATGCCTTGGTATGTGATAAGGTCACTTTTTCATTATCTTCCACTTCGGTAAATAAGCACAAATATTTCAAAACCCAATAAAAAGGATTTTCTTCACCATGATGAGGGTAGAGAGAGAGATGGCTTAGGGTTCTTTTTGGATCTCAGTAAGAGAAAACTTGCAAACAGCATAATCGAATAGCTGTTTAAATAAGATGGTAGAACAAAAAGAATATAAATAGCGAATTTTACATCCTTTCAGAGGCTGGACACCCTACTTTCATGCAGCATTGGATAGATCATGAATGGATTTTTACTCAACTTTGTGCAAAAATTCTGCCTCTGGAGAAGTTCCCCCCAGCAGAGAACATGAGATAACTCGTTTAAGTGAGTATGTATGTTTTGAAATACTCAACAGTTAAAATCTACAATACATCAATAAATGGATCAGGAAAACAGAATAATATCTGTGGGATATTTGACATGTGAGCTCCAGACAGTAATTATAGACAATGTCTAGAGGACTTTTAATCGTACGTAGTGGAAACTTTTCAATTGAATCAACTGGCCTGAAGTACAAGAGCATAAGTTGCTGAGTATTAGGAGTTCTATCCAGTAAGTTGATCCAGTGTTAAGAGTTTGATCAACAAACAGATTCAATTATTTTAATAGGAAGGAGTACCACTTTAAATAATTGTGTGACTATTCTGTGACTCACATTCATACCATCACTGGTTCTAATAAAAATGTTGATACAGCATTTAATTTAAAATATAATAAAGTATAACTTTGGAAAAGCTATACTTTCTTGTATCTGTATGGCACCTTGGAAGTCAGATATTTAGGTATGATGTAGCCACTTAAACACGGGTGTCTTTTGCTGTTGTAAGTATGGAGGCATCCGTGTGGGCTGACAGATACAGCTGACAGATACAGAGGACCTATAGGCAGCCTCTGTTATTCTGAAGAGGGCAGTAGCTGGACTGCCAGGGCACCCCACTAAATTTAAAATGGCATTATGTGATTATGTTTAGAATGCATCTTCATTTTAGAATCCAATTTAAACTGAAGTGGAATCTTCCTCTTTGCCTCAATAATGTTTTGAGGAACATTTAGTGAATGAAGTGATAAAAATAACAACTCTTGGGAGATATATTTTCTGAGACACTGCCTGGCAAGTAAACAATTTTAAAAAGTATTCTGACAACATAATATGGAGTGCATTTATGTATTTTAATTATCAACCTTTATTTATTTTGCACAAAAAAGTACTATAACTAAAGCTAACACAACAAAGTTTGAATGCTTGACTGAGAGCATTAAGATGGATATGCGTGCTTGCAAAATACTGTCGGTTTTTGTTTCTGTGAACGATTTCTGGCTCATGTCATATGTGAAAAGCATTGTCAAATGGCCATTAATCTGCAGAAAGAACATTATTTTCATTCTATTAGCATTCAAGTTTTGTCTCAGTCATCTGTTGACTTTGTGTAACAATCTTTCAACAAGCTAAAAGCAAAATAACAATATATGCTCCCGGAATTCCAGTTACATTATGTATTGCTATAAACAAAAATGGAAATATATTTTCTATGAAAACCCAAATATCTGACTTTTAGTATCATGTAAATCTTAACAGTCTTATAAATTAATCTTTGTTAGTCCAGATTTCAATATTACAAACCAGAAAAAAAGTAAAATTAAGCAGTACTATTACAGAAAACCGAAACACACTCATAATAATTGCAATAATTGTAATAATAATAATACAGTTAAAATTATTCTGTGTTATATTCACTCCTTTCAATACCCCTTTGTACTCTAAGGACTGACAGCACCAATCTTCCTCAAGCAGGCAGGGGCACTGGGGGGGGCAGACCTAGGTGTATGTAACAGTAGCGGCAGGTCGCCTGTGGTCCGAGTTCTTTACTTTCACTGCAAAGACAGCAATGGTGATATGTTTCTTCTTTCACCTATTTTTTCTTCCTTCTCTCTTTTCTCCTTTTTTTTGGTTTACTGGGTTCTGTTTTCTAACAAAATTCCACATCATGCTCTCTCTTCGTTGATCTGCAACTTCATTATACACACAAATGTACTGTATATGGTGCACTTTATGTTAGACACTTATTCTTTGTTGTCTTTGTTATGTTCAAGCTTGTTTTGTTCAGCTTCTAGACCTGCATTTCTTTAACCCTGACACATCTCCTGTGCCTGCTTATGTCTCTTCCTATCACCATGTGGTGCACCGCATCCTGTTTCCCCGCTTCCCAAAGTCTCTGCTATCAAGCTAAGGATGTTTCCCTCTACACTGTGTCATTGTAAAAAACATCTCATTTGCACAGAACTACTTGATACTATCTGTATAAAAACTGCAGTTGTTCCATATAAATATAAAGAAAAAATAAAACAAATGGTACCCATAGCTACCCAGTTGTTTACAAAAATATGCTGTTGCAGGAAAACCAAATAAAATCAAAGCTCCAGGAACATCCAGGAAAGTTCAGGCAAATCAAGCCTGAGAAGCGTCATTCCTGAGACACTGAAAATTTTGTTACTAGCTTATTAGTAGCATGGCAATACAGTC